>OY720197.1:9162752-9845252 GCA_963082885.1 Parascotia fuliginaria
TCGAAAGCTAATCTACATTTTTAAAAATCTACGCCATATAGCTGACAATAATGTGATTAAAATGGTATACGTGGCCTTGTGCCAGTCCATACTCAGCTATTGTATTACCGTGTGGGGTGGCGCTTGTAAGACTAGCATGATAAAGCTAGAAAGAGCCCAAAGAGCGGTTTTAAAAGTAAGCCTATCGTTACCATTTTTCTTTCCAACTAAAGATCTTTATTCGCTCTCCGACGTGTTGACTGTACGCCAACTTTACATTCTGTGCACAGCCCTAAGGCAACATTTATTAATAGGGTATGATCCATCACTGAATATTAATAAAAGAATTAAACACAGAGTATGCCAACCACTAGTTAAAATAAATACATCCTTCGCACGCAAATTCTTTGAATTTCTAGGCTACTGCTTATATAATAAGATAAATAAGAAGCTAACAGTCTACCCCCTTACAAACGTTAATTGTAAACGAGTAATTACATCCTGGCTAAAATCCCTGGATTATGAGGAGACCGAGAATCTACTTAAGGTCCCTTCCTAATTAGCTGAGATACACACACTCAAACACGTACATGCGTAGGCGCACACACTAATTATAAACCTAATAACAGCCATTACACCTAATTCCATTTACTTTAATGCTTTTCGCAAATTACGTTGTACTTACCTGATGTACTTACCGTTTGTCCGCTTCCGGAGTCTGGAGAGGCTGGCTATCTGTCATACAGGTCTCCTAGTACAGAAACCAGTCTCTCACATAGACTAAATCTCATGTATTTGTACACAGTGTAAGGGCACGCTTTGCAATCTCCAAATGGATCCTGGGGACTAGATCGCTCCCTCTCTTCCCGTTCGCTTATTTTGCGAACGGTGGGAGTGCATTGGGATCTTCTACCTGGGGCCTATTGGGGATTGTAGAGCGGTCCCCGATTGTTTTATTACATGTATTCACCAACTATTGTATTTTTAGTCTGGAGAGGCTGGCTATCTGTCATACAGGTCTCCTAGTACAGAAACCAGTCTCTCACATAGACTAAATCTCATGTATTTGTACACAGTGTAAGGGCACGCTTTGCAATCTCCAAATGGATCCTGGGGACTAGATCGCTCCCTCTCTTCCCGTTCGCTTATTTTGCGAACGGTGGGAGTGCATTGGGATCTTCTACCTGGGGCCTATTGGGGATTGTAGAGCGGTCCCCGATTGTTTTATTACATGTATTCACCAACTATTGTATTTTTACCGCTGTATGTATCTTTTCTATGTGAGAGAAAACAATAAACTCTTTATTATTATTATTATTATTATACACTTCATTATACTCTCACTAATATTACTTCCTCTACCGCTCTAAGGTTTACTGTTAGAGAACTCAGCTCTGAGTTAAGCTTGCCTTCGTACATCAATTCTATATTTGTATCTTCTTTCCTATGTATCTTTCTGAGTGTGCAATAAATAAATAAAATCTATTAGTGTTTTCGTGTTATGTGGTAGACATAAAAATGTTGTGTTGCCGAAGGAAAGGTGATAAAGAACTAATAGGCTATAGAAATGAGACCGAGAAATAATTGAACCTTTGGTGATCTCACTCAGCAAAAGGAACGCAATAATCATTTTCATGAAAGGGTAGTTCTGGACTAAACCAGTTCAATCATGCCGAAATCTTGAAAATCTACTACTTTAAATCGATAAGCTATACTATAAACTATAGCTTGACGTGTGCTACAGTTCTAAGCGATCAACCTAACGCCATTATAGAGGAGGTCTGATTTATTAGACACCTATTTGTTAAAGTCCACAAAATGTCTTGTCTACCTGTGTTGATAACAAATTTGTCAAATATAAGTATTTTGCTTGTTAGGTTTATTTATGTATAGATATTTTAGAGTCGGAGTTAACACGACTCTTGAGTGAAGGTGCTTTGACATTTATTTATTTATTTATTTATTGAAAAAGTATTTACAATATCATTACAGATAAAAACCCAATACGATATCATAAAAACCTAAAATTAAAAACACTAATTACTAAATAAATATATCTACTTATCCAATACTATATATTTTTGTGCAACATCCTTGAATTTTGATAGAGTACATTGAAAAATATCAATTTCTATAGAAATAATATTAATAAGTCGTATGGCGCGCGACAATGGAGCAAATTTGATTAGATTCGATGATGGGACGTTAAAAGTGTTAGGGCGGCGGCGCGCACTCACGTTCCCGTCGGGAACGCACAGCCGCAGCTCCGCCAGCACAGCCGGGTGGTGTAGCTGTCCACGCAGCACGCGCCATATGTAGACCACTAATGACAGGTCGCGTCGCACTCTCAGCTGGACGTAGCCAACCATGCCAAGTACAAACAAACTTGGATACATGAGTGGATATAAAGGGTACACTCCATATGCTTTAAAGAATTAAAAACGAGTAAATTTATTTTGAATTTTTTCTACCATGAGGCTATATTTAGCCTCATGGGGATTCCAGACGATGGCTGTAGATTCTAATTGACTCCGAATAAGTGCATTATATAACATTTTAATAGCTGAGATACTGCGAAAATCTTTACAATTTCTTAAAATGAATCCTAATTTTTTAAACGATTTGGTGCAAATGCCAACAATATGCTTCCGAAATGTTAGCTCGGGTACCATCTGAACACCTAAATCCCGGGTACAATTAATGCGTGAGATCAAGGTATCATCCATTCGGTATGTGTAATGCAGTGGCGCCTTGGCTCTGCTATAGCTCATTATTCCACATTTAGCTACGTTAAAATCAAGCTTGTTAGAAATGCTCCACTGCATTATCCGGTCAATGTCGCCTTGTAAACGCTCTGCATCCAAAACGCTTGCTATTGATAGAAACATCTTTAGGTCATCTGCAAAAACTAAACACTCTGCATGTTGGATGACAGCTGGGAGGTCATTAATCATTAGAATGAATTCTAAAGGGCCTAAGGTAGACCCCTGACTAATGCCTGAAAAAGTGAAATATGGTTTTGACTCATAACCTGCATATTGTACGTACTGCCGACGGTCGCCAAAGTAGCTCGCAAAGAATTTAAGTAAAAGCGGGGTGAAACCTAATACCGCCAGCTTCGACAACAGTACATCGTTATTAACTGTGTCGAAGGCCTTGCGGAAATCAAAGTAAGCGCAGTCTACCTGCCCCCCAGCATCAATGACAGGAGTAAGATACGTCATAAATGATAATAGGTTACTGACTGTACTTCGTCCAGGACGAAAACCATGCTGTGCGTCAGTCAGTTGGGAACTGATTTGAGCGTAAATACTCGCATGTAATGCTAACTCAAATACTTTAGCGAAGGCCGAAAGTACCGCCACAGGCCTATAACCACTTACGTCATCACTCGTAGTACCTTTAGGGACTGGTATCACTCTGGTGATTTTCCAGCAATCCGGGTAATGACCTTCCTTTACATTATCGTGATGTATGGGTTTCTATTTCCATTGAGAAAATTATTTAATTTAGTAACCTACCAAAGTGTTAGTGAGTAGAAAGTACATATGATTTGAAAATCACATTAGTACTTGCTCCGATTCGAACCCCGGACCTAGTGTTTACGAAGCGGGTACCTTATCCACTAGGCCATTTCGACTTACTTATTTTACTATACGTTATTAAAAGACTATAAAACTTCAGAATTTTAAAATATCGGTGTCAACCCAGTAATTAGATAATACAGTTCAAAAAACAGCCATTCAATCTCAATCGCTTAATCTTGAGCCTAAAAGTAGTTGTAAAAATAGAGGCAAGCAGGGTTATAAAACGTCGTATTTGATTCGAAACAATTCAGCATTAATGTGTACATTTCTCCGTCGATGACTGTCGTCAGAGTAAATTATCGGTTGCTGTTCGTTCCAATGGCGAGCAAATTTACGACTTGCGAAGTAACGTGTTCGTCATTCGGGGTAGAGAACATACTGAAGTATATTCAGTACGAAACCGCTTACATCTTGGCTGAAACACAGCTACAGCATTGCATGCAAAGGCAGAATGTTGAACTGAAAATGGTGCTCGAACTGTCACAAGGCTACTTTTTGCTTGCAAGTTTTCTTCAAATTTTAAGGTGTTTTCACACCTTAAAATTTCATAAAGTCGCCATAGTGGGGTCACCATACTAGCAGTTTACTACGACGCCACTTGGAATGGTTTGCACAAGCCCAACTTTCCCCTTTGATTTTTCCTCACTTCCCTCAATTCTTTCACCCTTCCTTCACCCTTTCCCTAGCATTGCAGGAGCAATGCTCGGGACTCTGAGTCATCCTTTAGCGACAGTTACAAAACAAACATTTCTAGACATCACTGACCGTTTACCGCTATGCAGTGTTTAGAATGCTTACCAAAAGCAAATTAACCAATGGAGAACAGCGTCCACAATGTTTGCTAAACGTAGCCATTATGGCAAACATGATTCAAATATAATGATTGGAAGTTGGTTGATGTTTTTCTGTTTAGAATAGGTGTGCTCCTCATTAATTAAATAACAGCTTTTAGTTGTTGCGCGTGTTGCTTTTATAAATTTATGACTGCCTCTGTAGTTCGGTGGTACTGTGTATGGACTGCCACGCAGAGGTGGCGGGTTCGATTCCCGCTCAGTGCAAATATTTGTGTGCATTAACATGACTATTTGCTTTGGTATGGGTGTTTCTATGTATTATAATTATGTATATTTTTACAAAAAAAAAGTATTTAAGTAAGTATATCCGCATAGAACCCATAATACAAGCATAGAACCATAATATATGCTTACTTTGGGGCTGGAACGAACTACCAGCTGCGGTGTTTCCCGAGCGCTATGACATGTCCTTCTTCAAACGAGGTTTAAAGAGAGCATTAATATCACGGTAGGCAGCGGCTTCGCGGAGCCCCTGGCATTGCAGAAGTCTATGAGCGACAGTTACCACTTGCGATCAAGTGGGCTGTTGGCTCGTCTGCCACAGCAGACAATAAAAAAAAAAAAAAAAGATAGCGCAGCGTTGTGTGTTTACTTTGGGTCTAGATGGCGTTGTGTGTAGTTGTTATATTGTATAGATATAGGAAGAAAAAACGACTCTTTCACTTTGTACTCCCGTATGTTTTCACATAGTTTCCCCAACAGTTTTGCCGCATAGGCCAATTCAATAGTTCACGTTGGATTGGGCATCATATAAGTGATTGCTTTTACCATCCTTCTGACTTCAAACGATGGCAGTATGTCACTTATTATATTCGCCTTGAATTCTGAAACACTTAGATGAACGAACGTATGACGTGAAACATCACAGTTTTTAGGATTCAAAACAGATACGAAGCTAGTAGAATTACTACCCGTTTCTGAAAGGCTGATCAACAAAAAATTAACTAATCACCTGTTAAATATCATGTGAAGTACCTAAAAAGATGCTAAAAGCATGCATAATTAGTCTGATTTGATTTAATTAGTTACTAATTAGATCTGTCTAACTATCACCCAGTTTCTGAAAGGCTGATCAACGAAAACTTAATTAAGCACCTGTTAAATCTCACGTAAAGTACCAATTGGGTTGCTAAAAGCATGAATAGTTAGTTGAATTTAATGTAATTAGTAACTAATTAGATTAAATTAAATTAATTATCTATTCATTTAGCATGCTTTTAGGTATTTCACATAAGATTTAACTGGGGGTCAGTCTATATTTTAAGCATTTTATAATGCCGGCGTGATGATTCCAATAGTTTGATACGACGGCTTTTGGAATTATGTCCACTACTCTTGGAATCCAGTAATTGCTTACGTTCAGGTAGAGTGGCATCACTTTGGTAGGCAAATACTTATGATAAAAAGAGACATTTTGTTTTGCCCAAGGTATTTAGCTAAAAATATTAATAAAGATGCCTATATTTTTACAAACTAAAGTTCTTTTCTGCTAAAACTGCTTAACTATAATATAATCTTTACTATTATATAAAGTGGAAGAGTTTGTTTGTTTGTTTGAACGCGCTAATCTTTGAACCAGTCGGATTTGAAAAAATATTTTTGCGTATGATAGCCCAGTTCTCGAGGAAGGTTATAGGAAGTAACATCACGCTACTGGTGACGAGGCAGAGCAGTAAGCAAAGATGCGGGTAAAACCGCGCTGCGGAAAACTAGTATATATTAAAGATAAAATATTTGCTGACACAATCAATCAATAGAATGATTACTGTCAAACCATTACATGAAAATGTGACAGGAAAATTATTCAACACAGAACAAGCAACGTCCTGCCGCCATTACGATCGCCAATCAAATATATTGAGGTAGGCATTTGTC
Source organism: Parascotia fuliginaria (assembly GCA_963082885.1). Lineage (NCBI taxonomy): Eukaryota > Metazoa > Arthropoda > Insecta > Lepidoptera > Erebidae > Parascotia > Parascotia fuliginaria. The sequence continues at coordinate 9,169,048 of OY720197.1, forward strand.
AAACAGAGAAGCATTACCTTTCCTTTACTGTAATTCAGATAAAAACAACCTAAAATAAACACATACGTACATTCACAGGGTCTACAACAAAACGAAAATAAGTAAGAACTATTTTATTCCGCGCCGGCTCGTCAAAATTGTCGCTCGTAAAGACGCAGAATACTCCGCACATGTCAAACACTGACAACCTTGGGTTCGTGTCCATTGTTATACGAAAACCGTGAAGTAGTGCAGTGCGGGCTTTTGTGTAAGAGGTTGTGGTTTCGATTGCTACACGGAAAGACCGTTTGTGTGATTTAAAATATTTGTTCTGACTTTTTACTTATGCTTTGGGTCTGAAGTGTATGTTTATAAAAACCTAGCGACACAGGGCATGAATCCCAGTGTGAGTAATAAATAAAATTAAATTTAGGCATAAAAGACCTTTACTAAAAAAAATTACTTACGCATGAAATCGGTAATCCCGGAAGCCACCCATTGAATTATGAGAGAGTTTTCACTGTTGTATTACGCATTTTTTTTAATTTCAGTAATTAATATAGTTACATTATTATTTATACTTATACACATTTTAATTATTTGAAACGGATGTGCATTAAGAGTGGGATGCTAGTAAAAGGTAAACCTACCTTAAAACTGTTTTAAAGCAATAGACAGAATGACATAACACAGCATGATGCAGTCGAATATTTAAAACAATAATATACTCGTATCGTATTACAATGGAAACGCACACAACCCTAAGAAACCGAGTGTCATGAAAATAAAATGTCGCGGTTGGCTTTATGTAAGTTTTACTCTCAACCCCATTACGTAGGGGTTGTCACTACCCTTGAGGGGTTAACATCACTGGACTTGGTTTTTTTATTGATTCTACCTAGAGTTTTGAGGAATGGTAAACTTTAGTGACACAGTGTAGGTCCCGGATGGTATAAAAAGATGACGTGTTATTTATATTTAAAATTGCTATTGCTGAGACAAAATATTTTTTTTTTTTTGTAAATCTTACCTAAGTAAATATATTTTTTTTATAAAAACATTTCTTGATCTTGAGGTCAAAATGGAGGCAAAGATAATGCTCCCTATGTTTTACCTTCTTTTTGACCTCTTGGCGGATGCTTCACAAGAGCTGTAAATAATGAAGAAGAAGAAATATTTAGATATGTTTGTTAGGTACATTTCACGATGGGTTGTTAGATTAATGTCATGTTTAGTCATGTTCTATACCTACTTGGTCATGTTCGGCTTTAGTGATTAATTAATCAAGTTTTCATTTTCTGTTTTTTATGTAAAAGTGATGTCCACGACAAACAAAAAAAAAACAAAATAGTACTTATCTGTTATCTCCCTTAGACCTGTGCATAGAAACGGGTAGGTCAATTTATTCTCATAAATTATTAAACATAAGTATTCATAATTATCATCGTGCTCATCATTATCGAAGGCGTACGACGTCCACTACTGAACGTGAATATTCTCCATCAATTACCAAAGGTATTAATTGAAAGCAGGCTGTATTCAGCGTCTCATTCACATACACGTATTACCACTAATTCATTTGTAAGAAAAACCAATAACCACACGCTAAAAATAAAAACCGTACATAAAATTTATGCACATAAAAAAAACAAATAAAACATAACATAATTTCGAATACAGAACATGGATTAAAAAGAAAACCGTAAAACCGTTAAAAACTGTTTGCTATTCGCAAATTCGAATTACAAATTTGGACACGGCTAAAGCGAGTGTTGCCGTATAAAAATTAAATTTAAAATTGTTCTGCGATTTAAAACTACTCGCTTTATAGGTTTGCCAGATGCGTTCTTTTATTCATTTATGTTACGAAGGAGGTTTTTAATATTAATTGTTTCGAGTTCTTGTGTTAAGCTATTATTTACACAATTATATAAAGTAGTTCAACTGTTGACGGAATTGGACCATTAAATACGAATGTGACAAATAAAATATTGGTAATTATTACGTTTAACTCTTTCAAACTGTAGTTTAGTCTATTAAAATATTAATATAATCTCACGTCTTTGAGCTAAGCAGTGGTGCAACACCTACATTTGCCAGCTTTGTTAGATACCGTGCAACTAATTATTTGTCTTCTTCTTCTGTTATTAGGACAACTGAGTCGACGATTGTGTCAGCTATTTCTGCCAGCGTCAAGTGTAAAATAATCTCCTCGTTGATGATTTCAATAGTACAATCTATACTATTATATAAAGCCGAAGAGTTTGTTTGTTTGTTTGAACGCGCTAATCCCTAGAACTACCAGTCGGATTTCAATAATTCTTTTTAAATATGGTAGCCAACTTCTTGGGGAAGGTTATAGGTTACGCTACTGGCGACGGGAGTAGAGCAGTAAGCAAATGCGCGGATGAAACCACGATACAGAAAGCTAGTGCAATGATAAAATAGAAAAAATGTGGATAAATTAAAAGACACCCATCTTCCATGAAAACAAAAAGATCGACCAAAGTCACAAACGTTAGAACTAAAAAGATGTCATATAATAAATGACATTCTCATTTAAGAAGAAAACGATTTCCCTATTCTTTCTTCCCTCTTATACACCCCGTCCATCACAAAATTAAAATAAGAACTTAAGTAGCACAAAAACTCATAGATATGTAACCTCAACAAAAACAAATAGATTTTTAAAACGTTGCGCCACTATCGCACCACACGGACACCTTATGATAAATTAGCTTTGCAATTAAGAAAAATCTTAAAAGTTTCATCCAGTTGGGTATCATTAATCAAAGAAAGAGGTGGCTCAGAAAATATATAATTTCTGCAAACAGACACAAAACATTTTTGATCTTTATTTTATATTGAAATACTTTTGACTGTCATGAATTTTTGATTACGCGAACGAATGTTAAGTGGATAATGCTACTGTAAGCTAGGAATACATGGCAATGTTCTCATCTCAAAATTGTAAAATCAAATGATTACAAAGACTTGCTGGTTTATCTCATGCAGTTTTTCTTCTTCTTTTTTTTTGGCAACAGAGCCGACGATTGTGTCAGCTATTTCTGCCAGCGTCAAGCTTAGAATAATATTCTTGTTGATGATATTAATGGTATATTACAATGATAAAAAATAGAAAAATGTGGATGAAATTAAATGACAACCATCTTCCGTGAAAACAAAAGATGGACTCCCATCTCATGCAGTTATACTGGTCAGTATAATGACTGTCGGTTAATTGACTGACATTTTGTTTTTGTTGTTTTGACTTTCAGTGTTACTATGTGATTGAAAAAATAAAAAAATAAAAATAGATATAAATAAAAGTGTTCGACTTTGTCTATTTCTTATTAGATTTGCATGTCATCCTGCTTTGTTTTTCGGAAAAGCTTTATTTTGCTCTTGAAACACAAAAACAATTTTAGTGAGTATTATTATTGGTATTGTAAGAACTTTCTAGTAAAAGTTCTTTGTTTCATGTACATTATGTTCATTATCCAATAACAAGTACCCCTTTCAGCACAAAATCGAAGTTAAACTATTTTCTTTGTTATTTCTTCGAGGGTTGGTATCAAATATTTAAAGCGAATACCTTAGGGAGGTCCTACAAAAGGTTTGTATTAAGCAAGGTAGTTACGTCGAAGCTTATTGAACATTATTGATCTGATCCAGGAGATATTAGATCTAACAATCGGTGTTTTAATTTTAGGGGACTGCGTCTGTCTATAAATGTAAATTAATAAGTAAATGCACAGTTATCAAAGAAGAAAACATTTAAAAACATTTATGGCAAAAAAAAAACTTTGTTAAAAAAACACAAGAAATATCTCGCTGAGTCGAAATAGACCTAGTTTACTTTAGCTTTTAGTCTAACAATCGGTGTTTTAATTTTAGGGGACTGCGTCTGTCTATAAATGTAAATTAATAAGTAAATGCACAGTTATCAAAGAAGAAAACATTTAAAAACATTTATGGCAAAAAAAAAACTTTGTTAAAAAAACACAAGAAATATCTCGCTGAGTCGAAATAGACCTAGTTTACTTTAACTTTTAGTCTAACAATCGGTGTTTTAATTTTAGGGGACTGCGTCTGTCTATAAATGTAAATTAATAAGTAAATGCACAGTTATCAAAGAAGAAAACATTTAAAAACATTTATGGCAAAAAAAAAACTTTGTTAAAAAAACACAAGAAATATCTCGCTGAGTCGAAATAGACCTAGTTTACTTTAGCTTTTAGTCTAACAATCGGTGTTTTAATTTTAGGGGACTGCGTCTGTCTATAAATGTAAATTAATAAGTAAATGCACAGTTATCAAAGAAGAAAACATTTAAAAACATTTATGGCAAAAAAAAAACTGTGTTAAAAAAACAAGAAATATCTCGCTGAGTCGAAATAGACCTAGTTTACTTTAGCTTTTAGTCTAACAATCGGTGTTTTAATTTTAGGGGACTGCGTCTGTCTATAAATGTAAATTAATAAGTAAATGCACAGTTATCAAAGAAGAAAACATTTAAAAACATTTATGGCAAAAAAAAAACTTTGTTAAAAAAACAAGAAATATCTCGCTGAGTCGAAATAGACCTAGTTTACTTTACCTGTCGGAAGAATGAATCCGAAATAGTTTTGAATCATTATTTGTCGGTGCCTGCCATTAAAAACAATGAAAAGCAATACTAAAAAACAAAAAGCCTTAAACAATGTGAAATGAAAGAAACCCATTCTCGTGCTGACGCTACATTGAAACATTATGTACCTTAAGTCACACCCACAATTAATACAAATCTAATGACACTTATGTTAAAATCCATTAAGCCATTTAGGCTGTAGAGCGTGCCAAAGAACTCGATATACATACCTACATACGTACATACATAAAACTATAACACAAATTTAATACACACATCTAATTTTAAAACAGTTGTGCGCCGGCTGTTGGTGTTGAACACTGGATCCAAGCTGCATAATGTTACAAATGTAAATCAGTTTAATAGTGTTTAAAAAACCAGACTGTCCGATACCGATTTACTTAAGAGACTATTTACGTCTAAAAATATTATAGCATTTTATTTTGCTCCTGAGCTATGTCAAAACGAGGAGTTTGCGTTTGTAAGAACATAAAGGGATACGCAAACCTTACGATTGGCATATAAACTGGGCCGCTCATATGTAATAAACGGCAAGTAAGTTAGCAGTAGAACAAGTTGGAGATGTTTTTAAAAATATTGATTATGTTTTAGGTTTGTAAGCAAAATAGAACATGGAACTATTTTATTTCTCCCTTTAACAGAAAGGCGACTAAGAAAATATTTTCGACATTATACTTTATTAACTGACTCAAAATATGTACACTAGATACTAACTAAGAACGAATAGTTATTAATCGCGCTAAGTTGCCTCGTGCGAAAATCGGTAACTTCTTGCACTCGCATTAATCATACATACATACATAACTTCACGCCTGTCTCCCATCAATGGGGCAAGCAGAGACTATAATATATAATGACATTTGCTATGATCCTCCTTTGCCTCTTCAACACTCATTAATCTTTTCATACACGCACGTCGAAATCAAATGCATACTCCAATGCAATCTGCAAAATCCAGGGAAGACTGGATCACTTTGGAGAAGGCCTTTACTTGCAGAGGGGTTTTTGAAGAATAAATAAATTACTATAGATGTAAATTAATTTCTAAGTATACAACATATTCAAGTAGAAGATAAATACATAATATAAATAGTTACTAACACTCTAGATGTAATAATACTAACATACATAAACATTTTGTAATTCTGTAAGTAATATAGGATTTTTTATTTTTATTTGTTTCATACACACACGTAGGTTACGGGTGCTTGTAATTGTGCCCTTAGTCAACACATCACCTATTTGGTTCGCGTATGTTCGTCTAGGGCGACCCCTATCAACTTTCTTATTGCATTAAATAATTAGATAAAAATATTTTATCCTACTGTATTTTTCTGTATAGTGTCAGTAACATTTGGACATGAAAATTTGATGCCCTACTGTAATAATACCTTTTGTAATAAAAGGTGACACTTTTGTTTTTTTTACATTTTAAGATTTTACCTTTTCGTATAGGTAACAGACTGGTATTACAGTGTGGGAAATAGTTTTGGTATAGGTATCCTTTATAGCTTGAATACTTATTGAGTAGGTATATATTTTTATATAAGTTAGGTAGGGTCATCGTAGGTGTTTATTACAGATTATAAGCATAGTTGTGCTTTAAGCATTGCAGATAACATTGACATCGAAATTGATCGTGATGTGGAAAGGAATAACAGAGGAAATATCTATATGAAAGAAAGAAATATAATTTACTAGATTGCCGCGGTGCGGTTTCACCCGCGTCTTTGCATACTGCTCTGCTCCTGTCGCCAGTAGCGTGATGTTACATAGCTTATAACCTTCCTTGAGAACTGGGCTATCATACGCAAAAAGAATTTTTCAAATCCGACTGGTAGTTCAAGAGATTAGCACGTTTAAACAAACAAACCGCTTTTTATATTAGATAGATTGAGAAGATATAAAATTAACTTATGCAAGATACAGGTGGAAAAATAAACATTAAAAATAAAAATAGGAATAAAAAAATATACTTACTTTAAAAGGCCTTTTCAAAATAGACGTGTTGAAGACGTTTTATGCAGGGCAGCATAAGCTGGGTATGAGCCTCTTCCACGGAACTTAGATTTGGATTGTTGACCGCAATAAGGTATATTAATTTAATACTACCAATTTAACTTTTTGAAATTCATGTACTTTATAAGTTAATATTAACCTAGACTTATAAAAAAAGTCTAAATTGCCAATCCGCATTGAACAAGCGTGGAGATCAATGTTCATATCTTCTCTGTATGAGAAGAGGTCTTTCTCTGCAGTGGAATAATAATGAGTCGAAATTAAGCGATGTTGATGTTGAACTAAATTATTTAAATTAGTTATACGTTTTTAATTTTAGGTTTTTGAAATATAGTATTCGGTTTATGAAGTTATACTTATTTTGGCGCGATTGGGAAAAATTATGAGAGTGAATTTTTACGATGCGCGCGCACACCGACAGAAAAAAGCAACACCCTGAAGTTAGTTGCGAACCTTTGTGTATCGTATCAGTACAAATAATCAGTGTGAATAAATAAAAAATATATTGACGTTTATATCAATTCAATTATATTTAAGACGGTGATAGATATTTTTTATTGATCATTTATCAGTAAAAATATTTATTTTGAATATTAGTGGTAAAAGTGGTTTTAATGTACTGTGCATTTATAGATTTGAGGTTAACTGATATGTATGTATGCGTTGTGTTATTATTTGGTACTTTTGGATTGTTACGCTAAAGAAGTATAACTTTTTACGTGCGTACATGAGTACACACACTCTTTTTTTATCTGTCAAGATATTGTAAATACTTTTTCAATAAATATATAAACAAATAAAAATCGGACTCGTATCATGATTCCCTCACCCACATAAATCAATGTGATGGTTTCATATCCTTAGACGACCATACTTAACAAACTCCATTAATTTTCCAAACGGAAAATTCCAAATAACATTTGATTTACAATCCCCATAAGTTATCTTCATTATAATGCATGATGCTATGGTAAAAACAAGTGGCAATTGGCTACAATTGTCACCATGCGTGCACTACAAATACAAAATATAAATTTGTATTCAGCCTACATTCGTACCAATATGAATAGTGTTGCCAGTATCTACATAAATAAGGATATGATATTTAAAATATTTTGTGATATAAATTTCAAAATTATAATGAACTAGCTGCGCCCCAGGTAGAGGCGGCTTGGCCTTACTGTAAAATAAGTTTTGGTTCCTTCGAGAACCAAACTTTAGTGATCAAAAGGCTACTATCTACATATCAATTTTCATCGTAATTGATTTAGCCGTTTAGGCGCTGAGTGGTAACAAACACACACACACACGCATATATATTAATAGGAATTATAGGATGAATGTATAAAATTTACTAACTTAGTAACAGATTTTATAATATTTTAGGACAAAGATCAATCAATAAAAAGTTGTTGTTAGTTGAAATATTTTTTTAAATCTTTACCTATTATTCCACTACTGAGCAAAAATCTCTTTCATGAATTTTCAGAGAGACTGTCTAGTGCTTTATTTCTTAAATTTGTACATGCCCACGTTTCACTAGTTACCTATGTAGAACCCCATTTAACAGGGGCGATCCAAGTCGAGCAAACAATTGGCACGGCCGTACCATCTTTTTCACGAAACAGTTAAGGCCATTACCATTTACCAGACACATTCCAGACTCCGAGCTATTATTATATAATTTATCGACAGAAAAATATAATAGGTATCACTTTATCCTACTCGGGAATAGAAGGCTACACATTTCATGTCAGTCTATAATACGACTGAACCGCACTTAATATTAAATTGCTACCTATATTTTCCAATAAAACCGGGACATAAAATCTAATAACATGGCAACACCAAACTCTCTGCATGGTTTTTAATTGAAGTGAATGTATAGCATGAGGCTTGTTATTTATGGCTTGTTGAGATGGAAACAGTTGTTATTGTGGAAAACATGGTTTTGATGATACTGTGTTAAGTTTATATATGTTACATTTCATGCATATCGAATGTAAGAGGAATGCTCTAAAAAAGCTAGTAATTTTTGAAAAAGGTAGGAATTAAAAACTTCATGGTAGATTTTTCAGAATGTCGTTTATAGTTATACGCAGAAGTAGTCTTTGTTGTTGTGTCGTATGCTGAGCGAATATTTTTTATAGATTATTTGGAATATCTTTGGAACAATAACGTGGGAACTTTGATGCTTTTTATGACATGACTAGCTGCGCTCATCTGTTAAATATGTTTTGTATCCCTCGGCAACTAGACCGATTTTCGGGATAAATTATATCCTATGTCCGTCTCCAGCACCGAATATGAATTTTTACCAAAATCGGTTCAGCAGTTCAGGCGCTGAGTGGTAACAAACATACTCACCCAAACATTCGCATTTATAATATTTGTAGGTTAATCGTTAAAATCTTGAATTTTCACTCGAATTATTAGAAATATTTCAGAACAAACTCTGATTTTGCGAACAAATAGACAAAACAAAACAGAGATTCCCTTACTATTATAGATTTTATGACTAAAGGTTCTATACAATACATAAACCTACAAACCCAATATGTACTTCGAGCTTCATTGAACTTACTATTCTTGCAAATCACCTTGGATGCCCGGACATAGACCTTTGCAGCTTATCCGGGTTGATCCGGGCACTGTTATGACGTATTTGTTCGTTCCGACCGGGTATATTGAAAATAAGAATTTATTCTTATGCTTTGGATTTTCTGTTTTCCGCAGTGCGGTTTCACCCGCGTCTTTGTTTACTGCTCTGCTCCCTTCGCCAGTAGCGTGATGTTACATAGCCTATAACCGTTACAATACCATACGTTATGTTCGTCATAATCTGGGCTATCATACGCAATAAGAATTATTAAAATCCGTCCTGTGGTTCCAGAGATTAGCGCGTTCAATCAAACAAACTCTTCAGTTTTATAGAATAGTTTAGATTTTATCGGCTGTCTGTCATCTTTTCTTTTTGCAATAGAATAAGTCCACTCTACCTGAAGGCACTGATGATAACCAGTCAGGCGGACCCAGGAGTAACTCTTTAGCCAGGGTTACGAACACTGAACTATGACAGTCGGGAATCCCGAAGACTTAAACCTACTTAGAGAACCCAATTTCTCCCTTTTCTTTTGCCCTTACCTCTCTTAATCTTTTCACCTATCCCACTCCCTTCACGGTAGGCAGCGGCTTCGCAGAATCCCTGGCATTGTAGGAGCAATGCTAGGGACTCTGAATCGTCCATGAGCGACAGTTACCACTTACCACCACGTGGGCTGATTACCCGTCTGCCACTGTCGGAAATAAAAAACTTTCTTGGATCCTGTAAATTACATTAGAAGTAAAATGGTGAAGTCAGAAATGAAAATATTCGTCACCGTTCTGAAGTGGAAGACAAATTTAATCTGTATAGATTTATAACCACGTATAAAATATTAAAGTGTGTGAGCCTAATTTTATTTCAGAAATATGCATGTAGATCGTGTTATGTAAAAAACCTGAACATAAGGTAAAAAACATTTTTTTATCCTTAAACATTATCAAACCCCCGACCCGTTCGACAGCCCAAGGCACTTTTTGATAAGACAGATTGCTCCGTAATAAACAAGTCTATATCCGGGGTCACTACCGGTCAGTACCGGGTCATACCGGTCATACCCGGTTATTGGTGCTAGAGGGTATGTTGACAAAATGGGATTATGTTGATTTTTAAAGTAAAAAGATTCGAACTTATTTTATAGTGGTAGGCGGTTACGAGTATGCAGTTGCCGATCGTAAAGGAGAAGGATTGAATAAAAATGTTTAAAACCATTTAGCAAATTATGCACTTAATGATTTTTTGCAGTTAGTGAGTTCTTGCAGGAAGTCCTGTTGGTCACACCAGTGTGACAATCTAGTGTGACCACGAGCCTTAGGCCGATTTGCGGGTTACAACGTATCCTATGTCATATATACAAATTTTCATCAAAATCGGTTCAGCCGTTTAACGCTGAGTGGTAACAAACATACACACACACAAACTTTCGCATTTGTAGGATTATTTTTAAAGTAAAAAAAAATAACTAAGATTTTAGGTTTTAGTATTTTTTTTTTATACAAAAACATTCTGAAAAAAAAACATTATTTACTGGCCTGACTTCAAACTTTTAGTATAAAACATATTCCCTATATTTACAATAAACAAAATCCTTTGTGACAATTTGTAAACAATCTCTTTGAGGTTGTTAACAGCCATGTTGTCGGATCAACTTCCGGTCACCGCTGACGGATATGACGTATCGATGTAGTTGTACCTTCTGTTTGACGGTTCAGTTTGTCTATGGAAACAGATGCTTTGTAAACTGATTGGTAAACTATTTTTATGGTAAATGGACATGACAACAATACTCAAAACACAAACAAGCTGTTGATCGTCGTTAGCGAGAACGGAATGAAGGAAAGAAAGAAGAAGGAGACATAAGAATGTAAAGAGAGTGTCTAGGATAATTTTCGCCATCAGTTGGCGCTACTTTCACTTTCACATTGGGCCAATCACGAGTTAATTTTCAAAAAGCGCTTGACAGCTAGACCTGACACGTCGGTGCTGCCACCTATATCGGGCCCATTTTAGAAAACCCTCTCAACAATTTTCTTTTGTCCTGCACGTGATGTATCCATTTTGTAGTAAAACATTAAAATTTCCGAAATTAACACTAAAAATATTTGTTTTGATAGCGCTGTCAATATAGAAGACATTTTACCAAAGTGTCGCCAACTAGTGACGAAAATTTTCCTAAGCACCCTCATTGGGCCGCAAGCGCTTTCACTCAACAAAATGAAGTAGTAATACTTTAAGCCGATTTTCTGTAAGTATGCTTCCTCGGTACATTTGGCCCATTCACGCTAAAACCACCAAGAAACTTATCAAATTAAATCAAATTTTATTATGCGAAATATGGGTCGGTTTACAATAAATGCCAGATGTACAATATACATATTTAAGTTTTACCATATTCTACCGTCGCAGCGGTATGCAAAGTAAACTATGAGTCATAACAAAAATTGTATACAAAATAAAATTAAAGAAAAACTAAATTAAAATCTCGAAAACTACTAAATAAAAAGAAATAAAAATATTTCTTTTTGCTTTCAAACAACAAAATAACAACAAAACAAAAAGGAGTACTAAGTACTGTAATTTAATATCACTCAATAAAATCACACGGACACCGAGCTAGTACTAAAACTTATCGACAGATAAACACTACATTACTTAGAATTTAGTTTGAAAAACTTTTGATTATTATCAGTCAATACCACAATTACTGTTGCAGGCAAACATTCAAAATTCCTTCAAATAAAATCACGGAAACAGGCACTACAAAACAACACACAGTTCCATTGACAAAGGTCCTTTGTCATACGTACGTGTCTTTACAAAACCAAACCTTTGCCAATATTGTACTCCTACTGTTCCTCGTGCGCTCCATTCATTCGAACGAACGGTGCTGTTAGAGACATAAACATAACCTAGTATTGTTTCTATTATATAGCTTGCAGAACTGATAGCCGTTGGAACAGAAAGGTTATAGAGCGGTGACCACAGACCTCTCACAATGTGGTTCGATGACCTGATTAGTTTAGCGGGCAACCGATGGTTCTTTTTTTTTATCTTAGCCTACCAAAGTGACTCCACTCCGCCGATGGTAAGCAGTCAGTGGAATCAAGAAGTGGTGGCCACCATACCATCTTCTTAAACTGCTGGTATGGTGGCCTCCACTATGGCGGCTGGGAATTGGGTTAGGGGAAGGTAATGAGGGAGGTGAGGAAAAAGGAAAGGGAGGAAATTGGGCCTCTGGCACTCTCACTCACCGAGCGAAACGCTTCTCTTACGTCGATCTTCTTTGAGAGGGTAATAATTCCTCGGCCGATCTGGCCCATTCATGTTGAAACCAGCTTGGATCTACTACCGTAATTAGGATTAGGATTAGGGCGGCCCATGACCGGCTCCTGTGTCCAGCAATGGGCGTCTTTTGCCTGAAACCAAGAACAATATCTTTTATAATTCCTAAAACAATTCAACTCTTTCTATAGCTTGTAATTTCACAAATTTTATATAGACCATTTATACTATTGCAGTAAATATTCTCAAAACAGCATCGCAAGTCAAGAACATTGCAAGACAAAGAAAGGAAGGCATTTAACTGATCACATAAATAACTTAGTACTTTCTAAACAATAGGATGAAACAGTCAAATTTAAACCTTAATGTGTATACATAAGAGTGTCTGCGAATGATGGGTTTCATCTTTTGTAAGTTTAAAGAGAGAAGAAATGGATATGGTAATTTTGATGCTTTGAATTTTAAAGTTTTTTATGAATCTTAAAATCTGATGAACTGCATTCTTTTAAGCTTTGCTCGCAGTCTCTATACGGAGTCGGATCAGAAATGAGAAGATCCGTAGACTACGGGTAACACTGGTTAGCTCAGTCGGTAGTTTATCTCCTGCTTTATAACAAGAAGTGGTTAAAATAGATATAAATTAGTTTTTTTTTTTTTTTTTTTTATATTAGAGCCTACCAAAGTGACTCCACCCCGCCTGATGGTAAGCAGTCAGTGGAATCCAGAAGTGGCGGCCACTATACCAAAAGCCATCGTCTTAAACTGCTGGTATGGTGGCCTCCACTATGGCGGCTGGGAATGGGGTTAGGGGAAGGGAATGAGGGAGGTGAGGAAAGGGGGGAAATGTTTATACATTTTTACTTTGATTAAATTCATTGCAGGGTTAATACAGTAAGAATTATAGTCTCTGGGACTCCCGAGTGTCTAAGCGCCCAACTCCCGAGTAAGGGGTAGTAAGGCCCGGTTTCCACCAAAGCGGAGAGGAGAGGAGATGTGTTATTTCCATCAATGGAGAGAGAGCATGCGTAGCTAGGTAATAGGATTAATAGAGAACTCATTAGAACGGCGTTTGTTGTTCACTGATAACCCAGGTGTCATAGATAATGTGTATTATACTTATATGTTTGTAATAAAACCTAAAATAAGATGTTTACGTTTTTTAAATTTTATGTTAAACAACAAATACAGTACAAAAAATCGATCTATACTATTATATAAAGCGAAAGAGTTTGTTTATTTAAACGCATTAATCTCTGGAACTACCAGTTGGATATGAAACATTATTTTTGCATATGATAGCCCAGTTTTTGAGGAAGGTTATAGGCTATGTAACATCACGCTACTGGCGATGGGAGTAAGCAAAGTAAGCAAAGACGCGGGTGAAATCGCACCGCGGCATATTTTTTTTTTTTAATTGTATTATCAATGCTTTTTGACAAACATTTTAGTGATGTATGTGTAACAGGATTATCCATTTAATACCTCCTTCATAATTCGTAGCCTTTGCTAATATTAAATCAGTTGTCTAGAGTGGTATTAATCTGGTCCATTACTACAATTGCATATTGTTTCGTCTCTTTTGAGGGAGTTCCTGAACTCCGCCTCCAGAAAGCGATTGTCTTTGCCGGTTCATATCCGCTTCAAGTTTGCTTTGATAGGTCACATTGGAAGGTTTTAATTATGTTTTCATTGATGTTGATTGAGGAAAGGATGCAAAGTTTAAGAATTGTTTGTTTCTGATTATTGAAAACTTGGTTTGGATGCTATAAGAGACTTAGATAGCTCTCGCACTAAAAAACCAACACCGTGTTACGATTAAAAAACTATAATTTTATTTACAGACATTACATATAAATACCAGAAGGTATAAGGCGTTCGCAACTCGTTGCACTCATTAATCGGTAAACGATTAACGGGTTAAGCAACTTCGAATGCGGCTGACCCATGGATAGGTGACCGCATAGTGGTATTTGATTTGAGCGTCTTCGTGCTTCGGAGGTCACTTTAAAAGTCGGTCCCGGTTGTTACCAAGTTGATAACAGTCGTTAGGTCGAGTCGGATGCCTCTATGGACGACCTGAACAATTCCTGACAATAGAATGACGACTAACTACTCGATATTTATTTTATTATTTTAGTAGACTATCGAAAATACGGGCAAAACATAGTAGACTGTTCCGGGTTCTTTAAGCGGGGAAAGAGGATGTTTACCACATCTGGTTCACACTGAATGCTTTTTATCAGACAGAGTGAGTGTTTTAGTACGGTAATTTACTTCAGTTTCGCTCGGTGAGTGAGACCGCCGGCAGCCAATTTACTCTCTCGGTTCCCTTGCTTTTCCCTTTTTCTTCCTCACCCCCTTCTACCTATATCGTGGGCAACGAATAAGATTAAGACGATTATTTCTGCAATGCTTAGAAAACACAGCCATTTGCTTGTTTGCCAAAGTTTTTTCAATAGCGTTTTGTATTTGTACAAAATATCCTAAAAGCTCCAAACAAAAACACACAAACAAAACAGCCTACTTATCATTTTAGCGTGGTCACAGTAAAAGGTAAGTGTATCAAATCATAAGTTAGGAAGTAATTTGTGCAAAAAGTTTGATTATATTTCATGTTATCCCCTTCTCTGCTAATGCTGAGTTGGCTGTCGCAGTTATATGTGTGTTTGGGGAAAGTTTTGAATTAACTGTCTGCTTACGAATTAACGTGATCTGACACAATGCATTGTACAGAAAATTATCGTTTTGATCAATGTGATTATCATAAATCATAACAGGTAATTATTTTTGGCAGGTAATCGCTGGATCATCAAAGAGGACCACTGTTGGACATAGATCAACACCAAATTGCGACACCTTGGCCATTCGTGATCGTGAGTCACCCTCATTTATCGCCAATCGATGAATGCGTCCATGAAACTAACGATATCTCAAAGAGGAGATATTTCTACGCGTCTGCCCAGCGATATAAGTCTGTCAACTACAAATATATTGTAAGTAGGTGCACATTATCAAATGTAAAGTCAAAAGGTCATTTACTGACAAAAATCTCAAAACTGTCATGAGTGGCAATGTCGCAATTTAGTGTCATATTTCGTTGTTTTCAATTTTTATCATTAACTCGGAGCTATATTTTAAAAATATGTTCTGTTTAAATGCTAGAATTAGGTTAAAGCTGTATAAAAAGTAAGAAATCATCGCGTTTACTGTTATGTTTATATGCAAATAATACATTGGAAACTTGCATGGCGTTATTTTCTAATAAAATAACAGCTAGATATTTCATCGCAGGAAATTATCTAAAAGCGGTAGATCTACCCACGTAAAAAGCGAAGACAAGCCATAAAATACATCTTAGTCAAAAGCCCTGGAATTTCAAGACATTAAACACAAACCTTATCATTGCTTGAGGCTAGTAATTTTCCAAATAGTCCGAATTGTAACTTGATCAGTAAAGTTTGAGCATTGTTCGGCGAGGTCCGATCGGCTATTACGTCTACTTACTTTTACTTTGTAAAGATCTTCCTGAATAAAGTTTTACCATTGGTGTAATGATAGGATAGCATTCGAACATATC
Organism: Parascotia fuliginaria; assembly: GCA_963082885.1. Lineage (NCBI taxonomy): Eukaryota > Metazoa > Arthropoda > Insecta > Lepidoptera > Erebidae > Parascotia > Parascotia fuliginaria. Next base: position 9,185,158 of record OY720197.1, read on the forward strand.
CCTCGTATTTTTTAAATAAGGTTCTTCGGACCACACGTTGGTGCTAATATACTTTTGATTACGTTACAAATATTGGTAATACTTGATTTTCCTTTATTATAATATAAAAACTCTCTGAACAATAATGAAAAGTGCATCGATATTTATTGCGTTAGATGAAATTTGAAACAGACAAAAGAAAATACCAACTTTTTGCTACTTATTTAGATACTAGCTTGCCGCGGCGCCATTTCACCGCTGGCTTACTGCTCTGCTCCCGTCGCCAGCAGCGTGATGTTACGTAGCCTAGTGCGTGTGTGTGTGTGTGTGTGTGTGTGTGTGTGTGTGTGTGTGTGAGTGAGTGTGTGTGTGTGTGTGTGTGTGTGTGTGTGTGTGTGTGTGTGTGTGTGTGTGTGTGTGTGTGTGTGTGTGTGTGTGTGTGTGTTGGGGACATGGGGACAGTTTCATACACTTTCAACACAATCTTTAGTATATATTAATGGTTTTATAGTATATCTTCTCTTGTTTGAGTTTGCCTTTCTTTGGTTTTATGTTCCAAACGTTTCTTCACAAAATTGTATTTGTCTGTGTTTATACAAAGAATATAGATGTATATACTGGTAAAATAATTTAGGGATTATTTAAACTGAGGTAAAATAATTTAGGGATTATTTTACCTCAGTTTGAATTGGAAGTTGTAATCTATACATATAATAAAATTGGAATGTCTGTTTGTAATATTGAAATAACCGTTTTTTACTATATGAATACATATACGGTACATACACCAAAATAGAATTTTTTACAATTTTTGTCTCTCTGTCTGTCTGTTTGTTTGTTTCGGCTAATTTCTGAAATGGCTGGACCGATTTTGAAGGGACTTTTATTGACAGGTAGCTGATGTAATAAGGAGTAACTTAGCCTACGTTTATTTTAGAAAAAATCTTTTATTTAAGAAAAATAAAGTAAGGTTGATTGACTGTTAGGCGAAACGAAGTTCGCTGAGTCAGCTAGTCTATACTAATATTATAAATGTTAAAGTAATTCTGTCTGTCTGTCTGTCTGTCTGTTTGTTTTGCTTTCACGCTTAAACCACGGTACCGATTATAATGAAATTTGGTCTAGAGATAGAATAGATCTTGGGAAACAACATTATGCTATCTTTTATTGCGAAACAATGGCTTGAAGGGTTCGAAATAACAAATGAAAGTTTTTATGAAAATCGTTAATGTATATACAGAGACATGTTCATAATTATTAAAAAATATATATACAGTCAAATTGAGAAATCTCCTCCTTTTTTGAAGTCGGTTAAAAACTACATAAATTATTATGCGATAACGGACATTCACGCGGGTGGAGCTGCGGGCAACAGCTAGTTATATATTAAAAATACAATTAATAAATTTAATGTGTATGATTTATATACTTGCATTGATGATATACCTAGGGATGTGATGATTCCAGCTCAGGAAGGAATTATATATGATGTAGCTGTTAATAAGTATGAGAATACGCTTCACCAGCGCCATCAGTCAACGGAATGTTAATGGTCACCATAGTAACAGAATTAATACGTTGTGGGAGACTGGTGTTTAAGCTGGGAATAGACCGCATAAGGGCTGTGTAACGTTAATTGGTTGTGAAGTACAAAATTTCCATAATTTTTAACATATTATCGAAAAATTATTAATTGTTTATTTTTTATTTTCGAGACAAATACATGAGAATCAGCGCTGGCCTGCAAGTTCTATGCTTAAGCAAAAGGTGACATGAGGTAACCATGGAATTAAGATGTGTAAAAAAACAAGAGTAGAAATTAGCTCAACAATATAGAACAGTGCAAGTTTTAATATATGAAAATCATTTATTATTTGTTATCAATAGGAAAATGCCTTACGATTCTGAGCGATGGTGACGAAGTAACTACTGCATTAAAATTTAATCCCGGCATTCATATAATGCGGTTTATCATTAAGGACTTATAATTACAAAGAGAAAGGTTTGTAAGGAATCTCATTACGTATAAATAGGTAGGTATCAGCTATCAGGTTGGCGAGAGGCCAATCTCTGAGTTTTATTGGCTCTACTGAATTTTCAGTGCGAATTATAGCTGGCGTCGATAGACATTTGGTGGTTGTGTACAGATATAGAGTCGCTTTAAGTTTAAAAAAATATGTATTGCTTTTATAGTTTTAGAGTTTTTAAAGGATAAAGAGCTAAGGAAGATTACCTTAAGAGGTACCAATTTTCCTTTTAACGACCATTGTTTGCCTTATGCTAAATTATTCCTTTTTCTCACGATCAGTAAGTGCTTGTTTAGCTATGTTTCCAGGGAGCAAAAGCATTGATATGAAAATTTTCTTTATTTATTTTTATTTCCTTTATTTAAAATCTTTCACAAAATTACATTTTATAAGTATATAAAAAACTCATACATTTAAATTATTTTTTATATTATTATACATTTTCAGTTTTGTATTTATTACGTTTCTTATATTTAATCAGTTTAATGGTTGGCTATTACTTTAGATATGTATTTTAAAAACAAATAGAAATATTATAATTTTCAAAAATGCAGCACCAACGTCGCCTCTACTGATTTCTTATTTCCATTGTTTGAAGTGTAGGTAATTAAAATTGGTGAGATATTAGTTCTCACCTGGGTGGCAAGGGGTGACAGGCTACCATTACGTCTGCACATGGCAATTGTGAGACTTATGGCAATGTTGGGACTTGGCAATGTCGTCAATGTACGTAGGAGACTTTAAAGTCCAAAATGTCCGGTTAAAACAATGTAAATAAAACAATGCAACATCATCAAACCAACCCGTTACCATCCTACTGCAAGAAAACTTCTCTACTCTTAGAAAAGGTATTGAGCATTGATCGCCACGTGCACTCAATGAGGATTGAAAATATCAGACTTTTTTTAATTTTAATTTCCAGATCTGGTTTACTCACAATGTTTTCCTTAACCGTTCTTTTATTTATTTGCCTTTTAAAGTGACTTCACTCTGCCTGATGGTAAACATTCAATGGAATCCAGAAGTGGTGGACACTATTCCAAAAGCCAAACTACTGGTATGGTAGCCTCCACTATGGCAGCGTAGTGAGATTCTTTTTCACGCCTCGATTAAAAGACTCAGAATCGTAATTAGATGGGAACACATAAGCTGGTAAAGAGTTCCAGGCTTAAATTGAGCGACAAAAGTATGATCGTATGTCAGTTATGTCCAAGGTAAACTTAAAAAGTGCTAAATTTGAAAAACTTACATTCCTATATACCAGTTTTAAATCCACAACGGTATAAAATAAGTGTCTTATCACAGTTATCATGGATAACCCCTAAAGGTAAAAATTTCAAAATCAATTTTATCGATACCTAATACGGGCTTTAAAAGATTCTCATTTCAGAAATACCGAACGAATTCCATATGCTTAGCGTTTGAATAAAGATAAAGGTGGGCTTAAATGAATATTTAAGGCTTTTACGGACATGCTTTATGGTATCATCAAGCCAGTAACGATTTATAGATAGGCAGGTGTTGAAAACGTATTTAAATTGTATAAGCTTACTGTAATATTAAATGATTTGAATTCAAATTGGGTTCTTACTTATTCTTGTGAAGATTTATGTAGTACTAACTTTCCACGGCGCGTTTTCACCTGCGTCTTTGCTTACTCTGTTCCTGTCACCAGTAGCGTGATGTTACATAGCCTATAACCTTCCTCAAGAACAGGGCTATCACGCCTAAAGAATTAGTTAATTCTGACTGGTAGTTCCAGAGGTTAGCGCGTTTAAACAAACAAACAAACTCTTCTGTGAGGATTTTGTAGTATTGTGAGTTGGTTCGTGATCTTTTATGCAACTCAGATGGCAGAAAAGCAAGTCTCATCTAATGTTAAGAGATTAAGCTAGGACAAAATTATCTTTGTAAGTGTTTCAAAAGCAACGTTATGAAAGGTCAAGCTATTCTCGATCGCAAAAGAGAAGCAAATGAACGAGGTCTTTAAGACAATAATTAATTTACAAATACAAAAACCGACTTCAAAACATAATTATACAAAATCAAACAAAAACTAAACGTAGAATTCCTAAATATAACGTGAACAAACCAAAACATCATCTACGTATATTTTGTTTTCGTTAAAATTTTCAAAAAGCGCTGAACCAATTGCCCTCAAATTTATGTTGGATCACGTTTGAAACATCCTTGCAAAAATCAAGAAATCATCAAATAAATCCATTCATAATTGGCGATTAGAAACCTCCTCCTTTTTGCAGTCGGTTAAAATGGAAGTGGCTCGAGATAGGTAAGAGGAGTACTCCACGTTGAAATGACGCCAACCTTTTTGCTCGCTAGTTTGGCTTGGCAAATGACTTCCAATTAGGGCCTTGTAAAGACTCCGAAAGATATGCACTGCTGGACACAGGCTTCTTTGAATTCTAAGACTCCTATTCCAATACTAAGTAGATACTCCCTGCGCCGCCCTCCGGTAATTAATATGTTATTTTAATTAAATCTATACTTACTATTATATAAAGTGGAAGAGTTTGTTTGTTTAAACGCGCTAATCTCTAGAACTACCAGTCGCATTTGAAAGTTCTTTTTGCGTATGATAGCCCAGTTCTTGAGGAAGGTTATAGGCTATGTAATATTACGCTACTGGCGACGGGAGCAGAGCAGTAATCAAAGACGCGGGCGAAACTGCGCTGCGGAAAGCTAGTAATTTTATAATAAATACCGACTTACATTAGCAAACATATAGGTAACAATTGATGTATTAACCAGCTGGTAATCCTTGACCGTTCGGTGTAAGTGATTGGTTTGATGCACTACAAAAACATTAAAATTTCATAATCCAATCACTCCTGTGGTATAGGGTACAAGTGTTGAGAGATGTTACAAAATCGAAGAAGCGATTATTCTACTGTTGGACATTAAGCTAAATTTTTTTATAGTAAGCAGTCTGTTAAAATTCAGTGGTGATGGGCATTTACTATTTTGGCGAATTGGTAGCATTGCTTGTATTTGAATAAATTGTAGCATTTGAATAAACTCAACATGACCCTTAGGCCTTTTAGTGCCAAGTGGATTGTGGCAAATACCACCAACTTACCACAAGCTTATTTACTATCTTATATTATAAAATGCTAAAGTTTCTTTGAGTGTTTGATACCGTGATATAGTGTTTGATTTAGATTAAAATTGGAATGTACATAGGTACGGTGCCGGAGACGGAAATATGATACTTTTTATTCCGAAAGCAAAGTAGTAGAGCGCAGCTAGTTACTAATAAAAATTCATTTCCGCTTCAGCTAACATCTTGGACCATCGCCAATATTCATGTCCAAGCCGGATGTACCCGGTTTATTGGTTTAATAGCACCCGGTCAAATTGACTTCACCTCCTGAAAGAGAATTTTATAAACTTTACCATTGCTGAGAGCTTATCTTGCCACAGGGTGTATAGAGAAGGCAGGCAATCGATTGATGAGAGCGGCTCACGGCCGGCCAAGTAGAAGGAGTAGACAGATATTCACTAAGTAAACACCTACTGCAAGGTACCTATCTTTTTTATACAACTAGCAAACAAGCACCAACTAGATCGTAAGTGCTATTACCATAGACCATATTGGGAGAAAGGGACATAATAGAGTTAAGTGTATTGCCTGCGTCACTTTGCATGCTACTTAAAATTGTAACTTACAAAAAATTGTAATAACCTGGCGATTAAAAAGAGTGACTTGAGTTTCTTGCCAGTTTTTCTCATGGCACTACTTCAGCGAACTGGCTGTAGGTTAATTGGCTGACATTTTGTAATTTTTAACGTTTAAAAGTGTCAATTTAATTAACCCAAATGAATAAGTATATTTGACTTTGGGATGAGGAATATAAAGGGAAAATGAAGAGGACCCAGAGAGTAATGGGGCTGTCAGCACTCTCACTCACCGAGCAAAACACATTAGCATGGAAACTAATATTGCATGAGAAGCTAAAATCTACTTTCCCTGTCAATCCTGCTTTTTCGTGCAGAAACCAGCAAGGATCTGCTACCGAACCAAAAGTATAAATAAAAAAATAAATAAAGTATTTTTATATGAAAGTGTTTTTTCTTTGGTTATCACCACTCCCACACTAAGGAACAAGCCCTGTGTGAAGACTTTACAAAAATACAATAAACGGTCACAAAGTACACCCAGACTTGGCACTAATATTTATGCATCACACTAAGTTTCGTCTCGTGTGAGGATTGAACCCACAACTTCGTGCACAGCAGTCGCTTACGCTCCCACTGCGCCACGGAGGCAGTCAATTTTAGAAAGCTTCACTGCACATTTTTCAGGTCACTTTAAAATAGTTTTTATGGACTGCTCCGACGTGAGATGTAATTAAGTTTATCTAACGACTTAAGCCTTCAAAAACAGAGAATAATATCTTAAAATTTTCAAGTTAAATTCTCTGTACGTATAAGATTTATCATCTTCATCTATCTATATATAATGCGGAAAAGTTTGTTTGTTTGAACGCGCTAATCTCTAGAAGTCAGTCGAATTTAAATAATTCTTTTTGTTTATGATAAAAGGATGGGGAAGGTTATCGGCTATGTAACATCATGCTACTGGCGACGGGAGCAGAGCAGTAACCAAAGATGCAAGTATAACCCCGCTGCGGTAAGCTATATAGTATAGAAAAGCCGAAAATTTTAATGATTTGTAATTACATACACATAACTTTACGCCTGTGCTTATAATGAGGATGTTAAGAAAAATTTTCGCCACCAGTTGGCGCCACTTTGTTAAAAGGTTTTCCATTTTGACAGCGCTATCAAAACAAAAATTTTCCAGTATTCATTTCGTAAATTTAAATGATTAATTTACGAAATGGATAATTCAGGTCCTTATGGACAAAAGAAAATTGCTGAGAAGGTTTTCTAAAATGGCGCCCACGAGGTAGCAGCACCGACTAATAAGGTCTAGCTGTCAAGCGCTTTTTGAAAGTTAACCCTTTATTGGCTCAATGTGGAAGTTGAAGTGGCGCCATCTTCTGGCAAAAATTTTCATTGTACCCTTTGTCACACTTACTACCTAATGTTGTTAATTATTTTAATATTTACGGGCGAACTTAGGGTGGATTGCTAGTATAAAATAAATCTCATAAAAAATGGTGAAGTTCAATTTACCGTTTTAAGTAGTAAATGGCTTGAAACCAGGAATGATGAGACTTTACAACTAAGAAACTTACTTAGTTTTTAGTTTGTCCTTTAGTGACCCAGATATTTTATGTAGACCAGCTTCCAGCGACGCGGTTTCATCCGCGTATTTGCTTACTGCTGTGCTGCCGTCGTCAATAGCATGATGTTACTTAGCCTATTACCTTGCTCAAGAACAGGGCTATCACCTGTTAAATGTCTATTTGCATTGGTCTGGGTATTTTTATGTATAATAATTATGTATGTATTTACAAAAAAAAGCACACAAGCTATAATATATGCTTACTTTGGGTCTAGATGGCGTTGTGTGTAGTTGTTGAGATAATAATATCTCATATATTGATATGTGTTGCCTCTAAACTCGTGACAAAGCATCTCATAAAGTCATCAAGCAGATTAGCAAGTCATTTTAGTAAACTAATCTAAAAATCAATTTTAAAATATAAAATACTAGACGTCCTCGCGCTTCTCTTTGCTATCAAATGTTTCATTCGGTCTCATAACAAACACCTAAGGAAAATATCATAGCAATAGTGACGTATTGCATCATTCAGATTTACAAAGGCGCTTAAAATATTGAAATTTAGAAAATGACTAATTGTTAAATAAATAAAATGTAGCCGTTGTTACCCACCTTATTTGTAGCTTTCCCAAGATGAAAGAATTTTTTAAATCAGTTGCGTAAATCTTGATTTAAATCGCATCAAACAAACATACAAAATATAATAAAGTAGTAATTTAAATATTAAATAATCTCCACTGAACTCTACCGTGAACAATAGACCCAGACCCCTACTTTTTAATATATGAATTAAATGTCGCCTCCCTAAACTAGTAAAATCCCTTGTAACACCCTTCTACAAAAGCTAGGTCTGTACATAATAGAAGTTGACCTATCAAAAGTTAGAAAAGGCGCGTTCACACTGAATAAATTAATAGAGAGAGAATTTAAAACTAATAACTTAAAAATGCAGGAAAAACTTCCATCGTTCACTAGTAGTTCGTCAACAATGATCATACGAGAAGGAGGATGTAGATAATCGTGGCAATAAAGTAAAAAAAAGTCAAAAGTCAAAATCATTTATTTATGTAGGTTAATTAAATTAACACTTATGAACGTTAAACATTACAAAATATCAGCCAATTAATCTACAGCTAGTTCAGTTCGCTGACGAGGTAGAACCATGAGAAATTTAATCGCCAGGTTATTACAACTTTTGTAAGTTTTAATTTTATTTCAAGTAGATTGCATAGTGACACAGGAAATACACTTAACTCTATACGTAATTAAAAAATTAGCCAGTCAATAGTTCACTAGTTCTTTCGGTTTCACCCTATAAAAAATATGATTCCAATATTACCTACGTCTGCGAAATATTATTGCTATACTGCAAATTTACTTTTGTTGTCTTCTATATTGCAACGTACGTATTAGATTAAATTTAGAAAACTATGCCAAAAGAAAGCAGTAAGAACTCATGCCACATATAAAAACAGTATCCTGTTAAAAGTTACTGTGATTTTAAAGTCTACGAACGGCCACTCATAAACAAAATATGTATAATACACAAGTGGCAGGTAAATTTGTGAATGCAGTAAGGTAAATTAAACTTGGTATAGAGATAGACTAGACCTTGGGAAACAACATAGGCTATTTTTTATCGCAAATAAATGACTCGAAAGGGTTTGAATAGAGATGAAAGTTTTTTTTTGAAAAATCTTCAATGTACAGAGACTTTTCATGAGTAGTAAAAATATATTATGCGATAACTGAAATTCAAGCGGGCGAAGCTGCGGGCAACTAAATAAATGGATAGAATGGTCTAAATAAATGGATAGTAAAAAATACTTAAAAGTTTAGATTGCAGTAATTGCTATTACATAAATATCATTAGCATATTATTACAACTTAGCAGTCGCATATCGTTTACCAGCGCAATCAGTCAACTAATTGATGAAAGGCATCAGTGAAAATCGAGATATTCCGATCTGATCCCCGGGATTAGTTTATTTTTACTATATTTTATGTTTCGGTCTGATTCACCGTATATGGGATCATAAGGTGGGCAGAAGCAAGGTTCGATCGTCAGCGTTTTCCAGCAGTCGACGTATTTCAAGTAATTATGTTCCTTTCTTCTTAATGTACCTCTTCATTATTGAAGGTTGGCCATTAGTTAAACTTGTCTTTGTCTAGTGCGAGATTCAATAGTCTGCCGGCGGTGGTCCTGTCTACCTGTGTCCGCAGCCAAGACATTAGCCAATACTTTGACTCTTGTAATGATTTTAGCTCTATTTTCGTAATCCACATAACCTATAGATGTGACGTGTATACACGTCCTAATGCAAACAATATCGCTCGTTATGAATTATGCATTAGTTTGCCAGCGGTCCCTCATTATGTGTGTTTCTACAATTTGATTGTTTACGCACAATCGCTTTGTTACGTCACTGAAACTAATATTGTTGCTATTGCTTTACTGTCATATTGTCTATTGTTAAGAACTTAAGATTATCAGACGGATATATACGTCTGGCATTTTAGAACAAAAATTGTGTAAATTTAATTTTATTAATTAACAAAATGATATTTCTTTATATATTATGTTGATTTCACAATTTGAGGACGCAGTGATGTGCGGTAAAAAAAATCTATTACTGCGGTAAAAAAATCACCTGCTACGCGTAACGACTATAACAAATCCGTCCATTTTATTTATTTATTTATTTAAACTTCATGCACAAAATACAATGTAATGTACTTACAAAGGCGGACTTAATGCCAAAGGCATTCTCTACCAGTTAAGCTTTGGGTGATGCAGAGATAAAATTGGTTAAGTGCATTTAATAGTGAAAATATAAAAAAAATTATATTGATACTATTCATTAATACATAACATATTAATCAAAATACATACCTATCAATATGAATTTATTCATAAGAAAACAAACTAATAAATCGATACCGATGGCTTTGGTATATCCGAATAGTACTAAAATGACAGCCGTATGTGAAGTGTCTTAACAAGAATTGTATCGAGTGTAACACTTACATATTTACGAGTATTGTTTTTTTTACCGCTTATGGACGCCGCGCCGCCAGGATTACTTTTAGGGGGATGCATTGCATTTCATTAAACAAACAGGTTTACAAAATATATACAGTAGTGCCTACAACAAATTTATTACAAAGTTGGACAACAAATTAGACGCTTTAACTCAGACAAACTTAGTAAAAAGTCTTCTCTCCTCATTGTATTTCTGGCGCCCATGATTACACTATCTGACTTTGTGAGATGCTTTTATACGGCCCAAAGAAAAATATATGCGATGCAACAACAGTTCCCCTCTTCAGTAATAAGTACTAGAGTCATAGTATACTAAGACACTAGTATTTATTTCAAATACGATTTAAAAAGGTCATATACTATCCCGGTAAATGGTGACTGCGATAAATAAACAACACTTGAATGTATTGACACTGCGCCCGCTCCTGGCAAATGATGCGACTTATGTCCAATCTTATCTAATACTTTACTGAACGGTGTAGCGTTAGCAGAGACAGTAATTGAAATGAAAAATTAATAAACTAAAACAAACGGCATAAATCATTTGAATCATTTCAGTCTACGTCCAATCCGCTGACAAAAGGTAGAGTTGTCAGAAGAAGTGGCAAGAAATTCAGATCATAAAAAAATAGAAGATCGCCAGAGAATTAAAATTATTGGTACAAGCTAAAATTTTTGTTAACATGTAACGTAATTAAAGCATCATAAAATAATTATTATGAGACATCTGAATGGAGTCTGCTTAGCCCCGAGGCAGTTAAACCTTTGTGTTATTACATGAATAAATGATTTTTCAAATAATAATAAAATCACCCAAAGTAAGCATATATTATAGCTTGTGTTATGGGTTCTAGAATGCGGATATACATACATACGTCCTTTCTAAATAAATAAAATAAAAAATATAAAAATCTGAATTATGTTTTGTGTTTGTTAGTTGTATGTTTATAAAATCCCAGCAGGACTTCAAGCCTGGTGCAGAAGTTATTTAAAAATATAATCTGTGCTCAATTTAAAATCTAAAAATAGTAAAATTACCTACCAAATTGTAATTACCAAATTGTTAATTATTTACCAAATTGTAACAGCTACACATAATTATGTCTTTTTATCAGCTAAATTTTCAAGACTGCCCAAGTGCCCATGCATCTGTGGTTTTCTCGAGTGTTTACTTTCTCTTCGAAATGTCTTTTATATTCTGTGTATTTGCCTAATAACGTTTTCACACAAAACTCACTACACTCACACTATACACAACACTTTGACACATAATTTCAAACTGCACTTACTACAAATTTGGAAAGTTTTGAAAACGGCAGCCATTAACGGCCGACGCTGCGCTGACGCCATTGGGTTTTCACTACTTTTCACTGAAGAGTGAAGACTGAAAACCGGACAGTTCCGGAGCGAAGACGGTAATGTGTTGCCATATTATAAATAAATAAAATATTGTTATAAAATAAGTATTAAATAGTATTTTTATTTATCTATATAATATACATAATTGTATCGTATTTATAACTTATATATGTAGCTGATGTAATATTTACTTATATTATTTATATTCATTTAATTTTAATTTTTAATCATATTGAATGCTTGGCGTCACTTTAGTCACACGGGGCTGTCGCTGAAAACCAGCGCTGTTGCGCTTTGAAGTGCCTCAGCATTAAGCTGAGTGACGGCTAATTTTTCACGTGGACGGCTCTGCACGCGAGCTTGTGTGAAGTCCAGTGCCATGGTACTCTGTTTTTTTTGTCAGTTTTATGTTTTTGTTTTTTGACTGTGGCTGAAGATAAAGATAAAGTTAAAGAGATTTTTATTTGCTAAGACACATGTCTAAATAATAAAACACTGATAGCATGCTTATTATAGGTGGAATATAGTCAATTGTATCAACATGTCTGACCATTGCTGGTTTACAAATATAAAAGCTTAAATCATTAACATTGTATTATAATATGTATTATTTCATAAATCATAATTAAGCAAATGTCAATAAATAATAAAAAACAAAATAGAAAAACAATATGTCAAAAAAAAAAAAAGAATAGGTAGAGTCATTAATTACAAATTTTCATCCATACATAGTAAAATAAAAGTTGTATCAAATAAAATTGAATATTTTTTATAAACATTTGTCTTTCAGGAAGTCATCAATGCTATAGTAACATTTTTCTGTTAAGATTTTCTTAAATGTTTTCTTAAATTGGTCTGTGTTTAACATTTTGATATTGTTTGGAATCTTATTATAAATTTCTGGAGCCTTACATATTATACTTTTACGAAGCATTGTAGTTTTTGCAGGATGTATACATAGTCTGTTGTTATCTCTGCGATTGCGACTTATTATTTCCGACTTACGAGGAAATAAATGAGGGTTACTTCTGACAAACATGGCTGTTTCCAAAATATATATTGATGGTAACGTTAAAATGTTGTATTTTCGAAAAAGAGGTTGACAGCTTTCAGTACTTTTGATTCTGAACATATTGCGAATGCAGCGCTTTTGCATTATAAAAACCATATCTTTGTCAGTAGAATTGCCCCAAAAAATTATGCCGTACCTGAGGAGCGACTCAACTAAACCATAATATGCTGCCAGTAGTGCATCGGTGCTTACAGTTGGAGCTAGTTTGTATAACGCATATGATAGGCTGCTTATTTTTTTATATAGTTTGTTAATGTGTTCTTTCCAGTTTAACTTACTATCTATAGCAAGGCCGAGAAATCGAGTAGTGTTTACTTTCTGTATAATACGATTATTAAATGTCAGTTGTATATCTAAGGGGTTATTTATTTTTTGTCCAAAATGCATGATGTTTGTTTTTGCTAAGTTAATTTTTAAGTTATTATTAGTCAACCATGAAATTATTGATGTCAAAGAGCTATTTATTTCTGATTCATACTGATTTATGTCCTTACATGCAATTGTCACTGTACTATCATCTGCATAAAGTGTCATTGGTTGTGGTGTGGCTTTTGGTAGGTCATTTATATATATTATAAACAAAAGGGGCCCAAGTACACTTCCCTGTGGTACAGAATATGATAAGTAGCGATTTGAGGAGGTATATGTTTCTTCAATTTTAGTTTTAGTATTTACACTTGTTACTTGTGTAATTTGACGTCGATTTGATAGATATGATCTAATTAAATTTAAAACATTTCCTCTAATGCCATATGCGTCAAGTTTGTCTATAAGAATGTCGTGATCCACATAGTCAAAGGCCTGTGACATGTCACAGTAAATAGCGCAAATAGGTGTTCTTTTCTCAACGTGGCAAATAACGTTTTTTATAAATTCGTAGGTAGCCGTATTTATGGTTTTATTTTGGCGAAAACCTTTTTGTTCACTGCAAAGAATATTATGCTTTTCTAAATAACAGTTTATTTCATTGTATATATATTTTTCAATTATTTTAGAAAATATTGACAACGAAGCTATGGGTCTATAATTTTCTACTGAATGTTTGTCGTCTTTTTTGTACAATGGTTTTATAATTGACAATTTAAGATCTTCGGGAAATGTACCTGTTGTTATGCATAAATTAATAATATGGCTCAAATGGTGACATATATCCTCATTAACAATTTTAATTATTTTTGTTGAAATACCATCGTAGCCGACACTGTTTGTATTCTTTAGGTTTTTAATAATTTTATTAATTGTGTATGGTGAACTAGGTGCGAGAAACATGGATTTTAATTGGTGATTAATCAGGGAGGTAACTTTTTGTCCAGCGCTAGCAATCGGAATGATTTTATCAACAAAATAGTTATTAAATACATTTGCTATTTCAGTGGGATCATTTATGTAGCTGTTATTTTCGGTTTTTATTTTAGTTATATTATTTTTTGGGATATTCAATCTCGTCTTATTTATAATTTGCCATGTTGCTTTACATTTATTTTGTGATGTTTTTATTTTATAGTTATTTTGTGAACGTTTTGTCAATCTTATGCATTTTTTAAATATTTTGCAGTAGTTAATATATTTTAATTTATTTTCTTTTATAGGGTTTAATCTATAAGTCCAAAGTAAATCTTTCTTCTTTCTACTACATGTCTTAATACCTCGTGATACCCATTTTGGCTTGCTATTACTTTTAATAAAAAAATTTGTTTCTGGAAAACACAGGTCGTAAAAAAGCTTAAAATCATGAAGAATGTTTATTTTTACTTATTCTTGTGAGTCACCTACATGTGAAAAATAAACTGTTTTTCTTTCTTTCTTTCAAATATTCATATTTAAGCAACTCAAGGAAATGACAAGCTCTGAAAGGTCTATATTTAGATAATTGAAGCTAGCTTAAGAATATATAAGGGTCAAGAGCCCAACCTTTTAGCATGATATATTCACCCTTGTCAAACGACACGGCGGGATATTTACTGTAACTGTTGATGTTGAATATATTATAATGTTGTGATCAAATTGAGTGACGTAAGTAAATTGATAAGAGCTCGTACACAAACACGATACGACGTCGCTCGCACCGTGCTACGACGCGGCATCGTTTTACGATGTGACGTCGCCGCGTCGTATCGCGGGAATCTACGCTGCGGAGTGCGTGGCGAAGGAAAATTGTGAATGCGTTTTAGTGTGTTGCACCACGCGTGATTTCAATACAAATATGGATACTTACGTACAACGTAAGATCACGCACTCCTGTCCACCGCTGCATGATGCAGAGCAGTGTGACAACCGCCTACGACAAACAAGCGACACGACATTGCGACATGCCACAAATGTTATATACCTATAATAAAATTGTGATAAAAATACGCTTACAAAAATATAATTCCGTTGCTAACGCTCTAATCGCCGAATCATCTAGGCTTAAGATATTTAGCCCATTAAAGCTTCGGAAAGTCGACAACCCGGTTCCCTGGTGGAATTTCACTAATACATCTCCCTCCCTTCACCCCCTCGCTTGCCCGTATGCCATTCGTACAGGATTCCAACCCCCTATTAAAGATTAAGCGTGTTATATTAACTCTAACGCCGCTGTTAGAGTTCTGGCTTGAAATTTTTTTATGTTAAATATCTGTAGTGCCTTTATTTAGAAAGGGGTAAGTAGAGATGTTATTGTTGAATTTACCTACATTTCGATAGCTATTTTAAGTCCTATTATATCCAGATTGTCGCATGAGCGCCGTATCTAGATCTACTGCCTTCTGCATCAGGCCTACCACATAATGCGAGCTTCTTCAGGTGTTGATGGAGACTATGGGTGCCTTATCAGTTCATTCGCTGAAATAACTATCAGAACAATCTATACTAATAGGTATATAAAGCAGAAAAGTTTATTTGTTAGTTTGACGCGCCAATATCTGGAAACTACTTGTTAGATTTGTGTAATTATTTTTGCATTTGATAGCCCAGGTCTTGAGCAAGGTGTAACTGTGGTAACATCACGCTACGAGCACAGGCGCGAAGCAGTAACCAAAGATGTAACTTAGCGCGCTTGAGATCGCGTTTCAGAAATCTAGCATGAATAATACTTTTTTTTTCTATGTATCTTTTTTAATGAAAATCGGCGAATGAAGCATGACGTACAAAGTGGTGGACTATTTTAACTTTCAAGGGTATTAAGTAGAGCGCCTTAACGGTATCTCAAAGGCGTGGGTTTAAGTCCCACTTCAAGGATAGGTACCTTCAAGGCGTTTGCAATAAAATGTTTTCAATTAATATCTGAACAATGTTCGCTAAATCCTCCACATGTCAACAACCTAGGTGTTCAGCCAAATCCAAGTACTATTATTATTTACTTGTATACAGTGTATACGACGGTTTGATATTAAATGAAAAGGCAGCTGTTACTAGTCCGTATAATGATTTCAAAGTAATCACAAAAATGGTTTGACAAAAAACAAAAATTTTAAATTTTGTAATAAAATAAATAATATTTTAGTAGTAACAAAGTAATACACCATTTATTAAGACAAGTTCACTGACCTGTAATGAGCGGTAACGTTTATCCTTCGACGTGGATTATGACATACGTCAGTGACTGTTTGACGTACTTACAGAGTGTTTAGAATTAAAGAAATAAAAAAAGTAGTCTTGTGTCTAAACTATTGAAGATATTTAGTTGATAATTTTTGTCTCGCTTTATAATGTCACATACGATACGTTATTGCATTTAATATCATACCGGCCTATACAATCTGTATAATGTACCTCTGTTTCGACCCCTTAATATTATATTGCATTATGTTTCTATGGCATCTCAACTGCTCACTAACTTCATAATAAGACGATAACGTTGAATCCACCATTATTTGTCAGTAGGGACGTACAATAATCGTTAAAAGTCATGGCTTCACAAAAATATGCAGTGAGGGAATAATATTTAACGGTAGCATCTTGCTACCGTTAAGTTAGACTTTGTACCGAAAAGTTGGATGTTTTATTTGTGTTAATAGCTTTGTTTAATTATGTTATCGCACTATAATAAACGCGAAAGTTTTTATTGATGATAGATGAATGTGTGGATGTTTGTATTTCACGCAAAAACTACTGAATGGATTTAATAAAACTTTACTATAATATAGCGCATACATACTAACGCATAGGCTATAATTTATAAAGATACTGTGTGTATAATAATCTTATTAGTATTATAAATGTGAAAGTTTGTGTGTGTGTGCGTGTGTGTTTGTTACCACTCAGAGCCTAAACGGCTGAACCGATTTCGATAAAAATTGGTATTTACGTAGATTCGGTGCCGAAGACGGACATAGGCTACATTAATCCCGAAAATCGGTGCTCGAGGAATACAACAAAACATATTTTACGCGCGGGCGAAGCCGTGGGGCGTAGCTAGTATAACTTAGGGTTGAAATTCAATGGTCTTGTCTTTTAGATTTTACTATTAGGTGACATTTGAACGTACACTGACTTTTGGTTTATAATACGCAATAAACATAGTTCTCTCTGAATCTTCATACTGAAATGTCAATGGACTGGTCATATTTGTCAATAAACTGACAATTGCTGGCGCCGAAAAATGGTGTAGATATCGCGTAGAAGCGTTAAGTAAGATACCCCACCGTTGGATGAAGCGAAGATTTACAACAGATGGCTGAAAACTGGTCAAGTTACAGTCAGCCAAAAATTGGTAAAGATAAAATGAGAGGTAGCAGTAGAGTTCTGTAGATGATGATGAATAAAACGATATATTTACGACTAGCTGTTGCCCGCGACTTCGTTCGCTTGAAAATTCAGGTAGGTGCCTCTATGAGAATATTGCGTGCCTGCTTTTATGGCAATCGTACATTGTATCAGTATCATCCGTCTCTATGGCGAATCCAGTTAAAACCCGCTACCGCTAAAACTGACAAACCACTTTCACACAAACTTGCGACTCTTATTTGCCCACTTAATAAGGGTGGTTTCTGAATATTAAAAAAAGAGTATTTTCTAGTAATTTGGTAATCCTACTATAAAAACTATAGAAGTTTCATACAAACTTTGCCACCTCTTTACACCCCCTTAGGGAATGGATTTCTTCTTGGAGGATGGATAAGTGAGCACCTATATCCTAATAGGAACGACCATGCAAAGTTTGAGATTCCTAGCACTTGTTGTTTCTGAGATTTCGTGATGAGTGAGTGAGTGACCTTTTGCTTTTATGTATATAGATAGCTTTTGCCCGCGGCTTCGCTCGCGTTAATATCGTTTTTCCAATAGACATTTTTATATTGTTTAAATACTGTTTTTCATACTACTTTTAATGTCCCATTCATACAAATCCTCTTTCACCTACCTAAATATATCCCTCGTAAAAACAATATACAATACACAAAGGAAAATTTTCACTACAATAACTTCCCCTTCCCCTTCTTCCCTATCGCCCTTTTTCTCCACTCTCCACAGTTTCCTCCATCTTCTCCTCCCCTCCCCCGTCTCCTCTTCACCTCCTTCAGCATCCCTTGCACCTCCTTCAGCATCTCTTGCCCTTTCCTCCACTTCCCTCTACCTTGCCTCCTCGCTTTCCCCTCTCTCCCCCCTTCCTTCTCCTTCCCTTTCCCCTCTCTCCCCCCTTCCTTCTCCTTCCCTTTCCGCCTGTCCTCTCCCTTCCTTCTCCTTCCTTCTCCTCCTTTCCTCTCCCTTCCTATTGCTTCCTATTCCTTTCCCTCCCTTTTTCCACCATTCGAGAACTCCTTTCTTTTCTCGTCCCTTCCCCCTCCCTTCCTCTCCCGTCTCCCTCACTTCCCCCTCACTTTCCTCTCACTTTCCCCTCATTCACCCCTCACTTCCCCCTAACTTCACCTCACTCCCCATCACTTTCCCTCACTTTCCCTCACTTACCCATCACTCCCCCCTCTCACATCCCTCTCACTTCCCTCTCACAACCCCCTCACTGCCCCCTCACTGCCCCCTCACTTCCCCCTCACTTCCCCCTCACTTCCCCCTCACTTCCCTCTCACTTCGCCCTCATTACCCCTTCACTACCCCTCACTTTTCTCTCACTTTCCCCTCACTTCCCTCTCACTTCCCCGTCACTTCTTCGTCACTTTCCCCTCACTTCCTATCACTTCCTCTCACTTACCTCTAACATATCCTCACTTTCCCCTCACTTCTCTCTCACTTCTCCCTGGCTTTCCCTGACTTCCCCCTGACTTCTCCCTGACTTTTCCCTCACTTCTCCCGCGTTTTCCCCACACTTCCTCTTCACTTCCCCCTCACTTCGCCATCCCTCCCCTATCAATTTCCCCTCCCTTCCACCTTCCCCTCAATTCCTCCTTTTCCTCCCTCCTTTCCCTCCCTCCCCCTCCCTGAAAATTTCAAGTCTCTAGCTTCAAAAGCTAAAGATCTTTGTATAGAATATTTCATCCCTAATTTCACCCCTCTAAATCCACCCCTGTTAAAATAAAATTATAAGGATATTTTTTATTTAATTAGAAATATTCCAAAACAAAATTTCAAAACTGTAAGTTAAAAAAATGAAGAAGATTCATACAATCATTTTCATCCCTTTTCACACACTTAGGAATTAAATATTTAAAAAACCCTTTCTTAGTACAACCTCTAGACATTAACACAAACACACCCTCCGAATTTCAAGTCACTACGACCAGCAGTTTAGGCTGTGCGTTATCTGTTAGTCAGTCAGTCAGTCAGTCAGGACAAAGCCTTATATGTATGGGTGTATAGATGTATGGATTAGACGTATAGCCATCGGGGATCAAAGCATACAGGCTGCTAGGAATGCTAACACGTGATAGAGCCACATAAAGCTGACCGTGCGAAAAACAGCTAATACTTAGATCCACACCCACAACTTTTAGTTGTGTCTGACCTTGGACTTTATTAATTGTCATCGCGAAACATAGGCTCACTGGAAACTGGACTCTTTAAAACTAAACGGAAGATTGTTTGTGAATCCGAAAAATAAAAACGCCATCAGCTATTCCGTAACCTGTTAAAGTCTCTGTTTCTATCAGGTTTCGTAGTAAAATAACAAAATGTTCGACGTGATTCTTTAAATTGGCATAACTTTTTTATTTATAAACCGATTGACATGAAACAAACACTAAATGTTAAGTGAAGCTTACCGCAATGTATTAGTGAAAACCATATCTAAATCGGATAAGCCGTTTCTGAGATTAGCGTGAACAAATGCACAGACAAACAGACAAACAGACAAAAATTGTAACAATCATTGTTTTGGGTTCTATTTGCGTTGATAAAGGCCCCAATATTTATTTTTCTCATACATCTTCCATGTACACACAGCGATCGGTTACATTTTTATTATAATATATGTATAGATAATCTTTTAACTACCTGTATACATAGTCCAGTTAATCAATGCCGCATACATTTTTAAACACAACGGTCAGAATCAAATATTTAAAACAGAGCCATCTGTCGGACTCATATTAGAACCTCTTACGAACAGTTTGGTGTAGTAAATTAAAAGATTAAAAATTCATACGGAGATACCGTTTTCCGACATTTCGTAGCCATTATGTTTAATTTATTTATAGTACGACGTTGTGTACTGTGAATGTTATCTTTATTGTTAAAAAATTGTTAAATCGTTTTTTTTTCATTTGTATGTCTTGAACCGTAAGTCAGTAATGTCCAAGGTAAACTTAATGACAATTCTTATGTTTTCCCGATTTTCTTTTGTTTGTTTCGCGATAATAATAATAATAATAAGTACAAGCTTGTAGTCTCTGAGGTACCGTACTACAGATATGTGCCCGACCCAGTTCTCTCAAATGGTAGTGCCACAATATACTGGGATCGATCTATCATCACTGATAGGACTATTGCTGCCAATAAACCTGATATAGTGGTGATCGATCGATTAGAGCGCCTTGCAATGATCATCGATATCACCATTCCACATGATGACAATCTCGTGAAAGCAGAAAAAGATAAACAGATAAAGTATTTGGATTTGGCTCGCGAGGTTGTCGACATGTGGGATGTGGATTCGGCGATCATTGTTCCGATAGTCATATCAGTTAATGGACTGATTCCTAAGAGCCTCCATCAACATCTCGCGAGGCTCGCGTTAGGTGGCTGGATCGTGGGCCTGATGCAAAAGGCTGTGCTCCTTGATACGGCCCGCATTGTGAGGCGGTTCCTATCTCTGGAGCCCTAACCACCGGTAGCTTGGTCCCTGTACCCGATATCGGTGGGTCTCCATATTTTTATATTTTTAAATGTATATTTCTAATATTTTTTATATATATTTAAAAATGTAATTTTATGTGTACATAATTAAATAAAGATAATAATAATAATAATAATCTTTATTGTACACACCAAATAATAATACAAGTAAAAAAAAAGAAAGAAGACAGCATAAAAATAGGTAGGTAAGTACAATGGGCGGTCTTATCGCTTAAAGCGATCTCTTCCAGACAACCTTTGGATGGATTTTTATGATGTAGTTAACAGCAGTTGTTGGTGTATTATATATACGATAATATTAAATGCTATAATAGTCATACATATGAAACAAAAATAAAATAAAATAAAAAATACATACTAAAATATAAATAAATATATATACTACTACAATGAGTAAGAAATAAATAAATACAATTAAGTTATTATAATGACAAATAATGAATTTTAGTCATGGATTTAAATGAAGCTAGTGTTTGTGCTCGTCTAATATCCAAGGGTAGTTCATTCCACAGACGTGTAGCCAAAACTGTAAATGAATTGTCGTAAAAACTTGTAGAATGTGACGGCATTTTTAACTGTAAGTTTTCTGATGATCGTAAGGATCTCGTATGTGTTTCATGAAGGAACTCAAAGCGTCCCTTAAGATAGGAAGGTGTTGAAGGGTTAAACAAAATATTGTACAGTAAAGAAAGGATATGAGCATTCCGGCGAAGTCTTATTGGTAACCACTTGAGTTTTTTGCGAAATTCTGAAACATGATCATACTTGCGTAGACCAAATATAAATCTTATGCAAACATTTTGAAGTCGCTCAAGTTTGTCTAGCTGGTTCTCGGTAAGAATTGGATAGCTGGCATCCACTTAATCTAAAATGGGAAGTAGTAGGGAATTTGCAAGCGATGTTCATATGTTTTATTTGTTTTTGTAATTAAAAATAAAAGGTTATATCTGGCAATTTTTTATTGTTATTCTAACAACTTTCAACTTTAGTAGTAAGTAGGTAGGGTAATTCAATTACCAGTGTTACTACTAGTATTAAGGATTGGTAGTAACACGGGCAAAAAAGGATTTATAGTGGTCTCATAATATGAAAGTCATATTACACGATGTCGTATAGATGTTAGAGGTGTATTAGAGACTAACATAACTTATAATTTAATGATACGAAGTATATAAAGTGGAGGATTTGTTTGTTTCTTCGATTCTTTGTTTGAACGCGTTAATCTATGGAACTACCAGTCGGATTGAATATGTCTTTTATTTTTTAAATTAAATAGGTAATACATAAACTACTTTTCTCTTCACTGTATTTTCCTGTCAAAAAGACTCAGGGGATCAGAACGGAATTAAAGAATAATAATAATCCCCAGAGGATCAGATCTGAGGGATCAGACCGGAATAATTAGTTTTTGCGTATGATAGCCCAGTTCTCAAGGAAGGTTATAGGCTGTGTAGTAACCATTTAACGCGGGTAAAACCGCGCTGCGGGAACCTTGTATAATATACATTGTTCCTCTCTGACCACCTGTACTGGTTGACTGGAAGATAATGCCTCAGGCATTAAGTCCGCCAATATACTATTTATGTATATGAAGTTTTTAATAAATAAAATGAATAAATACATATTTAGATACGGTTTCTTAGATAACTTCTTATGAAATGTTCATGTAGCATGTCCAGCCCGTTATTACCCGTACGGTAGTAGATCCACGCTGATTTCAGCATAAATGGGCCGGATCGTCTGGGGAAGTACTACCCTCTCATAGAAGATCGACTTAAGAGTAGTAGTATCCGAACTACTGCGTTTCGTTCGGTGAGTGAGAGCGCCGGAGGTCCAATTTCCCCCCTTTTCTCTTTCCTCACCTCCCTCATTCCCTTCTCCTAACCCCATTCCCAGCCGCCATAGTGGAGGCCACAGTTTAAGACGATGGCTTTTGGTATAGTGGCCGCCACTTCTGGATTCCACTGACTGCTTACCATCAGGCGGGGTGGGAGTCACTTTGGTAGGCTACAATATAAAAAAAAAAACCCTTCTGTAAAAAAAGGCCTCTTCTCATATAAAGGATGCGCTTCGTTGCTAAAGGCTCAATTTATGTATCATCATTATCAGCCGAATGACGTCTATTGCTGGACATAGGCCTTCACCAATATTCGCCATCTGGCTGGTCGCGAGCCACCCTCATCTATTGGTTGCGGTCGTGGGGCGCCCTGTTCATCGGTTGCTCGCAATCTAAGCATAATACATGCACATTATACGATGAGTTTCTATACAATCTTAATTTTAAAAACCCAATTATATGCAATGGATCGTTCAGCGCTGAATCGCTTTTGCAATATGTCAATATGTCTATTATTGACAGCGCTTCAGCGCTGAACGAAAAATTTATATTTTTACGAATCTTGGATTAAAGTTTAGAAATCAACTGTTAGTAGAAAAATCTAGAACTTAAAATTTGTAAGGTCTCACTTGCGAAGCCGAGATCGCTAGTTTAAATAAGCTTTATGTTTTGTGTTTAACAAGGAGTTTTCTCTAATTTAATGCCCAAAACAACTGACAAACAATACACGAATGCTTCCAGCTCGCAATAATTAAACGTAGAACTCTAAATTTAAAAAAACAAACGGACGAGTGACGTGACACGACTGTTGACGTAATAGCCGTGACGTCAGTGAGTTGGAGTGACATATTGAAGTTATACTAGCTCGTTTTGATTCGTCGCGCTTGATTAAACTGGGCTAAGCTGAGAGAAGAGAGGCTGATTAGTTTGCATCACGCGTTTAGCTTGAGGGGTTAGATAGAAATGCATATCTACATATATAGCTTCACGCGTTATATCCCCGAAGAGGTTGACAGATGTGTTTAACCTCTCACTTATCGCCATTTTTATTTTAGGTCCTATGAACCTGTTACTATTTATCGGGCACACCTCCAGACTCTGGGCTAATACTGAGAATTTTTTCGAGAGAAAATCCACTATTACTTTACCTGACCCGGGGATCGAACTCGAGACATCTGCGTGATAATCCGTACACAGTACAAAGATTAGGGCGTTAAAACAAACAAACAAAGAAACGAACTCCGCCGTTTTATATAATAGGTAGTATAGATACGTAGATATACAAAACGTATGTTATGTCTTACGACAACTGTTACACTAGAAAATACACATATAATTAAGTTACAAAAAGTTTTTATTTTAGACAGACTCATGAAAAAAATAGAGATTAAGTACATTACACCAATATCAGTATATCGCGGATGGACATCAAACTCACTCGGCCGCTATGACCACTGCAGGCAAAATAATAATGATAGAACAAACTATATATCCTAAAGACCATTCCCTCGTTGCTTTCCTTCACTCTGAGGATCGTGACCTTTATTACGAGCTTTTGTTCGAGCTATTTGTCACCATACGTCTCTGCCACTGTGACATGGTTGCCTAGACGATTTATTTGAAGCACAGTTGGAACCTGATCACAATAGTTTTCTCTAAATAAAAGCAGTCTACACTGGATAACATGCAATAGAAATACGTGTCTTCGGAAATTTTCATCCTGTTGCAATTAGCGTAAGGTGAATTATTGCTTAGATAGTATTTCGCGACTTGCGCTATTTTTCTGCTGACAATAAGAAAATGTTTGGAAAGGTTATTATAATTCTTTTGTACAACTTTGGTGGCTAACAAACACCTGATGGTGAGTGGTATCCGTAACCTATGGAAATTGCTGTGTTTTCCAAGCATTGTAAAAATAGTGCTTAGAAAACACAACAAAGCGTTTACCGACCAAGCAGGGAGAAGGGAATATAATAAGATAATATCTCAACAACTACACACAACGCCATCTAGACCCAAAGAAAGCATATAATTATAGCTTGTGTTATGGGTTCTCGAATGCGGATATAAATGCTTAAATATTTTTTTTTTGTAAATACATACATGGTACATATAAACAGGAAAGGAAAAAGGAGCAGGATCGAAGAGTTAATTAGGCTGCTGGCACTCTCAAAATCGTTTTTGATATATAATACAAAACACCATCTATCTAATTTAAAAAAAATCCTTTACAGAAATATTTTTGATTAACCATACGAGATACATTGCTAAGCCTAAAAAATGACATGGAGTAGAAAATTCCAACGTAATTGAACTCCACGTTATTGTGTATGTGCGATTCATAAAAACATAGCGAAACAAATTGTAATAACAATATTTGCGAGCGTCTCCGCGGCGGAATTGTTGCAATATGGCAGCTTCATTTCGTTTAGGGTTGACACGTTCGAGAAAATAATATTTCATAAGATAATAATTTATTATATCATCACACTCAATAACTACAAAATACTAGCTCGTTGGGCGTACTGATCAGTAAGCGATTAGCGTGTGAAGCAACAAAGAACGCATCGTGGTACTTGATCTGCGCGTCGTCGTGCTTTGAAGGGCATGTTAAAAGTCGGTCCCGGTTATTACCAAGTTGATAACAGACGTTAGGTCAAATTGGATGCGTCTATGGTCCGGGCAACCTGAACAAATCCTGACACTAGGTTGACCACTAACCACTCGATATTTGATTTTGAGCCAATAACGTTGCACTAAAGTTCGATAGTATCGTGTTTGTCTGCCAGGAGGTCTAGAGTTCCCGGGTCGGGCAGTGTCATTTGAAATTTTTAGTGTTTAGCCCGAAGCGAAGTCTGAAATAATGATGACAACAGACTTGCATCCTGTTATAAGGGTCCCAAAATGGCTGACGAAACGTTGATGTTATACACTTCTGTCTATCCTTTTGGAAAAAAATTGTTTGATGCTATTTACAATATCAGCTCATTATAGTCTCACTCCAGAAAAAGACTTTTTCCCACACGAGATATTTGTTGCTCTTTAGTTTATCGTGCGAAAACTATGTCGCATTATTGTTTGTCGATCAAAGTTCTGTCGCCCTATCGTTTGAAGCGAAAACAGTCGGTCGCACTAACGCTTGTTGAACTGGTCTACCTGTTAAAGCAGTATTATTTTAATGTTACTTTGTGTTTTGTCTTTTTCTTTTGTACCATTAAAAACAAGGATAGAGACAAAGTAAGGTTATATTAATTAGATTGCTGAGGTTGTGGTAGGGCATGTCGCACTACTGATTGTCGACATAACGTACTGTCGCTGTGTTGTTTGTTGCAACTGTGTTACGGATACAGAGTCTTTCTGACGACTTTTTATTTCACCGTAACTTAATAATGTCAAAAATTAACTTAAAACGTACATATTCATTTGACAAGAGACTTACCTGGTTTGAAACCAAAACCTCCTATAAAAAGATCTTAACCTCTAGACCAACACAGCTATTGCTATGTTATTAAAAACCTTTATAGACTGGAGAGGGGTAATCAAGTTTACGTTCACATAAGATTGCTTTGTGAAAATCTCTTGTTTCAGCATGTAGTGAATCCAGGTTGACCCCAATTTGCGTTGTAAATCAATTAATCTGTGCGAAGGCTTTACGTGCTCTCGGTGGCAGGTGCAAATTCATTAGGAACTCCTGCCATTAAAACTTAAGAGATAGACAGTGTTAAACGTTGATTACATTTTATAGACATTAGATTTACTATTATGGTAAGTGTGTGCGAAGTAATTTCTTCTGTTTCAAAACGTAGACTAAAGTAATAATAATGTTATCGTCTTAATATAGTCAAGGTTCTTGCTGCTTATTAGCTGGAATATTTAGTCACCTCTAATAATGCTTGGAAAAGTAAATTTAATTTTATAATTAAATTCTTGTAGTCACAATTTAAAGCAACTTGTCTTTTCAGATTACAAATTCGACTCATTTACCAACATGCATTTCCAGCTCTACAAATTAATCATAGCCGTTTAGCCAACCCTTCAGCAAAACAATTTATGAACAATATTTATGACAGTGTCTATGGTGACAGTACTGCAATATGGCATCAGGCCGACGATAACAAGTTTATAGTTATTATTTATTGCAGAAGGAATTCGCTTTTGCTAAGGTTCTTGTCAGCTGTTCACGTTTGCATGGTATTTGAAATTGTTTGATGAATCGTGAGAGGCTCAATTTCAAAACCTAAGATTATTAAGAAAATGATTTTTTATGGTGTTTTTTTTTTTTTTTTTTCATTTATTTGGATAAACTAACAACGATGAATTATACAAAAACAAAATTATCTTGCTTACATTATAGGATTAAATTCATCACCAACATCGTTTACCACGGCTAGGTTATGCAGTCGTTTGCTCAAAGAGTAGTACAAAATAATAATTAAAATTAAGCATGTTGACAAGATTAATACCTACTAACAGGTGCTTAGGTTGTAAGTAATAGATTTTTTAAATGTACTTGGATGCATTGCTACAATATCAATTGAGTTGAAGTTTTCGTTGTAAGATTGTACAAGACAGTACAGCGGCGAACGTTTACCGGCATTTGTGCGACATCTGGTAGTAGAAAATAATTGACAAGGATTGCGGCAATGAGTCCTAACAGGCACTTTATAACATAGCTTATTGATAACAGGAATACAATCGTATCTATTATGGCATAAGTCGTATAATAACATAGCTTGTAATTGGGTACGTCTCTTCTTAAGACTTAAAAGTTTATACCTATCAAGTAACTGTTCATATGACAGATATTTATGACAACATCTATAATGCATACATTTTAGAAATTTCTTCTGAACGCCCTCAAGAGCTTCTATATATTTATCATAAAATGGATTCCAAATGGACACCGCGTATTCTAGTTGTGAACGCACGAGTGTTGACAGAGGTAGGTGGAAGGTTTAGTAAATTTGGCACTAGTGCGCATTACATAACCATACATTTTATAAGACTTATTTATTATGTTATCTATATGTAAGTCAAGGTGTAATTTACTGTCCAGGGTGATTCCCAGGTCTCTTATACAACTTACACTTTCAAGATGCATGTCACATAACATGTAATTAGTAAGTATTTTATTTTTTTTCTTAGTAAAGGTAATGCTTTTACACTTATTAATATTAAGTTCGAGATTATTGGTTTCACAGTAAATGGAGAAACGATCTAGATCAGACTGAAACCTTTTATAATCATTGATATTTTCAATCACATGATATATTTTTAAGTCGTCTGCATATAAGAGAAAATTACAAAATTTAAAACAATGGTGTATATCATTTATAAATAAAATAAACAGTAAAGGGCCCAAAATAGATCCTTGTGGCACCCCGGAGGTTATGGAAACTACACCAGACTCATAACCATTTAGAACAACCTTTTGCGTACGATTCGTAATATAAGATTTGAACCAGCGCCATAAGTTACCACGAATTCCATTAAATGCAAGTTTCTTCAATAATATTCTATGATCCACACTATCAAAAGCTTTTCGAAAATCTGTATAGACACTATCAATTTGCTGATTATTGTCTAAACCCTCAAACAAGTAGTTCGTGTTAATTAATAAATTAGTGATAGTGGATCTTCGTTGAACAAACCCATGTCGCTGTGGTATAATAATACTATGCAACAAAGGATATATTGTGTTATGAACCAACCGTTCGAAAAGTTTTGCCAGTCCGGATAGAATGGATATCGGGCGGTAGTTTTCGACAGAGGATTTATCTCCACTTTTGTGAACTGGCACTATACGTGCAGTTTTCCAAATACAGGGCAAAATGCCTTCTAATAAACTTGAATTAAATAAGCAATGTATCAGCTTATAAATAGTATCTGCGGTCGCCTTAAAGAAAAATGGTGGTATATTGTCTACTCCGGCACGCTTTGATACATCCAAGCGTCTAAGTTCGTCCAAAATATTTTTTTCTGATATTTGTATTTTATCAAGAACCAAGTCACACGTTACATTACAATCAGGTATATCTTTGATATCATAATCGTCAGTTACATGGTTCGGTTTAAAGACAGATTTAAAAAATTGTGAAAAGTAGTGACATATATCAATTGGATTATGAGTTACAGCATTATTAAATACTATTTTATTAGGAATATTGTCTTTTACTTTTATATTATTAGCATATGCCCAGAAGTACTTAATATTATCGTGAATACCGGATTCAATTGACTGGATATACTTTGTGTAACATTTGCGCGATTCTGATTTAAAACGGGCTCTGTACACAGAAAAAGTTTCATAATCTGATTTATTCTTATAGGACTTCCATTTAATCCATGCTCGCTTTTTATTGTTAAAGATGTGCATTAAAGCAGGAGAAAACCATTTCGGAAAACGCGAAGACCTTACTGTCGATGTAGGAACGTAGGATTTTATAATGCTGTATATTGTTTCATAGAATATTGATACTTTATCTTGCACAGTTTTACCTGAAAATAATTCCTGCCAATCGGTTTCTAAGATTTTAACATTTATAGCATTAAAGTCAGCATTTTTAAAATTTAATTGAATTCGAGGCTTACATGTGATGGATGGAATGTGTGTACGGTTAATAGGCATTAGGCGTTACCTAATAAGTATAAATTGGGGGCGACATTCTAGGTACAAATAATCACCATCGTTATCAACTAAAACTATAATTTTTTTTTTTTTTATTTACTTTTCTGTATATATAAGTATATATTCGTTTCCTCTGTCCGTGTGTCACTGCGGGGGTGCCAACTGAAAACCAGCGCTGGGTGTTATTATGCCCAGCAAATGCTGAGTTGGCAACCCGTTTGATGTAAGCACGCCGACAGCATACCTAGTACTTACAATTTAATCTATGTTATGTGCCTAGATTTTGGTTGTTTGTTACTTTTTTTATTATTATTATTATTATTATTGTGTATTGTGCAAATTTATGTGTTGTCTGTGGCTTACGTCAAATAAATGTATTTTCTTTCTTTTCTTTCTTCTTTCTTCTTTCTAAAAGACTGCTGCTGGACATAGGCCTCCCTCAAGTTTTGCCACATTGCCCTCACACATCAGTTGTCACATTTATCCTGCCCACCTTGTAAGAGACTTTTTAACCCAAAAATCATCACTTCAGAAAAGCACTTATATTTTATTGGTTACCTACAAAAAAACCCATCAAAAAGTAAATATAAATACGACTTATTTGCGACAACCCTATTATAATTCTGCTAGATGTAATATCAGAAATGAATTCGTTTTTGCGCTTTGATTAGGTGTCCGTATACGAATGTACGCTTATCGAGACGATACGCACGCAACTCTACGAGTTTCTCTGTTCTTTCATTTTGTTATACGTCATGACGTCATTCATGAGGATAAAGATTAAACATGCATGGACTGGTCCATGGTCATGATTTTTTTGTAATATTATTTGTCGAAAAGGTTGCCTTAGTTTCATAACAGTACTTCATGTGACTCTGATTTTCATCAGGAATTTCTGTAATCAAATTTTAATTAGCTTTAAAATTTTAAATGACTTTAATTTGGTTCGTATATTGTTTAGATGATCTAAATTATTTTTATCCCTTGCATAACAGGCAGAGACTTTGATTTTGACTTTGTGCAGAAGCAGATAAAATTAGGTCACGACCTAAGGCTTTAAAATTTAATGCCTTAAATTGAAGAGAGGCTTTTAATGTAATAAACTTTTGGATTAACCATCGGATTTTCATTGGAAACGCTCACAAATTAGCGATGCATAAAACTTCTATCTTTTTTTTCAACGCGTTCCATTTGCTAATTGGGATTGAATTGCATCAGTATTTTTTGTCCTACTTACTCGTATAGAATTTTACTATAGTTTCGACAGTATTTCGATAGCTATTGTATTATTTATGAAGACGAAGCCCAATTAGGGCTCAAGGCCCCTTATAGGCTCAGAGATCTGTATTACATAATAATCTTTACTTATTATAGTTATTATACAAAGCGGACGAATTTGTTTCTTTGATTTTGTTTCTCTAGAACAACCCGTCGGATTTGAAAAAATATTGTTGCGTATAATATGAACTTTCTCGAGGAAGGTAGGCTAGGTATAGGCTGTTACATAGCCTTTTTATACAGGTTTTACCTAATTCTAGCATAGACAAAACATATTTTTTAAATATAGCCCCAATAAAATGTTAAAAATTGAAAACCACGCAATAAGACACAAAATTGTGACATTGCCACACATGACGCGTAAGCGCTCGTAATAACTTTCTTGAAAAAGAATCCAAAGAAATTGACAAAAAGTTCTAAGAAACACTATACAGCTACTTAATCAACATTTTCATAACAAACCTATCAAAACATTTTTTGTTTTCCTATATGTAAGCACTTACGAACTCTGTAAGAAAACAAAATACGTCATCAATCTCTTCCTCATTCCTTCAAAACATAACCTTCTAAAGAAAATCACAAAAAAATAATCCATGAACAAGAAAACGTTGGCGAAAAAAAGTATTTAAGTATGTTTATCCGCATTCTAGAACCCATACTATAAGCTATATTAATGCTTACTTTGGATCTAGATATCGTTGTGTGGTTATTGTTAATATTACTAAATTGTAATTATAAATCAAACCGCATAGAAGTAAACTAGCTGCACCCTACGGCCTTACCCACGAGGCAATTCGTATGTATTTATTTAATGTAACCCTATGTTCGTCTCCGGCACTAAATCTATGTACATACCAATTTTCATTTTTATCGAAGTCGGTTCAGCAGTTTATGACGTTAAATAGTAACAAATACACACACAAACTTTCGTATTATTAGTAGGCATACTATAATTTAGAGTCCAGCGGCCCTACCACAACCTTAAGCAATCTTGTTATAACCTTACTTTGTCTCTATTCTTGTTTTTAATGGTACAAAAGAAAAAGACAAAACAGAAAGTAACATTAAATAATATTGCTAGAGGTGATGGTAGGCTCCCAGATGAGGTAACTTAGCCAGATCGTTAATAAAAAATTAAGACAAGTGTGTGTAGATCACAGAGTATATTTACTCTAGCGAGTAAAGTTGCAGGTACCTAGATTTGCAATAGTTTTGTGGACAGACATTGTGCCTGACTATGCCTTCAGTTGATGTGGCTATGGCAAAGTCAAACACATTTATTTTCATTTGGGTTAATTAAATTAAACACTTATAAATGTTAAAATTGAAAAATGTCAGCCAATTAACTACAGCCAGTTCGCTGACGTATGGTACGGCCATGAGAAGAACTGGCAAGAAACTTAGGTCACTCTTTTTAATTGCCAGGTTATTAAAATTTTTTGGAAGTTCCAATTTCAAGTAGCATGCAAAGTGACGCAGGCAATACAGTTAAATCTATAGGCTATGTTGAATGCAATTTTCTAAATAGTATTAAGTGGCTGATTTTTCTTGTGTTTCTTTTCTAATTTGTAAACCACGTTTAACTGATTTTGATACGATTTTATTGTTGTTTTAAAATATATGCCTTAAATAGAAAAAGCCAAGAAATCAGTTTTAAATCATGACACAATAACATGCGCCAATGAGGCGAATTGTTAGTAAATGTGTTCAATGTTTATGATATTAAAAGTAAATACAGTCCAAAGAAACTTTCCAAGTGAGTAGAACGATCACTTCAAGCTAAGTTTGAAGCAAAATTATAATTTCTTTAACTCAACGTTTGAAGCCTGACACTAATTGTTCGCGGTTGACTTTGAAACAGTTTGTTGAGACACAACTGTTGGGTCACAGGCAATGTCAGACATTAGGCTATTTTTGGACTTAATGAATTGAAATGAAATGAAAATATGTTTATTCATATAGGTTAATTAAATTAACACTTATGAACGTCAAAGTTTACAAAATGTCGGCAAATTAACCTACAGCCAGTTCGCTGACGAAGTAGAGCTATGAGAAGAACTGGCAAGAAACTCAGGCCACTCTTTTTAAAAAGAAAAACAGTCCGGTAAATATTTTCTGACTCATATTAAAGGAAAACATCGTAAAGAAAGTTGGACTTGAAAATAAAATGTTAATTCTTCACGAAAGCGCGGTGATCATTGCTCATGACTTCTCTGTATGTGAAAAGACATTATTCTACGAGACACTAATAGGCTAATTATAAATAGGCTAAATTTTTACTTATAACTTAAACTAGCTTCCCACAGCGAGATTTCATCCTTGTTTTTGCTTACAACTCTGCTCCCGTCGCCAGTAGCGTGATGTTACATAGCCTTGAACCTTCCTCAAGAACTGGGCTATCATACGCAAAATTAATTATTTAAATCCAAATGGAACTTCCAGAGATTAAGGCATTCAAACAAACAAACAAACTCTTCCGCTAATATACTTAATAGTAATATTTTATCTTGAAACAAGCCTTAGAAATTTAACAAATTTAGTTATTTTAGATGTCAGTGTCAAAGAAGCACATAATTGGTCTATGCGAAATTAAATTTAAATTTCTAAAACTCATACTCAGTTCTAACCATTATTTACTTAATTAACTAATGACATCTATTAGCAAATGTAAACATTATTTTACATATAGTAGCGACATCTGTTAATATATTTAAAGAACTCGGTATCGAGTACTAGTTTAGTTTCGATATTACACCAAAGATGGCGGTACTATACTTATATTAAAGAAGAATAAATACAGTACTTCGTGACTGTAAGATCAAATTTTGAAAAAGGCATGCAAGCACACGCACGTTTTTTAGTAAATGATGCTGTTAGTACTAGTAGCCAGAATACGATCATCGTAGAAATAGTTGACGTAATTAGGTATTTAAGATGTCCTAAACGGAGTTTACTTTGATTAAATGACTTAGGGTGAAAGAAAAATTCATGAAAGAACCTGGTCTTTTTCTGAAATTGGTAATCCATCTTGAGCAAGCGTGGCGTTCAATGCTCATGGCTTCTCTATATGAGAAGACACCTTTGCACTGCAGTTAGAAGAAGTTAAGTTCTGGCGATTGAAAACAGTGGCGTGAGTTTCTTGCCAGTTCTTCTCACAGCTCTACCTCGTCAGCGAACTGGCTGTAGGTCAATTGGCTGACAAAATGTAATGTTGACTTTTCATAAGCATCATACTTTATGATCTAAATGAAATAAATGCTTTGACTTTGACTTTGACTTTGACTAACTCTTACAATACTCGAAGACATAGATTGGATATTCTAGAGCGAAAACCATAAATCGCGGTAGTAGATCCACTGTGGTTTCAGCATGAATGGGCAGTATCGACTAGGGAAGTACTACATCTCATAGAAGATCGACGTAAGAGTAATAGTACTCGTACTATTGCGTTTCGTTCGGTGAGTGAGAGCGCCGAGGGCCCAATTCCCCTTTTTTCTTTTTTCCTTATCTCCCTCAATCCTGTCACCTGCCCCACTCTCTTCACGGTAGGCAGCGGCTTTGCAGCGTCTCTGACTAGTCTCGTAGGGGGTCGTCCATAAGCGACAGTTACCATCACGTGGGCTGTTTGCTGATCTGACACTGTCGGCAATAAAAAAAAATCCATACATCGGATTCACACACTGCTAAGATAACTTATACTCCATAATTGCAACAAGAAAACTTATATAAAACTACTGACAAAAGATTACTTTGTTTAACATAAAGTGTTTCTGTCATTGAGACTTAAACCGGGGTTTTATAATAAGTATTGATTAAAGCATAAAACATAGCGATCCACGGGAAGTGGCTACATTTTTATTATCATTACGACTTACAACTGGTCCATGGGCAGAATAGGAAGTAGGTTAAGTTATGGAAGATAGCGATTTCTATCAACATTCGAGTGAATATAAGAGATGCGCCGTCGAGGCAAGTCAATCTCATGACTGTTTTCATTATAATTAATTTTAAGAAATAAAGTATATATCGATTTCAAAACTATACTTTTATGTACAAACTTAAACAAAAACTAAAAGTAGAATTTCTCAACATAATTTGAACAAATCAAAACATCATCTATGTATATTTTGTATTTGTTATTTTTTCAAAAAGCGCTGAACCAATTGCTAATTTTTATGCGACCATGTCTGAAACATGACCTACTTTCCTAAAAAAAAGAATCAATGAAATCCATTTATAATTGGCGGAGAAATCGCCTAACAAACATACAATATGACCCGATTCCAGAACCTCCCTCCTCCTTTTTGAAGTTGGTTAAAAATATTAATTTTTATGTAAATTATGAATGTACCGGATCTATCTTTGTAGTAGTTAGTTTCGAGTATGAACGTTGTATTTTCTTAATTATTTGAGATCGTCAGAGATTCAATAACACTTTTTCTTGTTTTTTTTTTAATCTGCAACGTCTCGGTCGTGTTTTGTTATCATCGTTTCTGAAATGCCACTACACACCGTTTGCAGCCCTCATCTAAAATTTTATATTGATTTTTTTAGTAAGCATTTGCTAAAATAGCTTTATCTACGAAACTTTAAAAATGTTGTCGTGGCTAAAAAAATATATCCATGAATGTTCTCAAAGCCTTTGGTAAATAATCGCTACAGCTTATAAATTGGAGCCACTGTTATAACAACCGGTTCCGTTCGCCACGAGAATGGAGAGCTGAATGGAGAGGAAACCAACGGTTTAGTGGTACGGCCGTCTGTTACACCGGATTGTAACATAATTAATTTTAAATTTTCTATGCAACTTATTATTTTTTTGTTTCTCTGAGTTGTGTATATTAAAGGCTCAAATTAACATCGTTCATTATACGCATTGTATAAACTTAAAAGTCGTAGTATACGAGTACCTTAGAAACAGCTTTTCTTCTTTACAGAACAACTTTTGGCCAGGAAAAGTTGAATAATGGTGAATAAAAGTTATTATAAAATGATGGTTTTGAGTGTCATGAAAGTTTACTCTTCAAACTTTAATTATATCTTCTTAGGGATGAAAAAATAAAGAGCTGTATTTGTATTATAAGACAGTTTTTAATCTAAAATAAAAAAATAGCCAACTTTATTTTACGATTTATGAGTTAATACGCATTTGTGTCTCCTTTGACAATGTAAACGATTGAATGAAAAATAAAGCGCTCCTAGTATTGACTATAAGAACTAAATATTCTACGCGGTCACTGGTGCGATAAACGCTCTTTGCTACTGTAGATGCAAGATATTATCTTGTGTGTTACGCTTCGGTGTGATAGCAGATATCGTGAGATTCATTCATGGCCGGTGAAATATAAATTATCGTAGTATTACAATGTATTATTTTTATTACTTAAAACCAGCGAACTGGTTGTGGCCATTCAAAATAGTTTAAACTTACTAGTGTGCGAGTTTAATGTTTGATTTGATGAAAAAGTAATTATTTTAAATTACTTATTCATTATTTTGTGCGTCTGTTGTGTTATTTGTAACTGTTTAGATTTATTCGATGTCTTTAAATGAAATTCTGTCGATTTTTTTATCCGACTTTAAAAAAGGAAGAGTTTTCACAATTCGATCGTATGTATTTTTTCTGAACCAAAAGTCAGTAATGCCTAAATTAAATTTGAATGTACACTTGCACTTACATAATTGTTGTTGCAAAAGCTCATTTTTCTTGCCCGATATCCAAACACACATACTCATATTTTATACCAGCAGGCTTCGATACCCAAAACATTTTCTTCTAGAGGTGTATGCACTAACTGGATATTTACATAGTACCACTGTTGCAAAATCTATACTATTATACAAAACTGAAGAGTTTGTTTGTTTGTTTGAACGCGCTAATCTCTGTAACTACCAGTCGGATTTGAGTAATTCTTTTTGTGTATAATAGCCCAGTTCTCGAGGAAGGCTATAGGCTATGTAACATCACGCTACTGGCGACGGGAGCAGAGCAGTAAGCAAAGACGCGGGTGGAACCACGTCGCCGCGCCGCGGAAAGCTACTTATATTATTATAATAATTCGAATCAAAATAAAAAGTTAGGATAAACATATAACGCGATTAACAGGTTGCAAACTGTATTTTTAACCGACTTCAAAAAGGAGGAGGTTATCAATTCGGGTCGTATGTTTTTTTTGTTACCTCATATCTCGGTCATTTATGAACCGATTTCAAAAATTTTTTTGTATGTGTGTTACAACTTAACTCCGTCATTTATAAACCAATTAGGGAAATTCTTTTTTTTATAAAGAATCTCGGAAATTGTTTTTTTTATAAAGTATGATTTAGTAGTTTGGCTTCAATTTAATATTTTGTAACAAAACGTTTGCAAGAAGTGAAGACGTGTAAAGCAACACGTCGATGTCAGATAATTCGTCGCAAAAGACTTGCGACGAATTATCTGACATTGACATGTCCATGCTATACAAGTGCGAAGTGATTTTCAAAATTCATTTTTTGTTATATATATATAGATTAATCAAGAAGGTTTTTTTTGCTAGTAGGTAGGTTATTTTTATGAAGGTCATTATGATCCTTCTTGGCTGGCACTGACTCCAAAATAACTGATTAAAAACTATAAATAGTAAAGTATTATAGGTATCAAGGATTGCGTTGATTCCCCTTTAATGTTCTTTGCTATGAGGTAATTAAAATATTATTTTCTACTTTTTAGTTAAGGATTGAACATGTAGGTGTCGTTTGAAGTCGGTTTTCATATTTTTTCTAAAAATAATTTTATCTTATAAATATTTAAGTACTAGGAATCCTGTAGGTTGTTCGTACAAATCCAATGTTCATTTGACCTAGTTAGAGCCATTGTAAACTATTTATAGACCTGACGTCATTCGTCCAGGCTTATAAGATGTCCAGGATGGAGTTCTAAATATATTAAGGACTTCTTTAAGTTATTACGTCGTTAATTGTTTTCTGACTATCTCTGTGGTTCAGTGTTAATGAGTACGGACTATTGTAGAAGTCTTGGGTTTGATCCTCGGGGTCAGGTAATGTGATATTTGGTTTTAGCCTGACTGATGCAGTCAAGAAGGGTAATGTTTTTCGAGCGTGTATGGATATGTATGTGAATATGTATGTCTATTTCTTTGGCACGCTCTTCAGACTAAATGGCTTGATGGATTTTAACGTATGAGGTGTCATTAGATTATTATTGATTGTGGGAGTGACATATATATATAATTTCAATGTAGCATCAGCACGAGAATAAAGAGTTTCTTTCTTTTCATTTCATTTCATTTGACTGGCCTTTTGGTCTAGTGGTTAGTGACCCTGACTGCTAAGCCGGAGGTTGTGGGTTCGATTCCCACCCAGGACAAACCTTTGTGTGATGAGCATGATTGTTTGTTCTGTGTCTGGGTGTAATTTATCTATAATATGTATTTATTTACAAAAAAAAAAAATGTATATAAGTAGTTTATCAGTTGTTTAGTACCCATAACACAAGCAAATATAATTGCTTAATTTGGGGCTAGATGGCGCTGTGTGAATGTGGTTGAATATTATTATTATTATTATTTTTTGATATTTTTTTCTATCTACAATAACAAAAAGTTAAAATGTATTAATTATGTGCCGTTATTATGTTTATTTATTTAATTAATTTATTAATTTGTTTCTTTTAGTTTTCGTTTTATAACCATGCTGGTTAATCCATAATTGGAAAATCTATTAGCTAAATGACAAGACAATCTATAATACTTTTGCTGTGGATAAACCTGTATAAATAAATAAATCTCTAGTGTTACATTTTTAATCAATGTGGATTTTATAGCAGGCGTGTTGTCGAATTAGTCTTATGAACTACTGCCAGTTCGGTGACCTATTTATTATGAAATAGTGTAAATAATAATAACAACATAATGCAATAATAACATTTAGACCAATGCAAATAGTACCACCGATACACAGTACCACTGGTAATACACAGTACCACCGAATCACAGACGCACCAAAAGTAGTAGACACCATTCCAAAAGCCAGACTACTGGTGTGGTGGCCTCCACTATGGCGGCTTAGTGAGATGCTTTTTCACACTCCACTTAAAAGAACCAGGATCATAATTAGATGGGAACACATGCGCTTTTCTGCGTGCTGCCATGTTGAAGGGGCGTGGTAAAGATGACTTTCCTTGCAGCAGAGCTAGACAAGGTATCGCGTATTGCTTCATCATTTAACTGTGTGGCATGGTAGTAGCCTTAAATACAATAAGAGATAAAAACTGATATCTTTCTCATTGATTGCATTCTTTCACTTGAAACGTGAAATATAAGTTTTATGTAACTCTGCTTACCCTTTAACTAAAAGCGTCGTGATGCTAACTGCAGCAGCAAACAGAATACATTACGTTAAGTTACCCTTTCTCCCCTCCAATTTACGGCTCCAAATAAAGGCCCATATCTTTCTATGGTGTCGTAAGGAGCTATTACAGGGTTTAAAAGCAAGCCAGCTTTATTTTGTATGCGTATATTTGATCGTTCTAGCTAAATGTGAGAATTCAATGGTATTACCTCGAGATTGGTATGCAATATGGCGTATGTAAATGTATATACACATATATTTTAGTTGTCATTATGGCCCAGTGGTGGATTCAATTATAAATGTGACATTTTCCAATTAAAATTTACGTACTATGTTTATCTTTGACATTACTGACTACGGTAAAGGAAAACATCGTGAGGAAACCTAAACTTATAAAAAAAAGTCCGATATCACCAATTCTTATTAAGCGCACGTGGCCATCAATGCTCATGCTTTCTCTGAGGGAAGAGGCCTTTACCTGCTGTGGGATAAGAACGGGCTGGTATGATGACGCAAGTTATGTTTCTATACCTAAAAGAGGCGCTCATAGCTCGTTTGCGCTCACCAATCCTGAACGATTTGCGGGTTAAGCAACAGTGTGCGGCTGGTATATGATCTGAGCGTCTTCGTGATTTGGTGGGCACGTTAAAAGTCGGTCTCATTTGTTTCCAAGTTGATAAAAGTCGTTAGGTCAAGTCGGATGCCTGTATAACAAATTCTGGGCGACCTGAACAAATGCTGACACTAGGTTAACCACTAACCACTGGAAAAGAAAAGAAAAGTTTTCCTTACAATATATTTATCTTTATGATTATAAAAAACATCTAAAACTTTGTTAAACTAACCTGAAATTGAAGTATCTTGCGACCATATACACGAAGTTAAATTTAAAAGTAGTATCATATATAGCTCCAGCTGATCAAATTTAATACTTGCCTTTATTGCTAGAGCGTTAATTTTTGATAAACTGAAAAATATACAGTATTAAATATATTGGATGTGAACGTTTTTTCCAGATCGATCAGGGTTTATAATTCTGCCAGTATAAAGACGC
Source organism: Parascotia fuliginaria (assembly GCA_963082885.1). Lineage (NCBI taxonomy): Eukaryota > Metazoa > Arthropoda > Insecta > Lepidoptera > Erebidae > Parascotia > Parascotia fuliginaria. The sequence goes on from OY720197.1 coordinate 9,225,225, forward strand.
GTACTGTTGGACTTAAGCAACTCCATAAGTTATGAGTTAGATATATAACCCATTAAGTAGCTACGGCAACGCCAACATTAGTGCCATTCTTGAGGTCAGCCTCATCGCATTTGCATGGACAGCTTGGACACTGCAGTATATGTGCCAGAGTCTGGTCAGGGGCGTCACACAGACATTTGGTATCGGATAGGTTATTTATTCCCCACTAGTCCAGATTATGTTTGGCAACGACTAATGAGTTAGATAAGAGTGTAATGTTGATCTATTACACTTTGATCACCTGGGTGTTCATAGGAGACTCTTAAGTGTGTTGCCAGTTGCATAAACCGCTTGATACTTTCATTAGTTTCTGATAAAACAAAAACCTTCGACAGACAATGAAGTGATTCCATAAAATGAGCTCCCATTCATGTAATTATTGTAGGTACAGGTACTGTCCTTAATATTTTAAATATAGTTTTCCCTGAATCCGTAAATATCCCTGAAACTATCAATAATGTTTGCTTATATATAATTTGCTTACCCATATACCGAGTGCTAGCTAATTTCTATAATTACTTTTTTACGTTAACAAATACTGTACACAAGACAACCAAAGGCGGTAACGGCATATTTAAATATTACTTAAAAACCCGGTAATCAAAGCCGATACCTCTGCATAACCATACACAGTACCACCGAACCAAACAGCACTCATTTATTCCATCACAATTTTTCCTCCGTCAAAAAGCTCTCAAGAAAACTCTCAAAACGCTTGAATAATCTCAAAGCGGGTAAAGCTGATAAATAATTATCCCACTTTAACTGAAATTGGCAGTTAATGCTGTCATTAGCTGAAAATTCTTCATCAACTTAAGAGACTCATTAGAGTATTTCAATAATCAACGTGGACATTTAGCGACTCTGTGCAGTTTGATTCTTAGTTAATGATGGATTGTTGACGTAATAACGTGATATTTAAGTACTTAATATTAATTTCAGAGACCCTAGACAAGCAGTATAGATATTTAATTTATTCATAGAATAGATTAAAAATGTATAATAATAATAATAATAATAATAATAATATTTCAACAACTACACACAACGCAATCTAGACCCAAAGTAAGCATATTATATGCTTCTATTATGGGTTCTAGAATACGGATATACATACTTAAATACTTCTTTTTTTTTGTAAATATATACATATTATAGATAAATTACATCCAGACACAGAACAAACAATCATGCTCATCACACAAAGGTTTGTCCTGGGTGGTAATCGAACCCACGACCTCCGGCTTAGCAGTCAGGGTCACTAACCACTAGACCAACAGGCCAGCTTTTATTATTAGGATTGACATAAGCTAACGCTAAAATTGACGTTAGCTTATGTCAATCCCATACATTCTATGAATATAATAGATATCTATGCCGCTTGTCTAGGGCCTCAGGTCCCATATAGTGTAGTTAGTAAGTTAGCTTAAATTAAGTTTTATGTTATTTTGGTACACTATCGCATTAGGTTAAGCATTACCTGTAAAGATAGTCGTATGTTGTATTATATCTATACGTATAATAAAATTGGAGTGGCTGTTTGTAATATTGAAATTTACTACATGTATATGAATACGGTACATACTGGTGTATGTACCGTATTCATATAACAGTTTTTCAATTTTTGTCTGTCTGTCTGTCTGTTAGTGCCGGCTAATCTCTGAAATGGTTAGACCGATTTTGACGGGACTTTTATTGGTAGGTAGCTGATGTAATAAGGAGTAACTTAGGCTACGTTTATTTAAGAAAAAATCTTTTATATATAATAATAATATGCGATGTAACCGAAATTTACGCGGGCGGAGCAACAGCTAGTAAGTAAATAAGTTTACTAGACGTCCGCCCTCACTTCGCTTCGGTATCAACAGTTTCATTCGGTATCAACAGTTTCATTCGGTCTCATAAAACCCGTTCGGAAAATATCATTACAATAGTGTGGTATGGCATCATTTAGATTTACGAAGGCGCTTAAAATATTACAATTTAGAAAAAATATGTTACACATAATAAAATACAGCCTATGTTACCCGTCTTATTTGTAGCTTTCTAAACGTGAAAGAATTGTTTTAAATAGTTATTGAACGTGAGTTAAATTGCAACATACAAAATAAACATAGCTACAAAAATATCAAAATTTTTCTTTTATAATATTAGTTTAAATAAATATTTTATTGCATTTACTAGATTTATGTATTTACCTATAAAGATGGAAAATTTTGAACCTCGAATGAGACTTAACCATACGATAACTAAGTCGTGAAGTTACAAATACCTTGGTATATTATTTACTAACTGACCCGGCGAACTTCGTTCTGCCTAACAGTCGATCAACATTACTATATTTTTCTAAAATAAAAATCTAAAATGAACGTAGCCTAAGTTACTCCTTATTACATCAGCTACCTGCCAATAAAAGTCCCGTCAAAATCGGTCCAGCCATTTCAGAGATTAGCCAGAACAAACAGACAGACAGACAAAAATTGTGAAAATGTAATTTTGGTGTATGTATTCATATACATGTAGTAAAAAACGGTTGTTTCAATATTACAAACAGACACTCCAATTTTATTATATATGTATAGAAGATAAAAAAATCTCAAAAAATTGCCCTTATACTGTACTTTTTACGACATTACTACAAATCGTTAAAACCCTCTATCTGTTCACGTGTTATTTTAATTTTAAATTTGTGCTATTAATTATTTCTTTTAAAGTATAATTTATAGAATTATAAAAGTTCGATGTATGAGTAGTAGGATTGTACTATTGAATTTCGTTCGGTAAGTGAGAGCACCGAAGACCCAAATTCCCTCCTTTCCTTTTCCTCATCTCCCTCTATACCATTTATCTTCCCCACTCCCATCATGGTAGGCAGTGGCTTCACAGAGTGGCATTTCAGGAGCAATGCAAAAAGACCTGCTTTACTTTAGAGGCTTTTCTTAATAAATATACATTTATATTTATTTGTGATTAAATTGTTAAGAATATAGTAGTTAAAACAATTGAGGGAGGTACATGTGTGTGATAAGACAATGGCTTGGTGGTTCTCTTGAAATTAGTTACTTGTGCACTGCAGTGCAAAATGTTCACTACCATTTAAAATATTTTTTATTTACATTTTCTATCAATAAGCAGGAATATTCTACTAAATCTAAGTATAGTCTATAGAAAACCATAGATTAACTTACAGAATGTCACAAGTGATATTATAAAATTAATTATCATAACTTCGCACAAGGGTAGATACTAATTTTTTCAAGACATGATTAGTAATTAAAATTATTAGCCTTTCTTTAATGTACGAGTAATATTACGCATGTATTATACTTTTATTCCTTCCGGAAAAATGCTTTATGATATGTATAGTGAAAATCGTATTAAAATAATTTGCTATGTCCGTATTAAACATTTAGGGACAGACAGAGGAGAAAACGTAAGTTGAAAAGTTGGTTGATTGATTTGATTACGATTTAGTGGAGAAATAGATAAAATGCGATCTTATATATACATAACTTAACGCTTGTCTCCTATTATTGCGGTAAGCAGAGACTATAGAACTATTAATCTTTTAATACACACACGTCGGTTACGGGTGTTTGTAATTGTGCCTTTTGCCAACACATCACAATTTTAGTACGTGTATATCCGTCTGGGGCGACCCTTACTTATTTAGGAGTTTAATTTAAAATCCTAAGGATGTTAGAAAGCTGTGCACATAAATTTGTTCTGCAGTGTAACGTAGAAGTAATTAATTAAACTTGTATAAGTCGAGGTTGTTTGTTTGGCGAGCTAGCCTAAGTCAACGAGAACCAATGCTGTCCTAATTACTTGATGTAAGGGTTTCTCTACTAAAGTTACCGTATGAGGACCCGATACTTAAGCATAAACTGGTGACAGTGGTTTAGAGGTTTACCTTGTGTGTTTTGTTAAAGTAATTAATAATTTTGTATCTTATCAATCAACGAATATATTTTTTTTAAACCTACACTATGGAACAAGCTTTGTGTCGCGAGAGACTTTACAAACATACATTAAACGGACACAAAGTACACATAGACTCGGCACAAATATTTATTGATCACACAAAGTTTTGTCCCGTCGAGTCGTCGTCGTCCAGCTGTCGCTTGCGCTCCCACTGCGCCACGGAGGCAGTCAAAGTGCGTGAGTGCGTGCGTGCGTGCGTGCGTGCGTGCGTGCGTGCGTGCGTTCGTGTGTGCGTGCGTGCGTGCGTGCATGCATCCACAATACAAGTTTATTTTTAGTTTGGGTGCTAGTTGTCTCAAACCTAGTGCTAAATACAATTTTAATATACTGTTGTCTACTACAAGTAATAATGAACCACAAATTAGAAATAAATAAAAAAATATTATACTATGTTATATTATTACTAGTTACGCCCCACGGCGTCGCCTTTTGTATCTCTTGGGGCCCAGACGGATTTTCGGGATAAAAAGTAGCTTATGTCCGTCTCCGGCACCGAATCTATCTACATACCAATTTTGAACAAAATCTGTTCAGCCGTTTAGGCGTTGAGTGGTAACAAACATACACACACAAACTTTTGGATTTATAATAATAATAGGATTAGTACATCATGCTAACATTTTATTATGATGGCAATTGAGATGTTTTTCATCTTTTGCACCCCATTGTCTGCTTACCATCAGGCAGAATAAAGTTTTTTTGATATGCTACAAAAAAAGGCCATACCACAACTTTTGTGTCCATATTACAATAAATTATTTAAACTTTAAACAGTAGGTATACAGTTTAAAACAGCCAATATATCACACGTTAATTATATCATTAGTTAATTGAGATTAGTACTAATTATCTCTACAATACTGATTATCAAGGGAGACATCATTAATTTTATATAACTAACTAGCTTTGCGTGACGCGGTTTCATTCGCGTCTTTGTTTACTGCTCTGCTACCATCGCCAGTAGCGTGATGTTATAGACCCTATAACCTTCCTCAAGAACTGGGCTATCATACGCAAAAATAATTATTTAATTCCGACTGGTAGTTCTTGAGATTTGCTTTAAAACAAACTAACAAACTCTTTCGCTTTGTATAATAGTATGATATTCATTAGTTTATGACATGATGTCTCTACATAATAATATTTCAACAACTACACACAACGCCATCTAGACCCAAAGTAAACATATTATATGCTTGTGTTATGGGTTCTAGAATGCGGATATACATACTTAAATACTTTTTTTTTGTAAATTCATACATATTATACATAGAAACACCCAGACCAATGCAAATAGACATGTTCATGCACACAAATATTTGCACTGAGCGGGAATCGAACCCGCGACCTCTGCGGGGCAGTCCATACATAGTACCACCGAACCACAGAGGCAGTCGATTAGTACATTATTGTATTTCGTATAAAATAAAGTGGATATTTTCTTCTATTTGTTTGTAATAACTTCTCTTAAAGCATTTTAATACTTTTTTAACAATTGGTTAAAATTTTTTTTGAAATTTTTGATGTATATCTATAACCATACTATTTATAAAGCGGGAGATTTTGTTTGTTTGTTTGAACGTGCTAATCTTTAACTAGCAGTCGGATTAGAAAAATATTTTTGTATATGATAGCCCAGTTCTCGAGGAAGATTATAAGCTGTGTAAAACCACGGTATTGGCGACGGGAACAGAGCAGTAAGGAAAGACGCGGAATACGCGCCGCAGAAAGCTAGTTATATAATATGTATGTGTTCATACATTCAGGGTGATTGTCTTTAACTTTAGAAATATTCAATTAGTAGCATAGTTGCATTTTATTATTAATGTTGTCATTATACTTATTTTGCAAAAGGCTAGAATTGCCCTCTGTTACCTGGAGTCCTACACAACTGGCAAAATATGGATGTTTCTACTTACCCCTTTGGAAACAAGGGTTTGAAGATATATTATGTGTTCTCCTACAAAGACTCCAAACATGACAATTTAATACTTAATTACAACATTTAATATTTAATATATAATTCAGTATTACCTTGTAGTTCAATATGACTGGGAAATGTATTTACTTTTTTAATTTTAATTAAAATACGTAGTCAAATTACTATACTAGATGAAACTAAATAATTAAAATCCTCTATTTTCGTTTCTTTTCTTTTTTTTTAAAATGTTATTAAATAATTAGTTGTTTTGTAACAATTACTTTGTATGGTTCTTTGGTTGCGTTGATGTGTTAAAATTGTTAATTCATACAAAATAAAATTAATTATATGGCGATTGAAAAGAGTGGCGTGAGTTTCTTGCCAGTTCTTCTCACAGCTCTACCTCGTCAGCGAACTGGCTGTAGGTTAATTAGCTGACTTCATGTAATTTGACTTTTCATAAGTATCATTCTTTATGATCAAAATGAAATAAATATTTTGACTTTGACTTTGACTTTGACGATTTGTGTCATGGTAAATGTCTGCTTATCCTTTGTCGTCTAAAGTATATAATATTGAAATGTGATAACAGTTTATACACAATCCGTATTCCCCAGATATATAAAAAGATTTAACTAAATGCTATGTAATGTTTATTTATACATTTCACATCATTCAAAATTACTTGATACATTAAAAACTGTTTCCATTAGTTTAGAATAACGTGGATATGCCATAGAATATTTTGACATCACAAGAAAGTATATACATTTTATCACGCATGTTATCCCGGAGGAGATAAGTCAAATTGATAAAATTCAAATTCATTTATTCACTAGATATGAGGTACATCGAGATGATAAAATAAATTAGTTCATCACATTTTACCATAACAATGGTGCGTTAGTATCGTGCAATAATACAACCAAACAGATTAAAATAAGTATTAACAAATTTAATTATTTTAGGTTCAGTGTGAGCTATTATTTGGCTTATTTAATTGAACTTAATAAAATATATAGTCAGTATCAATAAACCGAATAAAATGTTAATTAATGCCAAAATGATAAATGTCAAAATAGTTATGCCAATATAATTATAGTTTCCTTATAATTGGGTGTGGGGATATTGGCATATATGGCAATAATTTTTCAGTGGATATAACAGCCTTTAATCGCTTTATATCTTATCAAAAGGCTAGTAGTAACCTAGTAACCTAATAGATTACGAGCGTTCAGACATAAGAGTGGCAACGTTGCAATTTAGCGTTATATTTTCGTGGTTTTAATTTTTATCATTTAACCGCAGCTATATTTTAAAAATATTATCAGAAAACTATTTTTGAAGTTATACTTCTTTTGGCGCGATTGGGAAAAATGATGAGAGTGAATTTTTACGATGCGCGCGCACACCGACAGAAAAAAGCAACACCCTAAAGTTAGTTGCGAACCTTTTACACCCTGAAGTTAGTTGCAAACCTTTGTGTGTCGTATCAGTACAAATAATCAGTGTGAATAAATAAAAAATATATTGGCGTTTATATCAATTCAATTATATTTATGACGGTGATAGATATTTTTTATTGATCATTTATCAGTTAAAATATTTATTTTGCATATTAGTGGTAAAAGTGGTTTTAATATACTGTTTTAAGTGCATTTAAAGATTTGAGGTTAACTGTTATGTATGTATGCCTTGTGTTATTATTTGGTATTTTTGTATTGTTACGCTAAAGAAGTATAACTTCTTACGTGCGTACATGAGTACACACACTCTTTTTTTAATTTAATCTTTATGCACATAGGTACAAAGGCGGACTTAATGCTAAAATCCTTCTCTACCAGTCAACCATAAGTGATGCAGAGATAAACGAAGTAGGTGCAGTTAGTAAATCATGACATGAAAATATGTTAAAAAAGAAATGTATATTTTGTAAAACAACACAAAACATAATAAAATACATAAATATATACACTGATTAACAATTATTATACATAGATAACTATAATATATACAAGTTTACTACATACACTAAATATGTACAAAAATAAGACAATTTACGTGATAATTCCAACAATTTCTCGAAGAGTAGAGCCCCTAGTTTCAGCTTAAATATTACCCGTTAGTGGCCATCCTGATTTCTATAGGTAGGTAATTTCAGAAAAGAACAGCCTGGCTTACAAATAAGGAATGAATAAATTCATTTGAATGGGAAGGACACGCAAGGAGAAGATTATTTGAAGAACGAAGGTTTCTGGCGTGAAATTTGACACTAAATTGCGACTTTGCCACTCTTATATGTGAACAATCTTAAGGTAACCACTTGATTACTTACTTGGTTAACAACGCGATGATGATTCTTGTTTGTAAAACCTTTTTTGTAGGGTAACTAAAACATCCTAGTACTAAACAATATCCCAATTATTTCCCAGGAATAACATGTACACATAACTTCATGCCTGTTATTTATATTTTTTCGCTCATTAATGGGCAGAGACTATAGAACGTCATTTGCTGCGATCCAAACATACCTCTTCCCGGGAATAAAAGAATGTCTATATTAAGCCAACGTTAACATTCACGTCTCATTACCGACCATTAGCAATGAGCAAAACGAACTATTTTAATTGTGAACCATGCGCCATTAGACCGAGCTGGCACGGTCATTGCACTTGTACCGATAACTGCTGGATCGTTTAAGCTGTGAAGCTGGTGAATATCATTATAGTATGGAATTATCGTGGTTTTTCTCCGTTAGAGAAACTGTCATAGTGGGTTATGACGTCGGTAGTTAGAAGCCATGACTTTTGGGATGATGTCGATTTTTGCCACCAGGTAGATTGAGAGTACAGTTGCCTGGAGTAAACGACCAACCCTTTTACTAAATCTAATCTAAACTAATATTATGAAGAGAAAAGATTTATTTTTTGTTTGTTTGTATGTTTTTTGCGATTTTACTCAAAATCTACGTAACTGATTTAAAAAATTCTTTCTCCTTTAGAAGGCTACAAATATGACAGATAACATAGGCATTTTATTATGAAATGAAATGAAATAAAAATATGTTTATTCATATAGGATACTTAAATTAACACATACGAACGTCAAAGTTTACAAAATGTCAGCAAACTAACCTACAGCCAGTTCGCTGACGAAGTAGAGCCATGAGAAAAACTGGCAACAAACTCAGGCCACTCTTTTTAATCGCCAGGTTATTACAATTTTTGTAAGTTACAATTCCAAGTAGCATGCAAAGTGACGCAGGCAATACACTTATGTGTAACATATTTTTTCAATCATTTTGAAGATTTCAATATTTTAAGCGCATTTGTAAATATAAATGATACGACAGTATTGCAATAATATTTTTTACAAGCGTTTCTTGTGACCGAATGGAACTTTTGGGACCGAAGCGGAGCGAGAGCGGACTTCTAGTAGAGAGACATAACTCTAGGAAACAAGCCTTATGTCTCGTAGCACTTAATGCACAAAATGTATATACAGACTTGCTTGCTTAAAAGGGAAGACGAGGATGACCGAGTCGACCGAGACTCAGAAAGAGAAGGTAGATACGTATAACAAACTGAAAGCAGTACATGAGCACACAGATCAATTAAAACTTAAAACTCTTTACCAGCGCATGTGTTCCCATCTAACTTTGATCCTGGGTCTTTTAAGTGGGGCGTGAAAAAGCATCTTACTAAGCCGCCATAGTGGAGGCCGCCATAACAGAAGTTTCAGACGAAGGCTGCTGGAATTGAGACTACCACTTCTGGATTTCACTGACTGCTTACAATCAGGCAGAGTGGAGTCACTTTGGTAGGCTAAAATAAAATAACAGTTAGACATTCTACTAGTAGTCAGTTTCCATACATCATCTATACAATTATAAAAAGCGGAAGAGTTTATTTGTTTGTTTGTTTGAACGCGCTAATCTCTAGAATCAGTCGGATTTGAAAAAATATTTTTGCTTATGATAGCCCAGTTTTCGTGGCAGGCTATGTAACATCATGCTACTGGCGACGGGAGCAGAGCAGACAGCAAAGACGAGGGTGCACTCTCACTCTCTACGCCACTGTTATTACTATATCTATATTTAAGCTATGGGTATCATTAATTTAACTACAGCATTGTTACGTCAACACTGATAGGTGTTAATGTGTACGTCATCGTTATGACGTCACGAGGTGTTAAATTATATGCCGGTACAGCAATTAATAATAGTGAGCGATGATGGAATATGAAACTGTTATCTCTTTTCGTGCGAAAGAAATAAATAGCTGTTTCCATTAATAACTTTCCGCAGCACGGTTTCGCCCGCGTCTTTGGTTACTGCTGTGCTTTCGTCGCCAGTACCGTGATGTTACTTAGCTTATAACCTTCCTCAAGAACTGGGCTATCATACGCAAAAATAATTATTCAAATCCGACTAGTAATTTCAGAGATTAGCGCGTTTATACAAACATACTCTTTCGCTGTATATAAAAAGTATATAATAATATGAGCTTGATAATCGTGTTTGTTATGGCAAACTTCACTTTTTTACAACTTTGATAGCTAACATGTAAGTGGTAACTGTAACCTATAGAGGAAATGCAACTACAGTGTCGATCATGAATGGAAAAGGGTGTGAGGAAGAAAAATGGAAAACTACCGGGTATAATTTTAAACTTCAATCTAAATACTTACTATTATTATAAATGCGAAAGTTTGTGTGTGTGCGTGTGTGCGCGTGTGTGTGTGTGTGTGTGTGCGTGCGTGCGTGCGTGCGTGCGTGTGTGCGTGTGTGTGTGTGTGTGTGTGTGTGTGTGTGCGTGCGTGCGTGCGTGCGTGCGTGCGTGCGTGCGTGCGTGCGTGCGTGTCTGTGTGTGTGTGTGTGTGTGTGTTTGTTTGTTACCACTCAGCGCAAAATTGGTATGTAGATACATTCGGTGCCGGAGACGGGCATAAGCTACTTGGTCTGGTTTCCAAAGGAAAAAAAACATATTTTATGCGCGGATGAAGTCGTAGGGCGTAGCTAGTAAAGAAATAAAAACCCAGTATCACTTTACTTCATCCAGGCAATGAACTACCTTTGCGGCGGTACACTATACGAGAACAGTGTACTTGTATAACTGAAACATCGAAGTAATTTTTATTACAATATTTCTACGAATAAACATCGTACATCCCGGACACACAAGTTTATTTATATAAATGTGTTTAGTTTTCATTGCGCATGTGTTACAATTTATTATTTTTGTATTTACTAGCTGTGAATGTCGGTTATATCTTTGTTTACATTGATGATTTTTCATACAAACTTTTGTCATTTTTTCGCGATAAAAGATAGTCTATGTTTTTTTTCCGAGGTCTAATCTATCTCTATATAAAATTTCATCAAAATCGGATCAGTGGTTTAGGCGTGAAAGCGTAACAAACATACAAAGAGACAAACAAACAGACCGAGAGTTATTTTCGCACTTATAATATTTATATGAATAATCGTGATGTTTATGATGTGGTCTCCTCTAATTGATTGATGTTGTCGTGATGTTGATGATTGAAATATGTTTATGACCTATTTACTCTAGGTTACAATTGTGTACATTCTTTGTTGGAGATCCTTAAATATAAATAAATAAATAAAATAATAATCATATTGTATTTTTTGTTTGAGATGCTATTACATATATAATAAAAAATATGAAATCTGTTGACATGTTATTTATATTTGTAACCGACTTCATAAATTTGCCAAGTAAATACTACAAGAACCTTACTACAATAGCAAAATAAGATTGATAACACCTATATCTATCTAGGTTTTACTTGGCATCAACTTCGAAATTATAAAATACTTAAAATACGAATTAAATGGTGGTGTGGTAAGTAAATATATTGTTTACTTTTTAGTTTCCTCCCAGTTTGGAGGCGTTTTTTGTTTCTTCTCATAACAAGGCATGAATGCAGCAATATTATCACTGTAGGCAGTGCGTGACTTCACAGAGCTGAAATTACATATTGCATCAACGACAGTTACTAATTATTGAAGTTATACTTCTTTTGGCGCGATTGGGAAAAGTGATGATGAGAGTGAATTTTTACGATGCGCGCGCACACCGACAGAAAAAAGCAACACCCTGAAGTTAGTTGCGAACCTTTTACACCCTGAAGTTAGTTGCGAACCTTTGTGTGTCGTATCAGTAAAAATAATTAGTGTGAATAAATATAAAATATATTGGAGTTTATATCTATTCAATTATATTTATGACGGTGATAGATATTTTTTATTGATCATTTATCAGTAAAAATATTTATTTTGAATATTAGTGGTAAAAGTGGTTTTAATATACTGTTTTAAGTGCATTTATAGATTTGAGGTTAACTGTTATGTATAAATTTATAATCATACGGGAATTAACGCGATCATGCATTAGGTATTTACATACCTTATTTTGCTTGACGTTTTGCTTTGCGTTAATTCCCGTATGATTATAAATTTATATCATGCAACGCGAAAGTTTAAAAGTAAAAAAAAAACTGTTATGTATGTATGCGTTGTGTTATTATTTGGTATTTTTGGATTGTTACGCTAAAGAAGTATAACTTCTTACGAGCGTACATGAGTACACACACTCTTTTCTTTTTATATGATGGACTATTTACTAAAATTAGTAGCCATTTTTATTTTATTAATATTATAAATGCGATGTGAATATTATAAATGTGTGTGTGTGTGTGTTCGGTGCCGGAGACGGACGTAAGCTACTTTTTATACTGGTCAAAAAAAAATAGAAAATCGGTCTGGTTCCTGAGAGATACAACAAAACGTATTTTACGCGCGGGCAAAGTCGTGGGGCGCAGCAAGTATGACAAAATCTTTTCTGTGTGTTCGCAACCAGTTGCGAGAAATACTCCCTGTGAAAACAAATGTCTAGTAATAAACGTCTAAAATATAAAATTCTGCAACAATTGTTTAAATCCAAAACAAATTACTACTTACTACACAATTTTCCATAGATTTAATTTTCCAACCGCACAGCCAGCAATAAATTTGCCTTTAAACATTAAGTAGTACAAAATAAACAAAATAAGTTTAACGAATAGTGACCGGAAAGGTTCCCGCAACACTGTATAGTTCTGATACTGGACCTCTACAAAGATATAAGGCTTTAGGAAGTGACAACCTTAAAATCCACTAGTGTAGTATATAATCTTCTATAAGAAGATTGTATGCGCCAATGGATGTAACAGCATGTTGTTACATTTTTATCACACTAACGGTACATTATTTATTATCATATACAATTTTATATTTTTACAGTTAACTTCAGATATCTTAGTAGCTAGAGGGTCACCATGCTCCCTGCCCGTCGCACACGCACCGGATGTCGCCGTGGGGAGCTCCGAAATCTCCAGCCACCATAGGAGGTAGCCTGCGGGCGGCGACCAGGCGAGCCAACGAATGGCACAATCCCGAGAAGGCGGCGTACGTGTTGCACGAACGTCTCTCGATGGAGAAAGTGCGTACGGATAATGTGTTTTCCACGAAAAAAAAAATACTTAAAGGGTAATGGAGCGGGCTATGTTAAGCCTCTCCCTGCGCGATTGTTTGAGAAACGAAGAAATCCACAGGCGAACCAAAGTAACGGACGTAGTTCGCAGAGTTGCTTCTCTGAAGTGCCAATATGCAGGACACACAGCTCGCAGAACTGACGGCCGTTGAGACAGAAAGGTTCTAGAGTAGCGACCACGAACTGGAAGACACAGCGTAGGCAGAGACCGCTCACAAGGTGGATTGACAACCTTATATGGGTGGCGGGCAACCGATGAATGAGGGCGGCGAACGACCAACCAAGGTGGCGAAAATTGGATAAGGCCTATGTCCAGCAGTGGACGTCTTTCCTACCAGTAAACCTACCGTGTTTTAAATAAACAAATTATGAATTTGAATTTAAGAGATATTCTGGCTTATATTGTACAATTAACAATTTTCTATACCATTCTATTAAACACTTTCCAGTAGTCGTACCTCTCTGCCGACCCTTAAAATACAATCCTAGCTAAATTAGTTCGCATTCGGTTTACTTCACACGAAATTAAATTTAAAATGTGTGCTATCCTTTGTAATGCCTATAAATCTTGCTTTAATCTAATCACTGTTGGTACAGCAGTTCAGGAAAGTTTTAAACAAAGCTTATTATCATTGTTTTACTAAAGTTTGCCCTGTGGTTTGTAAGTACAATCTTATTTGATAAGTAGGTTAGAGGTTTATAAGGATATTGTCTACTTACGGTTCAGATATACTAGATACGGATTGACACGCAGAAGTTTCGGGTTCGACCTTTCATTTTACTTTTGTTAATTTATTTTTATTTACAACATAGACGCTTGTAATTGCCTAGAGTTCGGGTATATTCCCTGCGCCACTTTGCATGCTACTTGGAATTGTAACTTACAAAAAATTGTAATAACCTAGCAATTGAAAAGAGCGGCCACTGGTAGGTCAGCGAACTGGCTGTAGGTTAATTGGCTAACATTTTGAAATTTTAACGTTCATAAGTGTTAATTCAATTAACCCAAATATGTAATTGTTTTTGACCTTGACTTTGATCCCTAAATAAGATAAAGTTATTCTCAGTATTAGTCCTGAGTCTGAAATTGTGTTTGGTATTAGCAACAGGTTGATCTTGTTACATGAGACCCAACTAGAAGACGGTTAGCCAGTATACACGTCTGCCTAATCATTGGAGATAAAAGCGTGATGCTACGTAGTAAAATAGTTTAATTAACAATTTAATGATTTATCTAAAAGTCATTTTTAAAGTACGTATAGCAGAGTTCGGCAACCTTTTGGGTCGGCAGAGGCATAAATTACAATTCACAAAATTTCAAAGTTTTTAAAGAGCTACAAAGTTTTTGCTTGCCAACTATAAATAGTACTTACGTAGATGATTAATTTTTTTATTTATAAAATAAATAATATTTGCGAATAGAACTAAAAAGCTGCACAGCTGCAGTTTCAGACCCAAAGAGCCGCAAGTCGTTGCCTGATCTATGGACATTTTTCTACGAATATATAATAGCCTACCTAGGTGATCCACTCTGTCTGATAATATGCAGTTAGTGCAATACAGTAATGTTGGCTACCATTCCAAAAGCCATCATTCGAAATTTGGTGGCTTGAGTTCTTTTTTTACGCCTTGCTTAAAAAACCCAGAATCAAAATTAGAGATTTTTATTAGAGAAAATTAGCATGTGATACCAACACATGTGCTGATAAAGAGTTCTAAATTTTAATTGAGCGACAAAAGAACACGGGTATTTTCTAAGCATGCCAGAAACAATGCTAGAAAAATACAACCAACCCGTTGCCCATGTAAGAAGGGGACGAGGAAGGAATGAGAAAGGAAAAGGAAGAGGACTAAGGGAAAAGTATACCTAATGAAAAATTAAATTGAATCCTCTGGTATCTGAGCTAGCGTGAGCTATGTTTCGGAAACTGGTGTTCTCCCTTGGGTACAAATCGAATCACTCAGAGTTCACCCACGTCTTTGCTCACTGCTCTGCTTCCGTCACTAGTAGCGTGTTGTTACATTACTATTACAA
The DNA here is from genome assembly GCA_963082885.1 of Parascotia fuliginaria. Classification (NCBI taxonomy): domain Eukaryota; kingdom Metazoa; phylum Arthropoda; class Insecta; order Lepidoptera; family Erebidae; genus Parascotia; species Parascotia fuliginaria. Next base: position 9,240,760 of record OY720197.1, read on the forward strand.
CCTTATAACCTTCCTCAAGAACTAGGCTATCGTACGCAAAAATAATTATTCAAAACCAATTTAACAGTTAATAAGAAACAAATAAACGAAATTGAAGTAACAATCAAAAACAAAAATACAACTAAAACACACCTAAAACAAGTTATTCCGATCTGATCCCCCAGACCTGATCCCCTGAGATTATTATTATTATTTAATTCCAAACGTACTAAGTATATAATAAATAATTATGTAGAGTGATGTGTATTGTAGTGTAATATAATTGTAGTACTCATAATATAAGGCTACGATGAGGCTGACATACCTTTGTAAGGTAAAAGCCTCTATAAATAATAAAAGATTTAAAAAAAAAGTGTAATTTAATAGTGATGTGGTGTTTTAGTGCGATATGGTGGTACCTTTAGCAGACAAACATTGAACGCACGTGTCGATCAATTATCATGCCTTCTCTATATAAGAAGAAGCCTTTTCCTGTGGGATAATAATGGATTGGTATAATGATAGTAGATAAAAGCCAGTACAAATCATCATGGGTGTGCCCACTAATTGGCCCATACATTAAGATGACATACAAATTAGTAGAAATATAAATATTTTTAATTTGTTGACTTATTACGTGTCAGTTGGTGCTGTGGGCGGGAGGTCTGTGGTCAAGATAATGTATGTGTGGTCCAAGATTTGGAAGTAGAGGTTAAAATTTTAGTAATATGTATATACCGGGTAAAATAAGAATTACCTTATTTTTTACTGTTGGGTGTCGTAAGATTGCCGACCATTTCGGTCGGATCCACTGATCTGATCCCCGGGGGGATCAGTTAATTTTTGTTTTTGATGTCATCTGTGCGTTAAATGTCACCTGCTATCAGCCATTTGCCTGCGTGGTGTTTATAGCAAACAATAGCAGAGGCTTAGGTCCAGCAGTAGTCTTCGGATCAACAAGCACATTTTGTTTTTTTTTTTGTTTTTTTTTCTTTATCACGCACCGTCATCTAGTCCCAAGCTAAGCAGAGCGTGTACGTGTTATGGGTAATAGATAACTGAATTATAATACATATACGTACTTTTTTTCTATAAATACATACTTAGAATACGGTAGACTTACAGACTGAAGACCAATACAAATGTTCATCACACATATATTTGCCGTCCGCGGGAATCGAACCCACGACACCTGGCGTCGCAGTCATTTAGTTCGTTTTTATTAAAATATTATTTATTTATTGAATAGAACGCTACAGTAGCTTACGCTATATTTTTATTGCTTACAGTGGTGGACGAGCAAACAGCCCAGTGATGGTAAATGGTAACTGGTAATGGTATCGCTCATTGACGACTCAGAGTCTCTAGTATTGCTTCTGCAAAGCCAGGGACTCTGCGAAGCCGCCTATCGTGAAGCGAGTGAGGTAGGTAGGTGAAAAGATTGAGGAAGGTGAGAAAAAGAAAAGGTGGAAAATTGTTATAATACGAAGACAAGGCAGTGGAGAAGTTGCTCCAGCTACTATTCTGCATGATATAGTTGACTACAAACAGTGCTTACGATTTCAAGTTAGCTGGTGTAATATGCATGTTATTTCAAAGCAGATCTGTTGACTGGCCTGTTGGTCTAGTGGTTAGTGACCCTGACTGCTAAGCCGGAGGTCGTGGGTTCGATTCCCACCCAGGACAAATCTTTGTGTGATGAGCATGATTGTTTGTTCTGTGTCTGGGTGTAATTTATCTATAATATGTATGTATTTACAAAAAAAAAAAATGTATATATGTAGTACCTATATCAGTTGTTTAGTACCCATAACACAAGCAAATATAATTGCTTAATTTGGGGCTAGATGGCGCTGTGTGAATGTGGTAGAATATTATTATTATTATTATTATTATTATAGATCGACTGCGTATATTTCGCTATGTAGGGTTTTATAGACCACGGCAATGTGTTGCATTGCACGTCTGACTTGAAGGGATTAAAATTGTATTTGTAAAGCCAATGTAACCACCTACGTTACTACTTACCGGGCCCGGGGCAATATGCATTTTGATACCAAAGTTTTTTAAAAACACTGTTAATTATGAGATTAAGAGAGAGAAAAAGGAAAAGACAGGGAATCAAGAAGATGTTCTGAAAATGAAAATGAAAATATATCTATTCATATAGGTTAATTAAATTAACACTTATGAACGTCAAAATTTACAAAATGTCAGCAAATTTACCTACAGCCAGTTCACTGACGAAATAGAGCCATGAGAAGAACTGGCAAGAAACTCAGGCCACTCTTTTTAATCGTTACAATTTCAAGTAGCATGCAAAGTGACACAGGCAATACTCTTAAGTCTATATCTCTCTTGCTCTTCTGTTGAAACCAGCAAGAATATACCAATTACCGAAGGCAATAAGAAATTTGCATATATTAAAAGCGCCATTTATTAAAAACTCTTTTGCCGATAACTTAGACTCTAAATAAATTATGAAGTTAACATGTAGGCGTTTAAGTTACAAATACGTTAGCAATTTCTTGATATTAAGTTTTGTAAATAAGCAATGGAAGGATTTCTATTCTTAGAGGTAAAGCTTAATTAGTGTATTAATTTGTAATATCGATAATTTATTAATAGAGCTACTAATTAAAGAGATATCTTCATGCTACGGATCTATATTGGCAAGATCAAAATCAAAATCCATACTAGTATTATATGCAAAAGTAACTCTGCCTGTCTGTTACGCTTTTACGCCTAAACCATTAAACTGATTCTGATAAAATTTGTAATAGAGATAGAATAGAGAAAAACATAAGCTTCATTTTATCGCGAAAAAATGGCTTGAAGAGATTGAAAGTTTGTATGAAAAACGTGATAACCGACATTCACTGGGGCGAAGCTACGAGTAGTAGCAGTCAAATACTTAAATTGACACTTACTGAGGTTAAAATAACAGAAACTAAATGTCAGCATATTAACCTTCAGCCAGTTTGCTGATGGGATAGAGTCATGAGAAAAAGATTTCTGTGAGACGTACATTGCGAGGAATAGGCGTCTCCCAAGCATCTCCATTTTGGTTCTCTTGCAACGGTTTCCCATTAGGTTTACCAGATCATTGGTTCATCTAGTATGTCCATGCTTAGTTATGGGCAACATGATCAAATTCTGATACTAAGTTGACCACTAACCGCTAATTGACTATTGTTTTGTTCAGGTGGGGTTTCGAAGACGGTACCTAATAATTTTGAGTGTTTGTGTAGTGGTCCTCAAACGATGTCCCATCTTACATCGTGACCTGCGTGTACATAAACTGTACGCAGGAGTACTTAAAGACGTCCACTGCTGGACATACATCTTCCCTAATTTTCGCCACCGTGGAAGGTTGTTCACCGCCCTCATCCATCGATTGCCCGTCAACCTTATAAGGTCGTCGGTCCACCTAGTGAAGGGTCTGCCCACGCTGCGTCGACATTCCCTTCTGCCAGCAAAATATTAAAACTTTGTTTGTCGAGACTCTGAAAAAAGAATGTCTGGTATAGTTTTAAAAGTGACTCAGACGTTGTACCTACCTACCTATTTTTAACCATGTTAAGATCGCCCTATTTATCATCTACAACGAAGTAATTTTCTGATTTATTCTAATCTCAGTAATTCAACCAATAGACAATAAAAAACTTTTAAAAGTAATAAAAAAGACAAAAGTTTGAATACTAGCCCATTAACGTTGATTAATGGTCAAGCTAAGCCTTTAATGATGTGACTTTATGTAGATTATAAACCAATTTTAATATTCAAAGCCACTTTTTAAATATAATCGGTTAAGGTATTTAGTTTTATGTCTATTATGTTTTATAATCTGCATTTTTGTGAATGGCAACAATGTTTTATATTTATTTTTGTTTAATTAATCTTTGCTTTTTAACGTTATAAAAATGATTTGTGTTTTGTACAAATAAGTTGTAAATTAATTAAGACAAAATAGTTACAAAAGCTATTTTATGTAACTAGCAAACAAAATCTCGAAAACTGCTCGACCTATTAAGCTAATATTTTGCAGAACGTCAGTTTACAAGTGTATAGGTTGAAGACATAATTTAATTACGAATATATTTTGCGACTCGACAGAAGTAAGATGACTTACCCGGGTGGGGATTATTCTCATCTGTCCCTCTGGTTTGTCCCCCTAGGGTGACAGATGGGAAAAAAGATTTATCTGTTCCCTCGTTGTGAACAGGGGGACAGATGAAACTCCAATCACTCTTCAAAAGTTTCATCTGTCCCCCTGTTCACAACGGGGGGACAGCTGAATCTTTTTTTCCCATCTGTCATCCTAAGGGGACAAACCAGTGGGACAGATGGGAATAATCCTGTTAACAGGGGGACAGATGAAACTTTTGAAGAGTGGTTGGAGTTGGATCTAATAGAGTCTTGTGGCCTACTATGGTCACATGTAGTCAAATTAATAGACCAATATGAATCCTTACGTGAGAGCTGTTTCATGTAAGATTTTCAAGAGAGGTAGAATACTGCAAGTTAACTAGGTTTGTGCTTAAAAATAGGTCAGCTTACCTGAGGGCCTAGACAAGTGGCATAACTGCTAATAGAATAGAATAAATTAAAAAATGTATGGATTGAAATAAGCTAACTGCAATGTTAGCGTTACCTTATGTCAATCTCATACCTGTTTTTTTTAAACTTTCACGCACTCGTTGAGCTATTACTATAACTATCTATTAAATGTGCTCTCTCACCGCAAGCAATTACCTGTAATGTAAAATCCGAGCATTACATTGGTGAGGGACCATTACCATTACCCTCTGTGTGTGTGTGTGTGTGTATGTGCGCGTGTGCGTGTGCGTGTGCGTGTGTGTGTGCGTGTGTGTGTGCGTGTGCGTGTGTGTAATGTTCGCGGTGAAAAAACCATGTCAAAACCATGACATAACACTAGTATTTAATATGTTACCTACATAGTTGGGTGTGTAATCTATTCGCCCACACCTCGCCCACGCGTGAGTATGACATCTAACCGATGACCCGTATTTAGTATGTCGCATGGCGTCAACAACTATTTTTTAATAGTTTGGCCAAAAAAAAACTTAATTACTATTCCAATGGAAATAAGATCTTCCAGTATCACGGAAACGGAGACTCATGGATTTGTGTATTCTTTCCATATTGACAGGAGCTCAAAATTGGTTTTCGACAGGCATCCAAAGGTCCACACTCGAGGTTTGTCAGCGCCATGGCGCGCAGAGTCAAATTAGGTGTCAAACTAACGGACCGTATTTGAGCCACAGAACTGCGCTCCAAGACACAGATTGCTGATGTTGTTCAGATCACAAAGCTTAGGTTAGAACGGGCTGGCCATGTCTGCCGAATGCTTAATGAGTTATGGGTAAAAATTACTACCATGGCAACGAATAGGCGTCATGGCAGACCAGGAAAAAGATGGCGAGGCGAATTGGACAAAATAAATAATCGTGGATCACACTTGCTATAGATCGAGAAGAGAGAAAGTCGTGGGAAAACGTATTTGCCCAGCAGTGGAATAGTTTGGGCTTGCAGTGACAGTAACTATATTATAAGACAAAGATGATTAGCCAAGAGTCTGAAATTGTGGTAGGTTAATGGTCTTCGCTCGTTGTTACATGGGACTTAAATGGCAAAATGGCGGAAAATCTGTAATATATATATTATTATGTATTGCTTTATGGTGATTTTAGCCTTATAATTTTTTATACGCCGAACAACAAACTATCAGAATATTCAAAATTATATATAAACATTCCAAGAAATAGCATTATAATACTAAAATATCGTAAACCCGACCACCCACTATGTGAATTATATTTTTATTATATTATTTTTATTATCAGATATGTTCGCTCGTCTGTCCGTTGTAAACTATAAAACTAATACAAATGTGTTATACACGTGTCAGTTTGTTTGTAAGTTGTAAAAAATGTATCTTTATTTGTTGGTTTATATTATAACTGCAGCCAGTGGTTCAATGGCAATGTATTTGTTGAAATGCAGAGGTTTCAAATTCGATCCCGGGTAGGGATAGGATTATCTGTCGAAAAATTATTAAACAGGATTATTACTTTTGGGTCAGAAATTTTGACCGGTAAATGTCGTGTGTTTCCTTCTTTATTCTTTGTAGTTTATAAATATATGTGATAAACTAGAGTCTGAATTGCGATAAGTCTTTTATTTTAGTATCTATTGAAAAATGTATAATAATAATAATATCAGCCTGTTTATTGTCCCACTACAGGGCAAAGGCCTCTTCTCATATAGAGAAGGCATGAGCATTAATCACCTTGCTTTTGAGTCCAGGTTTCCTCACGATGTTTACCTTCACCGTCAGTCAGAAATGTCGAAGATAAACTTAGAAAGTACATATGATTAGAAAAACCACATTAGTACTCGCCCGGATTCGAAACCACTACCTCGTGTTTACGAATCGGGTGTGTTATCCACTGGGCCATTTCAACAAAATTAAGAGCGCTGTGGTGCGCTAGTTGAGTCACTACTAGTTTTAAAGAGATCAAATTCCCCTCCTTTCCTTTTTCCTCACCTCAATACCTTCACCTACTTCACTCTCTTTACGGTAGGCAGCGGCTTTGCGAAGCTCCTGGCATTGCAGAAGTCCATGAGCGACAGCTACCACTTACTATAAGGTGGGCTCAAGTCTCGTCTGCCACCGTCGGTAATAAATAAAACCTTTTAATCTAAGAAATCTTCAATAAATTTGATTCAATTTCATTCGTTCAACATGTAACACTGTTAACCCTATCAATGTCCGTGTGAACTAGTACATGTACTGTAACATTTATTCGCTTCTTGTATTTCTTTATTGTACACGTTTTTGCTCAGTCGTGATAGGTTACTTTGTTTTGTTTAAATAGTTGTAGTTAGCGCAGTATTCCGTAGTAAAAGAGAATTTAGTGCTTTTTAAAACTTAGGAGTATATAAGAATATTATTAGTAACAAACCTGCTTCGATGAGTAGTGTCTCGAGTTCAATTCTCGGGTTGAGTGGTATTAGATTTTGTGTTCAGAATCCATAGTAGATCGATCGGAGTTTGGAATTATGCTCTTGTATGGCAAAAGGCTCCCTCACTGTTACATGGGACATAAATGTTGGTGATTTCTGCCTACAAATCTGCAAGAAAAATTATTAAATTGAGAATAAACTTCGTAATCGTCACTTTGCCTGCCTAGTGTTGATTAAACCTCTATAAATTAAATTGGGTAAGGAAAGGAGCCAATCCTGATTACATACCACACAATCTAATTAAAAAAAAATAAAAGAGTTCCAACTTCAAACAATAAACAAAAAAGTTACATACCGTTTTTACGCTTCGAATAGTACAATTTAAAAAAAGAACTGGTAGGTCAAGGAACAAACGACCGGTAGCTGCCTAGCTGGAACAGGTTGCATTGCAAGACGAAGATTACCGAACGTATCCGATCATTCCCGAGCGCTGTCGAAGGACTATACACGCAGGCGCGTGCTCCGAACGTGGGCCGAAGATTGCCGAGCGTTGGCGGAAAAAGCCGAGCGTTGCGTGGGAACGCTTACTTGGTTTCATCTTTGTTTTTTAATGAATGATTTTATGATGTCGTATAAAATTATGAAAAGGGATCAGAGATACAATGTTCGATTGATTATAGAAAAAATGAAAGCTTGTGTAAAAGCTAAAAATATTGCCAAACTTTTATGTTACATAACCGTTGCTTAAGGATTCTTTATGTATTGCAAAAACGATGCTAAGAAAATACAACCAAATTGTCTTTGACTGTGAAGGAGTAGAGCAGTAAAGGAAAAGGAAGGGGATTGTGGAGGTTATTGAGCCTTCGCCGCTACCACTTAGGTATCAAACAAAATACAATCTATATTCTAAACTAGCTTAACAGAGCGCGGTTACACACGCGTCTTTGCGTACTGCTCTGCTTCCGTTGCCAGTAGTGTGATGTTACATAGACTATAACCTTCCTGAAGAACTGGGCTATTATACGCAAAAAGAATTATTCAAATGCAACTGGTACTTTTAGAGATTAGCGCGTTGGAACAAATTCTTCCGCTTTTTAATATTACCTATAGATACAAGTACATGTACTTACATGTAACATGTTGAGAACATTAACGATCTATCACCCTGAAAGATTGATATAGGAACTTTTATTTTCTTCAGATGTGTTTATAAACGCATCGCGGTTTTACCTGTACTAATTATTTTGGTTACTGTTATGTTCCCGTGAATCGTAGCGTGATATTAAACAACCTAAAACCTCTTTCATGAGTTAGGTGATCAATTTTTTTTGTTTCCTTAAGGTACGAGACTTGTATAAATAAAGCGAGATGCCAGTTCAGATAAAAAAGAGAATGAAAGAAAATTACCATAATTAACATACGAGTAAAGCAGGCACTATCTTGTATAGCTATATTAAACAAACAAAATAGATTCACTTAAAATTATAATTCCTTAAAATGATAAAAAATATTATGTCGTATTGTAAACTCGTCGTCACATGTGCACAAAACTGCAAGCGATATTTTTAATTTTATTTTCAGCGTATAATAAATCGCCAGTCCTTTTGCGAAATTTAACAAGACATCCGAAAACACTAACAGAGAAAAAACAGCCTTAACACGTAAAAATAAGATTCATTTTAGTTTGATATAAATGTCAGTTAACCCGTAAATACCAACGTTTCTCACGGTATACAGATATAAGATAAATTCTTGTAAGTTAAATGTTTTAGATGCTAATAAAATGTTTAATGTATCGATTTTTGTATCAGTGGTTTAGGGATGAGTTTTTTTGTTTTAAAGGAGTATGGCTTTGGTTAAATATAAAAATATGACGTATCGCCTTACTTGAAGCAGAATTGTGTTTCATTGTAAAGGCCTGTGGTAAATTAAATTTAATTTTACTTTATACTTATAATAAATATTAACAGTTTATATAATAATAGGAACATTTACCACAGTTCACATGTTGCATTTACCTTTTTGTAGCAATATGCTAAATTTTCACATAAAAACTTGTGATTACCGATAGAGTTAAGTGTATTGCCTGCGTCACTTTGCATGCTACTTGAAATTGTAACTTACAAAAATTTTTAATAACGTGATTTAAAAGCGTGGCCTGAGTTTCTTGCCAGTTCTTATCATACCCTACCCTATGCGAACTGGTTGTATATTGATCGGCTGATATTTTGTAATTTTAACATTCATATTGTGTGTTAATTTAATTAACCTAAATGAAAAAATGTCTTTGACTTTGACATTCAGAAAGTGAGAGCACAAATTCAATATCTCTTTTTTTATTCTTTTCTAAGTGTGTTCGTAAATGTGCCATAGTTAGTTAGGGGGCACCACATAAACATGATAGTACGAGTAATATAATAATTTATAGAAAAATTTACAACAATAATTGGTTAACATTTTGTAATATTTAACGTTCATAAGTGTTAATTTAATTAACCTTAATGAATTAAACATCTTTTGACAACAACAAAAGTTCAGAGTAACTGGAACATAGCTGTTAACTCATCCTTATTTTACGAGTATTAAGGGGTGGACTGCATATGTTTCCGTTATGGGTTATAGAATAAGCATAATTAAAGATGGGACTAAGCTCGTGTTGTGCTACGTGTAGGTATAATACTACTTGGTGTAAAATTACCAGACAGAGTAAGATTAATTTTGAATAATAAAATTAGGTTATATTTAGAAAAACACCTGACAGTAAATGGTTATCTAATGGATATGGTTGAAGCAAAAATAATGTTAAAATAGAACGGAGGGGTTGTTGACTGTGAAGGATAAGTAAATATAAGAGATCAAACGGCTGAACAGATTTTTATGAAACATGGCTAAGAAAATTCTGGATAAAATTATCTATGACACAAAAAAAAAAACTAAACAACACTATCGCAATGATATTTTCCGTAGGTGTTTCTTGTGAGACCGAATAAAACTTTTGATACTAAAACGAAGCAAAGGCGGACTAGTATGAGTATAAAAACTATATAGTTTAAGTACCGTAATCATAAATTTGAATCATATATTTCATCATCATCATCGCCATCAGTCTACCGGCAGTTCACTGATATAATACCAGCCTGTTTACTGTCTCACTGCAGGGCCTCTTTACATATAGAGAAGGCATGAGCATTAATCACCACGCTTGCTCAAGGCGGATTAACAATTTCAGACTTTTAAGTTCAGCTTTCCCCACGATGTTTTTCTTCAGCGTCAATCAGAAATCCAAGATAAACTTAAATATTAATAATATGATTTGAAAAATATCATTGGTACTATATACACTGATATTATATCCAATCATAATTATATTTGCAAGAATATAATAATATTACAAAATTACTTAATTTGACAGCAATCATAACTAACAACAATAAAATTAAATCCCATCTCCCACGCAATATAATAATTATTAATTAGAAATGTTAATTAAGGAGGTCATTAAAACCACCGAATATTAATCATAACTAGTTTAACATTCTGTTTTGGTTGACATCTTTAAAATTAATCAGCCTACATCGTTTTGATTAGGTATCTATTTAGTTTCTAATTGTCCACCTGCTATGGGCAGAACTGATGGCCGTTGGGGCAGAAACGTTCTAGATTGGTCAACAAAATACGCAGCATAGACAAGTTTCTCGTAAGGTGGATCGGTTATAAAAAATAATTAAATAATAATTAAAAATTTAATACATGCCTACGTAAAACGAAATGAAATAAAACAAACCTTTCTTTTTTCGTGGTGACGCTACATTGAAATATTAAAATTATACTCTTTATCACTCCCAAAATTAATACGAATCTAATGACACCTCATATGTTAAAATCCATTAAGACATTTAGGCTGCAAGGCGTGCCGAAGAAATAGACTTACATACTTACATATTATGCTCGAAAAACATTACCTTTATTGACAGTGGCAGTCGGGCAAAAGGTTAAGGCCAAATAATGCAAGAGGGCTGCCCATGATCGGTTTTAAGCGGCGATGCTTGAACTTGTACGATAGCGGCATCTATGCAAACGGTTTAAGGTAATTTTGTAATCACACATAATAATATATTATTATAATTGCGAAAGCTTGCGTGCGTGTATGTGTGTGTCTGTTACCACTCAGCGCCTAAACAGCTGAACCGATTTTGTATGTAGATAGAATCTGTGCCGGAGACGGACATACTTTTCATCCCAATAATTGATCTGGTTCCCGAGGGATACAATCATAGTTTACGCGCTGGCAAAGCCGTGGGCCGTGGCAAGTAATTTTATATGTTTACTTTGGTTTTTTACGTATCTTGTTGTGTGAGCCAATAACTAAGTAATAAATAAAAAATAAACAGCCATCAGTTGTTCGAGCTATGTGTTCTGCCCATTGCCATAAAAAGAACGTAAAATTTTTTTTATAGATTGACACCACTGCATTATAATATTAGTTATAATCTGTGACATGAAGTAATGCAATCACCAGTGCGTTAGTAATTATCCTGTGAATACGTGGACGCACATAAACGTGTAATCGTTTGGTTATTATGCAAAATTGTATGCATCATAATATAGGGAAGTAATAGTTCTAAGAAGTATTATGTTATGAAGATATAATAAGTGATTAAATAGGTTATCATGTGTGTGAAGAAGCAACGGTAGATATATAGCATAAATGAAGTAGAGGCGAATCGACGCGAAAACAAGTGGGAATAGTTGAAAAAAGTTGAGTGTAAAGTATAGTCTTATATGTCACAGAACTAATGGGTAACTAATTACCGGTAATTCTGTTAACAGAACAGAGGTCTTAGACAAGTGACTGCACCGTTGGTCTAGTGTTTAGTGTAACTGACTGCGACGCCGGGTGTCGTGGGTTCGATTCCCGCGGAAGGCAAATATTTGTGTACATGAACATGGCTATTTGCATTGGTCTGGGTGTTTCTATGTATAATATGTATGTATTTACAAAAAAAAAGTATATAAGTATGTTTATCCGCATTCTAGAACCCATATCACAAGCTATTAATATATGCTTACTTTGGGTCTAGATGGCGTTGTGTGGTTGTTGTGGTATTATTATTATTATTATAAATATCTCTTGATTATTTTCCCAATTTTTACTTTTTTCACGGTGGGCATAAACACAGTCTAACTATTGACTTAAAGTATAACCACCAGATGAGGCCACTTGTTTGTCACCGAAGTTACATAAAAAAGGATGATCATTACTACTTAAGCGCGGCGTGAAAAAGCACCTCAATAAGCCGCCATTGTTGAAGCCACCATACCAGTAGTTTGGCTTTCGAATGGTGTCCACCACTTCTGAATTCCATTGACTGCTTACCATCAGGCAAAGTAAAGTCAATTTTGTAAGTTATTATAAAAAATACTTACTATCAGTTGGCAATAAAGAAATGCATAAAAAGGCGTGATCATGCACGTGATAGAAACTTTAAAATACTTACTTAGCAAATACGAACTAACTCTAGCATTACCCCGAAAACTTAAAGCAACAGTAAACAGTTGAACTCGAGATCGTTTCACACATAGTTTTAACTGAAACAAGTAGTATTTTTAAAAGAATTTTTGTAGTTCTTCCACAGGGAAACTTTAGCTATTTAGTTATTTAACTTACGTGTTTGTGGACTGTTCTTTGTGTCATAGTTTAATAAAATTATAGCTTTTTTATTAATACATAATTGATATTTAAAATTTCAATTTACAAATATGTAATTTACAAACATATGTATGTATCTATGGGTTTTGAGTTTTGAATTCGTAACATTTAAAAAGTCGTTAGAGAGAAGGTCATCTTTACAAATTGCTGCCACTTCTAGACCTTACGGATTGCATATCCTCGAGCAGAGTGCAGTCATAACTAGACAGCCGCTGCGCGATTTCACTCGCGTTAAGTTACATTTTTGGTTACTGCTCAGCTCCCATCACTCGTACCGTGATGTTAAATAGCTTATAACCCTTCTCAAAAACTTAGCTATCAAATGCAACAATAATTATTCAAATGCGACTGGTATTCCTAGAGATTAGCACGTTCAACCAAATAAACAAACTCTTTCACTTTATATATTAGTACAGATGAAACAATTTGTTTGGTATGCTCAAGTGACTATACCTATGTATAGTACGGTGTCACACTCGTTCAGATGGTGTGCGACCTAGTTTAATAATACTATTAATTAGGTTTAATGCTTTCACGATCATTATGACTTCAAATTATACCACACCAGCCCATTAGTATCCCACTGAAGGAAAGGCCTCTTCTCATACAGAGAAGGTATGAGTACTGATCGCCACGCTTACTCAATGTAGATTGGCGATTTCAAACTTTTTTGACGAGATAACGTCTCATAAATTGATGAACGCATGATTGAAAAATGTCACGTTCCACGCGCAAGCGAGAGTGCAGAACAAGCGATAGAGAGGTACGATCGGCCTAAGCGCTCGGCTTGTGACACAATACGTTTTCACGTAAAATTATCGTCCGTAAACCGACTTTACAGACAACTTTTTTATTATAAATCCAGGTTTCTTCACGATGTTTTCCTTCACCGTCGGTCAGTAATGTTCAGATGAACTAAAAAAGTACATAATGATTTAAAAAAGTCACATTGGTTGCCCGGATTAAAACCGCCGACCTTTCGTTTACGAAGCTGGTTCCTTTACCTCTGGGCAATCACGACTTGTATATTATAATAATAATAATATCACAACAACTACACATAACGCCATCTAGACTTAAAGTAAGCATATATTATATAGCTTGTGTTATGGGTTCTACTAACAGAATGTTCTAGCTACGATTTTATTAAACTGCCAGTACTTCAATACTAACTTACAATGAATACCTCTAACGGTAGCTTTTCTTATACCCTGCAAGCTTCAAGTTCTTGAGAATTTCTGAAATTGGTTACAATTTCACTGGTTGGATATTTTACTGGTGGTATATCTTTTTTGGGTAGTCTAGGTAACACTAAATTATGATGCTCAACCTCATAAATTTAAAAAATGCCAGTTTCTCATTCAATGATAAGTGAAAGCCAGACGGCGACAAACCTGGAAAGCAGAAGGTACTATGAGAATTTAACAGATTTAAAGTTGATTTCTCAAAGGTAATGCCACTCACAAATGTGATATTAAAAGAGTTTGGGTGACCTAAACTTAATATGTAAGGTCACCTTACCGGCACTCCTCGATCGTAATCAGGATGAAGTGGTCTACAACTGGATCATACTGATTGCTGACCACAGTGGCGTTATTTTAGAATATAGGCTTAAACCGACAAAGTGCGAGTCGGACTCGCGCCCAAAGTGTTTCGTATCATTATCTATAAAAACGGCAAAAAAATCACGTTTGTTGTATGGGAGCCCCCTTAAATATTTATTTTATTCTGTTATTTAGTATTTTTTGTTATAATGGCAACAGACATACATCATCTGGAGAAAATTTCAACTGTCTAACTATCACGGTTCATGACAAGCCTGGTGACAGACGGACGGACGGACAGCGGAGTCTTAGTGATAGGGTCGTTTTACCCTTTGCGTACGTACCCCTAAAAAGTTTGTACTACCACTAGTTTGTACAAATAAAATGAGGAAATGTCCCTTAATGATCTTGAGAAATGAGTTCAAATATTTTATCGTGTTTGTTTTCCTTATATTGGCTGGTCACGGCGCGGCGTCTCACTCAGGTCGTATTGCAGGTAATAAATAGCCAATAAATCAATCAATGCTTATGATTGTTATAAGTTTCCTTAATAATGCAGGTTTATTGCTATCGCTTGGTGAACTAGGCGCCGATAAGAAAAGTTGTGCGAGAGCCCCGAGCAGCTTACAGAAGTTCCACGCATCTTTACTACTTAAAGTATTCTATAAAAAATTGTACTCATATTATTATAATTAGTTTGGACTGGGACACTTGATTAAAAAAAAAAAAAAATGAAAAAAATTGTTTACAGGGCAAACACTATGCGCTCATCATTTTCATACAATCTTCTCAATTAAAACAAATAATACATTATTTTAGTCCATTTTTTTTAACAATATTATTTAAACCAAGTTTGAACAACAAATAAAAGTTTAAAACGCAAAGATTGACCGTGACTGAATAAATTGTCTAAGTTTACGCTAGAAGCGAACTAGTTTAAAATGTATTTCAATAAATTAAACTTTAACTATTTCGTTTTTCCAAAGAAATCATTACTAGATGTCCATAATTCACAATTGTAGAGTCTCCACTAAATCACAATCATCACTTTTTGCTAAAAAAAAACATATTTCCAATGAATGGAAGTAGACTCTTCCAAACACATTTACTTTGACCGGCTCATAGTCTCCCTTATTCACCGACTAACAGACTTCCACGTCAACAGAATGTTTTTTTTCTTATATTAGTCTATGACTCCATCACATGGTTTTCCCAAGTTATTGAAAAAACTAGCACAGCTCTCGTGCTACCTCCAAGACTAGTATTACCCGGTACAGTCAACGATTGTTTCTTATACTGCCACCTAATCGCCTCAATACCGTTTTACGATTCAGATTATTTGTTCTCTATTTGTTTCAGACATTATTGCTTTTAAATTAAACTGTTTACGGATAAATAAATGCAGTGTATCACCACCTCTTATAGCAGATTATTTTAATGTTACTTTGTGTTTTGTCTTTTTCTTTTGTAGTATTAAAAACAAGGATAGAGACAAAGTAAGGTTTTATTATGATTGCTATAAGAGGTTTTGTTATTTTGGTTAGGTGAAGGAAGTTCTTTAGTGATTCTCTTTAATTTAAACTAGTCGCCCGTAACTCGGTTTCACTCGCATTAAGACATCTACGAGTACATCTTTGGTAACTGCTTTGCTGCCGTCGCATGTAACGTGATGTTATAAATTATTGAAATCCGACTGTTACTGGTATTTCCAGAGATTAGCGCGTTCAAACATAGAAGAGTGAAAGCATCGCCTCTTTATTTTCTCGTTCCTTTATTGGTTGGTTAAAAGTAAATTAGATATAAGTTACATGTAGTTTGTATAAAACTTGGTGTACAAGAAACTAAAGTAAAATATCTGCCGAAGGCTTCTTAGGCAGGGAATATATTAACCATAATCACTTTTACAAGTACTATTGATAAATTCGGATTTATAAAAGGAACAAGATTACTGCCTCTGTGATTCGGTGGTACCGTATACGGATTACCACGCAGAGGTCTCGAGTTCGATGCCCGGGTCGGGTAAAGTGATATTGGGTTTATTTGTCGAAAAATTTCAGTATTAGCTCGGAGTCTGGAATTGTGCCTGGTAAATGGCAACAGGCTCGCCCCCTGAAAAGTAAGTGGTTAAAAATCTCTGTCTACCCCTTCGGGGATAAAAGGCGTGAAGTTATATATGTACCTATGTAACAAGATTAGCATAAAAAACACACACAGATAGCTACATGCTTTTTGTCCGATAGATAGGCAGCTTGTAATTATAAGCAAAATAAAAACTTCCATCGCCGTGTAAATTCTACATGATCGGTTATAAGCTACGGTTAACAATGAATAACATATAACTGATTATGAGACCGCGGATGAAAAAACAATTAGAGAAAGCACACGAAGGAATAACCTAAAAGACAAATTTACTCCAGCATTAAATATATCTAAACACTGTGCACGCTTTCAAGGTGTAAAATTATTTAATTGCCTACCTGTAGATCTAAAAAGGGATGTCTTTAAGCGACATTTATTTATAATAAACGTCAAAGCCTTCTTATTGGATAAATCCTTTTACACTGTGGATGAATTTACGGGCATAATGTGTTATTAATAATGTAAATTAGACAAACTGTACCTACTTAATTTAAATTTAATTTAATCTTTTAGTGCTTTTTTTTTGTATTTTTAATAACTTTTGACATGTAATAACTTATTTTAATTTAAATCTTTTCATTACATATATAATTCTATTTCATTATTATTTATTATTGAATGGGACGTTTAGGCAATTTCAATGTTTGTATTTATATTTTTATTATTATTATTAATTACTTTTAGTTGTTATTTTGAGTTGATATGTTCAAACAAAATTGTAAAAAATTGTTAATGAAATTAATAAAATAAAAATAAAAATAAAATAATAACCTTAAATGTATGCCTATATTTATATTTTTCTTCATGTTTCCTTGTTTAGTTTTATTTAAATTATAATTTTTTTGTTCACTCGCAGCACAATGTTTCTAATTTTCAGGCGCTATTTAGTTATGATAACAGTGAAAACTGTTTTGGTTTATGTGTAGTTTATTTAGTTAATTATTATATATTCATTGTAACTGTATGTTTACCAAATGAAAAATGAGAAAAAGAAAACACAACAAACAAGCAGTGAACATCTGTTGGCTAATATAAAGATGATAATAAAATAAACAGTGCCCCTATTATTTATTTCAGTAACAATTTTTCCATACAAAAAATTAGCTGTCACTGTTACAACCTCGTCAAATTCAATGGAGATACTTTTTAAACTATCTTATATGAAAGGTTTAAAATATAGGGTTGTATAACTTGTATATGGATACAGTGAGAGGAGGTTAGCGAAGTACAAGCCCGGAACTGTACTCTAGACGTAAACTAGGGTTGGCAATGCAAAAATTCTTGTTCTTTTTTTCATAGAAAATAAGAGTGGGTGACGTTTCGGACACAAAATGTTCGGACACTTTGACCCAATCGTCAAATTATTTTTTTTTAAATGTTTTTACTGACGTTTCGGACACTAATAAAATATCCTGTTTTGTACGGTTAGACAAAAACATCCAGCGATACCTTAATGTTGAAATCCTTTTCTTCCGCCTAATATATTTTAAAGCATGCGACATATTTTATACAGGTAAAAAAAGTAAAAAAAAATTTAAAATATTTTTATGCACATTTTATTTAAACCTTTTTTTCTGGCTGTACTAAGCAGCTTCTATGAATAGGCAGTGTACGAAACGACAGAGAAAATAAAATAAAATTTAAAAGTGTCAATTCGGCCACTGTGTCCGAACATATTGTGTCCGAAACGTCAGCGACCCGAAAATAAATAACTACAGTTATGTCGTGTCGATCGATACCATAAATAACAAATATGATTTGTTTCAAGAGATATGATATATTATTTAAACAACTTTAAACATTGGAAAATAAGTAATTAATTATAGTTTGAGATGTATACCACGGTAATACAGTCTAATGTCTCTTTAAGGATCATTCATTCATACATCACGATTGTGGTTATTTTGAGAGGCTGATTAGTAAATAAATGGCTATCAGCTTGTTCTATGGAATTCAGAACAGTCGTCAAAACTTGGGTAAAAGGTACGTTATGAAAAGCATTGCCAACAAAATATTATGAGTAAAATAGATGTACTTAATATTTAATTGGGAATAGAAAACAGTTACTGCTCATTTACTTTGATTATTTAACCGACTGAAAAAGGAGGTTCTTTAATATTAGAAGTTTACTAAGGATTATGTCTGCCAACCTTATTTTACAGGTGCATTTATCCCTCAAAGCGTAAGGAGGGATATAACGGACGGAGCCGGTAAACAGCTATATGTATGTAGATTATAAAACTTCTACAACGAAGGAGCACTATGTTTTTTTGGACTCAGACAATAAGTGTAAATAAAGGGAAAATTATTTTGTAGGTACCTAGTTCTTTTCTATGTTTTTTATACACACTTAGCTTTACGCCTTTTATCCTCGAAGGAGTAGCTAGAGGTGTTTAACCACTCACTTTTCGCCATTATGTTGTTTATTTTGAAAGGTATTGTTAATATACCGGTAATATCTAAAGGGTTTCAAACCAAACGGTTCAGTACTTAATACTTCTGTCGCTCAATAAAATCTGGACCTCTTACCAGCAGCGCTTTTCCAATTTCGACTCCGGATTTTGCTGTATTGTTTAGAGATGGTATCCACCACTTCTGGACTCGATTAACTGCTTATTATCAGGTAGATCCTTACTGGCTGGTAGTAGATTGTTTCTGTTGGGAGAACGCTTGCAACACCAATAACATCACTCTCGCATGGTCTACCAAATAAAACGTTTAACTTATTTTTTAAAGAACCTCTTAATTAGCAAATACCCAACCAAAAAGCCAACCTGCCTAAAACAAACTTCAAAGAAAAGAAAAAATCTTTATGTCACAGGGTCAAAACTTAGGGGTCGAATGGGCTCGCAGCCCTCCTACAATCAATACGAATCTAATTACAACTCATATTATTGTATTAAAATCCATCAAGCCATTTAGGCTGTAGAGGGTGCCAAAGAAATAGACATACTTACCCACATACATACATAATTATATATTTAAACATAGATACATACATACGCTCGAAAAACATTACCCTCCATGACTTCGGCAGTCAGGCAAAAATAGTTCACAAATAAGAAGTTCACTTTACAAAGAAAAATGCTGCTAGCAATAAAGGATCCCAAAAAGACCCAACTATTAACACTAGAAAAATAGAACAATCCTAATTTATATTTATATACCAACTTATACCTCTTATGGCCCATACCTATTAACACATCTAATAGCTCAATTTAACCAACACCTTCATCAACTGGGATTCAAACCCGCACTATTGTGGCCAAATTGTTCGCGATTATGTCCCGGATACTGAAACTACTCCATTACACCTATAAATGACCTATTAAGGGTTTATATAAACCTATTAATAACACTTTAGTTAAATAGTTATATTACTATTGTTAGCGATACAATTTTGTACGTCGGTACTAAAGTATTTACGACATCATTTCACATTCATTAAATTTTTTGTTATTGCCTGATGGTAAGTGGTAACTGTCGCTTATGGACATCTGCAATGCCAGGAAGTCTGCGTAGCCGCTGTTTACGGTGAAGGGAATGGGGCAGATGAAGGGAATGAGGGAGGTGAGGAAAAAGGAAACGCCGGCGGTCTCATTCACTGAGATACAATAGTATGGATTCTACTAATCTTAAGTCGATCTTCTGTGAGAGGGTAATCTAGCTCGCAGAACTGACGGCCCTGACGGCCGTTAGGCAGAAAGGTTCTAGAGTGGCGACCACGAACCGGAAGACAAAGCGTGGGCAGACCCCTCACAAGATGGACCGACGACCTTATAAGGGTGGCGGGCAACCGATGGATGAGGGCGGCTCACGACCAGCCAAAGTGGCGAAAATTGGGAGAAGCCTATGTCGAGTAGTGAACTACTTTCAGCTAATCATGATATTGAAACCAGTAAGGATCTACCATCGTACATTTCAATTTTTTATTTCAGTTTTAAATTAAATTTAACTTTATGTTAATAGTGGAACTTCCTTATACATAGTAGAACACTGAAGGTTTGATGCACCGGTTTAATTATGCAGGCGGAATTATTTGATACGAGCTGAGAACAAACGAGCTGGCAAATTTAGTGGAAAGGAAAATTAAAGCTTAAACGCTTTAAAATACCTTTTGTTAAGAATTAGATGGATGAAGCATACTGGTAGGTTTAAAAATGAGGATGTCCTTTAAAGTTTCAGATAAGAATGTGTAGAAAAGGGTGACCTTTTATCCAACAGTTGTACAGTATAGTAACACTAGTTTCCTGCGGTGCGGTTTCACCCGCGTCTTTGTTTACTGCTCTGCTCTCTTTATTTATCTAAATATATAATAAGCAACACTGACTATAGTTAATAATATTAATAATATTCTACCACATTCACACAGCGCCATCTAGTCCCAAATTAATCAATTATATTTGCTTGTGTTATGGGTACTAAACAACTGATATACCACTTATATACATTTTTTTTTTGTAAATACATACATATTATAGATAAATTACACCCAGACACAGAACAAACAATCATGCTCATCACACAAAGGTTTGTCCTGGGTGGGAATCGAACCCACGACCTCCGGCTTAGCAGTCAGGGTCACTAACCACTAGACCAACAGGCCAGTATAGTTACATATACTAACATAATTACTACAAAATATTAACTAAATTTTGCACACCATTGTTATGGTAGAATGTACAGGGTCTATGAGTTATGTCATCTTTATTATTAACTACATTCTTGCAAATAAAGAATTTCATTTCTGCTCCCGTCACCAGGGGCGTAATGTTACATAGCCTATAACCTTTCTCAAGAACTGAGCTATCATACGCAAAAATATTTTTTTAAATCCGACTGTTAGTTCTGAATATTAGAGCGTTCAAACAAACAAACAAACAAACAAACTCTTCCGCATTATATAATGGTATAGATAGACACATTCATAGTCACGCTTTTTTTTCAGAAGAGGAAATTAGAAATGTGTTACACCCATCAGACGCTTTCGCTAACAATATTATGCCGGCGATTATAGTGGTGAGCATTTTGGTCCTAGTAAAAAAATGAGCCGTTAATTTTTGTATAACAGAGAGATTAAAATAATTTTAAGAGCGTTTTAAACGCGTTATGTGTAGCAACGTCCCAATTTAGTGTCATATTTCCTGGTTTTAAATTTTTATAATTTAAACGGAGCTATATTTTAAAAATATAGCGGTTAACATGCTAGAATTTGGTGAAAGCTGTGAAAAAAGTAAAAAAACGTTGCGTTTACAGTTCTATTTAAATGCAAATAATACATTTGAAACTTAAGTTGCGTTATTTTCATAAAAAAATAATAGTAAGCATTATGGTTATCTACTTTTCATACAGCTTTCACCTAATTCTAGCATATTAACAGAATATATTTTAAAATATAGCTGAGATTGAATGATACAAATTGAAAACCACGAATTATGACACTAAATTGCGACGTTATCACTCATGACGCGTCAACCTTAACAATTCTTAGTCCGCCACAATACCAATTCCATTAATTGAATCTATCAGCAATTCGGTTCAATACACGTACTCATTATAACATAGAATGTTATTGTCTGTAGTAAAGGAAACACCGAGTCTACCATTAGAACGATTCCCATGTCAAAACAAAAGTCTGTCGTACAATGGAATAATAAGGACTGTTGAGTAGCTCATGTGCGATAATATAATTTATATGTAAGGTAATATGAGTATATTTATTTTGTAGGTAGTAGATTCACGCTGGTTTCAGCATGAATGGGCCGGATCGTCCGGGGAAGTACTACCTTCTCATAGAAGATCGACTTAAGAGTAGTAGTATCCTTACTACTGCCTTTCGTTCGGTGAGTGAGAGTGCCGGAGGCCAAATTTCCGCCCTTTCCTCTTTCCTCACCTCCCTCATTCCCTTCCTCTAACCCCATTCCCAGCCGCCATAGTGGAGGCCACCATACCAGCAGTTTAAGACGATAGCTTTTAGTATAGTGGCCACCACTTCTGGATTCCACTTACTGCTTACCATCAGGCGGGGTGGAGTCACTTTGGTATGCTAATATATAAAAAAATAATAATAATAATATAGAAGAGTGATAGTTATTATAGATAAGACCACTACTATTATATTAAAACTATCTTTCAGCGGCGCGGTTTCGTCCTTGTATTTGCTTACTGCTCTGCTTCAGTCGCTAGTAGGGTGATGTAACATAGTCTAGAACTTTTGTTGAGAACTAGGCTATTAGGAATTTTTCAAATTAGACTAGTAGTTCGAAATGAAATAATGAAATGAAATATATGTTTATTCATTTAAGTTAATTAAATTAACACTTATGAACGTCAAAGTTTACAAAATGTCAGCAAATTAACCTACAGCCAGTTCACTGACGAAGTAGAGCCACGAGAAGAACTGGCAAGAAACTCAGGCCACTCTTTTTAATCGACAGGTTATTACAATTTTTGTAAGTTACAGTTTCAAGTAGCATGCAAAGTGACGCAGGCAATACACTTAACTCTATAGATACTTAATTACTTACAGCTTTCTATGTTGTAAAGAAATTTAAAAAGTAAAATGTGTGGTTCCAGAGATAAGCGCGTTCAAACAAACAGACAAACTCTGCCGTTTTATATAATAGTATAGATTATGTCTATTTTTGCTGCAAGTTACTTCAGTACAATGACAGTTGACTGTCATCCATCTATAACTTAAGAGTTAGACTTGTCGGTGGAACTGATGCAATTTCCGCCACTTTTCTCTGTCTAGAGGAATTACCTCCTTCTTGTACGACATGGTATCAGCACTTTCTTTATTTGATTCATATAGCTTATTCGTGGTCTTCCCCTACCTCACCTTTTTTCTACCTTCCCTTCTATGATGTTTTTATAAAGTTGCCATGTCGTATAATGTGGTTAATTATCTTTCCTCTTCTAATTTATATTGTTTTAAGCTAGAGCCGAATTCTCTTATGTAATTTTAATGAATTTTTTTGTTAAAAGTGGTAAAGAAAATATGCTACAATGTATCTTCACGTAAGCACTAGCGCTGTATCTCAGAACCAAGGTCTTTAACTTTGTGTGTTGCCAATAATGACATACATTCGGAGCTGAGGCATGGTCGTTAAAATAAAGGTCTTGTTAAAAGGCTCAAAGCCACGTATAGGGCCATGGAGCGCGCTATGTCAGATATTTTCCAACGTCTCCAGGAAAAAATCTGCAGACAAATCAAAGTAAATGATGTAATTGAATGAATGAATGAATGAAATGAAGAATATGATGAATAGCTATTTTTTACATTAGCCTATCAAAGTGACTCCAATGTGCCATTGTGGCAAGAAAAGATGAATATAAGAGATAAGATTTAGAGAAGCGATAATATTAATTATATCTTTCACTGTAACATTGCCATAAAAACTGCGAAATTATCAAAGAACACACACAATACGTCAGCCATTGGCGAAATTTCCCAGCATTGGCGTGCTGCTGTGAAAGTACAAATATATGTTATTTTACCAAATGTCCATTTTTAATTATGGCATCTACTTCTGATCTGGGAAACGATAAGTGCTCCCACGGTGTACATAACATTATTTTTTATCACCATGTTATTAAGGAAGTTAATAGGTTGGAGTAATTTAACCCTAGGGACATTGTAAGTTATATTTTATCTCGTTTGACTTTTAACTAATTAACCCGAAGACGTCCAGTACTGGTCTTAAAGCTCTGTGAGGCGCTCATAGCTCGTTGCACTCATTGATCGGTAATCGATCTGTGGGTTAAGCAACTAAGAGTGCGGCTGGCCCATGGATGGGTGACCGCATAGTGGAATTTGATCTGAGCGTCTCCGTGCTTCGGAGGGCACGTTAAAAGTCCAAGTTACCAAGTTGATAACAGTCGTTAGGTCGAGTCGGATGCCTGTTTAATAAATTACGGGCGACCTGAACACATCCTGACACTAGGTTGACCACTAACCACTCGATAAGAAGAAGAAGAAAGCTCTTTAAAAGAAAGGAGCTTACCAAAGTACGCAGGTATCGCTGATGTTTTTAATCGGCTTAATGACTTTCTACGGTATTCCGTTACTTTATACTTATAGCAATTAACAGTTTATATAATAGAAACATTTACCACGGTTGCATTTACCTTTTTGTAGCAATATGCAAATTGAGCCAGCCTATAAAGCATACATTTTACTTTTTATTTATTTTTTCTTAACAACTTAGAAACTTGTTGCCTATTAGAGTTAAGTGTATTGCCTGCGTTACTTTGCATGTTACTTGAAATTGTAACTTACAAAAATTGTAATAACCTGGCGATTAACGAAGACTACATTGGTAAGCGGATTGGCAGTCTTAGTGGCAGCAGTTCTATCACAGGTCACTGACAAGAGCCTCATTCAAGGAATACATTTGAGGATTCATTGTCATAATCACTATAGGGAGGAACTTGGTAAGCGAATTGGTGGTCTCAGTAGCAGCTTATCACAGGACGATGCTATGCATCATAACTTACATGATCTTACTTCAACTTTCTTTTATAATGGTCTGATAGTGTACAAAACCAAATCACTAATACACGAGTTTATTTTTGCTTATAAAATTCTTGCAATCTAGAATTAAATTTAGACTAAATGATCTGAATATTCCTTCAAGTAAAATTCTTACGCAAAATATCTTTTGTAACCTAAAACACTTGCAAACAAATTAAACATTAACCCTATCAATCGATAACGATTTTATAGTGTCTCTACCGATAACCCTCCACGCTTTATCTTTTATATTCAAAAACGTGCATTCACAAAACTTGGGCATTGAAAGGGTTGATCACACAACTTTACAATTCACATCCAAAAATGTTTTACTAAACAAAGTTCTTGTATAAACTGTTTTCAGGAGCGCAAATATAACATTGTTTTCTCGATTTTTTACGTGCATCCTTTATTCTTGTTGAAAAACAATTTTGCTGAACGAATTTCGACTCTATCCGATTAGAATAAGTGTCATAAAATTTGTTTGGGACCGCCATTTGAAACTAGACTGTATTGTTTGAATGTTAAAATAGTTTATTGATTGTGTTGTGTTAATATTGTTGTTTTTTTTATAGTGGAAAGTTTAGCTATTGTCTCTCAAAGTGCTGGTAGTGTACAAAATCACTTGTAAGAATATATTTGTCGTTTCAAATGCTTTCGTTCGCTTCCTGTTAAATTGGTTGGTAAAACAATTTTACAGAAAGTGGGCGTTCTTTGTTTTTGATTTGAGAGGGGAAATATTGAGAGACAGAGGTTTTAGAGAGTTAGTTTAATAGTTTGTGTTTTGTTTGATGGGGCACCTTATTGTTGCGTTGCGAGTTTGTGTGATTTGTAGCTATGTAGTTTATTGGGTTTGGGTATTGTATGTACGAGCGGAGTTCACTGTAAACTTTTTCGAAATAGCCTATTAAGTACTAATATTATAAATGCAAAAGTAACTTGTATCTCTGTCTGTTACCCTTTCACCCTTAAACCACTGAACCGATTTTGATGAAATCTAGTATAGAGATAAAATAGATCTCAAAGAAAAACATATTTTTGGCTTGAAGGGGTTGAAATAGGGGATGAAAATTTGTCTAAAAATGCGATAATCAATATTCACGCAGGCGTAGATGCGGACAACCGACGGCTAGTTGATCATAATTGCTAATTTATTAAGCAGTTCTAGTATTGTGTTAATATTGTACTTCGGAAGGCTTAGAAGAAACGTCTTCGTGTTTCGAAGAGCACGCTATTGTCGGTCCTCGCTGTTACGTACCATCCTGATAACAGTCTTTAGGAGAAGTCAGATGTCTCTATAATAAATCATAGGCAACCTGATCAAATCCTGGCACTAGGTTGACTCAATAAGGACAAGAGACGGCGGTTAAAACAGCTAATACACATATCTAATACATCACACTTATTCACACCTTTAGACTCACTAACAAGTACAGCCAGCAAAACAGTGATAAAGTAACAGTAAGTTATTGGCAACGCGGCTGCTGTCGGTACCTGACGTGAATTGATGGCGTACGGTTAATATCATTAATGCCAAGAGTTCAACCGGTTACCAAGTTTCTGAACAATGTAGCAGTTTTAGGAATTATTTTACTATGGATTTATATGAAGTACTAGCTATTGCTCACACCCGCTCCACCCGCGTGAATGTCACTATCATATCATATCTCTGTTTATACATTGACAATTTTTCATACAAACTTTCATCTCCAATTTCAACCTCTGAAAGCCAATTTTTCGCGATGAAAGATAGCTTATGTTGTTTCCCATGGTCTAATCTATATACCAATGTCATCAAATCAGTTCAGCAGTTTAGGCGTGAAAGGGTAACAGACAGACATATAGAGAGACAGACAGAGTTACTTTCGCATTTATAATATTGGTATGGATTATTGTTAACTTAAGGGACTTATTTCCAGTAGTGAACGTTTTCTTATAAACTCTTTATAAAAATAATAATAATAAATCTATTATTATGGGTCGCATAAATCCATAGATAAATACCTTACAGACTAACATACATAATATAAACTTAAAAACTACACTTCACATGCACTAAGTCACTGTACGTTCGTGTGGCACTGGTCCGCGGAAGCGACGGAACACGACACCTTGCGGCCAAAAGGTTTCCTCCACGACGAGGTGCAAATAACACGTTGGTACACGCACTACAAACGCCTTGAAATTGACGTTGCGACGTGACTCCAACGGCTGCATTCTTGGCCTGTACTTCATCTTTTGGCACACGTACTCCTCAATGTCCTCTGCCCTTGTGGTGTAGTGTAGGCGAGAGATGTACACCAAGGTGTTCGGTGCAGCGGCACGCAGCTTCATGTTAGCATCCGCCGGTGCTGTACTGCAACAGTTCTTGGTGGTTCGCTGGCGGCGCTTCCTCTTCTGCACCGTCACAAAACCATACTCGTCAGTCCAGATCGTTGCCTTTTCAGGCTTGGCCGGAGGAGCAACACGAATGCTCTGTGTAACCTGAGAGTCAGCTCGTCGACTCGGTAGTGGACTCGGCGCGGCGATGCGAAGAGGAGCCGCGGGGACAGGGCGGGGTTGCAATGCACCCGTTCAGTGCATACAGCCCACTCAGCATTTCGCGGCGCCGGTGTTTTTACTGCTGACGCGAAGCTTGCGGGCGATGACTCGAGGCAGCAAGCGCCTTGGCGCGTGTTTTCATTAGTAACACGATCCGGTGACGCAGCTACGGTCACAGTATTGCAAAACTCACTGAGTTCCATGTGCAATTCTGCGACCGTGTTTTGGGATGCCTCTAGTTTTTGATGCACATCCCCTAGACTTGCCTTAAGAAACACGATGTCTTTCAAAAGGCTGGTAACGTCGACGTGTTCGAAGGTGACAGAAGGTAACTTATTACAAGTCCTTCGCCACAAACGTCGGCACGTCGTGGTCTCCTTCAGCAGAGTGATAATCTCCTGCAAGCTTTTCTATGTCCCATCGCGCCGATGAGACACCATCTTGTTGCACTTGTTAAGCGACCGGTACAATGTTCAGCAGTGGACGTCTTATCATGATATAGATGCGCGTTACCTTCTTCACAAAACATTATAAATTTAATAAGCTTTCATATACTTGCATAACCTCACACTTACTGCCATTAAAAGGGCCACATTTATTTAACCACTACAATAAAACAATATGACATGTATAACTAATTCTGGATTATAAACTGTGTAATAAAGCATCGGTGATCATTAAGTTTAACCGAGTGAACTCAAGGAGTTCCCGACTCGAGTTGAAAACGGAGTACAAACTTACCAGTCGGACTAAAGTTTAGAACCGATTACAATCAAAGATGTTTGCAAAATAGACATGGCTTCATTTTGTCTCTATTTATAAATTGTCCAGTAAGACACACAGCATCTAGACTTCTTGTTAATTACCGTAGTAACTATTTATTTGTATTTATTTATAACTTTGTTAGCAAACAAGGTGACGCCTGCTATGAGTAATGTAACCTACGGACAAATTCTATAAAAATATATTCAAGGCAGTGCCAACTGAGTAGAGAGAAGGTAACGAAGGAGAAAAAGGAAGAGATCCAAGCGTTTCAAAAAATGTTTATTTTTTATATTAGCCTGCTAAAATGAGAGTT
This sequence comes from Parascotia fuliginaria, assembly GCA_963082885.1. Lineage (NCBI taxonomy): Eukaryota > Metazoa > Arthropoda > Insecta > Lepidoptera > Erebidae > Parascotia > Parascotia fuliginaria. The sequence continues at coordinate 9,269,256 of OY720197.1, forward strand.
ATTCTGTTCAGATCTCCCAGATCTGATCCCCTTTGGTTATTAATATTATTTTATTCCGATCTGATCCACTACAAATTTAGATATTCCGGTCTGATCCCCTTAGTATTTTTGACAGTTAAGTACAGTCAAGAGAAAAACAGTGACACCATTCTGCTTGACGTTCAACTATCAATGTGGTCTAAAAGTAACACTATCAAAAAAGCCAAAGCGTCAAGCTGCCACTACGACAGATTATCAATTTCAATGTTATTAATTTTTTACCACATCCAGTAATCTCTCTATCCAAAATACTTTAATTTAAGAAACAACTTTGAATGCTACAACATTGTATTAATAAAGGGGTAGAGCTAAGGTGGTACGGAGGTTAGAAGACCAAGAGTTATCACCGACGAAGGGGAGGGAGGGAGGGTTATTGAAATTCTTTAGCTGAAGTTAGTTGTAGTTTCTTGTTGCGATCGTACATCTGAAATAGTTTAGTAGCAGCACAGATGATAATATGTAGTAGCTTCCTAAGCTTAAAGGCGTCCACTACATCGTACCATAACTAAATTACTTTTCTACATGAGTGTATTAAATTTAATTTATAGTGATCATCGTTGCATCGTATTTTTTTTTGCGTGGAGTTAATCGCGGAAGTCACTTTTTGATTTCCTGATTCGGACGATGGTTTGATCTTGGGGTAAACAGGCAATACAAAAAAGATCGTTCAGCGATTCACCCCACGGGCCGAATACCCACCATGACCGTGCTATGAACTTATCAGGATCGGCAAGCAATACGCTGCTATGCCCACCAAAGCGTATAAATATATTCTCGTGGACAGTTGTTAACGCTCCGTGCATGACACACGACGGTGCAGGATGACGACGGAACGGTCTAGTGGGCATAGTCTCATACTTTTCAATACAAAGAATATTTTTTTTGCCTGACACTGTCATTGTATGGTACCGTGTAGTGGGCAGACTCCTGTGCAAAATTTTATAGGTTCAATTTTAGTTTAGATCTATTTATTGCATCAATATTTATTTTGGTTTATGATGAAGAAAAATAATTATCTTTAGGAAACATTAACTAATAAGAAAAAAATACTGAAATTGCAAATCTGCCTTGAGTAGGTAATTGTGGCAATGCTAATGTATTCTCTGTAGGAAAAAATGCCTTTCTCTGCAGTATGATAATAACGAGCTATGGCCCATTGGATATGGCACCTGCTTCGTACACATGAGTTAGTGGGTTCAAATCCGGGGAAGTACAAATGTGATTTTTAAATCACATCTACTTTCTAAGTTTATTTTGGAAAATTCTGACTGATGGTGAAACAAAACATAACGAGGAAACCTGGACTTGACTTGAAATTGCCAATCCGCCTTGAGCAAGCGCGGTGATTAATGCTCATGCCTTCTTAAAAATATGCAATATAACTACACACAAAAGAACTAAATTAATACATGTTTAACAAACGACTAAAACATTCTTAATACTGTCGTCAACAAACTAAATAGAGCCTCCTAACCAACCTTAATCACTAAATCCTACATCTATAAATTGTAGATCCGAGGGACCGAAATGTCAATCCTTGTGGTTCCTCAGTCTCAGATAAATAGCCACCATCGGACCGCAGATTAAGGGCTAAAAATACCCTTAAGGGTAGATATTAGCATAATCAAGTAAATTCTGAAAGCGTTCGAACGAAAATTACGACGGTTAATTAGTACAGTTTTCATTAAATATTTTAGAAGCATTGGAATTTTATATGATTTAGTTATTCTGAATAAAAATAATATTGTGTTTAATTAATAGGTTTCTTGTTTCTATTTTATCATTTTAATCAAAAGAGAGTTATTCTGGTCTGATCCCCTAGATCTGATCCCTTGAGATCATCATTATTCTTTAATTCCGTTCTGGGGGCTTACCACCATCTTTTACAAAACAATCTTACTTTAGGAACGTTTTATATCAAGATTACAATATGATTACTCAAATCCGTACCATGACCTTCATTGTACAATATTGTTTTATTCCTGCTTAGTGCTGGGAAAGACCGAATGATTTGTCTATTGCTTGCGATAGTGGAAAAGAAATATCGCTACATGAATTGTATAGCGCTCTCTCTTTCACTTATTTGGTCCGAAGTGCATTATGCGATGTATAATTCTGAAGCAAATATTTACATTATTTAACTCAAAATTTAATTATTTGCAAATAAATAAATCATAATGAGTAGTTTTTATAAAATGAGTGTAATTATTGTTTATTTTCCTTTAATAAGTTGCAAGAACAATTAATAAATGTTTTAAATGTGATAGTGCTAGGGTATGGACCGGAACAACAAAAAAATTATATCAACTAAAGCGCGAATGAAATTTGAAACTTGATGTGTTTTAGGTTTTAGCGGGTTTTATATAAATGGTTAAACTTTAACTTAATAACATATTTAAGTCAACATGGAATTAATTTGTAAATATTTCAGTGTTATGTCAATGCATCACGCTAATGGCAATGGGAGCAGAGCAGTAAGCAAAAAGGCGGGTAAAACCGCGCCGCGGTAAGCTAGTACTATTATACAAAGCGGAAGAGTTTGTTCATTTGAACGCGCTAATCTCTAGAACTACCAGTTGGATTTTAAAAAAACTTTTTGCGTATGATAGCCCGCAAAATATTAGTGTGCATGAACTTAGACATGTTACATAGGAAAACCCAGCCCGATGCAAGTAATCATTTACATAGTTCTGGGTGCTCCTGTGTAAGTATAATATGTCTGTGTTTATAAAAAAAAGTATCTAAGTATGTTTATCTGCATTAGAGAATCCTTATCACAAGATATTTAATAACATAAATGCTTACTTTAGGTCTCTATAGCTCTGTCTGTGTAGTTGTTATGTTATTATTGTATATGTATTAAAAACAAGGTTACTTAATTCAAGGATACTAAATAATAATACAGTAAGAAATATAAGAATATGTATATTAAATCATAACAGTAACTTACCAAATACATTCTGTGTTACTAAGATGTTCCAAATGGGCTTTTAGTGGATGAGTAGCCCATATAAAAGAGTCATGAGTTGCATCTACATTCATTATTTGCATATCTGCATCACAGATTTATAAAAATAATAAAATTTATAAGACTAAAGTGCCATGCACCTTAAAAATTTATCTATTTAAGCTCTTTATAATTAATAATAAGTTACAGTAATATTATATTTATAAGCTCCTTTTAATTATATATTCGATACTTAAGAAACATTACATTTTTATATTAAATACATATTTACAAACTAATACAACTTTATTTCTATGTTATTTAATTAGCACATACCAATTGAACATTTAAGGAATGGTAATGTTTGCGACAAAAGTAGCGTTCCTCATGTACAACTGGGCGTATTATAGCCACTTGGGTGCAAAAACCCAAGAACCCCAGGAATACCAAATTTATTGTAGAACCTGTAATGTATATATAAATATTAATCATTTAAAATACAATATGTATAATGCTATCATTTGTAAATAATGCATTCTGGAATATTGAAGTGACCACAAAATGACCTTCTTGGCCACCTATAGGATGTTGGTATGAACCGATAGCATAAAAGGATAATGCTACCTATACCTAAAAAGAATAACGGAAGCTTAGAATGAGTAGGTACTAAGAATAATTATTTAGGTAAGTGTAGTATCATAACATTGTATGGATAATTGGTTAAAATTTTCGACATATGTAGGCATATACACTGGCTTTACCTTCGTCTCCACAGGTAAGTCTGTAGATTTTCTTGAATTCGTCATCAGTGGCCTTAGTTCATCGCACAAGTTATGTGCCAGCTTCTTAGCGAGTCTGTACCTTTTTACAAATTCTGCATTATCTACATTAAAAGGGTCACATTCCTCACGTAATTCCGCTCGACGACGCTTGCGCTCCGTGTTATATGCTGCATTATCTGCTTCGAGAAACTCAAATATTTCGTATGCATTCGCCATCTAGGTTACAATCATAAAATGAATTAAAATCAATAGATGCACAATCCATTTGACAATAATATAAAAATAAATACGTTTTACTTACTTTATAATTCACAAAATTGATTCTATTGTAAATAAAATGAGAAAACAATAATAAATCCGTCGCGTCAGAGTAACTTTTATATGATTGCTAAATTTGACGTAAAAACAATAATGCTAATTGTCAAAAGAGACATCATGGTACGAATTGAATGAACTATTTTATGATAACGTCACAAAACTGCTAAGAAAGTAATATTGTTTTACGATTAAAATAAGGCTTATTTTAAGGGCGTCATGGTACGAAAAGACGAAGTAATATTAAAGTAATACTGCTTTAAGAGATGGTGGTAGGCCCCCTGATCCCCTGCATATTTAGTCATTCCGCTCAATCCCCTGAGTTTTTCACAGGTAAGTACAGTCAAGAGAAAAGCAGTTTATGACATAGTTTTTTTTATAAATAAGAGGTTATAAACAGCTTGCAGTCGCCAGTTCGCTTACTAAGCGTATTCATCAATGCTCATGATTTCTCTGTATGAGAAGATGACTTTTACTGCAATGAAAACCAGCAGACTGGTTTTATAACTACAGTAGCTTTCCGCGGCGCGGTTTTACCGGCGTCTTTGCTTACTGTTTTGCCCCAGTCGCCTATAACCTTACAATACATAGCCTTATAACCTTTCTCGAGAACTGGGCTATCATACGCAAAAAGAATTTTCAAATCCGACTAGTAATTCCAGAGTTTAGCGAGTTCAAACAAACAAACAAACAAACTTTGCCGCTTTATAATATAAATGTGATAATACTTTACTAAGGCAATAAGAAAACTATAGTATTGAACCAAGTCAACAAGTCTACAACATCCTGAACTTCGAACATCCCTCAAGCCTGTAATTAATAGTTAGGCGATTTGTTCCAGTGGGCCGAGGCCTTGTAAGGTCTAGGGTGACGGATAAATGACTGCATCTTCAATATTGGACGCTTTATTATTTACTGAAGGGTAATATTTCTAAGAGAGTTTTGACCTTTCGTTTTAAGGTTTTGGTTTTTAGCTGATGGTATGAAAAGGTTTCTATTGTTGAATTTAACCGATGTGATACTTGATTAATTCATCGTTTGTTTAGTACTAAGAAGTTATGATATACTTAACGTGAACTTACACCTTTTTTGCCCGACTGCCGAAGTCATGAAGGGTTTTCGAGCGCATGTATATAATAGATGTATGTCTGTATGTATGTGTGGGTTCGATTTCCACTCAGTGCAAATATTTGTGTGAATGAACATGTCAATTTGCATTGGTCTGGGTGTTTCTTTATATAATAATTATGTATGTATTTACAAAAAAAAAGTATTTAAGTATGTATATCCACATTCTAGAACCCATAACACAAGCTTCAAAAATATGGTTACTTTGGATCTAGATAGCGTTGTGTGTAGTTGTTGTGATGTTATCATTATATTATTATTATTATGTCTATTTTTTTGGCACGCTCCACAGCCTAATTTTGGCTTGATGGATTTTAACGTATGAGGTATCATTAGATTCGTATTGATTGTGGGAGTGACATACAGTATTAAAAATTTTAATGTAGCGTCAGCATGAGACAAAAAGGGTTTCTTTATTTTTACTTTGTTTTAGGCAGGTTTTTTGTTTTTAATAATATATAGTGCTTGCTTATAAAGTGTTAGGTAGAGGTGTATAATAATTGTTGTGCCTGATATGTTCCTCTTGTTCTTGGGATTCCCAAGTAACAAGAGGTTACAGATTCCGGCAGAATATTACGTTTAACACTGAATTTCACAGGAAAACCAATATCACATAACCCGATACGGGGATCAAACCCGAGACCTCTGCGTGTCAGTCTACACACAGTACCACTAAATAAAAGAAATATGGAAGCTATTCCATGATATAACTACATTTGAATTGTAGGTAAATAACAACTATTTATCAAAATTGTTAGTTAACTACAATTCAAATAGGCTAATTAGAAAGTTTATTCGCATGTTTGTTACTTAGTTTGTTTTTGTTATTTCTTGTATTTAATTCTTTAACTGCAATTTAAACACACTATACATACATCCGTTGCACTTTACAACTCAGGTCCAGTTGAAAACCAGCGTCAGACACTAGCGGTCTGGCATATTGCTGAACTGGGCCTATTTGGCTCAGCCGCGAGAACATGCTACAAAACTGTTTAAAGTTTAGTATTTGTTTTTGTGTTGTTGTTTATAACTTATGCAAATGTGTGTTTTTTGTCTGTGCTAAATAAATGTATTTTATTACGAGTTATTCCGGTGCGATCCCCCAGATCTGATCCCCTAGGGTTATTTTTATTGTATTACTCCGTTCTGATTCCCTGCATATTTAGTCATTTTGATCCTCAGTCTTTTAGTCAGGTTAGTACAGTCAAAAGAAAAGCGATTTTTACGGTAGTAGATCCACGCTGGTTTCAACTTGGATGGGCCGGATCGACCGGGGAAGTACTACCCTCTCATAGAAAGTCGATGTAAGAATAATATCCGTACTATTGCGTTTTGTTCGGTGAGTGAGAGCACCGAAGGCCTAATTTCCCTTCTTTCCTTTTTCGTCACTTTTTTCAATTTATTTACCTACCCCACTCTTTACAGTAGGCAGCGGCTTCGCAGAGTTCTTGGCATTTTAACAATTCTAGGGAATCACGGCGATTATGGCATAAGATACATAATATTATTCTCATTATTAATAACAATCACATAGTGAACTTTCAAATTTGATTACAACTATGTCTTTGTCAAATCAGTAATAATTTGTAGTGTATTGTAAGTTTGTACATTCATTTAAAGCTTTTGATTTCAAATAATTTTGTTTGAATAGTTATATTGGGAGAGAAAATTCTTAGTAACAAAAACAGACTTTTGAAACATTTAGGTAAGTAATTAAAAAGAAAAAGGCTTAGTACCTACTGGAAATGACTTCTTATTAACAGGAACATAATGCTGTTTAATATGTAAACTATGACTACGATTTTCTGTGAGGCTTAAAATTTAGCAAAATAGTAAAAGTTAATTTTCTTTTTTTTTTGCTTTGTTTTTAAAATCAATGCAAAAGACAAAGAGCAATGGCTAATGCTGCACTTACAAGAGCTGAGTTCATACACCAAGAAGAAGAATTTTTCTGCAGCGCATCGAAGTTTGAGAAAACTTCAAAACTTTAAAGAAACCCATTGAATTTGTACGTTACTTAAGACTTAGCTGTTGAAGTATCAAACTAAATTTAATTTTATTGCGTGTTTACGTTATAAAACATACCAACATGTTAACTATCTGTCTTATGTATAATTTTCTTAAGATGCAAACTCAAGTTAGAGGCTGTAGAGTTAATATGCGCAAATAGAAGTTCTTAGTGTGACTGCAAGGTGCCAAAACATTAATGTAATATTTATTGGTGTGCCCTTTAAGCCAGAACTTGTCTGAGGGCGTCTACCTGGATACCTTAAATACTATTAAGATGGCTTATGCTTTAATTTTACAGAACTATTGAAACGAATGAAAGAAATAGAATCGTCATCATCATCATCTTCACCCTGAAGGCTTCAGTCTCGTGTCTCTTCTAGGTTGACGTCCACTGCTGGACATAGGCCTTCCCCAATTTTCGCCACCTTGGCCGGTCGTGAGCTACGCTCATCCATCGAAAAATAAAATAGGGTACCCAAAATCTGGACAACCACATTTCATACTTTTATGAACAGAAATATTAAAAACTGCATTCAAAGTCTTTTATTCAAGATGTCTAACATTTACAATTAAGATGTGTTATCTCTTAAAATCATATCTGAAGCCTTCTCAGCTATAACAATAACAGCAGCATTAATACGTCCTCTGACATTCCTTGGAATAACACTAGCATCAGCTATCCTTAATTTCTCAAACCCTTTAACCTTTAGTTTACTATCCACTACAGATCCCATTGCGCAAGTTCCAGAAAAGTCATAAGTACTACAACTAAGAGTCACAATATAACACTTCCAAAAAGCATCAGAATACGGCATTTGTTGTTCACAATCCGAAATATCAATACCAATTAGCTCTGCTCCCATCTTTTTAAAATAATCGGTTTCAGCTATTGTTATAAAATGCTTTACGTACTTCAGCATGTCATCCAAATCTTTCTTTTTACTGTAGTAACCTGTTTTTATCAGAGGTTTATCAAAAGGATCTAAACTTTGTAAACGAACAGTGCCTGTTGACTGTGGTTGCATATGAGCTAGGGTAGTGTACATCGAATCTTTGAACTTGGCCTGCTGTTGCCAATTATCGCATATGTCTTTTCGGTAACCAAATAAAGACTTGCAAATCAATGTTAAGTACCAAGTGTCATGCTCAAGAATGTAATTGTACGTTTGATAATCAGGATATGTTTGTGACTTGTCTAAAGCTACTGATCCGACTATATTAGGAACTGGAATTGCTGTTGGATCCAGTAAAAACCCGCCAGGAATTGACATAGGTTGTGTATACGTATTTACTTTGTGGACTAATGTAACTGATACATGATCTCGTAGATTTTCTCCTACTGGCAAATCTGCTTTGAGATCAATATTCATTGCTTTTAAATGATGTTTTGGACCTACTCCTGAGAGCATTAAAAGTTGTGGAGTACCAAAGACATAGTATAATCTCCTTTCTTGCTTTAAAAATAGAAGTAACTCCTTTGTGAACTGCCTTAACTGCAACAGCAACTTTATTTACAAATACTATTTTTATAACTCTGGTATTTTTAAAAACGTATAAATTGCTGTAGTCTTTGACTAGTTTCAAGTATGCAAAAGCTGGTGTTTGTCTTTTCTAGTCAGCAACTGTATACAGAGGTTCTGTGTAACCAAGAGATACTTTACCCGTAAGATCTAATACTGTTGGACTGCCAGCCTCCTCAAACGCTGCTAAATAATTCAATGCTTCTTTAAAAGGTTGTCTTCCTATTCCTAAAGGTCCTTCAATTCCATAGTAATTAGGACGATCTTCTAAAAGTTCAGCATCATTAAGCCTTTCAGTGGTTATAAAGTATTGTAATATATTTTCGTATCTCCAAGATTTGTCTTTTGTTATTTTTGCCCAACTGTCATAATCTTGTGGAGTACCTCTTAGGTACATGAAGTGATTTAAAGAAGCACTGCCTCCTAACATTTTGCCTGCTGTTATCATAGAGTGCAGAGTGTTATCTTGACCTCCTGCAGCTAGTTCTTCAAGAGTTGACGTGTAGTTATAATCAACAGATGATTGTGGTAATACATCATAGAACTCTGCTAACTGTAAAAAGAAAAGATCAGGTTAAAATGAAACATTAATGAATATCCCATAAAATCTAAAGGATAAATTGGAAGTAATTAATAGAAATAAAATTAACATTTCCAAGAATCTTATCACTCAAAAACCTTTCAAATTCTTTATCGTCATCATATCAGCCCAAAGACGTCCACTGCTGGACATAGGACTCTCCTCCAATTTGCGCCACCTTGGCTGGTCCTGAGCTTTTCTCATCCGTCGAATCTTATAATTTTATTATTATTATTATTATTCATGTCTATGTCTACCATTAGTGTATCCCACTGATTGCTGATGATTGCACCAGTCAGTCATTTTGATATACTAAAATAAAATAAAACTTTACCAAAGCAGTGACAGGTGGATCATCTCCTGCTTCTAACATGAGCACGGTGTTATTTCTTTTATTTTGTGCCAGTCTTGTAGCGACAATACAGCCTGCGGTACCGCCTCCAACTACGATGTAGTCGTATTCATCATTGTCTGCAAAAACAAAATTGAATTCCATGACAGTTTAAATCCATTGAATTCTGACAAAAATGCTGACAAAATATGCTGACAAATATGCTGACAAATATGTTGACGAATATGCTGAAAAATATGCTGACAAATATTCATACCAGTCCGATATTAATCCCACTGCAGGGAAAGGCCTCTTCTCATATAGAGAAGGCATGCGCATTGATCGCCACGCTTGCTTAACGCGATTTCAGACATTTTTTTCTTAGATAAGGTTTCCTCGCGATTAAGTACATAAACATTTGACTACTGGGACATCTAAGTAGATCACATTTATACAAACGAGAGTCCATAGAGTCACTAGAAAGGATAATTTGTAACTGTAACCCAAAACACAGTTCATTCGTCGTTGTGTTTTTTAGGACATGGCTGTGTTTTTTAAGCATAGTAGAAATAATGCTTAGAAAACCAAGCCGTTGCCATCTACGTAGGCAAAAAGGGATGAGAAAGGAAAAGGGAAAAGGAAGAGGACCGAGGGGTTAATTAGGCTGCCAGCGCTCTCTCTGTATATAGCGTTGTAATTTGAACGATACGTATATTGTATGAAGTCAAGCAACGTATTGAATAAAATAAATCAAACCCAGCACCTACGAGTAATGTTAAAATAATTAATTTATTAAGGTATCAAAGAGATAATTAACGTGATATTGCCTAAATTTGAACTGTATGGTATAATAGAAGCCTCATTGCTAATCAGCCTTATTATTGAAAGCCTTTGCTAATAAATTGGTAAGATAAGATAAGATTTTGGTGGTCGATCTTTTGATATCTGTTTTGATTTTATGATTACACTCTTAATAAAAAACGAGAAAAGAAAACCATGAAGAAAATAAATAAGAAATAATATAACATTCGAGATTCAAGATCTTCAGAGAAGATTTAAAAAATACATATGAATAGGAAAAAAGTCACATTGTTACTTGATTGGTTTCGAACCCACGACCATACAAAACGGATGCCTCAACCACTGAACCATCATGACTAGTAAATGCTAAAACCTTGATATTTGGTGATAGTGATTTCAGTTAAACACCAAAAACTCCTCTCATTCGCATATAAAAATATTTGACGATGGCATTATATAAACGTACTCCCTATAAGTCGTCATATTACATCAAGTGCTTTACTATAGTAATAGGACAATGTTTCATACTATACATACTAACGAGTTTAGCCTGCTGAGGATATAGAATGCCATCGAGTCCAACAGCTGCTAGCAGAGTCACAGGTATCTGCACATTTCTTAAAAATGTTGCAGAAGTAGCAGATCCCATGTTCCTGAAAGTAATTTAAAATTGAAGCAGCTGAGGGAAGCAAGTAGCATTAATACTAAAAGAATAGATTGACAAAAGGATCGACAACGACAACTAACGACGACGACTAACGACAATGTTGGCGTTACCTTATGTCAATCTCATAATTTATAAATCCAGTCTATTCTATTCTTTTAGCATTTATTCCACTTGTCTAGACCCTTAGGAATACCATATTCAAGACTATACCAATACTATCAATACCAAGGTCAGATGAGCAATTTTGATCAAAATCATTTAATTATTTTACAAAATGTTATATACAGTTCCTTGGTTTTAACGTCAATAGCAACGCAAAGAGATTTAATACTTTTATACTTAAGATTGATGGCAGTTCTTATGTGAGTGTTAAATTGACCCACATACACATTATCGCTAAGATATTATTCCAAAGGCACTCACAAAAAGTCATATGAATTTCCATTATTATCTATAACTATAATACCTATTACAAATACTTACCTTAGATGTTACGTGATTCTCTCCTCACGAGGTAAACCAAAAACCTGGCAAATACGGTGAGCACCTAACGAATGAGGATGATATAGAATCGGTCAAAATTCCAATGCGTGAAATAGACATATTTATTTATTTATTTATTTAAACTTTCTGCAATAAAAAGCTTGCACAAGGCGGACTTAATGCCTAAGGCATTTTCTGCCAGTCAACCTTAGGGTCATGCAGAGATAAATAGGGCAGGTGTCAAAATTGGAAAAAAAAAAGAAAATTACACAACACAAAAAGGGATATAAATATGATATAAGTACTTACATACATTATATTAAAATATAAATAACTTAATTATACCTAAAATATAAATAAACTTACATATTATATGCATACATACATATTTATACATATATCAAATATATACAATTATATATATATATATATATATATTTATAACTATACAATATGATTACAAATGCATCGATAGAAAATAAATCTGTTCCACTACTGTTGACTACTGTCTCCCGCCAATGATCTGGTATAGAACTGTCGCACCTTAGCTTTAAAAATGTTACGGTTATTACACATCCTGATTTCGAGAGGGAGCGCGTTCCACAGAAGAACTGATTGAATATTGAAGGAAGAATGGACTAAGCCAGAGAGATGTGTAGGACAAGCAAGAAGACGATTATTCGCGGAACGTAGGTTCCTGTCATGGGCTGAGCAAAGATATTGAAAGTTGGAAGTTAGATAAGAAGGAGCGTTAGGAGAGTGTAGTAGAGAAAATACTGTCGTCAGCGACCGCAAACTGCGACGTTGACGAATCGGTAACCAGTTCAACTGAGAACGAAATGCGGATACGTGATCGTACTTACGTAAATTAAAAACGAATCGAATGCAATTGTTGAGAAGTCGGTCTAGTTTATTGAGTAGATCTGCATTCAGGTCTATATAACACACATCACCATAGTCAATGATTGGGAGGACTAGTGTCTGCACAAGCATTGCTTTTGTTTGAATCGGGAGGAAATTCTTCAGGCGATAAAGAGAACGTAAGGATCCAACGACTTTCTGACTCACCCTTGCCACCTGAGATCGCCAGTCAAGAGTGGCATCAATACATAACCCCAAATCCTTGACATTCTGGCTGAATGGCACAATACATCCATCAAAAAGGATAGGAGGAAGAGATGTAACATCTATCCTTGATAGCATACGAGAACTTCCCACTACTATAGCCTGGCACTTAGAGGGATTGACACATAAACCGAATCTGCTAGACCAATCTTTAATTGTGGTTAGATCCCGATTTATGTCGTCAATTGCTGTTGAAATATTATCTGATTTCGCCTGAGAATACAACTGCAAGTCATCGGCATAAAGATGATACGTACACTGAAGTTCATGAGTAATAAGATTAATAAATAATGAGAAAAGAAGAGGAGACAGAATTCCGCCTTGTGGAACACCACATTCAAGATCGCACCAACTAGACATTGCCTCATCGGAACGAACTGCCTGCTGGCGTCCACGAAGATATGAAGAGAACCAATCCAGTGCCCCTGATGAAATCTGCAGATAGGACAGAATGGCTAAAAGGATTTCGTGACTGACGGTACTAAATGCATTTGAAAAGTCGATTAATGTCAACACTGTGACTTTAGTGTCCTCAATTCCTGCTCTTATATCGCCAGTCACTTTTAGTAAGGCTGAGACAGTGCTATGTCCAGGTCTGAAACCAGATTGCAGTGGTGAAAGAATGTTATTTTGGTTTACAAACTTGGACAACTGTGTATGTACACATGCCTCAAGGACCTTGGACAAGAAAGGAAGAATGGATATGGGACGGTAATGGACAAGGTTGGTGGGGTTGGAAATTTTAGGCAGAGGACGGACGCATGCTTGCCTCCATAAGGTAGGAAATTGACCAGAATAAAGGGAAAAGTTAATTACGTGGGAGATCGCAGGAAGGAGTGGATCGAGGACAGTAACAATCATGCGACGACTGATGTTATCACATCCTACCGCATTGGATTTAATGGAAAGTATAATTTTTTTTATTTCATCAGGCATTTGAAAAGTCGATTAATGTCAACACTGTGACTTTAGTGTCCTAAATTCCTGCTCTTATATCGCCAGTCACTTTTAGTAAGGCTGAGACAGTGCTATGTCCAGGTCTGAAACCAGATTGCAGTGGTGAAAGAATGTTATTTTGGTTTACAAACTTGGACAACTGTGTATGTACACATGCCTCAAGGACCTTGGACAAGAAAGGAAGAATGGATATGGGACGGTAATGGACAAGGTTGGTGGGGTTGGAAATTTTAGGCAGAGGACGGACGCATGCTTGCCTCCATAAGGTAGGAAATTGACCAGAATAAAGGGAAAAGTTAATTACGTGGGAGATCGCAGGAAGGAGTGGATCGAGGACAGTAACAATCATGCGACGACTGATGTTATCACATCCTACCGCATTGGATTTAATGGAAAGTATAATTTTTTTTATTTCATCAGGAGCAACAGGAGAAAAGTTGAAAGGATCATAATTAGGATTAGCTAAAGCAGCGATGCGATCAACCGTCTGGCACTCGACAAGAGGATTCATAGCCTGATGCATAGTGGAGACGAAATAATTATTGAAATCATCAAGCCCGAGTGTCACCGGAAGCTCGCATGTTTGTACTTTGCCGATACCGAGAGTTCTAAGGAACTTCCATATATCGGCAGGAGAAGATGAAGAAATGTTGTTGAGAATGTGGCGTCTTTTAGCATTCCGTATCATCTGATTACACCGATTCCTTGCAGTCTTATACGAGGCCCAGTTATCAGTGCAACGATCCCTATTAAACTTGCGAAATGCTCGATCCCTACGTCTCATCGCCATTCGAATTCCTCTCGACATCCAAGGAGCTGGAGGGTGTTTTAATTTGACTTTTCTGACAGGCGCGTGTTTATCATACAGGCTCAAAACAAAATCGTTAAAGATTTGCACCTTGTCATCAACAGTTTCAGAGGCCGTTAGAGGACTCCAATCTAGCGCAAAAGCGTCAGTCGAAATCCGTTCCTTGTCTATCCGTGAAAAACAACGCATGTGCAGAACCTTTGGACGGAGTTTTGGGGGCTTGAGGCGGTAGGACAAGAAAATGAGGTCATGGTGAGAAAAAGCAGGAGCTGGATATTGACCATAGGAGTTAACCAGGGTGGGATTAGAGATAAGCATAATATCTAACCAAGTATCGTTTCCGTGGATATTATGATGAGTGGCATCAAGAGGCAAGACATTAAGACTAGCCGACTTGATGATATTATGGAGTTTAGAGGAACGGGATGAAGAATTAAGGAGATTGGTATTGAAGTCACCCATGATGATATGATGTTCATAACTCGACCCTAAAGATTCAAAAACTGTTTCTAAATCAGTGAAGTAATCGGTAGAAGGGGGACAATAAATGACGCCAAGGACAGCTTTAACTCCTTTGACCCAAACCTCCAAGAAAATAAATTCTGCCGTACAATCAGATGAAGCTGAAACAGCTAGAGTTTTATAAATGAAGTCACTGCGTATATATATAGCTACTCCACCTCCTCGCTTAGACACCCTGTCATTTCTAATAAGAACAAAACCCGGTAAGGGATAATAAGTAGATAGAAGTTGAGGTTTGAGCCAGCTCTCCGAAATCAGGATGGCATGTACATTAGTACCAGAGAAAGCCTCTAGAAAGTCACTATAGTGGCTTGGAAGACTTTGTGCGTTTATATGACAAACATTCAGTAACGATTTGGACTGCTGGTTAAAAACATCGTTAAGAAAGTCACCCAAAGTGCTATTTGTTACTGAACCGAAACTGTCATCAGCAGACGAAGCAACAGATTCATTTGCAGAATGAAATGATAAATCATCTATATCTTCAGAAGTAATCATACTAAATATAATAAAATAGAATACAACAAAATAAAATATAAGTATAAATAATAATATAAAATTGCAAAATACTGTAAATAAATATACCTAATCTAATGGGTGAGTCTGCAGCTAAAATCTCTGCACCACCCGCCAGCTGTTACAGATAACTTAAATTAAGTAAACACATGTAACAAAAACAAAGAAAAAACTAGGTCACATTCACTAGTGAACAAGAAAAAAAAAATAACTAAATACATTTAAACCAAAAATTTTATGACAAAATAATAGATTTAAGTGTTTACCAAAACGCAAACAAAAAACAAAAGAAAGAGAAATGAGAAATAAAAACATATTTGTCATATTAATATATGCTATATATACAATAAAAACAAAAAATAAGTACCTATTGATTCCAAAAATGCATATATGACAGAATTAAAGTTTTAAACCAAAAGGATTACTAAAACAATTTTAAGTGTTGTAACAAAACAAAACGCAATGTGTTTAAAAAAACTAATTACGCATCACATCTAACTATCACATGTCAAACAAAACAGCCTGTCATTGTCATTGTTTCAACCTGTCAAAACTAAGAAATAATATTGTAGGTACTATTGAAATAAATTAAGTTATCAGAGTTGAATAATAGCGAAGTGGAATATACTGGGTGGCGCAAAAGTAAAGACCCTATTTGGTTCAGCTATAACATTTTTTCTAAATTAGAAAACTAGATTTAGATTTTTTTAAATGTATATTTGTGCCATTAAATTTCGTACCATTAGGATTTAAAGATGATGTCTTTTAAATGGTGACCTCCAGAGTTGATACACATTTGAGCCCTATTTATGACATTTTGCATAACTTGCCGTAACACTTCCTGCGTTTCCATTTCCATCTCTCAGGGCATGTCAATAAGCAGAATACTCGGTTCTGGGGCACTGATAATCCGCGCATTATTCAAGAAACACCTCTACACCCACTAAAAGTTACTGTATGGTGTGGCATCTGTGTTGACAGAGTGATCGGACCCTATTTTTTCGAAGACGCTGGAGGCAATGCGATTACTGTCACTGGAGAACGCTACAGAACCATGTTACGTGAGTTTTTGATACCCAGTTTGGACGTATTGGGGCTGGAGCACATCTGGTTTCAACAAGACGGCGCTACGGCACACACAGCGCGCGACACTATGGACTTAGTGAGGGACGCTTTTCCAGGCCGAGTTATCTCTCGTTTTGGCGATTTGCCTTGGCCTGCAAGATCACCCGATCTGACCAGTCCAGACTTCTTTCTTTGGGGTTTTTTGAAATCTCGGGTGTATGTGAACAAGCCACAGACTCTCGCAGCTCTAAAAGAAAACATTCGTCAAGAAATAACGAACATATCGCAGGAAGTGTTACGGCAAGTTATGCAAAATGTCATAAATAGGGCTCAAATGTGTATCAACTCTGGAGGTCACCATTTAAAAGACATCATCTTTAAATCCTAATGGTACGAAATTTAATGGCACAAATATACATTTAAAAAAATCTAAATCTAGTTTTCTAATTAAGAAAAAATGTTATAGCTGAAGCAAATAGGGTCTTTACTTTTGCGCCACCCGTTATAAACAGATAACAATCAAACAAATCACTAGAGAAAGTAAGAACACAATAATACAACAAGACAGCTTATAGTTAAATCTTTTTTGTACCGTTTTTAATGCTCGAAGCATTGCTCGCAGTACCACTTGTATTCACAACTTCCTGAAACTTTGGAAACTTGGACATCAGTGGGCGTAGCTCGTCCATGAAAGTAATCCTGGAACGACTTCCGTCTGGAGCCTTGATGTTAATCACACCGTCCTGTGTCCAACACGACCTCATGCCGAAGTGAAGACGGGCCCTACCAAACACTGCCTGGCGGGCTTTGGTTAAAAACTCCTTAACCGATACATGGGAGCCTTTGAATTTGGTTTTAGTCCTCCAAACAGATGACTTGGTGTCTTGATCAAAGAACCGTACCAATATAGGTCGATGATGGTCCTTAGTGAGACTCCCAAGCCGATGACATGATTTAATAGAAGCTGATGTGAAATTTTTTAAGCCCAATGTGTTGTTAAGCGTCCCGATAATAAGTGCATTGCAGTCTTCCTTATCAACCTCCGGGATGCGAGAAAAAATTAAAACCTTACGCCTATGACGTGACTCCATCATATCGCACATCCTTGAACATTCGCCTATTTGTTGCCGCAAGATAGATAGCATTTTAAACATCAGCTCTCGGAATGTGCGAAATTCTTCGGCGACCTTGGCAACCGTGTCTTTTGCCGGGCCACTACTCTGAATCTGGGCCTCCAATTCATCCATTCTCTTCACGAAACACTCTTCAAGGGACTTCTGTGCTGACTGGATCTCCGAAAGTTGAGACATTATGAACCAATGTGTTTAGTGACACTTATGTTTATTCAGTGAAAAGTGCAAGTAATCAGCTGGCAGGTGGTGTATATATAAAACACTTTGTTTACATTTATAACTGTGCAGATGTAAGTACACACTAATTTATAAGTTACACACAAAAAATTGTGCAATATTTGTTGTAATTAACATAAAAATAATTAAAATAAGTTTATTAAAAATGAAGCTAGTCTTTACTTTTTCACAACTACCGCCAAAAAAAAAAAAAAAAAAAAACATATATCCACGGCCTTCAAATAATGATAATTCTTAAAAAAATTAACAAACAAACAAATAATTTGAGTAATTCTGGTAGGATCACCTGTATCTGATCCCCTGGGAGATCAGTTTTTTCAGAAGATTTTTTTGTAGATTAATAACTGCCGAAAATTACTAGATTGACAATTTAATGTAGACTGAGTCTTATAAGTAACTGCGTTACTTATATAATGAAGGGAATGTTAAATAACAATGCATAATGCTTCCAATCTCTTTTTGGGTGTTGTTAAGGGGAAGATTGCGTTAGGTGATAAAATCAAATTCATATGTGGCTGTGTAATGAATGTAATGATTTAACGCACGTTGGTCTTATTGGTTTTTTTAACCTTAAAATTCAGACACGAAAATATTTGTACGTAAAAAACCCATATGCCATAAGATTTTTCATTCGATTTTTAAATATCTTTTACACAATATATTATGTTTCTTTTTTTCTTAAAAGACAACTCTCGTACTAGGTTACAAGCCTTGTGGTGCGGGGAACTTTACAAACAGACAATTAACGGACACAAAGTACACCCAGAATCAGAACAAATATTTATGGATCACACAAAGTTTTGGTCCTGGGTAGGGATTGAGCCCACAACCTCGTACACAACAGTCGCTGTGTCACTGGGCCACGGGAACAGTCATTATAGATGAATACATCATGCGCTTTAACATGTTTAACTATTACTGTTAAAATACATAACAAAATGAGTTTGTCAAAGGATATTGCATAGAGTGTTATTCTAAACTTCCTATAATTCGTATGCAACATACGAATAAGTGTCAAAATATAATTAAAACAGTAGTATTAACTAAGTTGATGAATGACACACATCAAAGGAATTTAGCCGGTCTGATCCCCCAGATCTCATCTCCGGGGGAATCGGTAAATCATTAGATTAGGTAGGTATCGAATACTTTTAAATTTTAAATCAACCTATTTGTAGTGAGTTTATAAGTAGTAGTGAGCTCGTACTTGTCTCTGGACATTTTTTTTTCGGGACAATCTCACCCACATGCCGCTCATTGTGACTCCAGTAAGCCAGGATTAATAGTGATAACCAATACGAAACCCCGAGCTTTGACACTCGGGAATCCCGAGGACTGCTAAACCTACTGTCTTGGACTAGAGATGAGACGTATTTACGCTACCAGGTTTTAAAACCAGGGTTTCGCTTCGAAGTGCGGCGCCCTGGTATGAGCAGACAATACTTGCTATGTGCTATAAGGCGAACGCGCGATAGCATATTATAAAAAAACGATTCATATTTCAATGTAGATAAAAAACACACTCGTATTTTGTGAATAATAAATACTTTGATCTTCAAAGTATTTTTTTATATATACGAATGTGTTCCTTACCTTACTGGGAATACAGATTGAATTCCTATGCAAGTATTTTAGGTAAAGCGCTCGCGTCCAATACTTGCAAGTATGAAAGTAAGTGCTTTAAGGCGAACGTGCGATAGCATAGCATAGAAAAATTATTCATATTTCAATGTAAATAAGAAATACACTCGTACTTTGTGAATAATAAATACTTTTAACTTCAAAGTATTTTTTTATTTATACAAATTTGTTCCTTACCGTGCTGGGAATACAGTACTTATATAAGTATATCTCATCTCTATCTTGGACACCGCAACGAATATAATGAGAAGTAAAAAGGAGGAGTTGAAAATAAAAACTGTCCACTTCCCTCCATTGCAAAGAAAATTTAATCTGC
The DNA here is from genome assembly GCA_963082885.1 of Parascotia fuliginaria. Lineage (NCBI taxonomy): Eukaryota > Metazoa > Arthropoda > Insecta > Lepidoptera > Erebidae > Parascotia > Parascotia fuliginaria. The sequence continues at coordinate 9,289,179 of OY720197.1, forward strand.
ATCTGAACATGCTCAAAATTATGAAAAAGATAATTATCATTTTCAAAATTGGTCAGTCAGTAAACTTTAGACTATAATCTGTGGTTTTCTGACTGACTGACCAATTATCTATATCTATGGCCACTAAGACCCGTGAGCCTTTACAGCTGCGAAGAGACATCGCCTCAATGGCCGTCTTCTATCGCCTTTACCACGAAGAGTGTTCTGAAGAGCTCTTAGAATTAATCCCACCCTCTCTCTTTTTATCCAAAACGACACGTGCGGGATTGAAGTGCCACCTTTTTACAGTGGAATCTAAAGGGTGTCGAAATAAATGGTTGAGCACTCCATACTTTTGTGGCTCAATTAAAGCTTGGCACTCTTTACCAGCGCATGAGTTCCCGTATAATTATGATCCTGGTGGGTCTTTTGAGCGGGGCGTGAATAAGCATCTCACTAAGTCACCATTGAGGAGAGTAGGAGACCATCATGACTGTATTTTGACTTTTGTAATAATAATAAAAATAATAATAAATCATTTAATCTCAGGTTGCATAGACCCATAGATAAATACCTTAAAGACTAGCATACATAATTATAATATTATCTTGTAAACTACACTTCACATATTGCACTACGTTGTTGTGCGTTCGTGTGGCACTTGTCCGCGGAAGCGACGGAACACGACACCTTGCGGCCAAAAGGTTTCTTCCCTGACGAGGTGCAGATAGCACGTTGGTACTCGCACTACAAACGCCCTAAAATAATATAAAGTAATGGTGTCCACAACTTCGAGAGACGGACATAGGCTACGTTTTATCCCGAAAACCAGTCTCTTTCTCGAGGGAGACAAAACACATTGCAGGCGTAAGCGAAGCCGTGGATATTATCTTATAATAATACTAAATAGCAATAATTTTTTATATATTCTATTGCAAAATTAATCCCTTAAAATTTTTCAAGAAATCCCCTAAAATACACCAGTTTTATAGTAAACAGCTAACACGCCTCCCTTTTTCCTAGGATCTTGGTCAAAGCAATTTATTTCTAATCTCTAACAAAATACTACAGATAAAGGAGAAAATTTTATCTCGTCTCGCACCAGCTTAGCTCAGAAACTTGCTTTTTTTAAAGTTGATCGTGGTGAATGAAACTACCATTATTGTAGAAGCTTGCGGCCTCCTGTTTGTAGTAAAGTACTTTTTTTAAATTACTGTAGTGCTAATTGAAATGAGGGCGTGAAAAGTAAAATGTTTAATAATTAATATGGTAGATGGGTGCACAAAAAGGTACATCATTGAATGTCATACGTGACGAATTTTTATACGAACGGGATGGAACAGGTAATTTTGGATTGGTGATTTTGTCCCGTTCGAGGTATTTTCCGAATGCCGCGGCCTATACACATAATATTATCAGTTTTAATGATTGAAAGTCTTTACTATACAACTTATGTAGCAAACGTGCGTACTATTAACATGACTGTATTTTCTATGAATTGCATAAACAATATCAATATAAATAATAAAGATGCGTTTAAACAAACAAACAAACGACGTATAGAATATAATTTCTAGGTTTGGGTACAATTTGAGCCGTCAACTCTAAAATACTAGCGAAATTGCATGTATTTTAAATAACAACCTTCAGAAATAAATTCATTGAATGATAGTGAAAACTCTATCAAAATCGCTTGAATTGTTTAGAAGATCTAACCGTACAAGACAATGGTACCGACATTATTTTATACTACTGCTTTCCGCCAGTTCCCGCGGCGCAGTTTAACCCGCGTTATGTTACATCTTTGGCTACTGCTCTGCTCCCGTCGCTCGTAGCGTGATGTTACGTAGCCTATAACCTTCCTCAAGAACTGGGCTCTCAAACAAATTAACGAGAATTTTCAAAATTGGTTTAGTTGATCCAGAGATTACTCCCTCACAAACTCACAAATTTTACATATAGATCCTTTCGTATAGTAGATATAGATATGTATGTATGTATAGATATGCAAAGTGTTCCACGATTATGATGTTTAAGTCTAGACATACTTTGTATTCGTTAATTATACATTTGTATATTCATGATACTGGCTTTATTCACTAGCGCAGAATTCCCGAGGCATTGTTATTAAAAATAATTGAAGCAAGAAATCTTTATTATTCCAATACAAAAGGATACATAGAAAAAATATTTCCAATGGATTGCATGCAATTAAATCGATTTCATCGAACAGAGAAAATTCATTTCGAGCAAATTAAGAGCATAGGACTTGCAGTTCATTCTTTAAAGGTATTGTAAAATCTAATATTCATGCATTAGTTCAAGCTCAATTAAAAGCCTTTCTTTGTCATAGCTTCTTTATACAACCTCTTCCAAGGCAGTTAGCCTCTCTGTGCATTTTAAACTTGGTTATTTTTCCATTTCTTCTTTATAGCTTGCGTTGTGTAGGGTGGTAGCAATTTTAAGGGACATATTTTTATGGAATACTAGCTGCGCCCTTTACATAATGCTACTCAGGAACCAGATTGATTTTCAGAATAAAAAGTATCCTATGTCCGTCTTTGGTACGGAATCTTTGTAGGTATATACCAATTTTTATCAGTTCAGTCGTTTAGTGTAACAAACACACACTCACACACACAAAACATACACGCATGAACTTTCGCATTATTATTGGGATGGTTGTAAGTGATTAGTGGTTTTCAAGAATTGTAATAATAGTGCTAAAAAAATATAAACAATGTTGTCGATCTTGATAAGCAAGGAATAAGGAAGGATAAGAAAAAATAAAGGCAACTAGGGAGTACTGGTGTGTTAACTGCTCAGACACCCAATAAAACCTACCATGGGTAATTCTTCATTAAATCGATAAGTTTATAAAAGCCTAGAATACTTTTGGTGTGAAATACTTTGAGTCTGTTAATTTTATGTTCATAAAGTTTTCTCCTTCATCTCTACTAGGTACGGTAGCTCTCTTAAAATTAAAAAGTGAGAACAGTCCGACATTTTCATAAACCTGGTGACCGTTAGGCCCCGGGGCGTACAAAGTCGCCTCGACCCGCATGCTCGTTTGTGTTCATTTCACTTTTGTTTTACATACACAGAGCGAAACTGCCTCTGTAAAACTGGGATGCTCAGTTGTGTATCTAAGGTATTTTAAGGAGAAATAAATATTATGGTCTCAAATTTTCTAAAAAATATTTTTCTGTTGTTCGCTGATAAATCCTTACTTCTGGAATATGGAAGTAAGGTATTAGTTGCCATACTAATATGTTTCGCCAAGTGAGTAAGAGCGCCGGCAGCCGCTTTATCCCATAGGTCCTTTTCCTTTTTCCTTTTTCATCCCTTCCTTCCTCGGTCAGCAACGGCTTGGTTAAAAAAAACTACTATTTGATGAGATGTAAGTTAAACTATACATAACAAAAAAGCGTGGAGTCTCTCCGCGCGGAAGAAGTGATTCTTCGTAATGTGAAAATAAAAAAAGGAAACTGATTTTTAGTGACCTCATATTGTTTCTTTAAGACAAACTTTATTAAAGTTGCTTACTTTTCACAATTCTCTTTCTCTCTCTTCTACTTTCTACCTTTGTGTATCTTTCTTTCTCTCTCCCTCTTGCGTTAGACTATTGGACGCTACTCGTTGCTACGCAACAGTCCAACAGTGCTTCCATACCCCCTCCATGGTAGCGTTAAACGTTAAACGCAACCTTGTTGGAAGTCGCATTAGAAGTTTCACTTCAATATACATAACTTGAATATTATGGCAGTTACAAACTCTGTACAGTTAGGTAGAAACTCTGAACTATTTTCCATTTTCCGCTGTTCTTACTGTGGTTAGACTAACGCTTCTTCCTCTTTCTTATGTATTGCAATTTCAAGCTTACCATATATCAAATAATATATCTTCGTTTAAGACAGCCATTTAAATTCTACATTCTCCAATTTTTAATTAACTATATACTTGAATAAGTGAACTGTCACAAATTTTGGAATTAATTATGTCCCTGAATCTCTTGGCAAGGCGGGATTGCCAGTTGGCAAGGATTTTACTATTATTTAATCCGAATACGGGAGATATTCGGAAAATATACAGATTGCAATGTTGGCAAGCTTGTTATTTGTTGGAAGGTGGCTGAAGTTTTTAATATAAATCTCTAAATCAAAATCTAAACTATATATAAAGAGAAAAGATTGGATTTTTTGTATTTTTGTTTGTTTATTTATTCCGATTGTTTTTAGTAGACATTGTTTGTTTCTTTCACCTTTAGAAAGCTACAAATAGGACTGGTACCAAAGGCTATATTTTATTATGTTTTAACATATTTTTTAGTCGTTTTCAAATTTTAATATTTTAAGCGCCTTAGTAAATTTGAATGATGCAATACGTCACTTTTGATATGATATTTTCTGTAGGTGTTTGTTGTAAGACCAAATGAAACTTTTGATACTAAAACGAAGCAAAAGAGAACGCCTAGTTTTTTTATACGTATTAGCCTACCAAAGTGACTCGTCTCTTCCTAATAAGCCTTCAGTAGGCTTCAGGAGTAGTGGACACCAATACAAAAGCAATCGTTTAAAAATTATCTCCCAAAGAAAATTTAGTGTAGTACACCTGATACCACGAATGGTGACCACAGCTCGGTGATAATACGCGAGTAACTTTGCAGGCCATTCCCCAAAAAATCCTGAATCATCTGGATAAGTTTATAATATTTTCATGACTTTAGGAAATTGACTTTAGAAATTAAAACTCATAGACGAATGGCGAATAAACTCTCATGAAACTGTATAAAGTTATTTCCAATTCTAGACGCGTGACCAAAAAGCTAATTTAAAACTAGGCTTAAAGAAATGTTGCAGGATAAACTCCCGTATATTTTCACTCCTAACTCCTAAGGAGCGAGCAACGCTGTGTAAAGCGCGCAAAATTTACTACTGCGTTACCTACTCTGGCATTTTGTTGGGCATGACCCATACAACACTGGTGGAGATAGAATCAGCAGAGAGCATGGCTAAAAAGTTAAAAATTAAAGACCAAACATCCTTCTGTAATCTAAACTAAATAAAGAGAAAAGATTTGATATTTTGTATGTTTGTTTGTTTGTTTGCAACGATTTAACTTAAAATCTACGTTACCGATTTAAAAAATTGTTTCATCTTTAGAAATCAATAAAAGGCGTGAAGTTATTGTATGTATTTTGTTGATAACTGTCTCAAAAATCTGTCACAGATATCTAGGGGATCAGGCCGGAATAAAATATTTAATTAAATTTCTCTTTTGTTTCTGTTCCCCTGTACGGGGGATCCAAACGGAATAGAAAATAAAATTAAAATAAACCGATCCCCCAAGGGATCAGGTCTGGGGAATCAGACCGGAATAACTCAAATAAAGTGGATAAAACGTCTTGTATTTTTTATTTACGTATGTTTTACTATTTGAATAAACAGAACTTATAGCCGACCTTAGAGCTCGGATTACAACTATTACAAGCAAGTCATCATATCAACCAAAAGATGTCCACTACTGGACATAGGCCTGCCCCGAATTTCGCCACCGTGGCCGATCGTTTGCCGCTCTCATCCATCGGTTGCTCGCCACCCTTACTTCCACCATGTGAGGGGTCTGCCCACTTGATGGTAGATATTAAAATTTACTGTAAATATTGCCGGTTTGACAGAAGTCGAACGAAGGAAGAACTATCACCCACTGAACCGAAATGAAAAATGATGGATGCTATCACCTTACTATGTGTAAATTTGTGGCTGTTATCATCTTCAAATGTCCCTCAGACTCTTAAACTTCTCATAAGTACCTATGTAGTCACCAGTAACTTTTTATTTATTATATAAAATGATTACCGGTAATGTAGTAATCCGGTAAAACAGATCCAAAACTTGTAAAATAATTATTTTGCGTTGTACTTTATGTTTGTAAAGTCTTCTGCGACACAGAGCTAGTAGCCTAGTGCGGGAACACTTTAAAAAGAAGAAATACATCAAAATAAATCTCAGATACCAACAATACAAACATTTGTACAGTAGTAGATCCAGCTGATTTCAGCATGAATGGGCCGGCTCAACCGGGGAACTACTATCCTCTCATAGAAGATCGACGTAAGAGTAATAGTATCCGTACTATTTATTGCGTTTCATTCGGTGAGTGAGTGTGCCGGAGGCCCAATTTCCTCCCTTTCCTTTTTCCTCACCTCCCTCAATCTTTTCATCTACCCCACTCCCTTTACGGTAGCCGCTTGGCATAGTCCCTGGCATTGCAGGAGCAATGCTAGAGACTCTGGGTCGTCCATGAGCGACAGTTACCATCACGTAGACTTTGCTCCTCTGCCACTGGCAGTAATAAAAAAAAATACAAATTGAATTTGTTAACCTGTCAATGTCTGCACAGAGTATAAGGTAATTATTACCCACAACAAGACAACACGCGACATAAAATTGTCTTGAACCCACAGTGGGTAGTGCGACAAAAAAGAAATAAAGTAACATGCCACGCGTCTACAATAAAATAATCGTAAATACTTGAAGTACTGTCAGCAAAATAAACAAGATACCAATTTATTAATCGATTAAATTCTCGATTTTATTACGATTATACGAGTTTTGGATCGTATTAATCGGTTTATTGTAAATCTTTTTTTACTACGAGTATCGTTGTAAACTGTCAGTGTCATTTTGGTAATGCATGCTGTAATGTGATCGACTACGGTGGTCTTCTTAACAATAATTTTATTATGTCTATAGACGGTAAGAGATGTTGATTTAATTGTTATGTCTGAGTCTCGATGCACTTTGTATCGATAATTGTACATTTAAGTAGGGTATCTCAGTAAGCCACTATATTGAAGTTCACTGTACCAGCAAATTCAGATAATAACTTTTAGTGGCCACCACTTCTGGATTTCACTGACTGCTTACCATCAGACAGAGTGGAGTCATTTTTGTAGGCTTATATAAAAAAATAGTACAAAACTCTGAGCCTGTTTTGCAGTATAAGTTCACAATACTAGTGGGTACCATAACGTGAAACATACTACTGTCATCAATGTCATCACGATTTTCACAAAATAGTTATATTCAGGTTTATAACGGACTTCAAAAAGAAGGAGGTTCTCATTTCGAATCTTATTTTTTTTGTATGTGTTTTACCACATAACTGGGCTATTTATAAACCGATTTGGAAAACTCTTTTTTTATTTGAAAAGATATGCTCTGAAATTATTCCCATATTTTTTTTATAAAACATGGTTCAGTAGTTTGGTTTTACTTTTATATTTTGATAAAAACGTAGTAGATCGTAGTAGTAGATCCACGCTGATTTCAGCATGAATGGGCCGGATCGTCCGGGGAAGTGCTACCCTCTCATAGAAGATCGACTTAAGAGTAGTAGTATCTGTACTGCTGCGTTTCGTTCCGTGAGTGAGAGCGCCGGAGGCCCAATTTCCCCCCTTTCCTCTTTCCTCACCTCCCTCATTCCCTTCCCCTAACTAACCTAACTAACCGCCATAGTGGAGACCACCATACCAGCAGTTTGGGACGATGGCTTTTAGTATAGTGGCCGCCACTTCTGGATTCCACTGACTGCTTACCATCAGGCGGGGTGGAGTCACTTCGGTAGGCTATAATATACAAAAAAAAAAAAAAAAAAACAAGGAATAAAGAGATGTAAAACGCGTTGATGTCTTTTGTGACGAGATAGTTTTGAAGTCGGTTTTTTTTGTCTAAAATTTAAATTATAGTTACAAAAATCATATATTTTCATTTCTGCAGACGGTCCTATGAAATGCCAAAACGACTCTCACGTAAAGGCGAATACAGAAGAATGAAGTATAGGATTATAACATTAATTTACTTGGTTTAGTGTTGATTATATCTTTAGAGGCTTCTCTTGTGTGGTCCACACGTAATGTGATTTAGGATTTTTTTTTTGCCAGTGCCAGACGAGCAAACAACCCCATGATGTTAAGTGGTAACTATCGCTCAGTCGACGACTCATTCTCTGGCATTGCTCCTGACATGCCAGGGACTCTGCGAAGCCGCTGCACACCATGATTGAAGTGGGTAGGTGAAGGGATTAAGGCAGAAGAGGAAAAAGGAAATGGAAGAAATTGGGCCTCTGACACTCTCATCATTATATGTTTGTTTTACATCAGCATTGCTGTGATTGTGCTCTCGTACTATTTTTACAAAGTTTAGAGAATACATGTTTATACGAGTAGGTTACGGTAATCAAACATCGCTGTAATCGGCTTATATTGTATCTGATTTTTCTACTTAAAATGGTAGTTTAGTGCTTGAAATTGTCCCGATATAGAGCCAATCTGTATAATAAGTCTCTTAAATAGCACTAACTTTTGCGCCGCGGTTTCACCCGTATCTTTGCTTACTGCTCTGCTCCCGTCGCCAGTACCTTGATGTTATATAGCATATAACGTTCCTCGATAACTGGGCTATCATATGCAAAAATAATTATTCAAATTCGACTGGTAGTTGGATAGATTAGCGCGTTTAAACAAATAAACTCTTCCGCTTTATAATAGTATCTATAATAATAATAATAATATAATAATAATAATATTCTACCACATTCACACAGCGCCATCTAGTCCCAAATTAAGCAATTATATTTGCTTGTGTTATGGGTACTAAACAACTGATATACTACTTATATACATTTTTTTTTTGTAATACATACATATTATAGATAAATTACACCCAGACACAGAACAAACAATCATGCTCATCACACAAAGGTTTGTCCTGGGTGGGAATCGAACCCACAACCTCCGGCTTAGCAGTCAGGGTCACTAACCACTAGACCAACAGGACAGTCAAATACAACAGGACAGTCAAGTATCTATAAGATAACATTATTTCTGTCCATAAAATAGGTACTTAGAAACACTGTAAATAATACCTTTAAGTTGCTATTACTATGGTTCCCTCGGAGATCGAGGACGAGCTCATTTCTTTGAACACGCTAATCTCAACTTCCAGTCGAATTTAAATAATTCTTTTGGTGTATGATAGCCCAGTTCTTAAGGAAGGTCATAGGCTACAGTGGCGAAGCGTCCATATAACACGATTCCTGCCGCATTCCCTTTTAAAATATGCCCTGACCTCCTTATACCTATCACTGCTTGAGTGTCCACTCAAAGTCTAACTGGCCTTCCGAAACTCAAATTATTTTAGTCCCACCGGCTTCCCTCCTCGAAAAAGTGACTCTTCGCTACTGATAGGCTATGTAATATCACGCTACTAGCAACAGGCGCAGAGCAGTAAGCATAGACGAGGGTAAAACTGCGCTGTGGAGAGCTAGTACTATTTTGATAATGATATGTAATGGCACCACATAACAAAAAAATATTCTGGCTTTTCTGAGGCTCTAAACAAGTGGCAAAGATTTCTATTCTATTCATAGAATAGGTAAGAAAATGTATGAGATTGACATAAGCTAACGTCAAAGCTTATGTAAATTCAATACATTTTATAATCTATTCTATGAATAGAATAGAAATCTTTGACACTTGACTAGGGCCTCTAGCCCTTCTGGAGTCTACGTTCAATCAAACTTTTACGATGTTCTTTAAAAAAGAAAATATTATCTAAAATATCGATTTTACGATATTAAACACATCCTTACATTTCGCTGTCTTCTTACAAAGGGCTTAAATATAATGACAGCAAATTGGTTGAATTCCTCACATCGCAGGTTGTATCACGCCTATCTATTTGTGGAGTAGCAGAGATGTACCTATTATTTTGCACCTTTATTCCTAGAATTATAGATGGAAAATGGCGTTAAACGGTGAGTTAATAACATAATAATTTGTCTCTTGGTATTGAAAAGCCTATTAATATTATGAATGCGAAAGTTTGTGTGTATGTATGAGTGTTTGTTACCACTCAGCGCCTAAACGGCTGATCCGATTTCGATAAATATTTGTATGTACATAGATTTAATGTCGGACATAGGCTACTATTTATCCCGATAATCGGTCTGGTTTCTGAAGAGAGACTCAACACATTTTAGACGCGGACAAAGCCGCGGGGCGCAATTAGTTTAATTGTATATACTGGTGACACGCCCTGGTTTCACACCAGAGTAGTAACATATTTTTAAAACATAATTACAAATGTAGGAAATTACCGTTTTTTGCTTTACATAATAATCTTATGCTTGTATCTATACTATTATAATAGCAGAAGAGTTTGTTTGAGCACACTAATCTCTGGAACTAGAAATCCATAGATTAGCGTTTGTTTGTTTGGACATCTGAAAATCCGTCTGGTAGTTCCAGATAGAACGTTTAAACATATAAACTATATGTTATGTACTAATTATATAACATATAAGATTCACTTGAAGTACGTAAGTAACGGTAGTAAATCCACGCTGGTTTTAGCATGAATGGACCCGATCGACCGAGTAAGTACTATTCTCTCATAGAAGATCGACGTAAGAGTAGTAGTATCCGTACTACTGCGTTTCGTTCGGTGAGGGAGAGCGCCGAAGGCCCAATTTCCCTTCCCTAATCCTATTCCCAGCCGCCATAGAGGAGGCCACTACTAGTTTAAGACGATGGCTTTGGTATGGCTGCCACCACTTCTGGATTCCACCGACTGCTTACCATCAGGCGAGGTGGAGTCACTTTGGTAGGCTAGTATAAAAAAAAGTACGAAATGTGTAACAAAAAATATTAAAATCGCGATTGAGAAGTTTAAGTAGCTAATAGATTACTCTATGATCTAATAATTAAGTATTTGATTTAAATTGAAGCTTGATAAACACCACGGGTGTGTAGTCGGAGAACGAAGTGATCCTAAGAGTTTCATTTTTTAGATATAGTAGGTATCTGCGTAAGTAGCTTTCAACGCCGCGTTTTTACCCGCGCCTTTTCTTAGTGCTCTGCTCCCGTCGCTGGTAGCGTGATGTTATATAAGCCTATAACCTTCCTCATGAACTGGGCTATAAGCAAAAAGAATTATTCAAATCAGTTAGTAGTGCCAGAGATTACCGCGTTCAAACGTTTATAAAGTTTATTTATTTTTTTGCTTTCGCTTTTTATAAGGAATGAAACAACCAAAATTAAATTTTCAAATCTGCTGGATACTATACAAATTATTCCTAACATTGTTACTATAAATAGTACATATAAACATTTATGTATAGAGACTCACATCTCCCCATAATCAAACAGCATATGCTGTTTCAAGGGGCTCTGATTTATACCTATTGATTGTAATAAGAGATTAAATAAATAAAGAGAATAATAATAATAATAATATTCTACCACATTCACACAACGCCATCTAGCCCCAAATTAAGCAATTATATTTGCTTGTGTTATGGGTACTAAACAACTGATATACTACTTATATACATTTTTTTTTTTTTTTGTAAATACATACATATTATAGATAAATTACACCCAGACACAGAACAAACAATCATGCTCATCACACAAAGATTTGTCCTGGGTGGGAATCGAACCCACGACCTCTGGCTTAAAGACAGAAGAGATGTGTAATAATAATAATAATAATAATAATATTCTACCACATTCACACAGCGCCATCTAGTCCCAAATTAAGCAATTATATTTGCTTGTGTTATGGGTACTAAACAACTGATATACTACTTATATACATTTTTTTTTTGTAAATACATGCATATTATAGATAAATTACACCCAGACACAGAACAAACAATCATGCTCATCACACAAAGGTTTGTCCTGGGTGGGAATCGAACCCACGACCTCCGGCTTAGCAGTCAGGGTCACTAACCACTAGACCAACAGGCCAGTCAATGTGTTAGTAGTAAATAAATAATAATAAACAAAAAAACGAATAAACTCTCCCGCTTCATGTAATACTATAGATTATGTCTAAAATGGGCGTATTTAGTCAGCTTATGACTTCAGAGGGGAGTAAGTACCTTAAGTTTGGTACGTCGCTCGAGTATCAGAGCTATACGTACATGCCGCAAATTATTTCATACATCAGTATATTTAGGTAGATACGTTAAATAGTTGGCAATGATTAAGTTTGTAGTGGTTACAGATAGTGGAAATGACTGAAAATTTTCTCGCTGTCATGTATATTATGCCTTAATTTAACATAAAGCTAATTTACACCTTCTTTTAAATAAAGTATCAAAATAAAGTTGCTAAACCATTTTCAGCTTTAAAGTAATTATAACAAGATAAAAACTGCGGTATTAACATATTTCATCTTGCGTCTTTTTTACTGACGATGACAACTGTAACTGCCTTTCTAGTGATTGGTACCAGCGTTGTATGGGCTATTGGTTTGTATTTAACTTTTACAAATTTGTTATTATGTATGTTATGTTTATCTAGGACATTACTGATTTACGGTAAAGGACGACATAGTAAGGAAAAGGAGACTTATAAACGAAATTCCGTAAGTAACTACTGCTACTATAATTATTACTTACCTCCAGTAGTAATTACTTTTCTTCGTCATCTTTTATGGTGATGTTAGTACTAGTTAATGATTTCCAAAAAAATCTTTCCTAAATCCACAAAGTCGGTAGTAAAATAATTTAGCTTTAATATAAATTTAATTTCGAAATAATGAGTGTTTTGTACAAAAGGATGCTTAAGTACACTTATTTTGAGATAGCTCAAGAAGTACATGAAATGATGAAATCAAATCAAATCAATTTACTTGCCATAATGTAGTACATAATACTCGTAGTGTTACTGTAAATTAACATTTTAATCTATACTATCTTATAAAGCGGAAGAGTTTATTTATTTGTTTGAACGCACTAATCTCTGGAACTACTTGTCTGATTTGAAAAAATATTTATGCGAGTGATAGCCCAGTTCTTGAGGAAGGTTATAGACTGTGTAACATCACGCTACTAGCGACGAGAATCAAGCAGTAAGCAAAAACGCGGAAGAAATCGCGCCGCGGCAAGTTAGTTAAGATATAAACTATATATATTTTGGCTTTATAAAATATACTTGCAACAAATTATTCAGGCATTTTATACACTACTTCTTTAACACCATTGTCAACTTTCAGATATCAACTGCAATAAGTAGGCCTTTGATTGTGACCCCTGCAAAGTGGTGTTTAGCACGGTGAGAGCGTCGTAGCTCAATACCACCTCGGTCATCTTCTTTTCCCTTTTTTCTTCCTAATCGCTTTCTCCCCACAGGGTCGGCAACGCCTTGGATGTGTTTTCTATTATATCTGCAATACCTACTTAGAAAACTTAGTCCAAAGGTTATGGTTGAGATTTACCATCAGGTTGGCCTTTAAGCCGCAAAAGTAGCCTGTTTTTGTAATTCCTTTAGTCGACTTTTTATCCACGTTAAGATATGGTATGATTACATATTTTGGAGATCATGGCTAAAATCCTATTAATATTATAAATAAATGCGAAAGTTTGTGTATATGTTACCACTCTGCGCCTACGCGGCTAAACCGATTTCAATGAAAATGGTATGTAGATAATATTCTTTACATACCACATATCAGATACAAGTCAAGAATACAACATAAATATGAGTAGGTACAATGGGCGGTCTTATCGCTTAGAGCGATCTCTTCCAGACAACTAAAATAACAAAATAAATTTTAAAGTACACATGAATTTGAAAAAAATGCATTGCCTGGATTCCAACCCACAACCTTGCGTTTGCGAAGCGGGTGTCTTAACCAGTGGGCAGTCATAGCCATGTAAATCATATAATTAAGATAGATTCGGTATTGAAGATGGACATAGTCTACTTTTAATCCCGAAAATCACTCGGGTTCCCGAGGTATATCAATTTCCACGCGAAGCCGCAGGGCGCAGTTAGTAGGTAATAATCTTAACTTAACAATGAAATTACGTGTCTACACATCATAATCTTTGGCACAGCTCACCCTCAAACAAAACGGAATTCCTGTGCAGACGGACGCTAGTTTAAGAGAACACGGTGCATACGAGGTACAAAGGGGCGAGAATTAACCCCCGCTGTTTGCTGAACTTTGCTACCTATAACAACCTACGGTAAGTACAGGAGGTTTCAAAGACGAGACAATACTTATACTTCACTGTGTGTAGGTACTATATTTCCGCTGCACCGCTTCATCCGCGTTTTGGCTTACTGCTCTGCTCCCGTCACCAGTAGCGTGATGTTACATAGCCTATAACCTTCCTTGAGAAATGGGCTATCACACACAAAAAGATTGTTTTAAATCCGTCTAGTAGTTTCAGAGATTAGTGCGTTTAAACAAAGAAACAAACTTTCATGTGTTGTACGAAAATACTGTAAAGATATCTGAATTTTAGCAAATATACCACAATAAATAAATAATAATAGTACGAAAACGACAATACAACGCTACCTAAACCCTAGAGCTTTAATAATTATAGTAGTTCAAAGAAGCCGCTTGTGCTTCCACTGCGCCACAAAGAAAATCTACCCAGAAGCCCTAGACAAGTGTCAAAGATTTCTATTCTATTCATAAAATAGATAAAAAATGTATGAGATTGACAGAAGCGTTGGCGTTAGCTTATGTCAATCCAATACATTTTTTAATCTCTCTCGGATAGATTCTATTCATAGAATAGATTAAATAATGTATGGGATTGACCTAAGCTAACATTTTTATCTATTCTATGAATAGATTAGAAATCTATGTCACTCTTCTAGTGCCTCAGTCCATCTAAGCTAAACCTACAATATATTTTTAAATAAGTCTTTCTACGTTTTGAAACATGATGTATGTAAAGTACAGGGTGTAGGTGTAAGTGTTTCAAGTATCTTGTCTAGTAGACATTAAACTAACGTATAGCTTTAACTGTTTGATAGCGTGAACTTTCTGTCGATAGCGTTCATGAAATGTGATATCTGCCGTTCTTTATTTATTCAAAGATGAAAAACAGAATTGGATATAGAGTAATAACAATTTTGGTTATTCAAATAATCATACTTTAAGCAATTTGGTAAAAATTAATTGGTACGCAAAGTTGTTTCTCTGAAGTGGCAGTGGGCAGGACATATAGCTCGCAGAACGGATGACAGGCCACGGTGGCAAAAATTGGGAGAGGCCTATGTCAGTGGACGTCTTTTGGTTGATATCTTGATGGCGATGATGATGATTGATATTCTGCCGTTCTAACGAAACTTAAATTTAAATGATAAATCGACTGACTTCTTGTCATAAATTAATGTCTATGAATAAGTTTAACTTAAATCTGTAAATTGTACTTAAAGTAAGAACATGAGCACTAAAGTTATTACTTAAACATACATATTCTTACTATTATATAAAGAGGAATAGTTTTTTTGTTTGATTGAACGCGCTAATCTCTGTTTTTTTTACCACATTCACACAGCACCATCTAGCCCCAAATTAAGCAATTATATTTGCTTGTGTTATGGGTACTAAACAACAGATATACTATATATATATACATTTATTTTTGTAAATACATACACATTATAGATAAATTACACCCAGACACAGAAAAAACAATCATGCTCATCACACCAAGATTTGTCCTGGGTGGGAATCGAAACCACGACCTCCGGCTTAGCAGTCAGGGTCCCTAACCACTAGGTCAACAGGCCAGACAATTAGAAGAATTGAATAGTTATTTTTTATTTGATAGCCCAGTTCTTGAGGAAGGCTATTTTTTTTATTTTTATTTATTAGCCTTCCAAAGTGACTCCACCCCGCGTGATGGTAAGCAGTCAGTGGAATCCAAAAGTGGTGGCCACCATACCAAAAGCTATCGTCTTAAACTGCTGGTATGGTGACCTCCACTATGGCGGCTGGGAATGGGGTTAGAGGAAGGGAATGAGGGAAGTGAGGAAAGAGGAAAGGGGGGAAATTGGGTCATCGGCATTCTCACTCACCGAATGAAACGCAGTAGTAAGGATACTACTACTCTTAAGTCGATCTTCTATGAGAGGGTAGTACTTCCCCGGACGATCCGGCCCATTCATGCTGAAACCAGCGTGGATCTACTACCGTCAAAAATGTAATTCACACTACTGACTACGGGAGCAGAGCAGTACCTAACCAAAGACGCAGGTGAAACCGAGCTGGAAGCAAGTATAACATAAAACTCGTAAAACTAGTTCAATATCAATAATATATAATAAATATAGTATTCACGAGGCAGTTTCGTAAACCTTCCTATAAATTCTTAAAGTTGCCCTTAACGACTCCCTTGAGAAAGAAAGGGGTAAACGCCAGTCAAATGAAGACTGACTACCATAAACACCTACACAATAATTTATATTTTTTTTTCCACCAACACCTTGCATAAATAACCTTTAAGTTTCAGGCGAAAAGTAACCTTAATTGTATAGAGGTAGATCTTAATTTAGGATGTTGGTTTTGGATGCTCGTTTAAAAGTTGTTACTTTGTTGACCGTAGGAGTAGTAATAACAGATTTGTAGAAAGGGCTTAATAAATAATACCAGCCTGTTTATTGTCCCACTGCAGGGCAAAGGCCTCTTCTCATATAGAGAAGGTATGAGCATTAATCACCACGCTTGCTCAAGGTCCAGGTTTCCTCACGATGTTTTCCTTCACCGTTAGTCAGTAATATCCAAGATATACTTAGAAAGTACATATGATTTCACATTGGTTCCTGCTCGGATTCGAACTCACTACCTCGTGTTTACAAAACGGGTGCCTTAACCACTGGGCTATTATAAATCGAGAAAAGGTTTGTAAGATCGTTAAGACTCCTGCCTTCTATATATAGGTATACGAAATTGTAAGTTACAAATCGGGCAAGTAATAATGTGTCAAAGTCATTGTGTACCTACTTTCAAGTTTAGCTCGAACATTACTGATTATCAAAATACCGCGAAGAATTCTTAAGAAAAATTTCAAATTGATCAAGTAAGTAGACGAGTAAGCAGCCCACGTGATGGTAAGTGGTAACTGTCGCTCATGGACGACTCAGAGTCCCTAGCATTGCTCCTGCAATAACGTGAAGTGAGTGGGGTACTTATGCTTGCGCCATGCAATGTAAAACTAAGAAAACTTAATACTAGAAAATTTTAATTAATGTTGAAGTGGCAAACCAGGCATGTTTGGATCGAAGCAAATAGCGTTCTATAGTCCCTGCTCATCCCATTAATGGGAGATAAGCGTGAAGTTATGTAGTAAGACATCGTTTCTATGGCATCGTCATCTCGCTATCTATGTTCAAACTGTTACAAACCTTGACATTTCAACGACAGATGTGTTCCAAATGGTTACTGTTTCTTTTATTATTATGGTAATACGATACTATGTATATCTTCATGATTATGCACCTTAGAGGGTGGACAGGTTAGTAAATATTGTATTCGCATCTGTACCTAATTAACTTTTGAATAACGTTTTTAACCGACTTAAAGTAGGGTTTTTGTCTGACACATAGGGCCTATGTCAAGCATTTTATTTAATTACTAGCTGCGCCCCACAGCTTCGCCTCGGAAACCAGATGTCCGTCTCCAGCACCGATTTAATCTACATACAAATTCATCCAAATCCGTTCAGCCGTTTAGGCGCTAAGTGGTAACAAACACACAAAAACTTTCGCATTTATAATATTAGGAGGAGTTTTATAGAACTCTCGTGTAGAGAAAAAGACTGTGGCGAGAAGAATTTATGGAATACCTATATAATAGTTTTGTTTCGTGCGGGAATCGTACATCAATCGAACCACAATCTTTTCACAGTAGGCGTACGCGGCTTCTTCTACTGCGCCACCAAGGTTGTCAATATATATAAAATATTTTTTAACAAAAAGAAAATCGACTTCAAACAGGAAGGAAACTAAAAAGTAAAAAATAAATTTACATAGCACAAAGTAATTCATATTTTGATTTAGTTAATCAGAAATAATTTAATAAATATTTTATAATTTTAAAGTTGGTGCCAAGTAAAACAATAACTAGGTACTTATTTATAGGTATTATCAATTTTAATTTGCTAGTAGTAAGATTCTTTTAATATTTAGTTATTGAGTATTTACTTGGCACCTCCTTCTTTTTTTGAAGTCGGTTAAAAATCAATAGAACTACGTATTATTATTGCACCTATAATGCTAGACGTGTTCTATATTTAAACTACACTCACACACTCACCTACAGTGAGACAGTCGAAATATTTTTCGAGTTTTTTTTTTTTTATTTTTTTATATAGTAGCCTACCAAAGTGACTCCACCCCGCCTGATGGTAAGCAGTCAGTGGAATCCAGAAGTGGTGGCCACTATACCAATAGCCATCCTCTTAAACTGCTGGTATGGTGGCCTCCACTATGGCGGCTGGGAATGGGGTTAGAGGAAGGGAATGAGGGAGGTGAGGAAAGAGGAAAGGGGGGGAAATTGGGCCTCCGGCGCTCTCACTCACCGAACGAAACGCAGTAGTACGGATACTACTACTCTTAAGTCGATCTTCTATGAGAGGGTAGTACTTCCCCGGACGATCCGGCCCATTCATGCTGAAATCAGCGTGGATCTACTACCCTTTGAGTTTTCGAGATTCTCCATCATTCACACATACTCTAAAAGGCTTTGTCCCGATTGACAGACAACGCACAGCCTAACCTCTCGTATGCTTAGGTGCAGATCTGCACGAGACACAATGTTATGTCTATTGTGTCTGATATTGTAGCATACGAGAGGCTAAACTGCTGATCGTAGCGACTTGGAATTTGGGGGGTGTGTTTGTCTTAATGACTAGAGGTGTACTAAGAAAGGGTTTTTTTAAATTCAACCCATAAGTGTGTGACAAGGGATGAAAAATTCCTTGTTTTTTAACTTACAGTTTTGAAATTTTTATCCACGCGAGCGAAAACGTGGGCTTAAGCTAGTGGTAGAATAAAGGGTTTAAACGGTCGAGGCCAGATCATGCAGCTAGTATATAATATTAGCTATTAACTAAGCACCTTTGTTTATTCAGGGGTAAAACGTTAAATCTCGTTATTAGCATAATTAAGCCAGCGTCGGCTATTTCTTAAACATTAACATGCGTATGCTTTAAGCTAATTTAGCTGCTATATAGGTACGCTTAATAACTAAAGGTGTTTATTCACTAGTTTTATTTTAAAATATGCAAGATGTAACTGCATTTAAAAAAACGGTCTTTTCCCTAAAGGGGTAGACAGAGGTGTAGCACTGAATTTTTTTTTGACAAATAACCCCAGTATCATTTTTACACGCAGCTATTATAAATATCAAAACGTTATGCAAAATAGTCACCATTATTTCAAATTATTATCTTAGCCGTAAAATATTTATTGCTAAACATAGGCCTTTCAAAGAGACAGATTGATTTCTTTACAATCAGGCCTTTCCATGGCTTTTAGTTCATTTAGTTCATTAGGACGAGGCCTATAGTAAAGACCATTTCAGTACCATTAATATCACTAACAAAACAGGGTAAAAAATGTAATGTCAACAAATTTGCCACCATTGTATGCCATAATATCAGACACAATAGAATTAACATTATGTCTCGTGTAGATCTGCTCTTAAGTACACGATGAGTTAAATCTGATTAAGCGTTCGCTGTTACGCACTGAGTGAGTGAGTATCCTTAACAATTTGAAGTTGCAACAGTATACAATTTTGACGGAATCTAAACCAAGTAGGCTCATTACCTTAAGATAATGATTATTCATATTAGATGACATAGCTTTGAATTATCCACTGTGTAACATAACTTTAGGTGAGTCTATAGCAGTTGGTGTAAATTTTAAGCGATTGTGTATTTGAGACCTGCTTAAGTAGTCTTATGAGAAAACGGATAGCTTTCCTAGTAAATTTTGTAATTATTTTGTAAAAAAAAGTCCTTCTCTGGCAATGTTCTCACAATTATGTACACTTCCATCCACTACTCGCAACCTCTACCAGAACTTCTACTACTACTTTTAAAACCTATTCCTACGCGTTTTTTAGGTTCGTATTAATACTCCAAAACTCTGTAAATAAAATAAATCACCTATCCAAAGTCTATCTGGAACGACCACATTTAACCTTGATTTGGTACTAACTAAATACATATTAAATATATCGCTAACAATAATCGCTACACCTGTAAATGTGGTCTAAATGAGCGGGCACTATGATACCTCTTATATTTAGTTTGATAACGACACAAGGATGGAACAGCCACCCAAACAAACACTATGGACCGTCAGGTTGTATTTACTAGACTAGTAACATTATAACTGTCGTTAGGTCAATCCATAATAATATTATAAATGCGAAAGTAACTCTGTCTGTTACGAATTAACGCCTAAACTACTGAACTGATTTTCATGAAATTTGGTAAAGAGATAGATTAGACCTCGGTGAACAACATAGTGTTCTATCTTTTATCTGTTATTTCATTTCATTTGAATGACTTCAAGAAATAGAGAATAAAAGTTTGTGTGAAAAATCAATATAAACAAAGATATAACCGACATTCACGCAGGTGATTTATAATTAATAATTATTGGCGACCTAAACAAATCCTGACACTAGGTTGACCACTAACCACTCAATAAGCAAGATCAGTTACCTAAACCGTGGTACCAAAAGGCGGTATAATGATCCAACACAGAATAGACAGGATCCTTTGATAAGACTGCCAGCATTAAAAAGCGTGATACATTCAAAAGGCAACATGGCGAAGGGCTCTCATATAATTATTGACAAAGGACAGCAGTGGATTCTAATGGAATGTAATAGCTTTCAGATACAGTTTTTTTTTAAGACATACTTGAGACACTGCGTTTTTGGAGACAACACCCAATAGGAGACTGCCATCAACAGCGCAATACTCCGAACAGGCTCCAAACTCAAAAAGGCCGAAGTATCGGGAACGTGAAGAGATGGCTATAGCTCGGAAACCGCAAGTTTGTGTAATGTCTCTCCCTAGACCGGCACATTTACTATCTTGCCCTGCATGCCCTGACACCTGTACACGCATGGACCTGTTTACAGTGCAACAGACAACGCACTGTTAGTGGCAGCGTACTGGTCTACACAGAGGCCCTAGACAAGTGGCATACATTTTTATTCTATTCATAGAATAGAATAAAAAATGTATGGAACAGACATAAGCTAGCGACAATGTTGGTGTTACTTTATGTCAAACCCATACGTTTTGTAATCTATTCTATGAATAGAATAGAAATCTATACCACTTGTCTAGGCCCTCAGATCTGACTCGCCCGTGTCTACACGATAAGAAGAAGAAGCCCAATACTTTCTACTACTGGGTGCACGCTTCGTCCAAAGTAAGGAGTATAGGTGACCGCAATAAAGTGATATACTTAGCTGTACTTATTACCTGATAATTCTTTGAAAAAGAAGAAAAAGGTAAATACATTTATTTGACACAGACAAAGAGACACACAAATTTTTAGAAGGTCAACACTAGCATATATATATATATTTTTGCCTTTTATGACACCAACGTCAAGTGATAACGTTAAAATTTACAAACAAAACTTAAACTAGTGTATAACATAAACTATACAAGAAATTTAAGAAAAGATTCACATAGTTAAATGCTTGTTTTCATTGCTTCGTTCATAGATCAGTGGTGCTGTAACAAGTTTAAGTGTTTCAGTTGAAACTTAAGACAAACTTAGTACTATTGGATATTTTAAAGACGAGCTACATTTAGATGAAAATAACTCTCAATACAGCAGCTGAGACTAGAGTTTTATTACAAAAGAAGTTAGACAGAAAATATTATCACCACTAATATTTATTTATTAAAAATGTATTTACAGTACCTACAATATATAGAAATCTAAAATTAAAAACTATATAAATAATTACTAAAATAATATACCGACTTAAACATTTTCGTACAACAATTATTTAATTTCTGCAGGGTACATTAAAAATAATACCTATTTCTACAGAAATAATATTAACTACCCTCTCATAGAAGATCGACGTAAGAGTAGTAGTATCCGCGTTTCGTTCGTTGAGTGAGAGCGCCGGTGGGCCAATTTCACCCTTTCCTCTTTCCCCACCTCCCTCATTCCCTTCCCCTAACCCTATTCCCAGCCGCCATAGTGGAGGTCACCATACCAGCAGTTTAAGACGATGGCTTTTGGTATGGTTGCCACCACTTCTGGATTCCACTGAATGGTAAGCATCAGGCGGGTGGAGTCACTTTGGTAGGTTAATATAAAAAAAAAACTAATAAGGCGTATGGCGCGCGACAATGGAGCAAATTTAAGTAGATTTTCTCCATTGTAACCCGTATTAACTGGGACTCTAAATGTGTTTTAGGGACATAATTACTAATCATTGTATGTTCCTAATGTAATTTTTTTTAATTTTTTATGTGATTTACTCATGTAAACGTACAAAATTTAGCACAACGCCTTTATGACCGCGGGGTAGGCGTGCATAGCACGATTCGCCAACTAAGTTGGGTATTTTACTGGTCACAATTCTAGACATAGGCTTACTGAGAATATAATAATAATAATAATTATTATATGAGAATGTATGTCTATTTACATACACCATAAATACACCATAAATGACTTGATAGATTTTAACGTATGTGATTAGAGTTTTGATTGTGGGAATGACATCACTACATCGTATAAAACAAAGTCCCTTCTCGCTGTCTGTCCCTATGAATGCTTAAATCTTATAAACTACGCAATGGATTTTGATGCGGTTTTTTTTTATAGATAGAGTGATTCAAGAAGAAGGTTTATATGTATAATACGTGCAAAATATGGTAGAGTAACACTGGTAATTTTAGGGGTTTCTAAGGTAATGTAAGGCAAACATAGCGGTTGCGGCAGTATATACCGGCTGGGAGCCTGTAAAGAAACTGTAATTTCAGGCAAACTGCTTCATCGACTTCTTTCATTTAGGGCAAACAGCTTTTTAGGCAAATTTCATGTTTAGGTATAACGCCTTCATTGGCATCTTGCGTTTAAGGTAACTCGATCAAAATGAAAGAAAACATGTTTGTATTGTCTAATGACAAAAAAGCTGTGAACATTGTTTAAAAAGACCTTCTGTATATTTATATTTATTTAGTATCAGCATAATACCTGTGCGAAGCCGGAGCGGGTCGCTAGTAAGGTTTATAAAATTTTTATGTAACGTCAGCACGAGAAAAAAAAAAGAGTGAAAGTCACTCATTTTTTTTTCTCGTTTTAGGCTTTACTTTGTGTTTTTTAATATATGTATCTAAATTGCTTAATGTGTAATATACGCAATAAAGAATATCTATGTCTTTTTATCTTTTTATATAACCCGAGGATTGGACCCGAGACCTTCGTGTAGCAGTAAGTGTATAGGTATTATAAATAAAGTAACAAAGCTTATAAATGTAACAAGTCCTTAACGCTACGAATTCCCAACATTTACTCCAAATTAATTGGATTTTTACCACCCTTTGTTTTTGTCAAGGATTTTTTTTCTTTTTTTACTTTAATTAAGTACTCTTAGACAAGGGTATTTTCTACCCATTCTTATTACACGCAGTTTTTTAGTTTTATAACTCAGGTCGAACTGTGATTGTGCGGTATGTTAGTACTAGCTGACCCGGCGAACTTCGTTCCGTCTAACAGTCGATCAACATTACTCTATTTTTCTAAAATAGAAGATTTTTTCTAAATTAAACGTAGCCGTTACTCCTTATTACATCAGCTACCTGACAATAAAAGTCCCGTCAAAATCGGTCCAGCCATTTCAAACAACCGGAACAAACCGACAGACAGACAAAAAAAATTTTTTTATTTTTTTTATTTTGGTGTATGTACCGTACATATATTCATATATACATGTAGTAAAAACGGTTATTTCAATATTACAAACAGACACTCCAATTTTATTATATGTATAGATTGTGGTTAATTGATAATCATTATGTTTTAGTGGTGTGATCTCGGGAACGAGACCGATTTTCGGGATAAAAGTAGGCTATAACCGTCTCCGCTTACGCGCTGAGTGATAACAAACACACACACACACACACATATATGTACATACACACAAACTTTCACATTTATAATATTAATAGGATGTCTGATGACTGGCCTGTTGGTCTAGTGGTTAGTGACCCTGACTGCTAAGCCGGAGGTCGTGGGTTCGATTCCCACCCAGGACTATTCTTTGTGTGATGAGCGTGATTGTTTGTTCTGTGTCTGGGTGTAATTTAATATGTATGTATTAACAAAAAAAAATATATAAGTAGTATATCAGTTGCAAATTAAGCAATTATATTTGCTTGTGTTATGGGTAGCCCATAACACAAGCAAATATAATTGCTTAATTTGGGACTAGATGGCGCTGTGTGCATGTGATAGAATATTATATTATTATTATAAAGGAATAATGCTGTTGATTTGGTGGTACAATGGTACTACACAGAAGTCTTGGTTTCTATCCCCGAGTCAGGTAAACCGAAATAAAGGACATGTCTTTAAAAAATGGGTATTTCTTCTGCCTACCCGTTCAGGCAAAGCAGCAACTATATTATTTTTATTAACTTCAAAGGTAGTTAGTAGTCAATCTAGTGTTAAAATGTGTTCAGTACCGCTAACACGAACATTTTATGCCTATCGAAATAGAATAGTAATAGAAAAAATTTGTATGGAAACTTGTACAGCGCTCGGTGAGCGTATTTGGAACTAAAATTTGGTAGCACGAACATCTAGCGGTAATTAACCTACAGTATCGAGAAGTAATCGTAAAGTAAACGCAGGAAATGTATGGAAATCGGCAGCACGAACATTTTTTGACATGTAGTATCGCCAAACGGCTATCGAATTAAACGAAAACTTTGTCACCGACATTTTTAAGGTGAGAGCGTTATCGAGAAGAGTTGTTTCTTGTTTTATTGTATTTATTTAAGTGAAAATGTTTGCATTATGACTGTATATAGATCATTATATGGCATTCTATTATTTTGCGTGGCGTTTGGCTGAAGAAACAAGAAGGAAAAGACGAGATAAGGTTTGTAAAATTAACTTGAAGTTAATCACATTTCTTTTAAAATTCAATGTAAAGAAAATTTAAATACTTTATAATTAACTTGATAATATTTCTTTCAGTGGTATTGTTCAAAGGGCTTTCTTAAGAAAATCGAAAATCTTACAGATTTAACGAAAACAATCGTTCACCTTATGCCAAGAACTTCGCTCCAAAGCACACTTGGGAGTCAGTAAAAGAATAAGCTTACATCATATTATGTACTCATTCATACGAAATTAATTGTCTTATATATTAGTTTAATCATCTAAGATTAAAACTGTGTTATTGTTACAGGTTATTTGTGCTTTGTCATTTTAAACCTACCACGGGCTCTTATTAACGCATGTTTTTTAAGGATATTGAGATGGGGCAAACAAGTGTCAGCCAGGAAATATGCGACGGAGGTCACGGAGGCACTTAACAATAACCAACACAAATCAAATTCCCCACTTTAAGAGGAGAGACGCCATAAGCGTAGGTAAAATAGTAGGTACGTTTCACATTTAGGTACGTTTCACATTTAGGTACATTTACTAAATAGTACCTAAGTACTTAGGTATCTACTTATGTTTTGTTATTATTACATAGATATCTTATTAAATTTTATGTACATAATGAACTTCTGCTTTACATTATTTTTTCAAAACTATGGAATACCAAGTGTATGCGGTATTCAGTATCAAATGGGCCAACGTGGTATAGATGACAGTAATCAGAAGACTTATTAAGCTGTTCACTAAGAAACCTTTTAGTAAATAGGCTTAACTTAATTGAATAGATCTCTCAATATTATAATTTTTCTTTAATTAATAGTTTTTAACTCTAATAAGAAACCTACTTAATTTTCTTCTTGTTGTTGTTAGTGTATAATAGTTTTGTTTTTTAAATCTGTGTGTTAATATCTCTACTAAGTACATAGTTATGTGTTTTTAACTGTGCAATGCTTTGGTGTAAACTGTTTTGTTGTGTATTTGTGTTTATAATAAATAAATAAATTATCTCTATAATATGTTCATTTTTATTAATAAAATATTGGAATAATCTGGGGAATATAAAGAGTGGTCAGCAAACTGTAATCAAATTGGCTGATATTTTACTTACATTCTTGTCATCATCATTGTCTTTAAGCGTCTTTCGTTTTCTATTGTGTCTGGTTGCATAGTGTTCAAAGTGTTTGCCTATACATTACTTTCACTTTATTTTATGGTACCTAGGTATGAATAAATGGCAACTGTATAAAATTTAAGAATATTTATTATAAAATTATATGTTTACAACGTATATTATAATCTATATTATTTATTTCTTGAAACTATTCTCTTAATATCATTCTCCTCACTTTTAAAAAATACTCATATAGCCACATTGCGCTTCCTTTTGTGATGATGTATCTGAGTGGTGGGTTGTGAACTAGCTAGTCTTTTGAGTCTTCGGTGGAGCTAGATTTGAATATTTGGGCTTGATGGTTTTACAGCCCTAAATTCACCGGCATCTTGACTGGAGCCTAGGGTATTCCAATCCTCATTACCTGTATGAACAAGATATTTAATGTAAATAACAATCAATAGGAATTTAATTGTTAGTAGGTACAGTTTAAGTAAGTATCACTATGGATGAAAATATTATTAAGATTCTTCAGTTCATATTTGGTTAAATATAGAGTACAAAAAAAAATTAAAATAAAAGGCAAGGTAAATGCCGCTAAATAGGTATGTCTGTTATTGTTAGTGTATTATGGTAACTGTTTATGGGAATATACTTATTACCCAACTAAGTCTATTTATAAATTACTTTCTCTAGTGGTAAGTGCAATTTAGACAGAGTATTAACGAGTAATCATTATTCTAACACAACGTGAACAATAGCACACCATACACATGTTAGACTTACCAATTGAAATTGCACGAAGTACAACTTTAACTTAAACTTCTTGCAGTCTGTAGGAACTAGATTATCTCTATCCTTTATTTCTTCACAATAAGCTTTGCGGCCTGGGTAGAACTCCATTCCTAAAATAAAATAAAGTAAACATTAGTAATTGCAACCACTTGATCATATTATTTTTACCAATTATCCAATAAATATGTAAGTACTTACTTTTCCATAAAGTCTACCAACATTGTGAACTGCGTAAAACTAGTATTTGAAGACATTCTTACTTTGATAATTTGATAATTCTGCTGTATTAATAAAAACCCAGTACAAACATCGCGCGTCAGTCTTTCAAATTCAAACTGTCATAAGTCAAAACCATAGATTACGTAAACTAAACAACTAAATTTACTACAAAATGGCTGCGTTCAGAAATTAAGAAGCTTAAATTTTTTTATGTCTGCTAAATTTAATTATAAAATTGTAATTTTTAGGTCGATTATTATTTTACATTACTTATTTCGTAAGGCCGTAACGTTATACCTTTATTAAGTTGCATTTTTATCACTGCAAATGATTTATTAAATACAACAATATTAGTTTTTGAACGCATCATTCCTTATCATTCTTCCATTCGTCTTGTGTACATGGCATTATTTAACCATAGTATCGAGTTCGTATCGAGTACACGTGAGTAAGGTAAATATGTTCATGCTGCCGATGATTTTATTTATAGTATCGACTCCGTTTTCGAATAGTTAGCTCGATACGAATACTTGACGTAATGGTTGAATGTTCGTGCTCGAGGTACGGCATCCGATTTGACCTAACGACTGTTATCAACTTGGTAACAACCGGGACCGACTTTTAACGTGTCCTCCGAAGCCGAAAGACGCTCAGATCAAATTACATTATGCGGTCACCCATCCATCGACCAGCCACACTTTTAATTGCTTAACTTGCACATCGATTACGGATTAGTGAATGCAGCGAGGTATGAGCACCAAAAACAAACTAAAATACGTAGAAAAGCAGATGTGTATACACAAGTGTGGTTTATAGTTACGCTAGTAGAGGCTAGAATGTAGGTAGTACAGGTGATATAGAACTAATTAAGTTTTTGTTACATACGGTACTTTAGCTTCTTGTTAAGGACGGGCTAAGGTGTAAGATGAAGCGAGTGACATTTTTGTAAAGAAAATTACTTAGATGCTTAGCTACGGGTCCGTTTTACAGATATACAGATTATTAATACAGATTATTAATAATTAATACAGATTCTTTATCACATAATATCATCCTTCGAAGTAAACCATTATCCATTGTTAATCTGCCACGCAGAGGTTGCAGGTTCGATTCCCGCTCAGTGCAAAACATTTGTGTACATGAAACAAACAAGTAGTCATGTACTTGCATTTGTCTGGGTAATTATATGCGCTTCGGCCATCTATAGAACAGGCGTTTCTGAACCAATTCTGTTTAATATGTGTTTAGAAACAAAAAGTATATAAGTATGTTTATCCGCATTCTAGAACCCATATCACAAGCTATTAATATATGCTTACTTTGGGTCTAGATGGCGTTGTGTGATTGATTATTATGGTATTACTATTATTCTTCTTCTCCCTTCCCTCACACCATGTCTACCCACAATACATGCGTAATTTTCCACCTAACCACATGTCCATACAAAGACAAACGATTTCCTATAAAAATTTCTAATGTTGCGCTTTTAGACCAATGCATTATACTGCATTCAAAATGTTACACCTTATTTAGGTACTACATACAACAATAACTTATAATAAATTCACGACTATCTCCCATTAATGGGGTAAGCAGAGACTATAGAACTCCATATGCAGCGATCCAATCACCTTTGCCTCTTCAACATTTATTAATATTTTCATAAACACGTCGGTTACGGGTGCTTCTAATTGTTCCTTTCGTCAACACATCACCAATTTGGTCCGCGTATGTTCATAATGTTCTTATCTACTAAACAATACAATATTAATAAATACAATATTAGCATAGTAATTTAGCGTTTCTAGTGTTGTGTGAGTAAATGTGTTGGATGGGCACCTGTACTTGTTAATGTATGTATTGCCTCTTTATATAATATTTTTACTTTTAAGTACCTTTATTGATAGCATTTACATTGTTAGCTTTGTGACAATAAACATTGTTAATATTAAATTAATAGCCATGTTCTCTTGGAAGTGATGTAAATCTTATACGAGAATATATATCTTTAAACCTATTAAGTATATTTATTTACTAACAAATTCGCTACAAGTGTTCATCTTATATTCGTTGTAATATGAAGGTAGATAAGACGCCGCCTCCATGGCACGCGCGCGACAGTTGCACTGGACCAGTCGCGTGCGCTATTAAGGGGAAGCGACTTACTAAAAATAATAAAGTTTACATTTCCAATACATTGTCTCATAATCATTATCATCGTGTCGGTCAAAAAAACGTCTAATGGAAACCATAGACTGAATCAATCAACTTTCAAAAAAAAATAAATTGTGTATATTTTTTTTTATCTTAGTTTAAATTTTTTAGTTTTCAAGACAGATTTAGGTGGGACAAGAGCAAATTTATAGGTAGTTGTCTTTTATCTATACCACTATAAACGGATAATAAATTATTAAAAAACAAAAAGTTCGTCTGCCTGAAACAAAGTAAAAAGAAAGAAATCCTTTTTTTTTCGTGCTAATGCTTCATTAAAAATTTATATACCTTATGTCATTCCCACAATTAATACGAATCTAATAAAATCTCATACGTTAAAATCCATTAAGCTATTTAGGCTGTAATCGTTCCAAAGAAATAGACACACATACTCACATACATACATACATATATACATACATACATACATACATGCAAACATACATACATATATACGTTCGAAAAACATTACCCTCATTGACTGTGTCAGTCGGAAAAAAGAAATAATTTTTTAAAAGTTTTTATGATAATAAAGAAGTTACAAATACGGGGACGCCCGAACGGTCCAAGAGATGTTGTTGGCGGACTTGGTCGTCTCTTGCGTTATATGACCGCAGATCCTATTGGCAGTAAATAGACGAATTTGTAAGTCTCAATGAGAAGTCTTTGGTATTAAGTGGGACGTAATAAACATACTAAAATAACAAATATTACTAAGTCGTGTATTATTGTCCCATCGAAGAAAATAAAACCTTACAGAAGTGTCTTAAAAACCTTTGTTTGGCAGTATAATAATATACACGGTAACACCAAACCAAGCTACAATCGTAAATCTTACAAAATTCTAAAACGATGTTAAGAGCGTTCACACAAAAGAGTAGCAACGTCGCGTCGTTTCGTGCTAACTATAAGCGTTATGGTGACTTACTTTTTATACAGCTTTCACGTAATTCTAAAAAAGTGTTCTAAAAAACATTTTTAAAATAAAGCTCCGATTAAATGATAAAAATTGAAAACCACGAAATTATTACACTAAATTGCGACGTCACCATTCTTCAAAATCGCTGTTAAAATGAATCTCTCGCAATCTTCGCCTTAACAAAAACAGTAACTAATAGTATCTAGTAAATATCTTAAACAGGTGTACAGATGAAACAATTTTTTTTTACTCGATCACCTGCGCAAGGTGGGGTTACACCTGCGTCATCTAAATATGTGTCATCTTTTGCAAAAACAGAAATGTGCAGTGTGTTTATGACCTTAACCTTTTGAGATATTTCTGTCTGTCAGTTTTTAAGCTGGTTGCATTCGTGGTTAGTGCGAATGTACCAAGTTTGATTTTAAGCTGAGATGATTGTGTTTTTTTTTATACGACTAAGGTGACAAACAAGCATACGGGCCTGATTGTAAGTAGTTACCGTAGCCTATGGACGCTTGCAACACCAGGAGCATCACTAGCGCGTTGCCGACCCTGTTAAAAACCTTTTAGCTCCTTTCTTGAAGAACTCCATGTTGTAGTCTCTTGAGAAAACCTCGACGGGGAGCTCATTCCACAACTTTATCGTACGAGGGAGAAAGTTTCTCTGAAACCTCACTGTACGGGACCTAAGAGGTTCTATGATGTGAGGATAAACTCCCAGTGTTTTAAAAATATTTAAAGAATGATGTAGAAGTTTAATAATAATAATAAATAGATCTTTATTCAAGTGACCATGACTCAATATGTTAGTAATACTTAAAAACTAGATGTTAGTAAAATACATATAGAAGCACAACATAAATACACGATATTATTAGTAGGTAGGTACGCGACTCACCGCTGCTGTATCTCGTGAGAGATAGCGCAACAGCGATTCACGTACGCACAATAAACCCTATTAGCAATCATGTTCAGGATGCTGTTCGAACTGGCCCCCACTCTACGCACTCTTTTTCCTCACCTCCCTCAATCCTTTCAATTACCCCACTGCCTTAACAGTAGGCAGCGGCTTCGCAGACTCTCTGGCATAGCAGGAGCAATGTTTGGGACTCTGAGTCGTCTATGAGCGACAGTTACCATTTACTATCACGTAGGCTGTTTGCTCCCCTGCCACTGTCTGTTAGGGTAAATCAATTTTTTTTTAGATTATACCATTAATAAGTATTTAACTTATGAATTTTCTGACAATGATAGAAGTATAGCACTTTATTATCCATTAACAGTCTGTTTGTAAAGTTCTTTATAAAGTTTGTAAGGTGAAGCTGCTGTCTAATTTCTAGTATTTTCTTAATCGCCGAACAACATTGAAAAGATAGATTAATAATATTCTAAACCAAAAAGACTACTAAAGTAATTAAACTACAGTAAGAGATTACAATCGAAAGGCATTATGCCTGTTTACTGCTTTAATTATTATAAAACAAGCAAAATATATTAATAAAAACAAAAAAGCGGCCTTCCTAAAACCAACTAAAAAGAAAAAAAACCCATTTCTATTTCGTGCTGAACAACATTGTAATATTTTATACCAATCACTCGCACAATTAATACAAATCTAATGACATTTCATAATTATGTTAAAATGTATTATGCTGTAGAGTGTGCCTAAGACATAGACGTACATACTTAAGTATGCTCAAAAAACATTAAAACGAGCAAAAACAACCATGAACTAGTGTGTTCCAAATTTATTAGTAGAGCAATAAAGCTTACCAAGCTTGTTTCTAACTTAAGTCATTTAAAATTTCAAGCTCCACAAAACAAAACATCGTAATAAAAAAATACATCCTTTGTAACTTTCTAATAAACAATACTTCACCTAAACTGCACTGAACTGTAAACCTATTGTGGATTTGACACACAGTCTATTGATCGATTTGATTAAGTTCAAAGACCTTTAGTAGGTACACCGACAACTCAGTTATGTCATTGTACTAAGATACTAGCTTAGCTTGGAACCATAGACGAGTAAACTGTTCTATACCACTTTACAGTGAATAGGGTCTAACTAGGAACAAAACTCTAACCTACTCCCCCACCCACGTTATTATAACTGACAAGCAAACACCCTTGTATATAAAGGCCTGTTAAAACCTGAGAAATTCGATTGGGTATGACTAATACTATGTACTGTTCACACCAAAGCGGAGTTTGCTATCCTTGTAGGTAGATATCGCGTGAGTTTCGCTCATGAAGGTATGAACTTTTCACCAGTTCGAGTGAGTATGCAGTATTGCGCTCTAGCCGCGGAACTACATACTAAATACCTGAACGAAATCCGCGCGGTATACCTCTACCAATAGCAGCAGCGAATACAGCATAAGTTTGAATAGGCTTTAAAACAGCTGACAGATTCGTGACAGGTAAGTTAATACTATTCAGTGTAGCATTAGACGGTGTCGCTGAGTGTTTGTACTACTAGCGGTTCTCGAATACTAAATATGATTGATATCTGGGTGAGTTGCTTTTACGTTAACGCAATCGAAACGTTTACCACTGCGACTTGCACCCAGTTTCTGCAAGGCTGATCAACGAAAAATTAACTAATCACCTGTTAAATCAAATGACTAATTATATATATATTTTTTATTTATTTTATAATAGATAAATTACACCCAGACACAAAACAAATAATCATGCTCATCACACCAAGATTTGCCCTAAGTGGGAATCGAACCCACGACCTCCGGCTTAGCAGTCAGGGTCACTAACCACTAGGCCAACAGGCCAATCATAACATATAATATATGTTATATATATGTCATATATATAACAGCCATTGATTCATTTTACATCAAAACGCTTGACCCAATCAGACTTCAGATGCATAAGTAACTTTTAGAACTGCCTGACATTAAACATATCGACATAACCTTTACTTCAAGTTAATGTTACGCAAATTCATATAAATTGGATAGACACACTTGAAGAACTCCTGTTTTCGTCATTAGAAGTCGATAGGTTACACATAGGGCATAGGTTCACTTGTCACTTATATGTCAGGGACTCATTACCTGCTTATTATGAAATGAATGAAATGAAAATATGTTTATTCATATCGGTTAATTAAATTAACACTTATGAACGTCAAAGTTTACAAAATGTCAGCAAACTAACCTACAGCCAGTTCGCTGACGAAGTAGAGCCATGAGAAGAACTGGCAAGAAACTCAGACCTCTCTTTTTAATCGCCAGGTTATTACAATTTTTGTAAGTTACGGTTTCAAGTAGCATGCAAAGTGACACAGGCAATACACTTAACTCTATAGGTAATTAATTACTTACAACTTTCTATGTTGTAAAGAAAAAATAAAAAGTAAAATGTGTGCTTTACAGGCTGCCTCAATTTGCATATTGCTACAAAAGGTAAAGGTAACATGTGAACTGTGATAAATGTTTCTATTCTAATATTTGCTATAAGTATAAAGTAAGATGAACTTAATTTACCACAGGAGTTCACAATGTACTCTATTTCACAAATCACAATGTATAATTTTAACTATACTAAGTATACAATTTTAACAAAACAATACAAAATGTGTACTTAACTGTTCAATTATGGCTCGGGCATCATGTCATGTATAAAAAATAATACAAAAAAAAACTATTTGTTAAAGCATGTCATTCTTAGTAATCATAAAAATGTCATTCATAGAATAATTAAGAAAAATATGTCCATATGTCAATAACATTAAGAGTAAAATTATTAAACTATTTGTTAATTATTATCACACAGGATAAAGGCATTGATCACCCAAGGCGTATTGGGAATTTTGATTTTATTGCCTTCAATTTAATTTCTACTTAAATTCATATAGTAAAGCCATTGAGCATAATAAACCCTCGAGTGATAATTATTGCTGGAGAAAATGCTGACTAGATTTATTTCCACAAAATGTATTGAAAATCTCGCAATTTCGGAACGATATATCTGGACAATTTTGGATAAGCTTACGTTCATCAGTTAATATAAAATGATATCACAATAACTACCCACAACACTATCTAGAATTAAATTAAGCATGTAAAGCTTGTGTCATGGGTTCTAGAATGCGGATATAGTATGCACTTAAGTATATGTATGTATGCACATGCGGGGATTGAATTTACGACTCCGCGTGACAGTCCGTACACGATTTCACTGAAACACAGAGGTAGTCAAATCAGTAAACAAGTTTTCCCAGATGATGATTAAAATTCTTGATAAAGTTTCTTTAACAAAAATATCCACTACACTAAATCCACAAATATTTTCACAGCTCACAGGTCCAATTAATCCTTATACCCGAGATGTATACTGACATAAACCGTAAACACAATTAGACGGTAACGTTCTTGGCATAAATCCAGTAGGTCACTTTAGGCAAGCACTGACAGGCTTTGGGTGACGTAATTATATTAGATTTAGTGCTTACATGTATCGCGATGTAGTCATTTTGCGAGTAAGACATAACGACCTTGTCATTTTACAAATCGAACTGTGTGCATTCTGCAACGTCATCGTTTATCACAAGTAGAGACGGCAGTAGATCCACGCTGATTTCAGCATGAATGGACCGGATCGTCCGGTGAAGTACTACCCTCTCATAGAAGATCGACTTAAGAGTAGTAGTATCCGTACTACTGCGTTTCGTTCGGTGAGTGCGAGCACCGGAGGCCCAATTTCCCCCCTTTCCTCTTTCCTCACCTCCCTCATTCCCTTCCCCTAACCCCATTCCCAGCCGCCATAGTGGAGGCCACCAGCAGTTTAAGACGGCTTTTTATGTGCTGGCTGCCACTTCTGGATTCCACTGACTGCTTACCATCAGGCGGGGTTGAGTCACTTTGGTAGGCTATAATATAAAAAAAAAATGGATATTTTGCGTTCTAGTCACTTTTTTTGTTACTAACTGTTAGCATTTAATTTCAAAATGATAACATACTGCATGATTTTTGGGATGATGTTCATTTTAGACCTTACTGCTTTCTATCGGGCAGAGAGACACTTCGATAGTCTAATTAAAAACTAGCTCCCCCGGTGTGCTTTCACCTGCGTTAAATTACATCTTTGGTTACTGCTCTACTCCCGTCGCATGTAGCGTGATGGTATTATAGGC
Organism: Parascotia fuliginaria; assembly: GCA_963082885.1. NCBI lineage: Eukaryota > Metazoa > Arthropoda > Insecta > Lepidoptera > Erebidae > Parascotia > Parascotia fuliginaria. The sequence continues at coordinate 9,324,568 of OY720197.1, forward strand.
TATTAATCTCAAAAAGAATTATTTAAATCTGACTGGTAGTTCCAAAGAAAGCGTTCAAACAAACAAATAAACGCTTTATATATTAGTTTATATAAGAAAAAATATCGAGTGGCTACACAGAAAAACGTGTCTAAAAAGCTTATATATTACAATAACAATACTAATAATGTGTACTCTAATACCCCTGATTGACCCAGAAACAATAAGTTTCCTTGAAATGAAATGAAATGAAATATATGTTTATTCATTTAAGTTAATTAAATTAACACTTATGAACGTCAAAGTTTACAAAATGTCAGCAAATTAACCTACATCCAGTTCGCTGACGAAGTAGAGCCATGAAAAGAACTGGCAAGAAACTCAGTTGCGTTGCGTTTATTTTTAAACTGAAAAAGAAAAGCAACTGACACGTTCACAGAGGAAGAAACAGAACGTAAAATGTAAAATTCGTTTTTAATGCTAAGAATTTCTCTATAAAAAACTCACATTCACTTTTACCTAGAGACCGACACTAACAGCGCCTTTAAATTAGAGGCGCGAGGAAACGCTGCTGTGGCGCCACTACTAGCTTTTATACAATTCTAGAAGCGCAGTCGCAGCACCACTATCGTAGACCGCCACAGATAGTGGCGCTGCTACTGCGCTTCTAAAAAATGACAGTGTGCGTGGCAGTCTCAACACAGTACTATTAAGGCTCGCGTATTATATCGCATAGCATAACAAAAGTCCTTCACACAAGCAAACATCACTTTAGTACATTTTATATCAACTATCGCACACCAGCGGGCTGCATTACAACGCAACGCACAGCTATACTGCGACTACTATGTTTTTGCTGACGCAATTTTACAATGCGGCGCGCTAGCCTGAGAGTCATCACCGAAACACTGATATTTGTATACCTACTTACTTTTCTTCTTCTATGACGTTACTACTGATATAATTGAAAACGTATCGAGTTCCATGTATACACAGAATACAGTAGAAACTTTTTGAAATATGTATTATTAAATGCCTCCGCTGTAGTTTGCTGAGCGCTCTGCATATTTTCAGTTACATTGTGAGCTTGTTGTTTTGAATATAATACTATAAAATTTGACTTAAATACAGTCATGAGTTTCGTTTAAGCTTGTTCGTTAAATGGGATTGGGTGGATTTAAAATCAAAGTCCAAATTAATTATTCATTAATATCATAATAGGTCTATACGTAAGTGAATAAGGCACCCGATTCGTAAACACGAGGTAGTAGGGTTCAAATCCAGGCAAGTACTAATGTGATTTTTCACATCATATGTACTTTCTAAGTTTATCTTGGACATTTTTGACTGACGGTGAAGGAAAACATCGTAAGGAAACCTGGACTTCTGACTTGGAAAGTCTGAAATTGCCAATCTGCCTTGAGCGTGGTGATTAATGCTCATGCCTTCTCTATATGATAAGAGGCCTTTGCCCTGCAGTGGGACAATAAACAGGCTAGTTAATAAGGTACATACATGACTAGCAACCTCACTTGGTTAGTTCTATATTCTTTGCGAGTTGATTGTTAATAAATAGACCTATTTGTTTAAAAGTTTACAATGAGTAATAAACGAAAACTTAATAATAAAACATTGAAAATCAAAAAATTGTAACACAAAGTGCCAAATTCGTAAGCAAAAGTAATTATTGAATATTGGTCCAGGGAAAGAAGTATTAAGATCATGGTGAATAACGTCGCCGGGCAACCAGCATAAAGTTATTCTATACTAATAAATAAAGCGAAAAATTTTGTTTGTTTAAACGCGCTAATCTCAGGCAATACCAGTCGGATTTAAGATTTTGTGGTCAACTGAGCCCACAGGCCGTTTAGCCCGCGGGCTCAGTTGACCACTTGCTGCGGCTGATTCTTTTTGAGTTTGATAGTCCAGTTCTTGAGGAAGGTTATAGGCTATGTAGCATCACGAGCAGTAACCAATAAAGTAACTTAACGGGCAGCTAGTTGTATGTATATGTTCGAATGTTATACATCCTTAAGGATGGTTTTGACCTCACAAAAGCGATTCAAACTACGCGATGTATGGAGTACGGAATGCAATATCTTTGTTTTCTCGACACGAAGGCATGCATGTATGTACTCGTATTTAGAGTTTTAAGTTAACGGTGAATAAATGTGGAAAGTGAACGAATGGTAAAGTTATGTTATAAGCCATGTCTGACCTGGAAAAGAGAGACCTGGCAAATAATAAAATTATTTTTAGAAAAAAAATGAAAACCGTCTTCAAACAACACCTACATGTTCAATCCTTAACTAAAAAGTAGAAAATAATATTTTATTTATTTCAAAGCAAAGAACATTAAAGGGGAATCAACGCAATCCTTGATACCTATAATACTTTACTATTTATAGTTTTTAATCAGTTATTTTGGAGTCGGTGCCAGTCAAGAAGGATCATAAGTACCTTCATAAAAATAACCTACCTACTAGCAAAAAAAACCTTCTTGATTGATAAGGTAACAAAAAAAAGAAACATGCGACCAGAATTGATAACCTCCTCCTTTTTGAAGTCGGTTGAAAAAGACTGATATTACTGTATATGAGCAGAACACTGATAAATGATCATGACTTCTTTTTAGTGTTTCTTACCCAAAGAACGAGACCCTATTACTAAGACTCCGCTGTCCGTCTGTCCGTCTGTCACTAGGCAGTATCTGAACCATGACCGTTAGACTGTTGAAATTTTCACAAAAGTGGTATTTTTGTTTCTGCTATAACAACGAATAATAAAAATAAAATAAATATGGGGCTCCCATACAACAGACATGCTTTTTTTTGCCGTTTTTACAGTTAATGTGTGAGTCCAACTTGCACTTGGCCGGTTTTTTATTAACGTACCAAACCGACAGGAGATTTTTCTATAAGTCATCCTAAGGTGGGAATATAACTGAGACGATCTATAATAAAATATATCTACTAAGTCTACTGATATAATATTTCGATAATAGATTCACAAGTTATCCATTAGTTTCATTCTCTGATCCATTTCAGCATTCTCAAACAAAAAATCTATTAATATTATAAATGCGAAAGTTTGTGTGTAAGAATGTGTTTGTGTGTGTGTGTGTGTGTGTGTATTTGTTACTACACAGCGCCTAAACGGCTAAAAATTAGCTGAAAATTGATATGTAGAGAGATTCGGTACCGGAGACGGACATAGGCTACTTTTTATTCCAAAAATTGGTCTGGTTCCCAAGGAATACACACATATTTTACGCGCGGGCGAAGCCGTGGGTCGCAGCTAGTTAAAAATAAATACTTTCTAAGAATATAAGAATATTTTGCAATGTTAAATCCATTTTATTTATATTGAATACGTAACATCCGTTAGACGTCAAAGAGAATTCTGAAAATTTCAAATTGTGAACGGTTTTGGTGGACTGCATCCGGTTCCGGCCAACAAGCTACGATTTATATGAAAGGATTAAATAAGAAATAAGTTTTCTATGTAAAATATACAAATAATATAATAATATTATATAATATAATATAATATTCTACCACATTCACACAGCGCCATCTAGCCCCAAATTAAGCAATTATATTTGCTTGTGTTATGGGTACTAAACAACTGATATACTACTTATATACATTTTTTTTTTGTAAATACATACATATTATAGATAAATTACACCCAGACACAGAACAAACAATCATGCTCATCACACAAAGGTTTGTCCTGGGTGGGAATCGAACCCACGACCTCCGGCTTAGCAGTCAGGGTCACTAACCACTAGACCAACAAGCCAGTCGATAATGTACATAGCTTCACGCCTTATATTCCTGAAGGGGTGGGCAGAGGTGTTAAGGGAGAGCCTGTTGCCAACAACAACAATTTCGGATTCCGGGCTAATACTGTGAATTTTTTTGACAGAAATTTTCCTCCTTGCCTCTTTCCTCACCTCCCTCATTCCCTTCCCCTAACCCCATTCCCAGCCGCCATAGTGGAGGCCACCATACCAGCAGTTTAAGACGATGGCTTTTAGTATAGTGGCCGTCACTTCTGGATCCACTGACTGCTTACCATCAGGCGGGGTGGAGTCACTTTGGTAGGCTACAATATAAAAAAAAACAGTAAACGTTATTTACTAGACAATATTTCTCTGTCTTGTAAAGTGGTTATAATAATATGAACAATAGATCACTAAATAAATAGTTAGCTAAGTGCAGTATTCATCACGCAAAAAGGCCCAACTACGAAGGGACCACATGCGAAAAACGAGCCCGCGAAAAGAAGAAAGAAGTGCAGTATAAGAGTATGTAAAGTTATGATATCCTAAAAATATTATGAAAGCAATAGTTTTTGTGTGTGTGTTTGTTATCACTCAGCGCCTAAACGTTTAAACCGATCTCGATGAAAATTGGTGTAGATATATAAATTAAAGTGCGGAAAGACTATTTTACTGACATTTTCCTGGTGTTTACTCTAAGAAACGAAGAAGAACGAGACCGAGTGAATCTATATTCTACCGAAAACATTATTTATACCTATGATCTTATCTAACACATTTTATAGCTCAAAAATTGCACATGGTTTTAAAAATCCAATGTCGGACAAGCCCGGACATGTTCAGACATGGTTGGACGTACACAGTGTCCGGAATGCGTTCGTATCGGACACCGTCATTATTGCAAGCTTTACACTAGTTGAAAATGTTGGAATGCAATAAAATAGTATTATGTTTGTAATCGTGGTGAGTAAAGAAATGTAAATCGCAAAAAGGTTATAAAAATTGAAATTAGATAAAAGTAATATGATTTTTTCGACGTAAATAATAATAATACCAGCCTGTTTACTGTCCTACTGCAGGACAAAGGCCTCTAAGGCATAAGCATTAATCACCACGCTTGTTCAAGGCGGTTTAGCAATAGACTTTTAAGTCCAGGTTTCCTCACGATGTTTTCCTTTACCGCCAGAAAGAAATATCCAAAACAAACTTAGAAAGTACGTGTGTATTGAAAAATTATATTAGTACTTGCCAGGATTCGAACCCGAACATCGTGTTTACAAATCTGGTGCCTTATCCACTGGATCATTTCGATTCGACATGATTGCCAATATTCGACTGTTCTTCACTTTATATTATTAACAATGTGACGTATGCTTTCAACCTGTAGTAGTAAGTAACAAAGAAAAGAAATAAAAAAAGAATTGGTATTTTATTCTGCTCAGAGGCGCTAGACAAGTGTCATAGGGCTTAGATTTATATTCTATTCATAGAATAGATTAAAAAATGTATGGGATTGACATAAAAGCTAACGCTAACATTATCGTTAACCTATGTCAATTCCATAAATTTTATATCTATTATATGAATAGAATAGAAATCTAAGCCACTTGTCTAAGCCCTCAGAGGCTACAAAAAAAAAACAAAAAAAATTACTGATTAGTCCAAAAAATAACATAAAAGAAAGAGTGTGTGTACTCATGTACGCACGTAAGAAGTTATACTTCTTTAGCGTAACAATCCAAAAATACCAAATAATAACACAACGCATACATACATAACAGTTAACCTCAAATCTATAAATGCACTTAAAACAGTATATTAAAACCACTTTTACCACTAATATTCAAAATAAATATTTTTACTGATAAATGATCAATAAAAAATATCTATCACCGTCATAAATATAATTGAATTGATATAAGCACCAATATATTTTTATTTATTCACACTGATTATTTGTACTGATACGACACACAAAAGTTCGCAACTAATTTCAGGGTGTAAAAGGTTCGCAACTAACTTCAGGGTGTTGCTTTTTTCTGTCGGTGTGCGCGCGCATCGTAAAAATTCACTCTCATCATTTTTCCCAATCGCGCCAACAGAAGTATAACTTCAAAAACTAAAAACTAAACTACAATTTTTTTTTCTTTTTTTGAGATATTTCTGTGTATTATTCATATTTATACCACAAAGAAACAACTTAATCTCTTCATAGACTTATCTCAGATCCTTATAAAATACTCTCTGACCTCAATGGTATTACAAAAAGCCTCCATCAAAAGAGCACCTTGCAATACTATACACAATATTGTTATTCATATGTATGTTTTGTACGTCTAATCTCGGAAACATAAATCCTGAACAATTTAACACCTTACAAAGTCGGAAACGGAAGTCACTCGTTTCCTACCGAAAAACGCGAGTAATTTTTTTTACAGTGACGTTTTAGCTGTTGTGACGTCGCGTCCGGGTTAGATTTTTTGACGTCACGAGATGTGACGCACTTCCGCTAGGATTATGTTCTGTGTATGAATATAATATATGAAGGTTTAATTTTATTGAGCTTTTAAAATAATGGGATTTCTATCATAATAATAATGTTGTGGTGTTTTGTATACGGCAAATAAGGCTTTTAGGGATTTTAAATGTTGGTTAGTTTAGCGGTTAAGGAAGGTAATGTTTTTTTTTTTTATATATTAGTTTACCAAAGTGACTCCACCCCACCTGATGGTAAGCAGTCAGTGGAATCCAGAAGTGGTGGCCACCATACCATCGTCTTAAACTGCTGGTATGGTAGTCTCCACTATGGCGGCTGGGAATGGGGTTAGGGGAAGGGAATGAAGGAGGTAAGGAAAGGGGAAAAGGGTGAAGTTGGGCCTCCGGCGCTCTCACTCACCGAGCGAAACGTAGTAGTACGGATACTACTGCGGATACTACTCTTACGTCGATCTTCTATGAGAGGGTAGTACTTCCCCGGACGATCCGGCCCATTCATGTTGAAACCAGCGTGGATCTACTACCGTTCCGTTAATGTTTAGCTTCTTCTCATTAATTTCCTATCTTCCCTTTATTCGCCTCTATTTAGCCTCAAGATATCAAATTGTTATTCTAGCTTCCCGAGGGGCTGTTTAACCTGCGTTACATTACATCTTCGGTTACTATGTGATGATGGCTGGCCCGTGCGTCATGCTCGTGAACGGGTACTACTTGGGATGACTGGTCAATCTTGACATGACATACATTTAATATTCAATCCAGTATTACCTTGTCGTGCAATGTGACCAGGAGGTGCATTTACCAGTTTCATTAAAATACGTAGTCAAATTACCATACTAGATGAAACTAAATAATTGAAATCATCTCTTTTCTTTCTTTAATCTTAGTAATTATATTAATTGGTTAATTGGTAATAATTACTTTGTACGGTTCTTTGGTTGCGTTGAGTGTTTAAATTGTAACTCATACAAATAACTCTAATTATCTGGCGATTGAAAAGAGTGGCGTGAGTTTCTTGTCAGTTCTTCTCACAGCTCTACCTCGTCAGCGAACTGGCTGTAGGTTAATTGGCTGACTTCATGTAATGTTGACTTTTCATAAGCATCATACTTTATGATCAAAATGAAATAAATGCTTTGAGTTTGAGTTGGAGTTTACTGCTCGGCTCCCGTCGCCACCAGCGTGATGTTACTTAACCTATAATCTCGCTCAAGAACTGAGCTATCAAACGATAAAGAATTATTCCGACTGGTAATTTCAGAGATAAGAGCGTTCAAACAAACTCTACTCTTTATATTGTAGTATAGATTTTGTACAATCACCGGATCTTCAATTAAAGAGTGTCACGAACTTTTATCACAGATTATTTACCTACTAGCTCCATTAGTAAGTTCCTTCGAAACTACGATTGACAGACAAACAAAATTTTAAGCTTTATCATCGTTAGTATAAGAATTAGTATCGCATGAAAGGTTTTAAACGGTCATAGTTGCTCATAAGCAGTTTTGTAATGTCGGTGTAAATAAAGCCTTAACGTGTATATGTCAAAAGTGACAGAAATATTTTTTTTGTAACGAAAAGTTTATTTTTCCCGTCGCCAGTAGCGTTATGTTACATAGCATATAACCTTCCTTTAGAACTGGGCTATCATATAATAAACCTAAATATACCTACGGGAATCCAAGCTCTCATGCATTAGGTATTTACATACCTTATTTTTCTTGACGTTTCGACCAGGTTAAACCGGCCGTGGTCACAAGCATACTGATGAGGCGATGTCAAAATAAGGTATGTAAATACCTAATGCATGATCGCGTGAATTCCCGTATATTTGGATTAATTATATCAAGCAACGCGAAAGTTTAAAAGTAAATATGGGCTATCATACGCAAAGAGAATTAATTAAATCCGACTGGTAGGTAGTTTTAGAGATTAGCGCGTTCAAACAAACAAACTCTTCTACTTTATAATATAATAGTATTCAAACAAACAACCATATGCCAACAACAAATTCTTTCCTATTTCGGCCACACAGTGCGCAGAGGCGATGAAAGTCTGGAAAAACTGATTGTCGTTGGGAACACCGAAGACAAACGGTCGCGTGGTCGTTCACCAACCAGATGGACTGATCAAGTGAAAGACTCATCGTCCTCCAAATTCCACGCGCTGGATCGAGACCGGTGGAGGAAGATCATCCGCTCCAGATGCTACCCCGATGCTGACCACGATCCTCAGACATGAGGGACCGATTAGAGAGAGAGATTCAAACAAAATCATTCTGTAGGTACTTACTCAACGCAAAGAATACGTAACGTTGTTATAGAGAAAGTATTTATTTATAGTCTTCGTTTTGTTTGCTATCATTAAACACTCATTATTTATATAATATTGAAAATAAAAGTAGGCTTGTATCTTGTATTGGTTTTTTTATTAAGGTGCACTGGAAAATCAACATAATTATATTTGATATCTTTAAAATAAATTAACCAACCCACATTTTACTTAGCTATGTACCTTTATCCGCATTCTGGAATCCATACCACAAGCTCTAACATGCTTACTTTGGAACTGTATAGTTGTTGTGTTATATGTATTATATATATTATAATGTGTACTGTCCCACTGCAAGACAAAGACATACTAAAATAATTGCTCAAAAAAAAAATGTGTAACTGCTAAGCGCTTGAACGAAAATTGGTATGTAGATAGATTCGATGTCGAAGAGATTATTTTTAAAATTGGTCTGGTTCCCTAGGGCAAAAAAGCACATTTTTGACTTATGTGAAGCCATAGGGCGTAGTTAGTACTAAGTATTTATTCCAACAAAACTCGTTAAAACAATGAAATATACACACATATATTCCTTAGTCCAAAAGCTATAGTTTCCCACAAGATACAAACTCATTATCACCCACTATAAATAAGGCTTTACATCCTTTACCTGCGGAACCTGTTTGCCCGACGGTAGCTAAACCTTTTTGTTGTTCTAAAAATACAAGTTATACTACTTATAATTGTTGGTCTATGTAGAAGATGGTACTAAATTGTAGTAGTGTTGTGTTAGTGTTAATACTACCTAGGTAGTGTTTATAGGTGTTGTGATTTTTCTGATAAAAAGTATTTTTTTGAAGCTCATGTATGATTTTAATTCGTCAACGCAAGCGCTCACGCGTTTTATTCCTGAAGGGGCAAGCAAAGCTATTTAACCTCCATGTTTTACCAGTTATGTTGATTTTATATAAAAAAATCGCTCTGTATGTGACTTCGGCAGTCTGTCAAAAAAGCCTGTTGCCATTTTTATGTCACAATTTAAAACTCCTTAATAACACACAGAATTTCTTTACAGAAAAACCCAAAATCACATTAACCGACCCGGATCCAAACTCGTCTTTCACGTGTCCTTACCAGTCATACTAATCATCAACAAGGATCCACTATTTTCCTACCCATAATGTTGAAATTTTCTGTCCAAATTATATACCTACATGGGAACAACTTCGGGGTATCCCTTTCTAATAAAAAAAGAATTATCAAAATCGGACTAATCTGTAAAGAGTTATGTGTTATACATTAAAAAAAATATATACGCATCAACTTGAGCACCTCCACCGTCCTCCATCGGTTAAAAACAAAAATCTAGTTATCCAGTAGCCGTTCCATGAAAGAAGAAGTCAATAGACCCTCAATCTTCAAGAACTGGAGTGATAAGCAACGGAAATACCGAGATTCCAACTGGTTTATTGCTTAACTATAAATAACACCAGTTCTTCCTTTAGTACGTACTAGGACAGTGTTTCTCAAGTGTGTTTGTAAGCTATTTATAGTGAGAACAGAGAGAGTGGCAACAGCAAACTACGACAAATAATTTGTATACCTATTTTTTCACGACTGAACACTGCTACCCAAAATTCAGTCATTGCTTAGTTTGGGAATCAGTATTTATTTATTTATTATTTATATATTTACCAACTTACACTGACAGTATAAACTACACGTACAAGTTACTGGTAAGAACTTAGATAAAATTAAAATTATTAGAGAAACAGAATAGAATATTTACACACAACAACACTTAAGAGTAGGAACATTTAACATAAGTACATGACTTATAAATAAAAATATAATAAATAAAAGTAGGGAGATAGATACATTATAGTTAGTTTAACACATTTATAATATCACATTTTCTCTGTCATATATTGTTGTACTTTTTTGTGTCAATAAAGTTTATTATTATTATTTGGGACAATAAATTATTTTATTGTCATAATATACTTTTATATAGGTACTTACTATCAGAATACATTTTTATTTAAATATAGTAGTTATGCTGGTGTAGGAACACTTTACCAACGCATGTGAGTCTATCTAATTTTAATCCTTAATGTTCGACATGAAAAAGCATTATCATAAAGCTACCGGAGTGAAAACTACCATGCTTACCATTAGCTGAAGTGAAGTTTGTGTTAGAAAATATAGGAATCAGTATCTAAACAGATTTTAAGATTACATGGCATCATGACTTTTCTCCGTAGGTCTAAACAGTAGATTTAAGACGCACGTATGTATATGTACATGTATTCGTCTACAAGATTTTCATATGTATCAACTTTATATCAACTTACCTCACCTAATAAATATATATTAATAATAATATTAAATATTTTTATTGTTAGTGGTGATACATAAATCAATAAAGAAAATGAACTGTTTCTGTGGTTAAAACTACTACACACTATAAAAACACACACAGAAGTACTTTGGTAGGGTTGTTACGAATATTTTGGTATTTTTTGACAAATATCTATACTGTGTTATTTTCAAAATAATTTCAAGTTTGATTCCGATTTCATTCTATTAAACTATGATAGCTAAAACATCTGTTTATTATGTCATTAACTCATTAACGCAGATCAATATTATAATTGTTTTAATTAACATTGCGATTAAAGAACAGTTTGCATACATTTAAAGTTTTATCATTTTATATTTAAATATTTTAGTTAAAGGTTTGATTTGGCTTAAATATTACAGTTTTTGCGACCATTCTTCATTTCTATACATATCATACCGCCCGGTATCATCCCAATATAGCGAAAGGCCTTTTCTCATATTAAAGAAGGCATAATCATTGACACATACATACATTGAATTTTTATGCACATACATACACATTATAACAGTCAATCTTTTGTTAACAAGTATAACAAAACTTTGAGAACCATTGACTTCGTATATTGGAACCTTGGTTCTGCAATAATTGGGAGTGAACCTAGGACTTATCTAGTATGTGTCGGTGTAAATTAATATACAATCTTATCGATAAATTAAAGACTTACATGTTTTACTAGCTGTCGTATACGGGTTCGCTTGCATGACTAAGAAAATACACAATATCGTTTTTGCTGACTGCTCTGCTCTCGTTGCCAAAAGGAATTATTTTCCAGAGATTAACGCGTTCAAACAAATAATCAAACTCTTTCTCTTTATATAATAGTATAGATATTACAGGAAAGTAGTATGACTAAGGTAAAATCAAATCACATTTACGCACTTGACAATAAGTGTATTTAATAAAGGGTTACACAAAAAGCTTTCCGAAAAGATAATTCGATGATTAATCTGATATATTTGTGTAACCCAGCAATGAAATCTCGCTTCCCTCTCCCAAAACAAAAGATATTCCCCAAATAAAATATAAAAGGGACCCTTGAAGACCCTACGTGAGGTCAGGACTCTAATGAATGAAGTAATTAGAACGGCTATATTTTTGACTAGCCTCTCGCAGGGGTTTCAACCGCGTTAAGTTATATTTTTGATTACTACTTCGCATCCATCGCTCCTGGCGTGATGCTATATAAACTAAAACCTTCCTCAAGAACTGAACTATCGAACGCAACAATAATTATTGAAATCCGACTGGTAGTTTTAGAGATAAGCGCGTTCAAACAAACAAACACTGCCGCTATAATAAGTATAAATTGCAAAAAGTAAGATTTTTGACATTTTTGTAGGTATAACTTGGATTACTTTAGCTTAAGTGTATTGTTATGTTAATCGACTTACTTGGTGGTTTAGTTACATTGTGTAAAGATTGCCATAATGTGCACTTTGGTTCGATGTCCTGTTCGGGTTAAATTATATTGTTTTTCCGTCGAGATATTCCCTGTATTAGTCCCGGTTCACACCTGTTTCCCATTATTGGGGTGAGCAGAGACTACAGAACGTCATTTGCTGCAATCCAAAATATCTGTATTTGGTGCTTTATGTGGAATAGCTTAAGTGCTCAAAGCATAGGTAGGTGCTAGAACAATTGGTGCCAAATAAATACTTTGAAATAGTTCTTGTTATATGGCAACAGGCTCGAAATACTCGTATTTTCGTGGAAATAGGTGTGATGCTTGGTTATGTTAACCACACAATTTCTTTTGGTTAACACAATATACAGTAGCAATACATACCAATTGCCTTAAAGTGTCAAATAAAGCCTTATTTATACGTCACAAGATAGTGTCACAATGTCTATTGCCAAATATGGTACTATCTAATTTAATTATTGTTAGTGTCGTTGTCAGTTGTTTTAGTTTAAAAAGTTCAAGTACCTAACTAGTGATGTATCCATAGAACTTTTATTAAATTTATACTATTCAATTAAGAGGAAGAGTTTGTTTTAAAGCTCTCCGCGGTGCGGATTCACCCGTGTTTTTGCTTACTGCTCTGCTCCCGTCGCCAGTAGCGTGATGTTACTTAGCTTATAACCTTCCTCGAGAACTGGACTATCATACAAAAAAGATTTTTTCAAATCTGACTATAAAGTTTCAGAGATTAACGCGTTCAAACAAACAAACAAACTCTGCCGCTTTATAGAACAGAAGATATAGTTAAACTTAGTAATTTAGATGAATTTAAAAAACTCATAATTAAAAAACTTATACGTGGTCCTAAAACAAAACTTCACATCACTACCATTGACCAAATACAAAAACATCTAATACAAGAAACAGTATGCTCGGCCAAAATCGGTACATGTTTGCGTATAACCACTTAGATGACTCAATTGCTATGGTGTTAAAAAGTAAATGGACTATTATTGTAATATGTATTTGTAATTGCTACTTCCTTATTGTGTCACAATAAAGTGGGTTTTGTTTGAAAGCGGAAATTGAGGCTCAAAATTTAAAATGCTTTGTATAAATAAACATCGTCCGCCTTCGCTTCGTCTAAGCCAAAAGTTTTATTTGATCTTACAAGCCTATGGAAAATATTATAGAAATAGTGTCGTAGTGCAATCATTCAGATTTAACCAGACTCTTAAAATATTGAATTTCTAAATATTATTGCTAAAATAAATGTTAAACATGCTAATTATAGTTTATCCGCTTCATTTATTGATTTCTAAAAGTGAAAGAATTTTCAAATCGGTAACGTAGATTTCTAGGTTAATCGTTGCAAACAAACAAACATCCTAGGAATCAAATCTATTCTATTTATAATATTACGCTGTCTAGACCCAAAGTAAGCATTTTTTTATAGTTTGTAATATGGATTCTAGCATACTATTGTTATTATCCCACTGTACGAACAGGCCTCTTCTCATATAAAGAAGGCATTGATCGACATGTTATCAATGCTTCTTAAAATAGAACAGTTATTGTGCTTGTCTTTTTTATACGACTTTGGTTGGTGGCAAACAAGCATACCTGATGGTAAGTGGCAACCATAACCTATAGAGATGGCTGTATTTTCCAAGCATTACGAAAGTAATAATGCTTAAAAAACACAATCAAATCGTTGCCGACTACGGAGAAGGGGATGAGGAAGGAAAAGGGAAAAGGATCAGGACTGAGGGGGTATTTAGTCTTCTTATTTTAGATGATGGGCAGAGGAAGATGTCATTAACAAGACAAGAAGGCTTGCCTGTTTTATCGACATCGGTCCTTGGAAACTGATCGAGGTCTACATATATTCAGCAGTAAGTAGATGTTTTAAGATCGAGGTGATGAGTGAGAGACGGAGATAAAAAAATCACATAGATAGTCCATTTCGTGTATAATTCACCACAGCATTAATATCAACAATATCACTACAACTATACAATGCCATCTAGACTGAAAGTAAGCATATATTATAGCTTGTAATATGGGTTCTAGAATGCGGATAAACATACTTATATACTTTTTGGTAAATACTTACATATTATATATAGAAACACCCAGACCAATGCAAATAGACATGTCCATGCACACAAATATTTGCACTGAGCGAGAATCGAACCAGCGACCTCTGCGTGGCAGTCACCACCACCAAACCTCAGATATCATCAATAATAATTTCAATTTGATTTTTATATCTAACAGTAAATGCTGTTTTCTGTAAATCCTTTTTTATATTATAAACTTGTATTAAGTAATACGTTTTCACTATTACTTAAAATGTTGGTACATATTATACAGAATGTGATAAAGTAAGAATAAAAAATAGTTCGAACCGCGTCCGGTCTAAGATGCAATCGGATGGTGTTATGTAAGAGGGAGCTACAGCTTTAAAGTGGCATTTTTTTGCAGCATCAATTGTGCATTCAGTGTGATAGGTCATTTTAATGTGAAAAATTTGTTTGTTTTTATAACTCTGACTGAATTTATTTATTTTTTGTTTGTTTATTAGGCACAAATACAGATAACAAATTACAAATTTAACAGAAAAAAATAAAATACAGTAGATACATGTAAATTTGATATCCGATTACGGTTGAGCACAGCATTTGAAAAAAAGAATAGTACAAGTTATAGGGTAGTTAGGTAAGAATATATACATGGGGTACAAGATATAATAATATGAATTTAAATGTGATAGAAAATTAAATTAAATTAACAATACACTAATGTGAAAAAAAATAGAATGAATGCAAAGAAATATGCTGAGAAGCATAGGGGTAGTTATCTACCATAAGCATGTATAGACGACCAAGGACGCTACCACAACCTCTTAAAGCAATCTTATTATATAACCTTACTTTGTCTCTATCCTTTTTTTTTAATGGTACAAAAGAAAAAGACATTACAAAATAAGATTAAAATAATACTGCTATACGAGATAGTGGCAAGCCCTCTGATTATAGCAGGGTATTAAAGAAAGAATATGTTCAATGTACATATTCTCTATTTTTTTATATTTGGTTAAAAAATAAACTTCCAATGGCCGTACCAGTACCTACACAAACCTTGTGTCACGAACTTTTTTGGAAACTTACAATGTTATTAACATAATACATCCAGATTGCATATATATATATCAAGTTTTATCCCGTGTGTGAATGGAACCCATAATATATAATTATATATATATATATATAACCTCATGCCCCAAAATCACACATACACTGTCCATTAAAATGTTTATAATTCAGCCTAAAACAATTACTAATACACTCTAGCAATTTTTATACATAACTGCCTATCTCCCAAAGAAAAAGAAGCAATACTATTTATTATTTTCATAAAAATTACTAAACATTTTTCAACGAAGTATTACCAACATTTTTCCATTGTTCTCCTGCTTGCCACTAAAACGCTGGGTCACGAATTAGATAGCTTGTGTATACAAAAACCATAATGACTTGAAGATACAGCCTTAAAATTGGGAAGGCGTAGGATATTTTACTGTTAGTAAGTCCCTTTTTGTGGGCTTACTTAATAGCGCTTTAGTACAAGAATTATTTAAGCTATTTACAAGTAAATTGTTTTGTAATATTTAGAGTTAAATCTGTTAAATATTTGACTGCCTCTGTGGCTTTGTAAGCGACTGCTGCGTAAAAGATCGTGATTTCAATTACTTCACTGGACAAAAGTTTAATGTAATTTATTCGTTAACTTAAGTTCGTAAAGTATGCCGCAACACAGGCCTAGTGTCATAGTGTGAAAGAAAGAAATACATATTTCGTGCTTGTAATTTAAGCACCTACGATTTGACAACCAGCAATCACTGGATGAGGGCGGCTTACAACCGGAAAAATTGGCAATAATTTTGAGAAGGTTTATGCCTAGCAATAGTGAGTGGTATTAACTTTATACTACCGCGTAGTCGAAGAAGAGACTTCAGAACGGTTTAGTATTTCTTGATATACAAACACTAGCTTGCTGCGACTCGGTTTCATTCGAGTCTTTGCTTACTGCTCTGCTCCCGTCGTCAGTCGCGTGATGTTACATAACCTATAACCTTCCTCGAGAGCTGGGCTATCATACGCAAAAATAATTATTCAAATCTGACTGGAATTTCTAGAGATTAGCGCGTTCAAACAAACAAACTCATCCACTTTGTATAATAGTATAGATAACACAAATATACATTGTTATCGAAGCATATTACGCTACATCTATTCTAGTGCACTCGTCTCACATAACATCATCCAAGCTCCTAGAACCGGTTCTGGCTATAAAAAGAGACAGTACCAGGTCGACAGCCCGCAGGTGCATCGCCGGACAGATGTGATTCAAATGTTACGGTTCAACTAGTAATACTGACATGTTGATATCTGCCTGAGGGTTTGCTTACATTGTAAGCATTAGCACACGTAAAGATGGAGTTTTTCATTATAATAATAGAAAATTAAAGGAATATTAAGTAAAGTTAAAAGCCTGGGGCCCTACATCATAGCAATCTTGTTATAACCTTACTCTGTTTCTATCCTTGTTTTTAATGGTACAAAAGAAAAAGACAAAACACAAAGTAAGATTAAAATAATACTACTAGAGGTGGTGGTAGACCCCCTAGAGGTTTGCTTACATTGTCTATTTAGTTACCTGAATGGCTCTGTATTTTTTATTGCATAACAGAGAACTTCTGGAAAGAATAAAGCTGTCGTATTCACTAAATGCTAAGCCAAACAAGATTTAAAGAGTCATGACTTCAACAATAGTAGCTTTTCTATATATATACTTAATAATGTCTTAATGAATATGTAAATGTAACATATTTTTTGTTTGAATAATTATTGACTTCTGACATACTTTCACGCTTTGGTTGACAAATTAAATTAATTGTGACAATTCTGTTTAGTGCTGTGTGTATGTTCATAAATTAATCTATTGACATTGACATAATCACAATTGACTTAATTTGTAGTCCTTTTGACATAATTGTTTATTAATTTTATTGTCAATGTGACATTAATCATAATCATAATCATATTATAATAAACCTGTATTTTATTTAATACATTTACCTATTAAGATTTAATCAGGTAAATGAACTTAATTTTATTATGTTTGCATGCTATTCAGCCGAATATGGTGATACTACTATTATATAAAACAACTTACATGTACCCATTTCACGCAAATAAATGATTTTAATTTGATTTGATTCTAAGTTCATAAACTGTTACAACTTACCTCCAAGTAGGTTGTTAGCTCGTAAGCCTATCCCAAGAGATTCTTAAGAATCAAAATAATATGGCTTAGTTAACCTTAGATATGTGATTTCTTATCAACTACCGTCATCAAAGGATATAGTTTCATTAAAAGTATAAATTTCAAACAATCATTTTGATTTTGTTGTTTATAATATGATATTTTATCAGTATCAAAAACGTTTTATTCGGTTGTAAATCCTATATAAACCATATCAATATTAGCTGTCATAAAACCAACAACTACAAAAAAGTTAATCTTTTAATCTCTGACAAACTGTCATGTACATTTAAAAAATGAAAATGTAAAATGTAGACAGTTCAAACAAATATTTTTGCGATCATTTATCTTTATTTGTCAGTAAAAAATATTTTTTACATTTCGTTTCATTGATATGAGTGTGATATGAGTTGGAACGAAAATATGTGGACGTTTGTTAAATAATTTTTTTATGACGGTTCCATGGCAAAAGTATTTTATAGAAATTAGTATGGGTGAATATATTGTTAATTTACTGACATAAAGTTATACAAGAATAATAATAAATGGTATTGCTTGACACTAATGTAAATTTTCTTGATTTTATTAAATAACTAATTTAATATTCTTGTGTATTAACATTAATTTAATATTAATTTAGATTCTATTGCGTTATAATATTTGGCCAAAGATATAAAATATTTTATGAGATTTCAGCCATTTTTTTTACAATACACATCGGTATTTGCCATTAAATATTTTTTTAAGTTTAGTTTAACTTACTGCTTTGATCACAAAGATTTTCAAGCATCTTACCAGTTAAAATGGTTTCTACAAAACCAAGTTTCAAACTACTTAACGTTCAATTTAGTAACCACAACCAGAAAACTTCACTAAAAGCCCAAAATACCTGTTTGTAAGTAACAAAATACAAGTTTATGTGCGTTTTGAGCCCGGAAGAGATGATCGATATAATGTTATATATTTTGGGGCCTTAATGAAGAGACGGAAAAAGGTAATAATACTTATAGTTTTCTATTTTAATAGTAGGTACTATGAAAGTATATATCATCTGTACAGTGTGACAATACAAAGTTTAATTGACGAGAGTGTAGGTCTTATACACTTAAGTGGGATACTTAATACAGATTTTCAGATAGAAAAACCATGATTACATTAACTACAAAACAAAACTATAGAATACAGTAGAACTAAATATACGGGAATTTACGCGATCATGCATTAGGTATTTACATACCTAATTTTGCTTGACGTTTCGACCAGAGGCCCTAGACAAGTGTCTAAAGGTGGGTACTGACCAACGTTACGAGGTGTAATGTAACGTGTTACACAGCGAGCATTTGTGCAGTCAGTACGTAGAAACAAGGCGCTCGCAGCGAGCAACGAGCCGCTCGTTGCTCGCTGCGAGTGCTCCACCCGGCTGTCGGTTTTTTGGCGAACCCTTTGTGTGTTACGCGGTTCAGTCAGTACGCTCTTGCAAGTAGTTCTTCAAACTCGATCGGAGACATACGTACAAAGTTTTTATACTGTCCAGTAATCATTTGGTTTTTTAAAATTGCTATCAATGACAAACCACCACATACGCCTCTGTTTTTAAATAAGTTTGATGTCCAGTAACGTTTTTTCTTCTTCTTAATTTAGATAAAACAATAATTAAGTAGAATCAAAGATACCAACGCGGCCTCGCTGTCGGCCATCTTGAGTGAACTGGCGGCGAATATGGAGCACAGAGTTTTGACGAGCATGTTACGCCGATTTTAAAACACAGCGTAACGTGCTCGATGCGTACACGCTCGATGCGAATGTTACATTACACCTCGTAACGTTGGTCAGTACCCACCTTAAGATTTCTATTCTATTCATAGAATAGATACAAAAATGTATGAGATTGACATAAGCGTTGGCGTTAGCTTATGTCAATCCAATACATTTTTTAATCTATTCTATGAATAGAATAGAAATCTTTGACACTTGTCTCGGGCCTCAGGTTACACCGGCCGTGGTCACAAGCAGACTGATGTGGTGATGTCACGGCTGTAGAATACGCTAGAAGTCGGGCAGCTGATCAGACACAGTTGTAGATCACACATTTATGTTGCTTGACCCTAATAGGAATCAAACTGACTCGTGTACAGCAGTCGCATGCACGTCCAGCAGCCCAGCCCCCTCGGTTCTATCCATTTCCCTTTTCCTTTCTCATCTCCTTCTCTCTGGCCATATTAAATTTTCTCAAATGCAATGCTTAGAAAACTCTAGGTTACGGTTACCACTATCAGATATGTATCCTTGTTTGCCACAAAAGTTGTATACAAAAGGTATAATTACCGATTAAAACACTACGAGTGATGATGAAGAACTAAAGAGAAATCTTTCTAATCAGGAGTCATTGCCTCCGTGGTGCAGTGGGAGCGCAAGGGACTGCTCTGCACGAGGTTGTGGGTTCGATCCCCACACAGGACAAAACTTTGTGTGATCCAAAAATATTTGTTTCGAGTCTGGAAATACATTGTGTTAAATGTATGTTTGTAAGGCCTCGCGACACAGGCCTTGTTCCCTACTGCGGGAGTTGTCTTTCAAACAATAAAAAACAAAAAATACTCTTTTCATCATTATGATCAGCTTGCGGCATGCCACTGCTAAACATAGGCTTTTGCCAAAGCACGCCATCTTTCCTGCCAACCAGTTTTAGCCATCCCGTTATAAATCGTTCCTCTATCTAGCGATAGGCATTCTACTTTACGTTTTCCTGTATGTAGTCTTTATTCTATAATAGAACCTTTCGACTCTAGAAATTGATACATAAAGTTTCTTACAACTTACAACTACTATTGTGTTAGTTATGTAACAGTTAAACTAAATACATTGACGCATAACAATATAGCATTACGTTTAATTTCTTGAAGGGGTAAGCAGTGGTTTATAAACACATGTTACAGTAGTTTTAAGAGGTCTCAAGTAACAGGAAAAGAACCCTTTGCCATCTTCTGAATAACACTTATAATTCATTGACAAGATAATCCAGTAATACTTTACCCGAAAATCGAACCTAATCGAATTTCAATCTAGAAGTTTTGTATTATGTAACATTAATAATCATATACGATTTAAAGCGGCAGAGTTTGTTTGTTTCTTTGTTTGAACGAACTAATCTCCTAAACAAAGATGTAACTTGAAGCGGGTTAAACCGCGCCGCGAAAGGCTAGTTTGCAATAAAATGAATTTGAATTTGAACCTGTAACCTCTGGACAAACCTTGAAACACAGATACAGTCATATGCAATCAAATCAAAATGTCAATAAAATAACATGATTATCAACCTTCAGTAGTCAAACAACACCTGTAACTATGATACCAATTATGCTAAATACCCGGGTCGGAACACCAATATCCGGTGTAATCTACATTATTATCCGGATTAATGCAGTTCCAATCGGTTAACCGGTACTCCCCGGGCGATTTCGATAAGCATTACCCGACCCGTTAGTAAAGTGAGTTATGTGTTTTTAATCGGTCTGTTTTAGTTGGTTAATGTAATGAATTTTTAGGGTTCATCTGAAGGGTGAATTATTAAAAAATATGTTATTTCTAGGGTTCATGTTATGGGACAATTGTTACAAAAATATGTCGTACTTACGACGACCCGTCTTTGCTTCGCAAGTGGGTAAGTACTATTATGATTTTTACGACATGATTACGAATTGAAAAAAATCTATGCTATTATATATAAAGCAGAAGAGTTTGTTTGTTTGAAGGCGCTAATCTCTGTAACTATCAGTCTAATTTAAAAAAAGTTATTTTTACGTTTGATAGCCCAGTTTTTGAGGAAGGTTATAGGTTTTATAACATCACGTTATTGGCAACGGGAGCAGAGCAGTAGCCAAAGATGTAACTCCGCAGCCAGTGTATATAATTAGAAACCTGTCAAAGAAATGTTCTAAACGTTTACTAAATGTTTTGCATGGTATAAGTTAGCTAAGAAACTTTTTTGACTGTATTTTACGCGATAGTCAGTCGCCATAGTGAAGGCCGCCATACCAGCAGTTTAAGACGATGGCTTTTGGTATAGTGGCCACCACTTCTGGATTCCACTGACTGCTTACCATCAGGCGGGGTGAAGTTACTTTGGTAGGCTAATATAAAAAAAAAAGATATCTTTTCCGATTTAAAATTAGTATTAATGAATATTTTCTTAAAAAGGCTAATTATCTAACTAGGAATAACCCCATTTATATTTAAAAACAAATCACCTAAGGCTATAATATGAAATTTTACATATAAGGGTGAAAATCAGGGGTTGTATCCGTTTATTGAATTTAATCCCCTTACCGTTAATGGGTTTTTAAGGCAATTTGCGTACAATCTTTGATGACAATGGAAGAGCTATGAGAAGAACTTGCAAGTAATCCAAACCATTGTTTTATATAATAATAATAATAAAGAGCCTCGACCAATGCCTCAAGAGGCTCGGCTTAGGTGGATGGGTCAAGAGCCAGATCCAGAAGGCAGTGTCTCTCAACACAGCACGTATTGTTAGGAGGTTCCTTTCTCTGGAACCCTAACCGTCGGTAGCTAGGTCTCTAGTCTCGTTGCCGGTGGTAATCTATTTTTTATACTTTTAAATGTGTATTTTTTTGTTTTATATAAATCTGTACTTATTTAAAAATTAAAATTAATAAGAAAAAATATAAATAAAGAGAATAATAATATGTATTTATTGATTGAAATAATCTTTAAAAATTGTAATAAAACTAGGTTACATAGTGGTATGGTAAGGTAACACCAGTAGGTTCCTCCCCAAACGGGGTTCTCGCCTTGTCGCGGCGGGGGGGCTTAGTAGCCGTGGTTACCAAGGACCACGGTGAACCAAGAGGAACCCCAAGGAGGCGCCGCTCCTCTGGGCTTTGGCGGTAAGCCCACGATGGAGCGGCTCAGGAGGGTTGCGGTGCTGTATGGGCGGCACCGCAACTGGGTCGGGCTGCGGTGTTGCTTCGGCGACACTGCGGCTGGGGAGTGGCGAGGCCGCGGCGGGAGAGGAGTGCCGGTATAACGGTGCGCCGCTCTTCCTACCTTCCGCGGCCTCGGCGGGAAGAGGAGTGTCGGTATTGCGACGCGCCGTTCTCCCTATCCTCTGCGGCCGAGTTAGGAGGTGGCCTGCGGGCGGCGATCGGGCAGTCGCCGCCCGAACAGCACGGGCCCGAGATGGTAGTGCGAGTGTTCCGCACACGCCTCTCGAGGGAGGGGGGGCTAGGTCCCCCAAATCGTACGGGGACCGCTCCGGTGTGGTGAGCGGGCCGTGGCCGCGGATGAATGCGCAAGCGTCTCCCGTGACCCCGACACTCTGGCCGTCTGGAGGAACACCGTGGGTTTTAGTCGGTATGCCGGCCGCGCTTTGAGTGCGGTCGGAGAGTCCGACATAAGAGTCCGACAGGCTTTGTCCGGGCGGGTGTGTGTGTGAAGTGTGTGATTAAAAAAAAAAAAAAAAAAGGTAACACCAGTAGAGTTCAACTCTAACTCCCGCTATAATAAAGCCAGATAGTTACAATTTTACATCCATCTGCCCCTGTAGAGCGTCAGCGACTGCTGAGCACGAGGTTGTTGGTTCAATCCCTACACGAGAAAAACTTTGTGTGATCCATAAATATTTGTGCCGAGTCTGTGTGTACTTTGCGTCCGTTAAATGTGTATTTGCAAAGTCTCCCGCGACATAGGGCTTGTTACCTATTGCGAGAGTTGTCTTTTAAAGAGTGAATTTATTGACATATCATCAAGCTTTTTTGTCTTTGAAGGGTGTGTGCTGTTTATTACCTACGTTTCGTCAAAATAGAGCCTCTGGCAAACCAATTGCCATTTAAAGGTGTCAGATTCCGAACTAATACCAAGAATTTATCGACAGATGTGTTTACCATTAATGGTAACACGTGAACAAAAGATTTTTTAACCCGACCTGGAGATCGAATCAAAGACCGATAAATAATAATATAAAAAAAATATTGTTTATTAACCAAAAGCACACAGTTACATAAGATGTTTACTAATATGAAACTGTTTAATTAACAAAATATTTTTCCAATTTTATAAAATGGTGTCCTATCTTTTTCTCCGGTTATAATTTACAATGACTCAACTTAACTGTTGGTAATTAAAAATTAATTTACCACCCTCTGAAACTGGATATCCGGTAATAACCGGTAACCGGTTAATAATTCCGGTGATTATCCGGACAACGCAAATAAAAGATTGTTTATTATTAAATTTAATTGCCTTGGTAGCGCAGTGGAAGTGAGTACAGAAGAGGCTTTGGGTTAAATTCCCGTACGGGACACTTTATATAATACATAGATATTTTTTAGTGCCTGGCCTTGTATTTGTATATTTGTAAATATCATCAGCATACCCCAAGTCAAAATGGACCAGTGGATAAGGTACCCGATTCGTAAACACGAGGTAGTGGGTTAGAATCCGGGCAAATACCAATGTGATTCTTCAAATCAAAATTTTTAAGTTTATCTTTGACATTTCTGAGTGACGCTGAAGTAAAACATCGTGAGGAAACCTGGACCTAAAAGTCTGAAATTGCCAATCTGCCTTGAGCGTGGTTATAATACTCATGCCTTCTCTATGAGAGAAGAGGCCTTTGCCCTGCAGTGGGACAATAAATAATACCACATAGCTTTTACTACAGTGCGGAAGTTAACTTTTATAAGAAAAATGAAAAATATAAATAAAAAAATAGACGGAAAGAAAGTTTTATCGAACACGAAAACTGGTGGTAACTCATTTATTTTACCTTAGCTTAGCTGTAAGACTTCTACTGTTTAATATCCTTTTAAATTTCTCAGCCAAAAGGGCTTTAAAGTGACCTGCATTCATCATCTTCCAGTCATTTTTATTGTACAAAGACGTTTTACGTTCTTGGTTTTTTTTTTATACGACTTTGGTGGCAATCAGCCATACCTGATGATAATTGGTAACCGTAACCTATAGAGAAGACTGCGTTTTCCAAGCATCGCAGTCGCTCCGTGGTCGGAGAAGGGGATGAGGAAGGAAATGGGAAAAGTATCAAGACCTAAGAGGTATTTGGGATCATTCACCGAGCAAAACACATTAGCATGATAACTAATATTCTTACGTCGATCTTCTATGAGAGGGTAGTACTTCCCCGGTCGATCAGGCCCATTCATGCTGAAACCAGCGTGGATCTACTACCGTAAGTGACCGTTAGTGATCATAATAGTACTATACCCTGCTATTATTACATTATATTATTTTATTTATTTATTTACTAGACGACCGCTCTCGCTTCGGTATCAAAATTTTTATTCGGTCTCACATAAAACGCCTTCGGAAAATATCGTAGCAATGGTGACGTATTGTATCTTTCAGATTTACAAAGATACTTGGTATTGAAATTTTGAAAATGACTGAAAAATATTTTAAACATATTTATTTTTATTTATTTATTTATTAGGTACACCAACAGCATACATATTTTACATTTAATAGAAAATATAGATAAAAAAAGGTCTCATATATCGCCCTCTCCGGCGAATAGTATGGTAATGTGCTATAATGACAGTTTACATTTTATTGCATTTTCGGTTATTATAGCATCGAATACACATTGTAATTCTTTTTTGTAATTTTTCAGTGGATTTTTATGAAAAAACAATAATTCCCATAGCTCCATAATGAACATAACAATTTTATTCAGTTAAATTAGAAATACAATTTTTGCACGAGTAATACTGTAAACTATAATGCTAAGTTAATTTTTTCGGTAAGTAACGTTAATGCCTTTTTACAATAAATCACAGATTTTAATAAAAAAGGTAATGTTGTTTACTGTATCATAAACACAAATTTCTTAAAGTAACGTGTATTACATTAAAATATCGCAATTATGTGGGAACGCAATGCAATAACACAATATTTCTATCAGTAGTGTTAGGTTAGGTTAGGTTAGTCCGTTTTATCTGGCGCATGGTGCGCGGCTACCGCACGATCTCCTTCGAGGCTGCGACCCTTTTGGCCGGATCCCCGCCCTGGGACCTGGAAGCCGAAGTCCTCGCGTCGTTATTCCGATGGCGCAAGGAGGCGGCGGAGCGGGTCCTGCGACCTCTGCCTCGAGAGATCGAGGCGCAGCAGTCCCAGCTCCACACAGTCCTAGTGGCGGAGTGGAAGGCGCGACTTGCGCGACCAACTGCAGGGCACGCCACGGTGGTGGCGGTAAGTCCCGTCCTCAAAGAGTGGCTGAAGAGGAGGCACGGCGTCCTCACGTTCCGGCTGACACAGGTACTCACCGGTCAAGGGTGCTTCGGCACGTACCTGTGTCTCGTAGGCCGGGAGCAGACGTCCGTCTGCCACCATTGCAGGGTCTGCCCGCGCGACACGGCGCTCCACACACTCGTGGAGTGTCCAGCGTGGGCGGACCAGCGCCGCGATTTAGTTGCGGCGCTCGCGACGGCTCAGCTCTCGCTGCCGAGCGTGGTTCTGTCCATGTTTCGCAGCGAGAGGGCTTGAGAGGGAGTCGCCTCTTTTTGCGAGCAGGTAATGCTCGCCAAGGAGGTGGCCGAGCGGGAGAGGGAGCTAAACACCTTGCTCCCCACCCGTTGCGCCCGCCCCGGACGTCGCCGTGGGGCGCTCTGGGATCTCCAGCCACCATGGGAGGATGCCTGCGGGCGGTGATTGGGCAATCGCCACTCGAACAGCACAGGCCCGAGAAGGCGGCGTACGTGTTCCACATACGCCTCTCGATGGAGGAAGGGGGGCTAGGCCCCCCAAATCAGACGGGGCCCGCTCACGTTGAGCAGGCCGTGGCCTGTCGGGGTCGCGGATGAATGCGCGAGCGTCTCCCGTGACCCCGACACTCTGGTCGTCTGGAGTAACACCGTGGGTTTTAGTCGGTATGCCGGCCACTGTCTCATTGTGGCCGGAGAGTCCGACATAACCCCCGCCTCACCCAGGCGGGTGCGTAGGCGTAATGCGTTTCCCACGAAAAAAAAAAAAAGTCCGTTTTATCTGACGTTAAGTTACCCACTTCCATAACATAATGCTACAAACAATCTTTTCATTCGCAATCAGATGATAACATTCAAGATCAGACATTGCAAATGAACCAAGGTGACGATACCGTTGTGGAAAATACTTTGAAAGAAATGTCTATCGTTATTGAAATAGAGGAATTAACTATGGAAAACAATGGATCAAATGAAACTGAAGAGTCATGTAACAATGTTACTAATACGTCACATGAAGCCAATAATAAAAATAATTATGACAAGCAGTTGATGTTACTAGATGATAGATTCAGTCCACCTTTTGCAAATAATATATCAGAAAATGTTCCATCTTTTAGTAATGCTGACACACAAGAACCACAAAGTACTATTGAAGAAGTAGTCCAAGACCAGGAATCTTCATTTGTTATAGACATTGAGAATATTACGATGAATGATGGGGTGAAAGTTTAAAACAAGCTTACAATCAACCACTTCCAGTGAGCAAATTGTTAAAGGAAGATTTATTAAGTCTATGCAGAACAGAAGCCATACCTCGCAATTATCACCCTTTTTATAATGCTCTCCATACTTCTGATGATATAATAGAGGAATCTTCGAATTCTGAATCAGACTGTGGTGACGATTAAATTAATAAGATTATTTTTTTACTAATATTTTGATACCTTTACGACCCAACAGGACGTCAGACTGATTACTATTTGTGATAATTATTAATATAATTTCGCTTCATTTTTAAGAAATAAAAGATTTTTAAACAATAAAATTTGCATTTTATTTCTTAAATTTTACTTATCATTATTATTTATTTATAAACCATGCAGTATGAATATCAAGTGCCTCTAAAAATGTATATATTATGTAAATTAAATAATTAGTACTGTATTAATTGATGAAATGTTATATTTGCAATATGATATTACTAATAATCAGTTGTCACTATACATCGACGAATAGTTTTGTAAAGTAATATTACTGTATACAATATCACATGAATTTCCCCGAACAATATAGTAATGTTCATTTGCCGTAAACAATTTTAGCTTTATATTTCCATGAACAATACTGTAATGCATTATTACTGACCACGATGGCAATGGGTTTCACGCGAATATTATGGTAATGATACATTGCGTACCGTACTTTTGACCTACAATTTCAGTAAAATGTTTTTCTTAAATTACTTTATTCCAATAAACTATTAAAATTAAATCAACATAAAAACTAGTCTGTATAAAAATTAGCTTTCTTTTGACATATAAATTATTTTTATACAATCTACCTGTACCAAGATATAAGCAAAAAACAGTTATTTGCTTCTACTGTAAAATTTTAAATTTGCGTTTACCATATTATTCGCCGGGGAGGGCGATATATGCCAATTATAGGTATACACAACATTTACCATCGAAGCAGACTTCAGCAGACAACTATTTAATAATATTAATACAAATTAAATTAAAATACTAAATAAATAACGAAAAAATAACAAGACTAAAAATAGAAATGAAACAAAACATACATAACATAATAAAATATAGCATATGTTACCTGTTCTCTTTGTAGCTTTCTAAGGGAGAACGAATTTTTTAAATACGTCACGGTCTTGGGTTAAATCGTAGCAAACAAACAAAATTACAAAAAATCCAATTTTCCATCTTTTTGTTTATTAGTTTAGATTTATACTTCCTGTAAACAATTTGTATAAGGTGGACTTAATGCCTAAGGCATTTTCTGCAAGTCAACCTTAGGGTCATAGTTATTTCACTATATTATTTTCTTGATCCTGTTATATTAAATATCATATTTTCACATAATTTTTTCAGTTACTATAAAATATTAACCTGTAAGAAGAACTTACATGTCTGGTACACCCACATAAAGACTATCTACACTATAAATTATCCGGTAGCACAATAAGCGTCTCATTTGCACGCCGTGTATTCACAGCTTTATTCTGAAGCGTGATTTATCATCGCATATGTTCCAGGGTTTATTTCCTGTTTTGCCTGATTAAATGATTATATATGGAAATAGTCTAATTGTTAGTATTTCTGTCTCTATAAATGTATGGTTATGGGTTCTAGATTTGATTCTAAATTATGTACGTCATGAAAATAAACGAAGTATATTATACTTTATATAATATATAGGTATTAGTATTCTGCAACACATTATATTATAATAAAAGATAAACAAAAAATAAATAAACAAGAAAAACCAACAAGCAAATGGCAACAGACTCGCCCCCTGTTACATGAGACCAAAAATAAAAAAAATTGTGAAAAGTGGGTGGTCAAACACCTCTGTCTACCTCTTCAGGGGCGTCAAGCTATGTATGTATGTAAAAAAAGATAAAGTTTTTTTTTTAATGTAACTCCTGATACAAGAGCGAGTCCTGTGTCGCGAGATACTTTACAAACGTGCTATTAGGACACAAAGTACATTCAATACTCAGTTACTGTTATTATTTATTATAATATTCTACCACATTCACACAGCGCCATCTAGCCCCAAATTAAGCAATTATATTTGCTTGTGTTATGGGTACTAAACAACTGATATACTACTTACATACATTTTTTTTATTACACCCAGACACAGAACAAACAATCATGCTCATCACACAAAGGTTTGTCCTGGGTGGGAATCGAACCCACGACCTCCGGCTTAGCAGTCAGGGTCACTAACCACTAGACCAACAGGCCAGTCAATAGAAGATATACGTAAATAGACTATACGTTATACTGCGTTTCGTTCGGTGAGTGAGAGCGCCGAAAGCTCAATTTCCTTTCCATTTTCCTCATCTCCCTCAATCCCTTCACCTATCCCACTCCTTTCACGGTAGGCAGCGGCTTCGCAGTTTCTGGTATTGTAGGAGCAATGTCAGAGACTGATTCGTTCATGAGCGACCGTTACCACTTACAATCACGTGAGCTGTTTGTTCATCTGCTACGGCCTGCAAAAAAAAAACATCACATTATCAGCTTAGAAACTTCCACTTAAATCACAACGCAGTCCTAAAATATCATGAAAACCTTTTTCTTCAACATTTTATTACCAAAACAAAAACCTTCTTAAAATATTTCACATAGTGTTACCTCACGAAAAAAAGCGTTAGACCACTTGACTTAATTAATAAATTTATGGCAACAAGACTGAGGAACTGCCATTATGGAGGCCATTAATTAATGGGTGCCATTCCGGGGATTTCCTTAGGGGAGGCATAAGGTAAATGTTGTAAGAAAATTGGTAATTTTCTTCTTAATTTTGGCTGTTGATTTTTTCAAATGATATGCTGGCTAAATTGAGGGTGCTCTAATGTTTCTTTTGCCAAATGGATTCAGTTTATTGTGTTAATCAAAAGAAATCGTGTGTTCTAATAACATCATATGTCATCATACCTCTTTGATTAAAGAGATAGGCAGTTGTGTATAATATAGACGTTTTGATAGCTGTATTTCATTCATCGGATTCAATTATTTAACTTTAAATTTATTCTCAGTATTACTAGGCATCGAATTAGGGCCTTCTTTTTTATAGTCCATAAACAGCACCGCTGAAGCATTATACCGGGGTAGTCAAAAGTACCATGTGTTTTATAAGCTTTTGTGTATTTTCCAGGTTAACTTCAAACATTATAATTATTGACCTACGGTGAAGGAAAACATGATGGAGAAACCTAAACTTAAATATAAATAACTCTAAAATTGCTAATTTGCCTTGAGCAAGTGGTATTTAATTATCATTCATCTCGCTTAATGCACTTAATTTACTGGGAGTTATTTGGAAGACAAAGCTAAACTGGCAAGCAAAAAACTAGGAGTTCTGAACAGAGCCAGACAGTACTTCACGTCATCTCAACGGCTCGTGCTATAATACAAAGCACAAATCTTACCGCACGTGGAGTACTGTTCTACAATGACGAACTTAATGTCATTGGCATTCCCTACCAGTCTTTACCATCGAATCGACATCACATCATTTATTCGAAAAAAGACTTTTGTCCAGCAGTGGGACATTAATACGCATTAAAATAAAAATTCATTATTTTGTGTACTTGAATCATATAGTATTTGGTAATTAAACTCAAACCCAATATTCCATCTTGGTTTATGTATGGTAATTAATCCGTAACCCAGAGTTATTAGCAGTGGGTTCGTGGGATCGTCCCACAGTGCACTGCGGAGTGTGACGGTCGAGCGTAGGGTTACCGAGATAACCGGTCAACGTCACAGGGTGGGTCTTTTGTACCGTCTTAGAAATTATATTTATTTTTCTATTAGGCTTAAATTTAGTAAATGAATTTTATTATGTGTAGGTAAGGTTTAAAAAATATTTATTTAGTTAACCACTACATAGAATCTTATCTTTATATTGGCATATATTTTCTGTATTTAAATACCATAGCTACTTAAATATGTCCATGAACTCTGGTCACCTTATAGTTAGGTTAGCATTCCCATTGTTTAATTACCACTCTATACAAAGAAGGCGAGGTAGTGGAAGACCACGGATAAGCTACATGAGTCAAATAAAGAAAAGTGCTAATGCCATGTCGTTTAAGGAGACAGAGAGAAGTGGCGGGAATTGCATCACTTCCACTGACAAGAGTCTAACTCTTAAATTTATGGATGAATGGATACATTAATGTATATTGGTAGTCGTAATGCCTTAGGCATTGTCTGAAAGTCCACCATTTAGGCGATGCAGAGACCTGACAATCGAGGTGCTTAGATACCTAAATAGCATTATTGTGTCTATTTATGTGCTAACTTTTCTAAATGCTAATGATTTTAGATTCTAGAATATTTATGTCGGAATCCTTAAGTATAATACATACATAATACAGTACATGAAAAGCGTTTAAAAAACATAAATAAATAATTACTTACCACGTAGAAAAATGTATGAAATATCGTAATTTTTTTTCTGTCTTACCATACAGGAACCACGAAACAGACATTGACTTGTTTCATACATCTGTGTCTGCTCTAAAGAAAATTGTGCTGTCTGGTTGAGTTATTTTATTGTACTTATAATATTCAGTTGTTTTATTCATCGACATATTAAATTACTTCACCTATTCATCAATTGTTATGATAGGTCTATGTGCCTATTAGTTTGTTAGCGCATCATTTAGTGCATGCAGTGCTCTTCTTTAATTCTTCAGTAATGGGGCACTTAGACTTAAGTTGCATTGTATATTTTATTATGTAATGATGTACTCATTGTTGTTGAGCCAAATAAATAAATAAAATAAATAAATAAAATACTTTTTCCGGTAAAATTTCAAGTACAATGACGCAAGGGGCGAATCACTACACCAAAATAATAAAAAAACGGGGTGAGTGGAACATTTTAATCGAAGGGGGCAAGATCCAAGGGGCAAGCTGAGCCTAAACCAGAAAATCAATTTAAATCTGCCAGCTATCCCTAAATGTAAATGCTCTGATTTCCAAACATCCCGTGTACAAAGACGGGCAGCGCTCTGAAGCCTGACGTCTCCCATTCACACGCGTTCAATTGTTACACTAACTAGATCATTGTAATTAAACATATCTTCACTTTCTTAGTAACCTGAAATTGTATGTAATATAATTATTAAAATTAATCTTTACTACTCGTAATAATTTAATAATATTTCTTAATAGTTTCTTATAAACAAATGGGAAGTTACATTGCCTAAGTTTTTAATTTGCACAAGCTCATAGCTAATCCTAACAGGTAGTAGATCCACGCTGATTTCAGCATGAATGGGCCGGATCGTCCGGGGAAGTACTACCCTCTCATAGAAGATCGACATGAGAGTAGTAATATCCGTACTACTGCCTTTCGTTCGGTAAGTGAGAGCGCCGGAGGCCCAATTTCCCCCCCTTTCCTCTTTCCTCACCTCCCTCATTCCCTTCCCCTAACCCCATTCCCAGCCGCCATAGTGGAGGCCACCATACCAGCAGTTTTAGACGATGACTTTTGGTATAGTGGCCGCCACTTCTGGATTTCTGTTTACCATCAGGCGGGATGGAGTCACTTTGGTAGGCTATAATAAAAAAAAAAAATAGTTCGTTGCGCTTACTGATTAGGAAAAGATCAGCTGGTTAAGCAACAAACAGTGTAAAACAGCAGAAACAGTTCGAGGCCCAGTTTCCTCCTTTCCTTTTTCCTTACTTCCCTCACTTTACTTATTATTATTATTATTATTATTACTTTCTTCACGGTAGGCAGCGGCTTGGTAGAGTCCATGAGCGACAGTTACCACTTACCATGACGCTGTTTGCTCATCTGCCAATATAATATAAAATATATACACATGCTCTGAGTTTCAGTCAATAAATATTTATCTATGTAATTTAAAGTACAGGTTCCTTTTGACTTGCCCTTTGGCTAATAGACCACAATATTTCTAAGAACTTGTAATCAATTTCGCAGAAACACTTTCTTCAAAAAACACTGTCTTCGCTCATCAACCCTCACCCTAATTCAATGTTTTCGATAACCATATCCGAAACTTAAAAAACAACCACACTGACCTAACATCCTTTTACAAAACACTCGATAATTTTAAAATATTTTATTTACATTGCGTGTTCAAAAGAACCAGTGAGTACACTATGTGATTGTTAGAACGCAATGTATTGGAATCAAGTATTTGTTGCGGTGTTAAAAACGTAGATGTTTTGTATCGAAAGCCACCCATAAGAACAGGTGGTGGATTACACTTGATGCCATATTATTTACAATGCAATAATTTTTAAATATTGTTTGGGTATCTAAACTACAAAAAAGATTTGATTTTCCGTATCTTTGTTTGTTTGTATGTTACGATTTAACTCGAAATTTAACCGATTTAAAAAATTCTTTCAGCTTTAGTAAGCCACAAATAGGACGGGTAACAATACGATCCAATTCGACACTTTTGCAATTATATTTACCGTAGGCGTTTGTTGTAAGATCAAATGATACTTTTGATACCGAAGCAAAGCGAGGGCATCGTTGTTCATATTCAAGCTAAAATCATAATGCGACGATACTAAAAAGCCGTCTAATTTGTTCTGCACAAAAACTAAGTTCAAATTAAAAATTAACTTTTTTCAACTGTGGTCTGCATTTCAACTCGGTGCAGAATTGTGAAAAAATATCCCTCTCCAAATGGTTTTGTCGCACAATTAAAACACCATTCATTTGTCCTTGTGTGAACTTGATTAATTGTCGGAAAGGTTAATCTACCCCGCGATAATGTGTTCATTAATTTATTATAAGGGCAATACTTTCTGATTTACATTTAAATGAAAAAGATTCGATAAACAAAAGTGGTTTTATGTCAAAAAATTCAAATTTAAACCCATTTGTCTTTATAAAAATGTAATTAGCGGGCTTATTTTATAGAATAATGTACCCCTAATGGAAAAATGTTATACGATGAGATATTACACCACGCGAATATGGACTTTATGCCAATTATTGAAAGTTAAAAATCATCACAATGATTGTTTAGTTTTCAGATTTTTTGGTACTGAGATATATGTATTTGGGTTTATAAAAGAGTATTCGTGTAAATTTGTTTTAAAGTCATTTTAGAGTTAAAACAAATGTGGCTATATTTGTATTTATGAATCAATGTGTAAAATATGGTTATTTTTAGATTAGCTCGTGAAATATTGATTCTATTTATACTAGATGAAGTTCAAGCTGATAAAACAGAAGGCTTAGCAAAGACGATTTTATAAGACAGCTCTACGGGAGTCTTGGATTCTGCAACGAATATGATGATAAAACGTTAAAAGAAGAAACATTTAAATATACCGTATTAAAAAAAAACCGTTTTGTATAGTTCTGTATGAAGAGTTTATATTTGTGAACAAACCGACGCGACAGTGTAATATAGATTATAGTGTAATGTTTAATCTATACTATTATATAAAGCGGAAGAATTTGTTTGTTTGAACGCGCTAATCTCTAGAACTACCAGTCAGATTTGAATATTTTTTTTTGCGTGTGATAGCCCAGTTCTTAAGGAAGGATATAGGCTATGTAACATCACGCTACTGGCAACGGGAGCAGAGCAGTAACCAAAGACGCGGGTGAAACCACGCTGCGTAAATCTAGTAAAATAAAAAAAATAGTTCTCATAATAAATACCTACAACTATCTCATGAAATAAGCTGTCACTTTTAATATAAACACATACTAACTCAATACACCACAAAAATAATTTATTAAATATTTTTCTTGTTCACAACATGGCCACTATTAATGTCCTGCAGTGTAGTGAGTCATTTCTATTGTCGCCACCTGCCACCGTTTGCTTCGATAAACCGTTGACTTATTCTTTGTGTTTTTAATGGTTATAGTTCATATAATGTTTTGTTTCTTTGAGTCTTAATATCGCATCATGCCTAAGGGATCCCAGACTGCTTACCATCAGGCAGAGTAGAATTATAGATACATACATACATACATAATTTTACGCTTGTCTCACATTAATGGGGTAAGCAGAGAGTATAGAACGCCATTTGCTGCGATGCAAACATACCTTCTTTGTCTCTTCAACATTCATTAATCTTTTCATACACACATTATGTCGGTTACGGGTGCTTGTAATTGTGGCTATGTTAGGTCATAGACGAGACTGTTGATATTTAATGGGTTGAAGTTTCAGACATAATATTGAAGATTTTGCGACAGACAAAACTGAATATCATTTTACTCGATCAGTAGTTTAGTTCCCGTACGGAAAAACTACCGAGGCAGTTTTATAATCTTGACATGAATTATTGTTATAACTAGCTGTAGCTCCACCCGCGTCAATATCGGTTATCGCATTTTTGATACAAAATTTCATCCCCCATTTCTATTCCTTCAAGTTATTTTTTCGCATTATAAGACAGCCTATGTTGTTTCCTAAAGTCTATTTTTGTTATATACCAAATTTCATCAAAATCGGTTCAGTGGTTTTGGAGTGAAAGCGTAACAGACAGACAGAGTTACTTTAGCATTTATAATATTAGTATTGATAACCATAACGTCTGAATTTTCCTTTCAGTCTTGTCTTTATTACTGAAAATATGTTTGTAGCCGTTAATGATAGGTTTCCGTTTTAGACTGTGACTAGTAGAACAGTGTGCTTACACATTTTTAACATTAAAGTAGGACTTACCGACAACTTTCTTACTCTAGACCAACAAGAATATTATTCATCATTCACAGCCTATTGGTACCCACTGCTGGGTGTAGGCCTCCCTTTGTGAACTCCACTTACGCTGGTCATGTGCTGTGCCAAGCCAGGAGTTACCTGCGACCTGTCGAATGTGGTCGACCTACCGTGCCATCGGACGGCTACGACTTCTTTTGCTGGTCCTGGGTAGTCATTCGGTCAGAGCTTTGCTCCACCTACCGCCATCACGTCTGGCCAAGTGTCCTGTCCAGTTCCACTTAAGATTCATAACACTGATCCCGACGTCGTCGAATATAACTAGGGCATTGCAAATCTATATATTTATGTATAAGCTTTTAAAACGCTTAATACTGGGTTGAGAACAAATTTCGCTTCGGCTTCAAGGACCCACTAAGCAGACCCACCGGTGGGTCTCAGAATACTGATATGTCTCCAAAGGCCCACTAGTGGGTCCTTGAAGCCGAAGCGACAAATTTCAGGTTTTTGAACTTGCAATATTGGCAGATATTATTGTATTGCAAGTCTGATGAAAAAACTTTTGACATTTTAAAGATTTATGAATGAAATAAAATGTGTTTAATTCTTAACCGTACAAGATTAGATGGCCTACCCGTGGACGTACTATTTTTTGTTCCGGCTACGATACGTTTCGGCTTCGGCTACAGACGACGTATTAGATACATCAGTATGTTTTTTTTCTTTATATCCTACTGATATTATAGATGCTAAAGTTCGTATGTGTGTGTGTGTGTTTGTTACCACTCAGTGCCTAAACAGCTGAACCGATTTCAATAAAAATTTGTATCTACATAGATTCGGTACCGGAGACGGACATAGGATACTTTTTATTCCGAAAATCGGTCTGGTTGGCAGAGTTGCATTGATTAAAGCGTTTTCGGCGCGGGCGAAACCGCAGGGCGCAGCTAGTTTTTTTATAATTAGTACCTTTCACGTTTGTTCTGCTCACAAGTCTGCTTGTTCCTGACAGTTCGTAGATTCCGCTTTCTGACAGAGATAGAAAATGTGTAATATATACTAATATATTTCTGTTTAGCTCTACAAACTCTAGTAAACAGGCATTCCGAGAATAGACATCATCATATCAGCCGAAAGCCGTCCACTGCTGGACATAGGCCTCCCCTAATTTTCGCCAACCTCATCCATCGGTTGCCCACCACCCTCATATGGTCGTCAGTCTACCTTGTGAGGGGTCTGCCTACGCTACGTCTTCCAGTATGTAGTCGCCAATCTAGAACCTTTCTGCCCTAACGGCTGTCAGTTCTGCGAGCTATGTGACCTGCCTACTGCCACTTCAGAAAGGCAACTCTGCGATTCACATCGGTTATCTAACTTCGCCTGCAGATTTCTTCGTTACTTATACGACCGCGCAGGGAGACGCCTAACATAGCCGTCGCTAAATAAAACCTTTGGAGAAGAGCCATTCGAGGAATTAGACATTTAAGGAATGGACTTTCAGACAATAGGCTTTCGGATAATGGACATTTAGGAAATTGGACCTAGGTGGTCAAACTAGATTTACCTGTCACGTTATACTTCACTTCCATCATTTGGTTTGATCGTGCTAAATCAGTATTATAATATGAACGATATTTGTATAATTATTCATTTTATACAATGTGCTGCTGGGCGGTAAGGCCACTTTCTTACATCTATAACGACTTCAAAAAAGTTTAATTATCTATCTTTCTATTTTGCTACCAAATTCAAAAAATGACCATCAAAGCCATGGTTAAACGAAGAATCAAGATTCCCATAGCTTTACAAAACAAAGCAGTTCCCATGGGTTAATTGCTTCATGTAATTTACATACATATTAAAATATACATATGTAGATGTTTGCGTGATATAGTTATTTTTTTAATTTACACCTTTGGAAACTGGTCATGTAAGTCGGTTGTGGCTGAAT
This sequence comes from Parascotia fuliginaria, assembly GCA_963082885.1. Taxonomy (NCBI): domain Eukaryota; kingdom Metazoa; phylum Arthropoda; class Insecta; order Lepidoptera; family Erebidae; genus Parascotia; species Parascotia fuliginaria. The sequence continues at coordinate 9,362,357 of OY720197.1, forward strand.
GGTTTGCAATTTTTATGTTATTTGTGGGATGAAAACAGGACTTTTTGCTAGTAAAAATTTTCTTTAATTATCTATAGTGACAGATATATAAGGGGAACCTGATAATTGGAAACTTTAAAATACAGAATGACTACCCCGACGCCTCTCTCTAATATACATTAATTAAATAAAACATTACTAAGGAACGTTATATATTTATTTATTTAAAAATTATTAACATTATCATACGATATTATATAAACCTAAAATAAAACAATATAACTAATAAATAAATAAATATTATACATACATATCCAATACTATACAATAGGGTACATCAAAATATATCAATTTCTGTAGAAATAATATTAATAAGTCGTATGGCGCGCGATAAATGGAGCAAATCAGCCTATATCTATAGCTAGATATAGGCTGCTTTAGTTTATTACGATGGGCAAGATTAAGGGTAAGAGGCGGGCTGGGCAAAGAAAGAAATCTTGGCTGCGAAACAACCGGGAGTAGACGGTACCACCGACGAAAGACTGTTCCATCTTGAACTAGGCAAAGACAAGTTCGAAAAGTTAACGGCCAACCTTCAATAATGAGAAGTATATTAAGAAGAAAAAGAAGATAAAACAAAAGAAAATCATTTCACAACCGAATACTACAAGCTCTTCTATTATTACAATGTATGGAAAACAAATTTAAGGTTTGTACTTAATACAGTTTTTCCTAAAACGTAGTTGTGTGTGACTTTAAAAGCATAGATAGAGTTAAAGGAAACAAAGTACACACAAGCTTTAGAATATTTGTTGATAACATAAATTAGCAGAGCTATATTACACTCAAATTCAAAATCAAAAGTCAAAAACATTTATTCATTTGGGGTAAGTGAGTTAACACTAACGATCGTTAAAATTTGAAAATATCAGCCAATTAACTTACAGCCAGTTCGCTGACGTAAGGCCATGAGAAGAATTGGCAACAATCTCAGGCCATTTTTTTAATCGCCAGGTTATTACAATTATTTTAAGTTATATTATTTCAAATAGCATGCAAAGTTACGCAGGCAATACACTTAATTCTATAGATAACTAGCTGCGCCTTACGGCTTTGCCCGCGCGTAAAATATGTTTTGTTATAACCTCCTTGTAACCTCAGGAACCAGACCGATTTTCAGGATAAAAAGTAGCCTATACCAATTTTCATCGAAATTGGTTCAGCCGTTTAGGCGCCGAGTGCTAACAAACATACACACACACATACACACACATAAACTTTAATATTTATAATATAAATAGGATTACAAGTTTCTATGATGTGAAGACAAATAAATATAAAATGAAAAGTAAGTTAAATATGTGCTTTGCATGTTGCCTCAATTTGTATACTGACAAAAAGGTAAAGGCAACATTACTAGTGCAATCAATCAGTCACATGATGTCGTTCAAACTATCACGAAAGCAGCAAATAAATACCTAAAACAGGAGGAGGAGGGTGCTGTAATAAGGTTTCCATCACTGCAATTGCGAATCGAAGAGTGACTTTCCGGGAGGCATAGAATTTATAAGGTCGTCATTTTTGCCTATGATGATATTAATATCTGTAATATAATTATTAGACTAAATTACGTTAGGCTTTTTTTTAAATTTAGTATAATATAAACATTGGATATTTCTTAGTAAGTATTATTGTCGTTGTATATATCTGCATTCCTTCTACGTAATGAACTTTAACTATGCCAAAGTTCATTTCACTACGCACCTTTACAAACGCTATGTTTCAATGATTTTTTTACAATTTAAAGTGATACTATTATCGTAGACCATTCCACTGTTTGCCAGAGACCTCCATAATCTCCATAATTTCTCAGTCCACGAATTTCGAACATTTTATTCTATTTTTACCATCTTAACCGCAATATTATTTTTCTAATTACTTCAAAGATTCACTGCTGACCACCCAATACTTTCATGGGTCCCCTTAACAAAAGACTATAAAAAGAAATGTCCCACGGTAGTCATAGGCTCAGTGACCCATGATCTGACTCACCGTCATGGTTCAGAGATCACTCTAAAGACAGGTGAAGACCACACTCTTGAGGAAGCTTCATAATATACTGTTTTAGTTGTATGTTATTTTAAGTTTGATTTACGCACGAGGTTTGAAACCAGCAAGGTATAGGTAATTTAAAAAAAGAACGACAGTTTATTTCTCACCTAAAAGTGGCGCTGACAATGAAATAAAATTTACATGAGTACCTATAACTACAATAAAACAAAACACATTCGAATTGTTATTTTTGATTATTTTTAGTTAAATACTTATTTTCAAATTAAGTTTAGTTTACCATAGATATATGTAGAATTTAGGCTTTGGGATTATTTATAAGACTTTCTAAGTTTATCTTGAACATTTCTGACTGACAGTGAAGGAAAATATCGTAAGGAAACATTGACTCAAAAATCTGATATTGCCAATCCGCCTTGAGCAAGCGTGGTGAATAAAGATTCATGCTTTCTCTATATGAGTACAGGCCTTTACACTGCAGTGGGACAATAAACAGGCTGGTATTATTATTTTATTATTAGATGTATAGATTTTCACTTAAGGTGACAGGAACATAATATAATACGGCCAGATAACCGATCATCCATCGATGTACCTATTAACCTCAACAAGTGTGCTTAAACAAGCAGGTATAACGTCAAAATGGCTTGATACAATGTCTATCTTCATATTCCTTTTTTATTGCCTACCGTGGCAGACGAATCAACAGCCCACCTGTTAGTAAGTGGTAACTGACGCTCGTATACTTCTGCAATGCTAGAGGCTCTTCAAAGCCGCTGCCTATCGTGATATTAATTCTCTCTTTAAACCTCGTTTGAAAAAAGACATGTCATGCCTTTATAAAACTAGGTATCTATGTTGAAAAATACGGTCACTTATTCATGTACTGGCCGTAACAAATATGCTTAACCTATGTTGTATGAAGACTAGCGTGATGCAATGTTAATATTATACTTTCCTACTTTACATATTTATTCTTAGATAGTATTATTCGTTCAAAGTCTTATTCAATGACCATGTTTATCTTGTGTAAGTACAAACTTAAGTACTTAGAATCGATCCTACTATTAACTGTGTCATTTCCCCTGGCTACCGGATGTCGTATAAAAATCAAGTTTTTACATGTAAATTAAAATCAACGAGAATGATTATTTTGATTATAAAAATGGTTCTGTAGTTAATTCTTATGATAAAAGCTAAGGTTAGGGTTTATGCTGTATTAAAGCTTATTACTCCCATATTTCTCTTTCTTTTCCTTCCTTATTCCCTTGTTACCTTCATGTTGTGGTTTCTGCATCTCTTAGCATTTTTCTCCAGTTCTCATTCTTACGGTTATGGTAAACATTACTGTTAATTTGTATATGTATGAAACTGAAAGAATGCAAAATATAATCATAATTCCCGGTTAACATTCCCACTATTTGGATACAGCACCAAACACAGAATTATCACTAGGCACAACTCTGCTTACCCATCCAATTTTACACCTTAATCAACCGCGCATCAACACCTGTTAAAAACATCACTCAATAACCTATTTATCCTTGAAACAAAGACCCTATAAACTTACACGCATCCCTAAAAAACCGCCAAATAAAAAATATGGCCGCCACTCGATGCGTCCACGCATGAAAGAGACAACAACATACCACCACTACACGTGATAAAAAGAGAGAGGGATATACAGTAGTAGCTCCCACGCCGGATCTTAAAAAGAGTTACACGAAAGAAGTATGAATGAAAACTCGTTTTTGTATGTATGTACCTATATTATACTGTTTAATGACCAGTTCATGGTATCGGTATAAAGACCAAGTCTAAGAGAAATGTGTAGATATAAGATAGTATAGGTAGTTTTCAACGATAGTAAAGTGCATGACATTGCAGATTAAAGAACATTTTTAAATGTGTGGGTAGTAGACAATAAAATAATAATTCTAGCTTTTTGATTTGCAATTTTTATCAAGTTATATATTTATATCGTCTAATTTAGAAGGGTTTCAGATTACATAAATGGCACTTATGAACATCATGCTAACTCAAAAAAATTACAACTAATTTGACTGTAGCCTAATTTGCTGGTCATTTTTGGTAATTTCGTTAGGACCAATGTGCATGTCTTTTTAATTTTTATGTTAAAAATAATGTTTCTTTTACTTAGCTAAATTCATCATTAATGCAGTCATATGCGATAGTCTTTGTGGGTAAGCAGACTTTACAATCATTCTACGTCTAACTACCTTTGCATAACTTAAATCATTTATCTAAAGGTGGCTACACTTAATCTTATACGATCTCTCGAGTCACGAGCGTTTCACTGAAGACGCTTCATCCAGGTCACGAGATCCTGCGTGTTGCGTAATATTGTATTGACAAATAAAACGAAGGACAAACAAACATTCACTACACCATATTGAAATGTCATCGGTGTTATATAAAACAGGTATAACAGAAGTTTAAGTTTCTTTTGGAATGGTGTACTCTACTTTGGACTCCATTGATTGCTTGCGTCAGACAAAGTGAAAACACTTTAGTAGGGTAGTAAAAAAAAACAGTCAATCGAATAAACTGAACGACGTAGAAAAAAACAACAGCGGTATGTGATAAAACTCCGTGAGCATCCATGAGTCGTCCATGAGCGAAAGTTATCACTGTTTTCTCGTCTGCCATTGTCGGCAATAAAAAAAAAGAATAAAACAGCTGCTAGTAGTAGGTCCTTGCTGTTTACCAATGGGAAAGTATTATACTCTAACAGGATATTGGTAGTAAGATATTGGTAGGAGATGTGTTGACAAAGGACATAATTACAAGCACCCGTAACCGTTGCGTGTAGGAAAATATTAATAAATTTTGAAGGGGCAAAGGAGGTATATTTGGATCGTAGCAAATGGCGTTCAGTCTCTGTTTACTCCATTAATGGAAAACAGGCGTGAAGTTATGTATGTATGTATGTAATTTTCATATACTTGCATTTTGTAAATGAGAGGTCTCAAAAGCCTAATTCTTCCCTCCCGATATTCTTTTCCTTTTTATTTTTCCCTTGACAGTCGTTATACTTCACGCCGATATTCTATGAAAGGGTAATACTTTCCCTCTGGATCCGTCTATGCTAAAACCAAAAAGGATATACTACAGTGTAGCTTCTGTTATTTACCTGTATAGTGGCACCTCTCACCTCTCAACACACACAGGTGTTAGTACCAAGGCTGAGATAACCGAACCATTTAAGCGTTTATTCGTTACTATGATATTAGTACTGTAGACGGAAGTCCGGTTAAAGTAGTTCTAATATTGATTGTAGATAAAACCAATAATTATTAATGTTAGTGGACACAAAATACTGCGTCAGTGGTTTAGTGGCACTGTAGACTGCCATGCAGAAGTCTCGGTTTTGATCTCCAGGTAAATAGATATTACATGGTAGTAGATCCACGCTGTTTTCAGCATGAATGGACCGGAACGACCGGGGAGTACTACCCTCTCATAGAAGATTGACATAAGAGCATAAAGGGGTAAGCAGGATTGCCTCACAAGCACTGGCTAACCTTTAGTGGAAACAATGCATTATTGATCTATACAGGAATTAAACAAACTACCATGGCGCTAAACTCTCCTACTGCTTTTCCCTAAACCAATCTTACACATACAAATTTAATCAAATTTAATATTAAGTCAATTATACACTTACCATCTTCGCTCATTCATGTTTAAAAACATAGATAAAATTTGCATACAACTATAAAACGAGGACATTGAACCCAGTACTTATATTAAATATACCATTTAAGTTTGACCGCTGGCTGTATATTATTATCTTTATGTCAGAGCTCTTTGTAATTTGGACTATTTTAAGCAACCAGTTTAAATAAACCTGTGCTTTTCATCAATTTGTATCAGTTTAAGGGTTTTGCTATTTTGGTAATTTTATATGCGTGGGATTAGATATGTCTAGAAAATTGGCAGATAAATGAGTCGATCGTGTTTTAATTATGTTTATTTTTGATAATTTTGCGATAGTAAATGAGGCTGTTTGTTTGTTCTTCGATTTAAAATTGATTTGTCATTAGATGTGAGAGTTGTAAGGCAAAATTATGTATAACTAGCGGCCCGCCCCGGCTTCGCACGGGTGGACATATTTTTAAACATTTTGGGATAAATAAAGATACTTTTGTATCTATGAGAATAAGTAAAAAAGTACGAACCATCCTCATACTTCAAGGAATATTATAAAAAAAGAATTAGCGAAATCGGTTCAGCTGCTCTCGAGATTTGCGCTTAGCAACATATTTAGCGATTCATATATGTCTTCTAACTTCGTAGTCGTTCCTTTCTCACAATCGGGCACTTTTGAGTCTCTAATCTTTGCATAGTTTTAGAAATCCTACTAATATTATCAATGTAAGAGTTTGTGTGGGTTTGTATTTGTGTGTGTGTGCGTGCGTGCGTGCGTGCGTGTGTATGTGTGTGTGTCTATGTGTGTATCACAAATACATTTTAGTACTTACAGCTACTGTTACTACTATTATATGTAGATGTTGTTTTCTCTCAAATTTATTATAGATTGAGTCATGTATACCTAGAAGGCGCCATTGCCTGCGGGCGTAACGATATATTTTACTCGAGTTAAAGCAAGGCTACTATATCAAAGTATCTTTGAGGTGAACGCAGACCTGTTCGCACTGCATGCGCCGCAAGTCGCCGCATTCGAATTCTTTATATAGGTAAAGTTTTGTGCAACCTCGCACATCTACTCGCGCCGCAGTCGTCGCAGTACCAGTTCACAAAAGCGACAGCTGCGCGTGTGGTGCGGCTAGATCTCCGTTCACCTTAAACATACAAAACACTGCAACCATTGTTCACTACATAGGTATGTAGTGTGATGTTTTTAAAAAGTAAGTCCAGTTCATGTGAGTTAAGAGCATCTGAACCCGTGGTTTCGCTTTTTAATCCTATAGGCTGTAAATAAGTCTGCCTCTGTAGTTCAGTGATACTGTGTACGGATTACTACGTAAAGGTCTCGGGTTCAATCCCCAGGTCGGGTAAAGTGGTATTAAGTTTTTTTGTCGAGAAATTCTCAATATTAGTGTGCAATTGTGCCTGATAAAAGGCAACAGGTTACTGTTACATGGGGCCAAAAATAAAATGACGAAATGTGGGTGGTTATACACCTCTGCCTACCCCTTCGGGGATAAAAGGCGTGAAGCTATGTATGTATGTATGTAGGCTGTAGATGACATTTTTTTATGTTGCCCATCATAGCAGACAAGTATCGTAAATAGCTCAAATAAACAGCTTATTTATTAAAATGAGTCTCTGAAATTGAAAGTCCATGAGTGACAGTTACCACTTACCTTAAGGTGGTCTGTTTGCTCGTTTGCCACTGTAAACGACAAAAACAAGCTCTACTGACACGTCTACTACAACGGCTGCATACTACTCAACATTGACATTTTATAGTAATACTTGCTGTTGCCCGCAGCTTCGCCCGAGTGAATGTCAGTTATATCTCTGTTTAAATTGATGATTTTCATACAAATTTTTATTGCCTCTTTTTTTTTTCGTGGGAAACGCCTAGGCGAGGCGGGGGTTATGTCGGACTCTCCGGCCACAATGAGACAGTGGCCGGACTAAAACCCACGGTGTTCCTCCAGACGGCCACAGCGTCGGGGTCACAGGAGAAGCTCGCGCATTCATCCGCGACCCCGACAGGCCACGGCCCGCTCAACGTGAGCCGGCCCCGTCCGATTTGGGGGACCTTGCCCTTCCTCCCTCGAAAGGCGCGTGCGGAACACGCGCACTGCCGTCTCAGGCCCGTGCTGTTCGGGCGGCGATCGCCGCCCGCAAGCCACCTAGTAACACGGCCACAGAGGATAGGGAGAGCGGCGCACCGTGATACCGGCACTCCACTCCCGCCGCGGCCCCGCCTCTCCTCAGCTGCAGTGTCGCCGAAGCAACACCTCAGCCCGACCCAGCTGCGATACCGCCAATACAGCACCGCAATGGGTTGCGGTGCTGTGGACGATGGAGCGGCTCAGGCCCACCTGAGCCGCTCCATCGTGGGCTTACCACCAAAGCCCAGAGGAGCGGCGGCCTCCTTGGGGTTCCTCTTGGTTCACCGTAGTTCTGGGTAACCACGGTTACTAAGCCCCCCCGCCGCGACAAGGCATTGGGGGGGAAATTTTTATCGCCTATTTCAACCCTATCTAGCCCTTTTTTGCAATAAAAGATAGCCTATGTTGTTCTCAGAAGTCTAAACTATCTTTCTACCAATTTTCATCAAAATCGGTTCAGTGATTTAGGCGTGAAAGCGTAACAGGCAGACAGACAGAGTTACTTTCGCATTTATAATATTAGTATGGATTCCGAATGCTTATCAGCTACCATTTTTGGCAATTAATGTTTGCTGGGTATCAACCTAAAAAATTAAACTTGAATAATCCCCGTAATGAAAAAATCAAAACTCCCTCTTGCTATCGGTGACCTAGTAAATAATCTGATACTATCACTAATTAATAAGTTAATATCGTTTTGCGGTTTTGTTTACTCATTTAGCGTCACCATATTGGTATATCGATAAATTTGATTAGTCATTGGGCATTTGTAGCCGCAATGAGATAAAGTTTGTCTAACCGGTGACTTTATTTTGGTATTGAAAGTGAATAGCGTCCCTAGTGCTTACTCTTAAAACTATTTTTTGCTGCCACTTTGCTCGTACAAATATTTTACCAAAAAAAATTTCGAATGTATGTACCTAGGTACGAAAATTTCTAATTTAAAGATTGTTGTAACGCAATAAAAATAACATCACATCTTTTCCCCAAAAAGGTAGTTTTAAGTGTATAACACAATGGTAGATACGTTTGTATACCACGTAATAGCGGGCTAACTAATACGTGAGACAGAAAATCTATTATCTTTTTACTCGATCTGGGTAAGTTACCCTAAGCCTTTACTTGGTAGATAATGATTTAAAGATATTATTGAATACAACAATTGACTGTTGACTGGCCTGTTGGCCTAACGCCGGAGATCGTGGGTTCGATTCTCACCCAGGACAAACCTTTGTGTGATGAGCATGATTGTTTGTTCTGTGTCTGGGTGTAATTTGTCTATAATATGTATATATTTACAAAAATATTTATGTAGTATATTAGTTGTTTAGTACCCATAACACAAGCAAATATAATTGCTTAATTTGGGACTAGATGGCGCTGTGTGAATGTGTAAAAAAAAAACATAAAATAAGGTAGGTAGATAGGGGAACGAGAAGCCATGAAAAAACAACAAAAATACTGGATCGAATGAAGGCATGTCAAAAAGAAGGCAAAATATAAATCTCTTTATCTCTTGCCTTCTAATGAAGAACGACACATAAATGAATGACATAAATTATGTTAAAACCTCTGATAGATATATCCAACGTATAAGAAAAAGGTGTAAGGTTTTTTTATATTGCTAAAAATCAGTTAATTCTATCTGAAATATCTCAAGCAGACGAACCACACATGCAATGCAATAATAAAACTATATGCACGTGACTGCAATTGACGAGAAATATCAACATCAAAATCGAAATTAAATAATGCTACTAAATAACTAATTCAATTCAAAACAGTAACCTTAAACCATCAAACTGCAGACAAAACACCTGTTCTCCAAACAAGGATAAAAAAAAACAAAATCAAAATACCACTTGTCTCAACATTAGTCGTTTTAACCAATTTATACCTCAGCATCTCATACCAAACTCAACCCTAATGCATCATTATAGGGAACATCCTTTCGCATCACACCTTGGTTTCCGATACCAAAAAAAGTTGGTATCGAAAAAACCAAGACAGGTTGTGTGAGAACAAAAAATGGAGTAAGATGCTACTATGTATTTTATTTTCTGGAGCCCATAAATTTGTTATTTATCAGCCTTTTTTATAGTAAATTGTCGCTTTTTTGGTGGTGATTAGTAAGAATTTGTCATATTTATTTTAACGGCTGTAACATTACCATAGAAAGAGCATTATTTATGTAGTGCTAATGTTGTGTGTGAGAGTATTTTTAGATAACGAGAATTGTTTGATATGTACAGGGTAAAGTAAGAACAAATGAAAAAGTTATCTTAAAAGTGGGCAAATCACCGCAAATGCTATTGGTATGGGAACCTACAATTTGGAGCAAAATAAGGAAGAGGGCAAGAACCGAACAAATCATTTTTAATATAATTTGTTCGGTTAAATAGTGTCCATAAATACTGTCTTTCGTTTGGCAAATGAAAATGCCTTTAGGTATTTTTCTTTTCAAACTACACAACAGAATAAATAAGCAAATAGATCATTGCGGAGACAGCATCACAGAAAGTGGCTTTCCTGGTGTTTGTATTATGTTAGATGACATTTTTATTTCTTTTTGATTGTCATGAATCGGTTAATGAATGTGCTAAGGAATTACGAATAAGCAATAGGTTGTACTTTACTAGTATGAACTATAAACAAAAGAAATAAAAATATTTCTGTTTATTTTATAAGTGCAACAAATATGAAGACGCAAGTTTTGTGCAATGAAGAATAACCAATTATAAAATATGAGTCTAAAGTTTAATTCCATTGAGGCGCTTTTTCCTTACATCAAATTTTATAATATTATGTCTTTTTTCTTAGTGCAACAGCCAACTTTAAAAACAAATATTACATTCCTTATTAATAATGTCAACTGCTTTTAATTTTGTAAAGCACCTCCTGTAGTCCTTTCGTATGAATCGAACCCACTACGGATAATAGTAAAAGCAACCACCTGAACTATTAAACCATACATGAAGTTAAACCCTGTAAATGACCATGACGATTTAATACCAATAACAAGGACATCACTAATCCTCTAGTTAACCCTAAACTGCTGAATAGTGAGCTCTCTGACAATATTACTAGGTAATTAGTAGGGATTAGTCTACATCAGTAGTGTATAAGGGTTATGAGGTCACCGTGCAAATGCATTTGGGATTGGGAAAAGTAAAAACTACGACAAAGCAAACATAAAAAATATACTGATTTGTTAAATAATAAAAGAGTGAACTAAATTATGTCAGTAAAGCTTTATGAAATGACAAAATTATCATTCGACGTTATTAAAAGTCGTCTATATTACCTTTCAAATAAAGAGCTTAAATAAAAAGAAATGAGTTAGTGTGTAATAATAATAATAATAATAAATCATTTATTCGGAACTAAACTATTTACAATTATGTGTAAACCCACCAAACTGCGCAGCGGTTTGTCGGCGGGAACAGCGCTTGTTTTAGTACAGCTTGTCAACCAGTCATAAACACTATCTGCTTACCATTTGGTAAATTTGCTTACCAATTGGAGGAGGTATCTATAGAGGTAGCTATAGAATTCATTCGTCTGAAATACAATAGATGTAAATTTATAATCAGTGGAAATCAAACCTTAGACCCTAGAAGGTAACGATAGGTAGGCATAACAACTAGATACAAAACTTAAGGTGAATAGTGGATCTTTTAATACAGTCTACCCCACATCTTATAAGCGTGCTAAACACCCGTTACTACTGTTACTTCAACTTTGTAGCTTGTAAACTACATTTATCTTTTACTGAGAAGTGAGTAAACTTAAAATTATTCTGTCACAGAGGACGAAGGTTTATTAACTCTGTCGTTTGTAAGGTTCGGTTTGTTTGAAACATTTAATATTAATATGAATTCACAAGGCTTCTTATGTTTTGAATGTATTGGATAATTTAGCAATATGGCGGATATGTCAATTTTGATACAGGTTATATTGAACATGATTTAAAAATGGAACACAGATAAAAAAGAAAATTATGATGTTGTCAACCTTCCATATTTAAAAATCTAACACTACAACTTTGTTTTTTATTTTCTATGTTTATTACAAGTGAAAATTCATAATTTAAAAATCTGAAATCCCAATTCGCCAAAGCGCTACGCAGTAAAAACGCCCCAACAGCGTAGCAACGTCAAGCCCGAGCACGCAGGCTCTGGCAGCTCCCCGGGACGCTGTAGTGATCTCCCCGCGCCTCCCGCGCTCGCCCCCTCCCCTTGCGCGCGCCCTCCCCGGGTCAGACGGCAGCAGTCGCCCAAACCGCGCGCACGTATTCACCCGTTGTACCCCACCTGTAGCATCGTCGCAGTGTTTACGGATTACAGTGAAAAATTTGTGACATAGTGCATGTTTCTGTGTTTTTATGAATGAAAAACGTCTTGGAGCAACCGGTCCATCGATCGGTTGACGGACCGGTCTCGATTTCCGCTGGTACAGGTCTCGTGAGTGTAATGTTTTTTTTTATATAAACTGGATTTTCATTATAATTAATGTTTTAGTGCATTTTGTGAGTGCGTTAAGATGTTATATGATTTGACCAGTGTGTTTGTTTGAGGATATTATCGTGTATGAAACTGAATTTTAAAAGCCGTAGGTAAGTGTGATAATTTATTGCAAATTATGTGTTATCTTTATGAAGATATATATTATAACTGCTTAATAAAGTTTGGGGGTTGTTTCGAAAAGAAAATATATTATGCTCATCTACCCTCATACAGCCTCATATTTGTTTGAATCGCTAACATATCAGGACATTGCCATCATATTGTGACATCTATACATAAGCTAAATCAATAATATTTACGTAGGAGGCAAGGTAATGAAAATAATAAGTCGAATACAAATTGGTTTTCGTTATTATATTTTCAATAGTTGAATCTACTGTTTGACATGGGTCAGATATTTTTTAATGAAAATGCTGAGGACGTCTTTTATGTTTTTACCTATTTAGATAGCTCATTAATTTGACATTAGTCCTGGCTTTAAAGTAATACTTAACTTAACGTATGTTTTCTATAAATGGGGTAAGCAGAGACTATACAACGCCATTAAAATCTTTCTTCAATCCATACACAGGTTCTTTGCTTCTTCAAAATTTGTTAATCTTTTCATAAACACACATCCTTACACATAATTTAGCAATATGTTGCTATTTTTACTATAATACCTATAACGTTTAGTTTATTATAATTATCTTTCTTTGTCTGCCCGACCCGTGAAATCTTTTATGCTTTATTTGTTTTAGAATAAAACTACACTAGGCTTTGTGACCGGTGTTTTCCTTTACAAAATATGGCAACGATGACAATTTAAATATGTATACGAATGAAATGGCAGCTAATGAAAGTCTTTCTGGTATTTTCTATACCAAACCTGATACTTAGAATAGTAAATAATAAGCCACAATGATAATTCAACTACAAAACCATCCCTGTTTTGCTTAGTCTCAATAATTTGTAACTGCTACCTTTAATTTCGTTTATCTAGGTACTGGTTCACTTTTATTCCATACTAGCTTCACCCGGCTTCACCGTTTTATATTAAAAAAAATACATTTTTTTTGGCTAGCAACTGACTCGAGCGTCCCTAGACTACCCTCGCAAAGTTTCATTACAATCCGATCATTGGTTTCGACACGCATCGAGGACAAACATACAAAATTTGATATTTTTAAAGATCAGTGTAATGTCTACTCCATGACATATTATATCCACACTTGGTGTAGAATAAAGTTTATTTATAAAACCTATTTTGAACAGCACACCAACTATTATTCATCCTTTAAAGCCTTCCAACTTTATTTTATACCCCCATTCTCATGTTGTACGATCAGCCATGATAAAATAAATACGCTTCAATTTAAAGGTCTGAAAAATGTTACCAGTATATATTTTTACAAATAAATTGACGCTTAATCGTTACTAGAATATAGTATTTTATGCTAGCAACACTAAGGTCGTTATACCTAGTCATAATTTAAGACTATAAAACGTTTATGCATACTTCAGAAGATAATTTCTCCAAAGCTAGACAGTTATAATTGAATATGTTAAACTATTATACGTATAAACATCACGCCTTGTTACCCTAAGCGGTAGTTAGAAGTGTATAACACTCACATTTCCCGCTCTCGAGTTTGATGTAATAGGAAAATCTTGTCATTTATGGGGGACAGTTCTAGATTCTGAGCCACTTTTTTTTTTTTACTTAAAAATAGATAAAAAAATTATGTGAATTACATAAGCTACCGCTAACATTTTCGCTAGCTTATGTCAATCCATACATTTTTTAATCTATTCTATGAATTACAAATCTATGCCACTTATCTAGGGCCTCTGGGTATCTGACATTACACACTGTACACGGCTTGGATACCTGTCTATCTTGTGTGATAGTAAGAACACAGTACTAAACTCCTAATTTTGTTTTTAGCTCGATTATGATCCTACAACAACTCATACTTATTAGACGCATTCTTGACATTCCTGTACAATCTTACGAAGTGTTTACCTGTGAAATTGACGCTGCAAATTCATAATAATAAGTGTAAATTCATGTAACAAATAGTGCCTAAAGTAGAACTATAAAGGTATAGTGAAGATAGGTAAGCTGTTTGCAACGAGCGTCAGGCAAAAACTGGTCGTACACAGCTGAAAACCTAGCAAAATGACGCGGTTGAAGAAATTAAATGCAATGTTTATTTTGCTTGAAATGTGGTTAGTGTTACAATGTTAATATAATGTTCTTACACAATTCACTGTTATGGGTATGCGAGTAATTATTAGAATTAAATTAAATACAAATAACAGAATTAAGAATTATGTCAATCAATTATATTATTTAAAAAATGTCATTAATAATTACTAACAAAAATTATAAAGCCATGTCCTTCACTATATTTAAAAAAAAATTGGATTGTGTAATATGTGTCCAGAGAGTTCCATATCCAGGGGCCTACGTCTGCTTAGGCTCCAGGTAAACTGCTGTAGGCTGATGCTATAGACTTACAGTAAGCATAAATAATTTGTGATATGGTCTGCAGTGCGATTAAACCATACTTAGATACTTTTTTTTTAAATACATTTATGGAATGACTAACTAACATAGAGCATTTTATTAAGCGTTCAAAAAGCTGATAAACTTCGCGAAACTTATACCTAATTAATAAAAATTGTCTTTTTTTAATTAAGTAGTCCTTACACAGTTTTTGAGTTAAAACCTCTTTTTTTGGTTTAGAAAATCAGTTCCTTTTTTGCTCTTCTCTTGGGTAATGTTAAGTCGATCCAAAGGATTGCGTTATCTATATCTGTGCGAATTGAGTGTATCTTTTTACGAATTAATGTATCGCTTAGTACTTTTTGGTCTTCAGATTGGTTTAGAGCTAAAAATATCAATTGAAGTCTCTTTAGTTCATTGTTATTATTGAATTTTATTCTGCTTTGAAAACATTAGGTTGTAGGTGGATTTTAATTAATAATGTACATTTTAAATTTACACCTTGGACATTACTGAAATATTTTGAAAATAAACTTTTAGTTAATTTTGACTCATAGGTACTTTGACTTTAATAAATAGCAAACAATTTTTAATGTTTAAATATCGCATTTAAATGTTTTTAAGAAAGACTGACTAATAGGCATTTCCTCTTAAAGCTATACTATTTATATATGAAATAACTGAAATATTTTGACGAAGTTTCATACAGAATTCGTCACTGTTAAATTTATCTATAATATCTCTATGAGACATCGGAAATATTTAATGAAAAATGTCGTTAATACTTTGTAAGACTTCTTATTGTCGTGCGATATAATATCTTTAAGAAGAGATATTAAAGGGGAAATCATAGATTAAAAAAGAAATTATTATATTTATTGCTGTGAATGTGGTAGGTGATTGAGAGAATACAAGCCAACGAGGAGCAGGCTTAGTTGCATAATGCACACTAAACATACATTCTTACTACAGTTAGCAATCAGGCATAGAGGCTATGACTAACCTATTTCTATAGTCCGTCTTCCATATTATTTTTTTGCCATCGTGATGCTTAGAAGTAATTCATATTGTCTAAATTAGTGAATTTGGTATTGACTTGTCGCCTATGATTATTTGCGGCTCAAAGCTTTTGTACACACGATTTTCTATCAGTTCCTTTGTCAAAGAGAAAATAGATGCCACACTCTCGGTATGTAATACACAGGCTATGGGACCCGGGGATAGAATTTAGAATCTTAACACGACAATCCGTTGGTCGAACAAGACATTTTTAGAGCAATTTTTGTACCAAAATATATTTTTATCTTTTTCTTGGTCTATACTTATTTCCAAAGCAATTTAATCCTTACGATCTTTTAGACTATATTTTAACTAAACGATTATTTTCATCAAATTAACCACAATAGGTAGCCTATATAAAGAATTCAATTGCCCTTAAAACACCAAGTAACGGTTAGCAAGGTGTGTACGCAGGTGGTTGAGGTGAAACACACCTGTTATTAAGGTGAACACCTTGCTTCTGTATGGATAATATAAGACATTTGTAGCTTTTCTTAGCCTTAACCGCACGCCGTGTAATGCTTAATTTTATACTGTGTCAGTGGAACAATAGTGTTATTGTACGAAATAATTGATAGTTAAGAGTTGAGGGCTGGCATATTATTATGTCTCCTGAAATAGATAGGTTTAAAATGTGGATAATTATGATGATGAAATTATTTTGTAATTGTAAAGTTGTGTGCTGGAAGTGTTTTCTTTATATTACTCTGCCTGATGCTAAGCAGTCAGTGGAATCCAGAAGTGGTAGACACCATTACAAAAGCCAAACTACTGGTATGGGCCTCCACTGGCTTCTTTCTTCACATCTTCTGTTTTGATTCTCACTAGAGACATAATTATGTTCATTTTAGACTTATAAGAAAAGTATAAGTATAATTTATATTTTTTAGTTTTCTAAATCAAAATGCCCGATGTACACTTTTATGTAAAAGTGAATAGTGCCCAGGGGCACCAGGGTGCTTACTATGATAACTAAATTGACTTAAAATGTCAATTTAGTTAAATACATTCAAATTACTGTTTTATGTTACCACCGTAAAAAAACTGAAACTCGAAACGCTACTAATCTCTCCATTTTTTTTTATTTTTTTTTTTTATATTAGCCTACCAAAGTGACTCCACTCTGCCTGATGGTAAGCAGTAAGTGGAATCCAGAAGTGGCGGACACCATTCCAAAAGCCAAACTACTGGTATGGTGGCCTCCACATTTTTATCGATCTCATCAATTATTTTCTTTTGCTGTATGTTTGAACTAAAAGCATAAAAAATCTGCATAATTCTGACTATCATAACATTTAATTTTTCATCAATTTAATAATATTTCAATAACCAGATTGCATGTCAAATTGATAACGTCCTAAGCCTCGTTTGACACATAACAGACCATGATAGTGGGTAACGCCCCTAATATTTTATTAGTGATGCTGTTTTTCGGATGTATTGTCAAACATATCACTAACTAGCTGCGCCCGCATTTTTGTTTTTGTATCTCTCGAGAACAGACCGATTTTCGGGATAAAAAGTAGCCTATGTCCGTATCCGGCATCGTAACTATCTACATACCAATTTTCATCGAAATCGCTTAAGGCGTTTAGACACTGAATGGTAACAAACAAACAAACACACACATGCACACACAAATTTTCGCATTTAAAATATTATAGGATTATAAAAGTAATTACTACATAATAATAAAGTATTAAATGCGTGGAGATAACATGAGTCAAAGTCAAAGTCAAAGTCAAAGTCAAAGTCAAAGCATTTATTTCATTTAGATCATAAAGTATGATGCTTATGAAAAGTCAACATTACATTTTGTCAGCCAATTGACCTACAGCCAGTTCACTGACGAGGTAGAGCTGTGAGAAGAACTGGCAAGAAACTCACGCCACTCTTTTCAATCGCCAGATAATTACAGTTATTTGAATGAGTTACAATTTAAACACTCAACGCAACCAAAGAACCATACAAAGTAATTATTACAAATTAACTAATTAATATAATGCTAAGATTAAAGAAAGAAAACAAGGAATTCAATTATTTAGTTTCAACTAGTATGGTAATTTGACTACGTATTTTAATTAAACTGGTAAATGCACCCCCTGGTCACATTGAACGACAAGGTAATACTGGATTGAATATTAAATGTAAGCCATGCCAAGATTGACCAGTCATCCCAAGTAGCACCCGTTCACGAGCATGACGCACGGGCCAGCCATCATCACTCTCGCCATATTAGAGGGAAGGTGATGACCCGGCCAATACGACACCACAAGCAATGACATTTTAGTGAGCATGACAATGCAGGGCATGGGTGGTAAAAGAACCCTAATAAAATGTATTATGCCTTACGAACTCGTAATGATCATGATATGCATCCACTTCACATTAAACTTTTACTACAATAGTCAACATAATTACAATAATAGTGAGATATTAAAACGTATGCTATTATGTAGATATTTAAAGTGGCAAATAAAATTCCTTCTCCCTGCTTTTTTTTTGCTGACAATGACAGACGAGTAAACAACTCACGTGATGGTAAGTGGTAACTGTCGCTCATGGACGACTCAGAGTCCCTAGCATTGTTCCTGCAATATCAGGGACTCTGCGAAGCCGCTGCCTACCGTGAAGGGAATGGGGTAGGTGAAGGGATTGAGGGAAATGAAGAAAAAGGAAAGGGGGAAATTGGGTCTACACGGTTGGCAACGGCTTAGTTGTTTTTGCAATGCTTTGAAAACAAAGCTATGTCAATAGGTTACGGTTACCACTTAACCGGCAGGTGGGCTGTATTGTTTGATAAAATTGTTTAAAAATAAGCGTTCTTAAATACTATAGAAATATCAATGTCGATTTACAGATAATTATATGGGAAGACCAAGCGTAGGCAGGTGTACAAAGTGAATCGATGACGGGAATAATTAAATTATTATTAATTAATTATTAATTATTTAATTAATTATTATTATTTTATTATTAATTATTTGATTAACATTAGTTATTCGGTTGTTTATTTAAATAAATGTTTATTTGTTTTATACGAACAGTAGCTAAATGATAGTCTTAAAATTAATACATGAATATCATTGGTGAAATCAAACTCGTATTTAAGGTTCATAGACTTGACGAAAAGTCACCATAAATGACTACCTCGTGGTTCGGAGGTACTGTGTAGGGACTACCACGCAGCGGTCGCGGGTTCGATTCCCGCTCAGTGCAAATATTTGTGTGCATTAACATGAATATTTGCATTGGTTTTGATGTTTCTATGTATAATATGTATGTATTTAAAAAAGAAAAAAGTATTTAAGTATGATATTCGAATTCTAGAACCCTTAACACAAGTTTTAATTACGCTTACTTTGGGTCTAGATGGCGTTGTGTGTAGTTGTTATGTTATATAATCATTAACTTTCTACCTTTTATTTTTTGGCTTAAGTCCACTAAAAGCATTTCTTCTTTAATGTTTTTTTTTTGTAAAATACCACGGTTAGTTAATTGTGTAAAAACACATTAATACCCATAAAAATCGTTAAATATAAAAAACGAAAACAAAGCAAAAAGCAATATTGTCAAAGTAAAGTTATTTACAACTTTAATATGGCCGTGTACCATGGTATAAATAAACTAGTTGAGGAACAAAACCAGTTGGAAACCATACGAGTTTTGCGTCCGGTGGGACGCCCACTTAAAGATTAGTGCCAGTTCGAGTCCCAAGTGTTCAAAATTTATTTATAGTTGTTTTAGTTTAATTTTTTTTAGTACTATTTCATTTGTTTTAAATTTTAGTACATATCTATGATCTTTTTATATGTATATTTTGCTACAAATTTATGATGATAGCTTAGGGAATGGATTAGGGTGGCTCGAGGCGAGTCCTATCCTAGTGTGTGTGTTTGTTGCTACTCAGCCCCTAAACGGCTGAATAGAGTATGTAAATAGATTCGGAGTCGTATCTGGTTCCAGAAAGACAAGGATTTTATTATACGCGCGGGCGAAACCGCGATGCGCAGCTATTTGGCAACATTTGGTAGAGTTCAGCAGCCTTTCCACTCAAATGATGTTGGGTTACGTTATGACACTCATCTGTCAAGCTCAAAAAATGACAGTTTTTGGGCGAATAGCAATGTGTTTTTTAAAGTCGTAATTATATGTAGGTACTTTCTAAGGAACCGGAAGACGCAGCGTGGGCAGACCCCTCACAAGGTGGACCGACGACCTTATAAGGGTGGCGGGCAACCGATGGATGAGGGCGGCGAACGACCGGCTACGATGGCGAAAATTGGGGGAGGCCTATGTCCAGCAGTGGACGTCTTTTGGCTGATATGATGATGATGATGACTTTCTAAATTTACATTGGACATAACTGACATAATTATGTAAAAAAAATATTATATTATTGTATTTTAATATTATTGTACAAAAACATGGAAAAAGAAATTTGTTCTGCATACCATTCTTACAACGCATCTGCAACGAGTAGACGATGACTTTTAAGCACTGTTCCTGCAGAAAACCACTTAACTATAACATCAGATGAACCATTTTGCCACCGACGTACAAAAAACTCTTAAGGAGCAATAATTTTATTATCCGTTCATTAGCTTCACGTTTAGTTCCCACAGTATGCATATACATTATTTACATATCGCTATATCCGGTGTATTCCGGTTTTGAACCGGTTTTACCGGGATATCGGAACCTACGGGTCACTTAGTCGTAGATTAACTTTGTTGTATGATAAAAACTATCTTTTTAAATGCATAAAAGTGACGTTGATTAATTAAATTATTTTTTAATCGAAAAAAAATAAGTGTGATAAGTTTCACATCGTTAAGTTTTTATGTAGGATTGGAGAAAGATATCTTAACTATTAATATAAATGCGAAAGTAACTCTGTCTGTCTGTAACGCTTTTACGCCTAAACTACTGAACCGATTTTAATGAAATTTAGTGTAAAGATAGACTAAACCTCGGGGAACAACATAGGCTATCTTTTATCGCAAAAAAATGCCTGAAAGGGATGAATGTTTGTATGAAAAATCGTCAATGTAAACAGAGATATAACCGACACTAGCAGCAGCTAGTATATAATATGGTTTTATACAACTAAGGTGATGAACAAGCATACGACCCACCTAATGGTAGAGGGTCTGCAGTGTAGCCTTTGCATTAACCCTTACAACACCTAGCATGCCATTCATTATAATGGCAACATTTTAATTTTTTTTGTGACCGTTTCATCTGCAATCTTTATTGAAGAACATAGGCTTCTTCTGAAGCCACGCTTATCAGGTGGATTGACAGTTGTAAAGTGACATTATATTTATTGCCTCTGTGGTTCGGCAAAGGTCTCGGGTTCGATTTCCAATTGGTGCAAATATTTATTTATAAACATGTCTATTTGCATTGATTTCGGTGTTTCTATGTATAATGTATGTATTCACAAAAAAAAGTATTTAAGTATGTATATTCGCATTCTAGAACCATTAACACAAGCTATAATATATGCTTACTTTGGGTCTAGATGGCGTTGTGTGTGGTTGTGGTGATATTTGTTCATTACCTGGTATACTTAGGCAAAGATAACGTGATCCATTTTTTTATTATAATATCTTAGAGATTTCTTATTAGTCTTATGCTACACTATGAAACGTACTGTACGACAATACGTTAAACAATAATAATTATATGATTAATAGTGTACAATTAGGCAAGCACGTGCGTCACTATATATGTCGTTGTTTGCTTCGTCGCGCGTTGTTCCGTTGGTCGAGTCTATATTTTTATCATTCCCTTGTTATAACAGGCTTATTATGCTACAGGATGTTCTCGTTTTTAATAAGCTCGGAATCTGTTACCTATCATTTGGGAGGCAGTACACTAAAAAGTAAACTTACGGTTAGATTTTTTTAAAAAAATACTAAAGTGCTCTTACATTGTGTTTTGCTATTTTACCAAGAGTAGTTTAATATTGGATTATTTTTATAGTGTTTGTGTTATTAAATGGAGGTACATCTAAATCTTATAATAAGAAAAATAATTAAAAATATATCTACTTAATGTTAATCTATGAAAAACTTACAAATATCAGTAATAAGAAATCTATAATCTATAAATATTTTATAGCGAAAAATATAATAACATTAACAGTTAAAAATAATCTTTATTAATATTTTTTTTTTGATCCAATTTTAATCTTAAGTTTCTTGATACTTTAACATTATTAAAACTTATTATTTTTCAAATACCCTTACAAATAATATAATATCGCTAAGTGTATTAAAACTACACAATTACTAAAACTTATGAAAGTTTTAGTCAAACTTATAAGTACATTAATTGAAGTTACTTATTTACTCATAATTTTGAAAGTCATGACTAAATTTAAATTTAACTTATTGACTGAAAGCTTTTAACTGCTCATATAAAACATTAAATCTTTGAAATAAATTATAAAATCCATACATATTATAAATGCGAAAGTAACCCTACCCTGTCTGTCTGTTACGCTTTCATGCCTCAACCACTGAACCGATTTTGATAAAATTTGATATAGAGATAGATTAGACCTCGAGGAACAATACAAAAAATCACTTAAAAGGGTTTAAATAGAGGTCGAAACTTTGTATGAAAAAACCTCAATGTATAAAAAGATATAACCGCTGCTAGTTTTGAATATTTTTAATAGAATATAGCATCACGCCTTTACCCCGAAAGAAGATAGGCAGAGAGTGTAACATACACGTTTAGCCAATCATGTTATTTTTAACTGAATAGGTATCGTTGTTATTTACCAGGCACAATATCAGGCTCAAAGCTAATACTAAGATATCACTTAACCGACCCGGGTATCGAATCCGAGACCTTTACCTAATATTTCGTAAATAGTACCGCTGAAACGCAGGGGTAGTATTAATCTTGCTTTTAGTCAGTATCGATAAAGTGCAATTTTCACCACAAAAATCCCATTTATGATGCCAAGACGTACTGATACTAAACTTTCCCATATTTTACACAATATTTTTGACGTTTATTATATGTCATCAATCAATTTTACGCCGTCACAACTCCGTGACGTAATTATATTACGAAATTAATTTTATTAGCCCTAATTTAATAGTAATTGCAATTTTGAAACAATTGCAATATCAATTTAAATTGTACAATATAGTTAATTACGATTTCTACGGTTGTTTATTACCTTGAATTTTTGTTTATAGAAATTTATTTTTTTATTGCTGTAATATAGGTATGTCGACTTCCAAAAAGTATCAACCAAATAATAACATAACTAACAAAATCATAATACCTTTGTCAACGTATAAAAGTTTTTCCGAAACAAAAAAACGCACTAAAAATCATTGCTTTATTTTATAAACAGCCCGTATCTGCGCACAGCAACGCACATCTCCCACGTTGGCAATGTGTCCGCCATATTTAGCGCACAGATGTGACAGACAAACATACAAGTAGATATTAAAGGATAAGTAGATGTGTAGGTTAAATGCATTTTAATTTAAAAGATTTTTTTAATGAGTTAAGTTTCCGGGTTCCTTCATTTTAATTGAATTTGTAAACTATCCCGTGATATAGAGCGTCAATAGAACAATAATTATCCTCGTTCCTCTTCCTTTCCCTTTTCTTTCCTCATTTTTTTTCTCTACATGGTCGGCAACGACTTTGCTGTGTTTTCGAAGCATTATTTAATTTAATACAGCAAGAGCAACACGGTTGTGTTGCTGTTGTTCGGTAATTAAATGGCCGTATGCTTTTCTTGCAAGTCGAAATGGCCCAGTAAATAGTGCACCCGATTCGTAAGACACGAGGTAATGGGTTCGAATCCGGGCAAGCAAATGTGATTTTTTAAACCATATGTCTAATCTAATAATCTAAGTTTATCTTGGACATTTCTGACTGACGGTGAAGGAAAACATCGTGAGGAAACCTGGACTTAAAGTCTGAAATTGGCAGTCCTCCTTGAGCAAGCGTGGTGATTAAAGCTCATGCCTTCTCTTTGAGAAGAGGCCTTTGCCCTGCAGTGGGACAATTAACAGGCTGGCATTATTATAATGCTTTTTTTGCCACCTTTTAAATAAAAATATTTACTAGCGAGAATTGTCTTTTAAAAATAAAAATAAAAATAAAGAATTGTTTATTTATTATATCGTGCATCTTGATTGTCTTACTAACAATACATACATGTAATTAGTAACTAAATAGTTTGATTACAAATCGATAGTTATTACCAAATCAATATTACACTTTTGTTAAAGAAACGGGATTGTACAATTAAATCATTGTGTATTGTACGTAACAATAGGGTAGCCTAAATTAATTGTCCACAATATTTAATTGTACTTTCAATAAAAATATAAACATTGTTATAACAATGATTCCTTTTATCTCATTGACTTATATTTAATTTTATAATATTATACTATAGTACTTATATTTATTAAACAATTTAAAATTATATTATTGTAGAACTGATGAAACAGACTGCAACGCAGAGGTCGCGGGTTCGATTCCCGCTCAGTGCAAATATTTGTGAGCATGAACATGGCTATTTGCATTGGTGTTTGTATGTATATATTAATATTATGTATGTATTTACAAAAAATAAATAATATAAGTATATTTATACGCATTCTAGAACACATATCACAAGCTATTAATATATGTTTACTTTGGGTCTAGGTGACGTTGTGTGGTTGTTGTGGTATTATTTATTTATTAATACGTGACTGTATAAAATATAATTATTTAATTCTACCTTATTACACTCCAAAACATTACCCTCTTTATTAGATACTACCTGGCGAACTTCCTTCCGCCTAACAGACGATCAACATTACTTTATTTTTCTAAAATAAACGTAGTCTAAGTTACTCCTTATTACATCAGCTACCTGCCAATAAAAGTGCCGTCAAAATCGGTCCAGCCATTTCAGAGATTAGCCGGAACAAACAGACAGACAGACAGACAAAAATTGTAAAAAAAATTATTTTGATGTGGTATGTGACGTACATATATTCATACAAATGTAGTAAAAAACGGTTATTTTAATATTACAAACAGACACTCCAATTTTATTATATGTATAGATTACTACGTGACTGTGCAAAATATAATTATTAAATTCTACCTGATTACACTCTAAAACATTACACTCTTTCTTAGATATTGGGGTAAAATAAGCAAACAGCCATTTCCGATCATTTTATATAAAAAAACATAGAATTCACAAAGTATTATTAAAAAGTTTCAAAACACATAAAATACAAGCAACTTTTTTACAAGTTTGATCGTAAAAAGTTTCGTTTTCGTAATAATTAGGCATGTTAATGTCCCAAAAGTTAAAGAACATAAAATACATGGAGGGTTTGTTTTACGACAGAATTTTGTATACACGTGTCAGGTACCTTTTGAACAAACATTTGATAAAAAAATTAAACCTTCATCTTTTTTGAGTCCCTCAGCAACGTACGGGTAATGCTATGCAAAAGGTATTAGTATTGATTTGAAAAAGAATAAAATTTATATCCCTGATTAATTGTTACCTCACCGCGAACATTCACATACAATAGGTACTATCTCCCTGACTGCCGAACATTTGCAATTTCAACTTCAGCTACATTTCAAATTTAAAAAAGCACACTATACTGTTCGGCTCGCCTCCTAAAAGTAATGCTTCGACTTGTAACGTTACATTAGGTGAATGCTCGCGGTGAGGGAGCACCTTAACATTTAATATTTGTCCTTAATCTGGGGTGTGCTTTGAATAGGTATGCGTAACTAACATACGTAACTGTATATTTATGAAACAACGCGTGAGACATATTTCTAAAATATTTAGTAAAATGGTATCCTATTTAATACTCATAAGGCGCTCATGATTCATTTCGCTAACTGGTCGATAAACGATTAGCGGGTTAAGCAACAAAAAGTGCGACAGGCACATGGATGGGTGACCGCATAGTGGGATTTGATCTGAGCGTCTCAGTGCTTCGGAGGACACGTTAAATGTCGGTTTTGGTTATTACCATGTTGATGACAGTAATTATATCAAGTCTAATGACTCTATAATAAATTATGGGTGACCTGAACAAATCCTGACGCTAGGTTGTTCACTCGATACGAATAAAATCGATTGACTAGCGCGTTTAACTTCACAGACGTATGCCCAACAAATCAGTTATATAAAACATTGAAATAAATATTTAGTTTTAAACGTGGGTAGGTCATTAAACGACATTGGCAATAAAAATACTACATCTACTTGTAAAACATGTCCACATTCGCTACACACATGTTTAATGTTCACACGATGGGGTCCAGTCGTTACAGATTATAATTATGCAGATATACATACGTACTAAAATACTACTTGAGTTCAAATCTCAAAAGCGATGTTTTAGTGAACTTAATAGGTTCCTACTTGAGGCATTCTCTACCAGTCGACCTATTGCGTGATGTAAAATTTTACGTCAAGCAAAGTTAAACTATAACTATTACAAAATTGGTGCGTATTTTGCTTGTTTATAAAGTTACTTTTCATTATTTTGCCGTTCGTTTCTGCATTTTATTGATGAACTTTATAGTGCGCGATAGGTTGAGAATTTTGTTTCTAAACAGGGCAAAGCTTTGTGATTCATAAAAAAAATATTCCGTGTCTATTCAGACTAAGTACTTACAACTATAAAAAGTATATACCTATCTACTTTGTGTCTCAAAATTATATATTTATAAACGCACCTATAATATAAGGCTATGAAGGTTGTCTTGAAGAAGAATTTGATACTTTCGATACCTCGAATTTGAAAAGGGCAGTTCCTTTCTAACGGTTAAAACTTGACTAAAATTAATTAATATAATAAAACTTGTGACTGATCAGATTAAATTTAATGGTAGGTATTCATCTCGGCCGGAAACACACACACACATCAGATTTTTATACATGTGAGCTTGACATATTGACAATTTGACATACTTAGTTATTGGGTAATCAAGTGTCAGTTTACGCGGGTGGAATTGTGGGCGGTAACTAGTATCTACTTAGCAGCGAAATCGTGACAGCTTTACCCATCTCAGAATAAAGTTGAGGGTTTAAATCCGGATCAATATTACATAATATTGCATATATCGTTGTTGCGCCTGCAAAAGTCGCTATGTGATTTTTTACGTATTTTGGTTTTTGATGCCACAGACCCTTATTACCTTTCAAATAAGGATCAAAATGGCATCAAAAAACATAGCGACTTTTGCAGGCGCAACGACAATATCTTCTAATCAACCTAGGGTCAGGATTTGATTACGTCACCCACAATTTATTAAAGAAGCATCTTACTTGAACTAACGAGTGTTATCAACATGGTAAGCCGGAACAGACTTTTAATCTGCCCTCCGAAGCACGGAGACGCTCAGATTAAATATCACTACGCGGTAATCCATCCATGGGCTAGCCGCACTCTTCATTGCTTAACCCACTAATCGTTTACCGTCCAGTGCGCGTCACAAGATATGAGCGCCGAAATACTTTACAAATATACAATTAACGAAATTGAGTCGAAATGGACCTTTGGATAAGGCACCTGATTCGTAAACACGAGGTAGTGGGTTCGAATTCGGGCAAGTACCTATGTGTTTTTTCAAATCATATGTACTTTCTAAGTTTATCTTGGACATTTCTGACTGACGGCGAAGGAAAACATCGTGAGGAAACCTGGACTTAAAAGTCTGAAATTGCCAATCCGCTGTGAGCAAGCGTGGTGATTAATGCTCATTTCTTCTTTAAGTGAGAAGAGGCCTTTGCTCTGCAGTGGGACTGTAAACAGGCTGGTATTAATATTATTATTATATACAATTAACAAACTCGAAATAAATATTAATGGATCATACAAAGTTTTAAACGCAGCTACTCATTTTCACACTTTCTTTCGACATATAGAGTCTTAGCATAACTTATGTAGTAATATTTCACTACCAAATCTCTTATAATTTACTATGCACTACTTAACAGCAAAACGCTTAAATCAAAGTTATTGTACATAAACTTATTCAGATTATATTAAAATATAATAGTGCACTAAAACTGGAATAACACTTTGATTGCCACTAAAATTATATGTGGTACTTAAAGTGTCATTTCGTTAGGTAGATTTTATGGTACTTTTAATATATTGTTGTGTTAGTTACACATATAACTGAAAAGTGTCATGAAAGGCTTTATAAATTCCGGCTCAAGATATTTAGACAAACTGGGGTTAAATAGGTAACACTGCTTTATGTTTTTAAACCCATATTATTATACAAACTATAGATCAGTTCTTACTGGTTTAGGCGTAATCAAATCAGTGTTATAAAATTCGAAAGCATTAATCGAATTATACTTATCAAAATTTGAAATCAATCTAAAATTCATATCAATAATTATATAAAATATTAGCTTACACTAATCAAATCTACACCAATATAAAATTTAACAAAAAATATTCGAAATTTATACAATCAAATATCAGTTAGAATAAAACTTAAAATCAGTTTTAAATAACAAGGTACAAACAATAAAAGCCTTGTATCTACATTGGGCTAACAACCGAGACAAACAGACGGACAGACAAAATAATTGTCTCTCTCAAACATTATACCGCCTACATCGGACTTATGCCTGTGGTATAAGTTATAAGAAATAGCGAGTATTATTTTAATTCGATTAAAAATCTAAGTAAATGTACTTTGAATGTGACTGCTTAGTAAAAGTACGGTTAGATTGCCATACATGATAAAACTATTCCGTCATAGTGGAGGCCACCATACCAGTAGTTTGGCTTTTGGAATGGTGTCCGCCACTTCTGGATTCCACTTACTGCTTACCATCAGGCAGAGTGGAGTCACATTGGTAGGCTAATATAAAAAAAAAAAACTTTGTATGATTCATATCTATATGACTGGCCTGTTGGTCTAGTGGTTAGTGACCCTGACTGCTAAGCCAGAGGTCGTGGGTTCGATTCCCACCCAGGACAAACCTTTGTGTGATGAGCATGATTGTTTGTTCTGTGTCTGGGTGTAATTTATCTATAATATGTATGTATTTACAAAAAAAAAAATGTATGTAAGTAGTATATCAGTTGTTTAGTACCCATAACACAAGCAAATATAATTGCTTAATTTGGGGCTAAATGGCGCTGTGTGCATGTGGTAGAATATTATTATTATTATTATTATTATTATATCTATACTATTATACAAAGCGGAAAATTTTGTTTGTTTGTGTGAACGCGCTAATCTCTGAAACTACCAGTATGATAGCCCAGTTCTTGAGAGAGGTTTTATGCTATTTAACATCACGCTACTAGTGACGGGAGCAGAGCAGTAAGCAAAGGCGCGGGTGAAACCGCGCCGCAGAAAGCTAGTATTGCTATAAATTAATGTGAAAGACTTTACAATAAAAATTTTGTCTTAGAAATTAAACCCACAACATGCAAAGCAAACACTACTTGCAGTGATATAGACCAATATGTTTACTAAATTTTTTATTGCTGACAGTGGCAGATGAGCAATCATCCCACGTTATGGTAAGTAAAATCTGTTTGTTTTATTTTTTTTTTTTCATCTACATGTAGTTTATTAAATTTATATGTATTAGTATATCATATATATATTTATATATATAGTATATATTATATAGATATACTATTTTTATATTATTGTTATTATTATTATATATATGTATTTATTTAAATATATAGAATAATTCTTTTCTTAATACTAAGTACTTTAAGCACCTACTTGTTTGTCTCTGCATCACCCAATGGACTGGTAGATAATGCCTCAGGCATTAACGCCTTTACATGTATGTGTATAAAGTTTTAAATAAAAATAAATAAAAATAAGTGGTAACTGTCGCTCATGGACGACTCAAGAGACTGAGTTTTATGAGACGCCAGCGGCTTCATAGAGGCATTGTCAGCGTCTCTGCGAAGCCGCTGTCTACCGTGTAGGGAGTGGGGTAGGTAAAGGGACTAAGGGAGGTGAGGAATATGGATAGAGGAAAAATGGGCCACCGGTGCTTTTAAAAATAAAGCATTTTAAATATTGAAATAAAAATTACCATTACTTAAATCGCTCTAACTTGTCACTTAACTTCCACTATATTATTAAACTGGGCTAAAGCGTGGGCATTGACGGTGTGTCGTAAGCAGAATCAAGTTTTTAACTTAATGATTTTTTTTCGAGTGGGCAACAGCTACTTGTATGGCCAGGTGATTTCATTCATAAATAGAAAGTAGGTGGGGTTAGCGATACTAATCTGATCGACGGGTCACTTGATGACCACTAAAATTATGATGTTCCTTTAAAGGAGAGCCTGATTTTCTTTGCAATTAACCGAGTTTAAGCTGAAGCAAATGTTTACGCAATAGTAGTTAATATTTTTATGTAACTTTAGAGATAAAAAAATACGGCTTATCTGATGGTAAGTGGTATCCGTAATATTGGACATGGCTGTTTCCAAGCATCGCATATAATAATAATAATAATAATAATACCAGCCTGTTTTACTGTCCTATTGAAGGGCAAAGGCCTCTTCTCATATAGAGAAGGTATGACCATTAATCACTACGCTTACTCAAGGCGGATTGGCAATTTCAAACTTTTAAGTCGAGTTTAGTCCAATGTTTTTCTTCACCGTCAGTCAGAAATGTCCAAGATAAACCTAGAAAGTACATATGATTTGAAAAATTACATTGATACTTGTCGGGATTTGAACTCATTACCTCGTGTTTACGAAGGGGGTACCTTATCTACTGGACCGTTTCGACTAACCCCAGTTTCTGAAAGGCTGATCAACGAAAAATTAACTCATCACCTGTTAAATCTCATGTGAAGTACCTAAAAGCATTTAAACTGAATATTCATGTTTTTAGCAACCAAATTGGTACTTTTACATGAGATTTAACAGGTGATTAATGAATTATTCGTTGATCAGCCTTTCAGAAACTGGGGGCAAGTCTAACATATTATAATTAAAGGAGACACAAAGTAGTTAACTACACTCAGTTTCTTGGCGTACATTGTTCAGCTGAATTACCCCTTCTTCGGTACTTTCGTTTACCATTTCTTTCCCCATCCCCTTCTAACTAAATTTTGAAACCTAAGAACTAAATATTAAACATTTTATATGTTAAGCTTCTAAAGTAATTACATCAGTCACAAAAAGCCAAATCAAATAAAATCTTTGTCCAGCAAATATCAAAGGCGAAAGTTGTATAATTTTTCAAATATAATTATTGAAAAATATTTGAAAATTTATTTTAGTAATCGTTTTATTAAAATAAAATCAAATTATTTGACTTTTTATAAATGTTAAAAGCTTAGCAAAATTTTGCGAATTTTCGTATAAAATTTATAAATTCATCTGCTTGAAATTTAAAAATATAATATTAATATCTCAATGATATCTGTGGCTCAGTTTACTAACCACGAAGAGGGTTCGACCCCTGGGTCGTATAGATTCTATTGGGGTTTTCTGAAGAGGTATTCAGAAATTACATATTATTATATCTAAAATTGTGTTCCTTAAATGCGACACGCGGACACATCTATACTATTATATAAAACGGAAGACGTTGTTTGTTTAACCGCGCTAATCTCTGGAACTACCACTCGGATATGAAAAATTCTTTTTGCGTATGATAGCCCAGTTACCGAGAAAGATTGTAGGCTATGTAACATCACGCTACTGGCAACGGGAGCAGAGCAGTACGCAAAGACGCAAGATCCTATGTCGGCCTACCCTATAGAAAGAAATATAAGACATGAAGTCTATGTTATTATTGTTTAGGAGTGGCGTCACATATAGTAACTAGTTTATTATAATGATGTCATTATTATATTAATAACTGACAGACAAAAACTATTCAAGAAGCTTAATATTCATTTATTAAATTAAACCAATTTGCATATATTTTATACGATTATAATTTTTCGGTCGAATGAATATTTGAATAAATAATAGAGCCTCGTGCCATTGATAAAAAGTAAAAACAAATCATAACGAGATTCGAAAAAAAAAAGAATCCAAATTAAAGAGACGGACGGGAAGACGCAGCGTGGGCAGATCCACAAGGTGGACCGATGACCTGAGTGCATACCACCACCTCAGCAGTATTATTAAAATTATACATTGTGATTTGTGAAATAGAGCATTGTGAACTCCTGTGGTAAATTAAGTTCATCTTACTTTATACTTATATCAAATATTAACAGTTTATATAATACGTACATAGAAACATTTATCACAGTTTACATGTTGCCTTTACCTTTTGTAGCAATATGCAAATTGAGGCAGCCCGTATAGCACACATTTTGCTTTTTATTTTTTCTTTACAACATAGAAAGCTGTAAGTAATTAATAATCTATAGAGTTAAGTGTATTGCCTGCGTCACTTTGCATGCTACTTGAAACTGTAACTTACAAATTTGTAATAACCTGGCGATTAAAAAGAGTGGCCTGAGTTTCTTGCCAGTTCTTCTCATGGCTCTACTTCGTCAGCGAACTGGCTGTAGGTTAATTTGCTGACATTTTGTAAACTTTGACGATCATAAGTTGTAATAAACATATTTTCATTTCATTTCGTATTACTTTGTGTTTGTCTTTTTCTTTTGTACCATTAAAAACAAGGATAGAGACAAAGTAAGGGTATAATAAAATTATTACAAGAGGGAAGGGCCGGTGGACGACTCACGATTGCTTAATGTGATATTTAAGGAAGGCATTTTTCAGCAGTGGATTCTTTTCAGCTGAAATTATGATAAATTCATAATTATAAAGATTCTTATAGTCCTATTACTAATTAAGGAATCGCCCTAGACGGACATACACGGACCAAATAGGAGATGTGTTGACAAAAGGCACCATTACAAGCACCTGTAACCGACGTGTGTGTATGAAATGATTCATGTTGAAGAGTCATGAGGGTATGTTTGTATCGTAACAAGTAGCGTTCTATAGTCTCAGCTTACCCCTTTAATGGAAGACAGGCGTGAAGTTATGTATGTTATGTCCGATGTGTTTGGGTGAACTGCGCTATTGACTTTATATTCTAACGTTAATTTCAGATTAGTATAAATTATAGAAACCTACTTCAACGTAGTTGGTAATTATCATGTATAAAACCCTAGCCTTATTACATTTACCTCATTTCACATTAAAATATATGTAACAACATTAACATAATCCTATTTTACACAAAATCCTAACCGCAATATTAAAATGACAAAAATTTCTTAGTTATTTAGCGAGTGGTGTTTTATAGTCTCGCCGGGAAAACATATTACGGCAATGACCCCAAATTTTTACAACTATGACCTCAAAATAATACGGTTTTTATCAACATTAATGTATCGTAATGTTTATAGCCCTTTTAAAACGTATTTAGAAATAAAAAAAGGGATTCGAGCAATTTTCAGAGTTTTTGGGTAAAAATAAGATTGTTTTTGTTGAAAGTTTTTATAGTTTCAGAGAAAAATTGTTTGTTTGTTTAGGATGTTGGGCTGAGGGTTATATTTTAGCGACTAGTTTTTTGTTCGTAATTCTTATAAATATTTATGCTCTTAGATTTAGGTTGAAAATGGTGATTCAAGAAAAAATTTTCTTTAGCGATTTGTTTTAGATTTTTCTATTTGACTTTGCACTGATAAATTTATGTGGACTTTATAAATATACAATCAGACATCAATTACGCCCAGATTATCTGCAATGTGTATTCTTATAATTTTGATCCTGGTCTTTTAAACGAGATGTTAAAAGCTCTTACATAGCCGCCAAAATGACACCATACTAGCAGTTTATCAAAATGGCTTCCGAGGTAGTATCTACTCTAGAACTCATTTTGGTAGCTAATATAATAACTTTTGATCCTAAGAGCACCTTCAAATTAGAGGCGTGAGAAAACGCTGCAGTGGCACTATTTGTCAGGTATCGATAGATAGTGGCGCTGCTACTGTGCTTCTACAAATTGTATGAAAACTAGTAGTGGCGCGGCTAGTGCACTACAGTGGCGCCACTGCAGCATTTGAAAGTGCTCTAAATGTTCGTCCCGGATTCTTAACAACAATATTTACTTACATAATTCATTACTAATTCATGTCTTTTTATTTCTAGGAACGTGGACTGAATACCGGGTGACGTCTAAAATGGAAAAACAGTGACGTGTAGTGACAGAGTGAGAACTAGTGGTGAACTCGGATAACTCGAGTAACACGGGTAACTCGGGTAACTCAGATAACTCGAGTAACTCGGACTTGTGACTATGTGTCGGTGATTTTGACTATAAATAAATTATGTGCAGTGCTGTTGATGTTAAAAATCAAAATGTGTGCCAAAATTAGAAGTTTAGTCGTCGTTTTTTGTGGTAAGTTTTTATATAACAAAAAAAAATATTTTATGAAAAGCAACTCAAAAAGCCACCATAGTGGAAGCCTTTTAAAGCTTTTAAAATGTTTGCCAACACTTCTGGATCTCACTGATTACAATTAGGCAGAGTAGCACTTTGGTAGGCTAATATAAAAAATCCTCTTATTAATTTTCTACAGCACTATGCCTAGTCTTTCGACAGCAAACGAGACTATGAAATCTCAACGTATATACAATGATTTACACACCAAACAAAATACTTAAAAAGTAAGCCTAACAAAAATAGTGTATGTAAAACGTACGTTATTTGTATGTAAATGCGGTTATGCTAACAGGAGCTTGCAAATAAAAACTGTGCGTTTATAAAAGTTCTATTGTCGGGTTAGTATTTATAGAGTTCCAATGTTATTAGAAATAGGGTTGTTATACGAGGATATATCCGAAAGTTATTTTTAGGTAATTTCTATGGTAAACATGCATACGGTTTACCTGATGGTAAATGGCAACCATAACACACTACCAAGTCGTCAAATTGGGCCTATTGAAACTAGCGTGGGAGCAGAGCAGTAACTAAAATAAAACCGCACTGCGGGAGACAAGTTTCTTTAATAAAACCGTATTTTTATTTAGCAAAACGCCTCTTCTATTTATATATAGCCTGTAATGAGTGCAAGAAGATATTCTTGTGGATTATATTTTAATTATGATTAATACAACATAATCCTTCTGTTACTGACCTGTTTAAGTTTATTACTTTAGCTAAGTATCACCAAAGTTTGGATGTGTGTTTGTTACCACGCAACGCCTTAGCGGCTGAACCGATTTCGATGAAAATTGGTCCCGGATACGGACATAGGGTACCTATTCCCCGAAAATCAGGTTTCAGAAGGATACAATACATATTTTACGCGCGAGCGAAGCCATAGGGTGCAGCTAGTATACCATGGTTTTAGTATAAGAGTAATAAAATAAGACGAATGATTTAGCAATTTTACTCTTTGTAGAATAGAATATAATTAGGAATATAGAATTCAGTTCAACGTTGGAAATTGAAATACCTGCTACTATTGTAATACGAAATGAAATCACATTTTTGATGGTTCCAAATTAAATTAAAATCATTTCGTAATTTTGACATAACAGTCGTGGCATTTAATTAATTAATACTCGTTAATAAATATTATTTGAGGTTCAAATAGCAGACAAATTGTTGCAAAATATTCTATACGTTCGTCTTAGAGTGTTGAATATAGAATTTAATCAAACGAAGTACGAATATTTTTTGCAAAAATGTAAGTTTTAGCCCGGCGTATATGTTTCGTGATTCGTAAATATAAATTACCCTGTCATATTATAATGGAATTTTCCATGGCTGTCAAAACGCGAGTGTATAGTGAGTGGTATACATCTCTACTCACTACCCTTTAAGGGAAAAAGACGTGATATTATATTACTAAATTCCCATGTATTCTATAAAAAAAACACAAGTTTTTTTTTATATTCACGTATCCGCAAAAAATATCCGCACATCTAAACGTGTTTCCAACCCTATTCATTAACAAGGTATTTACCAACATAATTTATAGCTGCAACCCCGTACCAATTAAACTTTAATTAAAACACTACAAATGTTGCTCGTTGTTTTAATTTTCTATTGTTTTGTTTTTACAAACGTTTGATTTTATTTTAAATGTTTGATTGTGTTTTCTTTTTGTTTTTGGGGTGTATTGTGTGAAGTCGAGTGTTTCAAGGGCTGTATTGAATTGACTTTCATAATAATAATATTCTTTTAAATGTGTAAGTAATTATAATGCATAACATACATTAAAGACAATGTAAACAAACAGTCTTTTCAATGTTTTGTCTATCAAAAACTCCGTAACCGATGACACATGGATTTGTACACATTCTGTTCACTTTACACTTTATTTTGCAACTATTTTTACTAATGATTAATAGTCAAATCTTGTTTCAATTACTTTTTGCTGTCGAATAAAGACGTCAAATTGGTTAACAGTTTTATTTTTTCTGTACTCTATATTGTCTTTGAAAACCAATGTTGTAATTTATTAGAAGAAATAAGTTGAACCAATACATATCAGTACATAATATTTTGTAATTTTTATTTATTTTGGGTTTTCCCTCGCAGGTCAGAGTTCATTTGTTTTATTGTATTATAAAATCGTAACATGCGAGTACATACTAATACAATTTAGTTTATATTTCAAAAATGTTCATCATGCGGGAAAATATTCAAAAGTATCTCATTATTCCATTTCAGTCCGTGGTCAAATCGTTGCATTTAGAGGTCAATGCTTACTTAGTTTAAATTACATTTATTTATTAAATTAGGTACATTGTTTGTCTTATTATCTTAATGTTTATAAATCAACAATTACAATTAAATACAAACCATATTTAACATAAATACAAATATTTGGAGTAATAACAAATTGAATAGAATTAATCGGTTACGCAAATAGAGTATTAGTAAACGTAATATTATTAAAAAATGTAAGAAAAAAAGAACGAAAAATTACTATAAATCAATGTATTGATGTAATTAATTTTATTTATATCATTCTTGTCCCCATCACTAGTAAATGCATGAAACCATAGACAATGGCAATATGGCGGATTGTTTACATTGTACGAAATTGGAGTTGGAATGGACTTTATTTAATACCTTTTAAGTAATAATTTTATAAAAATGGCTATTCCATTAAATTAAAAGCTTCACATCACATCAGTAGAGATTTCTCCTAATTTCCAATTGTTTTTGTACAGGTTTACAGTTAATTAATTATTAATTATTTAATTGAAGAATAGAATTTTCAACACCAAAGTAAACACAAGTTAATTGTAAAAAATGCTTACCTTTGCTTAGAATAAACGACGTTATATTTACAATAACTAATTTCGTAGTTGAATAATTTGAAATAGCTTTCAAAGTTTACAACGAAACAATTTCAAGTTGGCTGAATAATTAAACAAGATTAGATCTAGATAATAGGCAATAAGGCCAATAAGTTTGGGTTAGCCAATATAACCTGAAATTTGTAAATTTGTTTTACTTGTTTAAGTAGATAATTTAAGTGTTTGTATTTTACGTGTGCTTGATTTTGTGTGTCGAGCTTAATAGGAGAGTTAAAAGGTATTGGATTTTTGTGTCCGTGGTTATGAATAGACTATTATTAATTTAGTTATAACCTTACTAATATTATAAATGCGAAATTTTGTATGGGTTTGTTACCACTCAGTGCCTAAACGGCTGAACCGACTTAGATGAAAATAGATATGTACATAGATACGGTGCCGGAGACGGACATAGGATACTTTTATTCTGAAAATCGGTCGAGTTCCAGAGTTAAACACATAGATACTATTATCTACAACTACAATCATCTTTGTGCTTCTCAATCGGAAATCCAACAATCTAGGTTTTGCTATGGATTTAACTAACTTATGGTTAATCTGGGCTATAAGTCTAAGTCTGAAATTGCCAATCTTCTCTGTACAAGAAGAGGCTTACCCAACAGAAAAATAAACCAGTACTATTACACAGACAATTTCGCTTTATGATATCGTAAGCATTAGATAGAAACTACGCAATAAAATTATGAAATATACTTTCTCAATGATTACCAAATAGTCCTTTAACATTGAACAAAAATAGCAATTGTTACCCGGATCGTTGGATGTAATAAAACGGGACCTTTGAAAGGGGCCGACCTTATTCGCCAATACTTTGATCCCGGAGACACCGAATCAAAGTGTAGGGTTGTGTGTTTATCGATATGTTATGTAACGTATTGTAAGATGGATTTGGATTTATATTGGGTATTGTTACTGTGTAAAAAGTGTAGATTTTAATCGTGTGCGAAGTATAATATTAGCGACCTATTTCGGCTTCGCATGTTATACATAATTATAAATATTAAAAAAAGTTTCTGAATGATTGTAAAACCTTACCAAAATCTGTTTAGAAAATCTAAGCATACAATCAGCAGCAGGATCGACTTTATAAAGAAGGAGGTTCTCAATTCGTCGGAACCGTAGAAACAACCTAGTGTTAAAGTTTACTTTTAACCTAAATGAAGATGATTAATGAATTAGTTACTAAATCATATATATACAATAGATATAACCCCAAAAGAGATAAGCAGATAAGTATTACACCTGAATTATATAATCCCATTAAATAGAGTTTCAGACGTCCATCAGGACATAACCGAATTTAAAACTTATCAATGTTCATTATTTGATATTCCTACCAAGTTAATAATAATAATAATAATAATATTCTACCACATTCACACAGCGCCATCTAGCCCCAAATTAAGCAATTATATTTGCTTGTGTTATGGGTACTAAACAACTGATATACTACTTATATACTTTTTTTTTTTTTTTGTAAATACATACATATTATAGATAAATTACACCCAGACACAGAACAAACAATCATGCTTAGTTGTTAAGGCAATCTATTTAATATTATATTAGAAATTGCTTGTTAAAGTAGACGATAAAAAATTATCTGTTATATATTTAATTTCTATGCATGAAAGCCTGTTATTGACCTATCTATAAATAAACAGCATCATGGTTAGTATTTATTACTATAGTTAACTGATGAACAACATTCAATATTAAATTTACAATATTTTAAGTCGTAAGGTAAGCATGCTTTTACCAAAGCACGAACGATAGGCGATCGAATCATTAACAGTTAAAGTAAAGATATAAGGATTTATGTTTAGGTATCTTTGATGATTAGTAACTTTATTAAACTACTAGCTTTTTGCGGCGCAGTTTTACCCGCGTCTTTGTTTACTGCTTTGCTCCCGTAGTCAGTAGCGTGATGTTACATAGCCTATAACCTTCCTCGAAAATGGGCTATCAGGAAAGAATTTTTCAAATCCGACTGGTAGTTTCAGGGATTAGCGCCTTCAAACAAACAAACAAACAAACTCTTCTGCTTTACATAGTAGTTTAGATTTAGATAGAGTGATAGTTTATTCTCATGCAGAGTGATTGTGCTTGCTTAAAGCGACGATTACTCACTGTCATAAGTTCATGTTTTCTCCAGATATTTTTCTTTGCTGTAAATCAGTGATGACCAAAAAATTAAATTAAAAAGAAAACTTATAAAGTATGCAGATTTTGAAAAGTCTAGTATTTGCCTGGTTTAGAACCCACGACCTTCTTTAAAGGAGGTAAATACTGGACCACTGGATCATCAAATGTTTAGTAATTGATGTCTGACGTATTTTAGTTGAAAGTAATGATAACGATGACATCGTAATACATTAGCTTTTCCATTTTAAAAGAAAAACACAAAAGTAATTCATATTAGTTAAAAACTCAAGAATACGTAACGAGTTATGAAACATGCTATGTGAATGCTAACCATGTTGTCATTTAACTTGAAAAACATGCACGAGAAAATAAAAGCATTGCGAAGTTTTACTCGCTAGGATTCTATCTTGTTTATGTTTTAAAAAGTTTTCTGTTTTTATTTTACTAGTTTCCCGTAGCATGGTTCTATCCGCGTCTCTGGTTACTGCTCTGCTCCCGTCGCCAGAAGCGTGGATGTTACAGAACCTTCCTCAATAATTGGACAAAAAGATTTTTTCAAATTTGACTGGTAGATCTAGATATTAGCGTGTTTAAACAAACAACAATATTTTCTTATTGATTTATTTTATTAAGATTCATTTCTTTGTAACAGCGATTGACGGAGTATCAGTCAGCTAAAGCTAAAGCCCTTTATTCATGGTAACCACTATTCATTAGACCCCTAAATGTAGGCAATAATAACCTACATTTGTTAAATACAAATTATTCTATAATCCCCGATTTCAAATTACAGCCAATCTAAAATTTATCGAAAGTCGACAAAATCCATCGATATATCAATGTCACAACACTAAATTTGCGCCATTAGCTACGAAATTAATTTAATATTTTAAACTGGGGCTTATCGCTACCAATATACAGTCTGGCAGTTTAATGTGAATATTTGCAGGTCAAAAAGGTTTGTAAACAGGTAAATTTTGATAGAACCACTTTATGGTACAAATGTAAATTTTGTAGCCATTTAAGAGGATTGTAACGGTGCTAAAATAAAGTAAATATTGCGACAATGGCCTACAATAAATTAGGCATGTGGTCTAAAAATATGAAAATACTCCATCGCTTTGTCGGATGTCGTAACAACTAAAAGAAGGAGCTATAAAGCGCTCATAGAAGTTGCGTTCAGTGATCGGAAAAAGATGAATGAGTATAATATATATTATATATAATAAGAGCAACATAAAGTGTGGCTGACCCATGGATGGGTGACCGCATAGTGATGTTTGATCTGAGCATCTCCGTGCTATGGAGGGCACGTTAAAAGTCGGTCCCAGTTGTTACCAAGTTGATAACAGTCGTTAGGTCAAGTTGGATGCCTCTATTGGCGACCTGAACAATCTACCCCGCTCCCTTTACTGTGGGCAGCCGCTTTGCAGAGTCTCAAAGACTCTGAGACGCTCTAAGCGACAGTTACCACTTACCATCACGTGGGCTCGGCTGCCACTGTCAGCAATAAAAACAAAACTTAGTCGTGATGTCCTAGTAGGTATTATGTTACCTCCAATGCACAAAGATGATAGTTCAAAGTTAAAGCGGGCATTCACAAATTCATTTTGAACCTTATAATTAGCCTTAAAAGTTTCCAATCTGCCTGATAGTACGAGACTAAACGCGCTATGTTTACTATGATCTAATAAACTCAGCTTTTGTTTAATTTTACGTACATATTCTCAGATCGATCTAGCCCTCAAAAACTACTTATTAACTACCTCAAATTTTCCTAATGTCCTTTATTTAGAACATAATAAC
The DNA here is from genome assembly GCA_963082885.1 of Parascotia fuliginaria. Lineage (NCBI taxonomy): Eukaryota > Metazoa > Arthropoda > Insecta > Lepidoptera > Erebidae > Parascotia > Parascotia fuliginaria. Next base: position 9,403,619 of record OY720197.1, read on the forward strand.
ATTATCTCTGTTTTCTCTCAGACGCTTCCATCATTCTTTCAAAAGGACTTAAAAGATTTCATCTATACAGGGTGTTTGATTGGATACCAAAACGGTACAATTAATAATAACAGGAAAAATAATGTCATCAATTATGGTCGACGAAAATGCTCGGGTGATTGATATGTCGTAGCCCCTACCATTTATAATATAGTGAGTTACGAGTGAGAAGTTCATAGCGTTATTTTGTCAGAGGGATAGATAAAATATGTTGTGCTACGTTTTGCTAGCTTGAAAGAAAGAAAGTGAAGGAAAGAAAATTTATTTAAAATGAAGCAGATTATCAAATTTAGGAAAGAAAGATAATTACAAAAACTTAACAACAAAACAAAACATACAGACAAGAAATAACAATAAAATAAAATGGCAGTGTAGTATAAATGCTATCCTGGGTGCCGAGTGCGAGTTGTTTTTACGTTAACGCGATAGAAACGTTTACCGCGTTTGGCTCTCTGATTGGTTAAGAGCTTGGAGCGGACCAATGGGAGCACCGAACGTCATAAACGTGTCGATCGCGTTATCGTAAAACAAACTCGCACACGGCCCTCTGTACGCCTATGCCGAAAGGGTCGCCGACTCAGTGACTCACCGATAAAACCCGGTGACATAACACCAGTCGCTGATTTTCAGTTGGCGACCTAATCACGTGACTCACAGACTTAGGTAGAAGCTTATAACATATTATTGTTGTTATTATTGTCATTGTTGGTCTTTGTTTTATATAGCCTACCAAAATGCCTCACTCTACGTTAAGTAGTCAGATGTCCAGGAATGGAGTATATAACAAAAAGTTTTACCTCTGTCAATTTAATCACATTTCGATGATATTTCACCTGGACTCATAGCATCTTTCTCACAGTGAGACAATGCAATTAAATTGTAGTTATTTTACAACGGAACTGGTAATTCTATTCATATCTTCAGCATTGTTTAATTGCTCTTATTCGCATGGAGTCAATCACTTTAGACATTGCAGTTATCACACGAAAATAACATTATCGTTTTGTACTTATATGAGTAAATTTTACAGCTTTACGATTTTTGTCTCCGAAGGGGTAGGTAGATGTATAAAATTGCGATGCGAGCTGTGTTGGATTTTATGTAATAAGAGGCTAGCCTGTTGTTATTTACCGGGAATATGTGAAGAATTTGGCAAAATTCACAGAATTTATTGACATAAAAGCAAAATATACTTTACTTCCTCCAAACCTAATCCTTGGATTCGGTGTTCAGGTCAAGTGAAGTCACCTCTGCGCAACAGTCTGTACACATATACAGTGCTGAAATCTACTGCAATGTTGAATCTGACAGTTATTTGTAAACAGTTAATGAGCTTTTTCATATGAATAGAACTCGAACTTAATTCACTCATAATATTTAGGTTTTTTTCGAAGCTAGTTCACTCATACCAATATTTTTCACTCATAGTAGGGTACTAATATCTTTCACTGTATTGTCACTGGAACATTAATACAGGAATTAGGAACGAATGATAAATAAATACATCCTGTGACGTCACTGATCGAGTGCGCCGCCATATTGTGGGCGGTAACAAAATGGAATATATGATATAAATGTGTTATGAAAGAAATGCTTAATCAATTCAGTGATTAAAGGCTATGTATTGAAGTAACATTACTACTTGCCAAAATACTAAAAATGTCACAGAATAGAATGTTACCTTTATTCAGAAACCTCATTGCTGCCAATGCAATACGCTTTTTTCTCTTTTTTTTAAAAGCTAACTGTCGCACTAAGGAACAAGTCAAAATATGTATTATTAAGTTCTCTTCAAGTTTAATAGTTGCCCTACCCTAAGCTTAAGTTTTTGACAATTTCAAAACTTAATTAATACATTATTGATTAAAGTTTCGAGATAAGCAGAATCATAGTGAATAATCTCCGAAGTTTGATCACGCACTAGTTATAGTTGATAGTTTGATCAATTGAACTACTGTCGGCTATACGATAAAGGACATAACTGCACATAAAGTTACGGGAAAATGTACTTTAAGTTAAAGGATTGAGATTTGTTTCTTAACTTAAGTTGTGCTTTTAGGCTGTTTTTTATTAGTAGGTGAGTATTGTGAGGGATTATAAAAGCAGTAGATTTTGAATACAATATGATATCGCTCAAAGAAATGTCAGTCTTCATCTTAAGATTCATAAGTCTTATTTTACTTACCCTGTCCTTTTGTATATTTGTAAAGTACCCTGACACAGGTCTTATTCCCAAGTGCGGTAGTTATCTTTGAAATTAAAAAATATACCTGTGCTAAGTGTTAACGAACGAATGCGCTCTCCTCGTCGACTGGCAACACTGCGCGACCATTTCCGGCTGCTTCCGCTGACACTGCTTGACACATCGTGCGATCACGCGCTCTCTCTTCTCCAAGTTTGGTTTTACACGTGTTGTGCGCTCTGTTAATTAATTATACAAACTATACTGATAAAACAACGTGTCATCATTTCAAGAACCTTCGTTAACCCTAAGAAAAATGTGATCGACTTATTCATCGATCGATTTTGTGCCAATCTTACTTTTTGGGACGTCATAATCTTTATTGCCTTATACATGGATTTATCGAAAGCTTTCGATTATGTCGATCATCAAACGCTGCTAAATAAATTGAGCGCCTACGGTGTTAGAGGAAATGTGCTTAGTCTTTTAAAGTCGTACCTTACTGATAGAAAACAGTTTACTCAAATCTCTAGGCTATGCTCTACTGATAAAAAGATTACGAATTACTACTCTGACCGACAAAATGTTACATTCGGTGTTCCACAAGGAAGCGTGCTGGGACCACTACTGTTCATAATCTACATTAACGACTTTCCCAAAGCAATAGGCCAGGAATCTATACTATTTGCGGATGATAGCACTATTCTATTTAAAGGCAACAACAAACTAACTGTAGAACATGATATTAATTATACTTTGAACAATAGCATTAGCTGGCTAAATATAAATAACCTCAAAATAAACATTCAAAAAACTAAAATTATGATTTTTAAAAATAGAATAAATAAATTAGGTAATTTGGATATAAATCATGACGGCATAAATATATCACAGGTACATAATACAAAATTTTTAGGTATAATTATTGATAATGGTCTTAACTGGAAGAGCCACGTAGAAAGTTTGTGTACTAAAATAAACCAGTACTCTTATGTTCTATATATGCTGGAAAAAAGAGCATCTAAACCCACATTACTGACCGCCTATCATGGATATGTGGCTCCAATAATACGTTACGGTATCATTTTCTGGGGGAATTCAGCAGATGTACAACACGCATTCATAGCCCAAAAGAAATGCATACGAGCTATTTGTAAAATTAAAACAACAGAAAGTTGTCGACCCTTTTTCACTAGATTGAACATTCTTACTCTACCATGTATATATATTTTGGAAACTGTAATATTTGTAAAAAAGAATTTAAATATGTTTGAGAAATTGACGAGCAAAAGACATAATTTAAAAATAAGTGTTCCGCCTAACACAACAGCCTATTTTAACAAAAGTATATTTTGTATGGCACCTAGAATTTATAACCACTTGCCTAAGTCGCTTCTTGAAGAACAAAATGTAAATATTGTAAAGAAAAAGTTTAAACAAATTTTGTTGCAAAAATGCTATTACCTACAGTGTTAATGATTTTTTATGTGATGAAATGAAATAATACCTAACTAACACATTAAAATCTAGTATTAAGTTTTCTAGTTTTATATAAAATATTGCATGCCGCAAGGTTAAGTACAGTGTTACCTAATTGTATACTTACTACACAACATCTCTTACACCTGTATTTGCAATTCAAATAATAAATAAATAAATTAATAAATAAATAAATTATCTAATTATGATCCTTTTCAATCTTTTGTCCGCATTCACTTATATTAATATGATCGGCAATAGCTAGGTTGTTTCTTGTCATCAATTATACTATACGTTTGGCCGCAAGAGCTGTATAAAAAGATGAAAAATTTTGGTCTTCACCAATTAACCAATCAGTTATTTATCGTCTTAGTCATGACATTTGTCGCGGCTTCGGTTCCCGCTCAGTGTAAATATTTGTGTGCATGAACATGTCTATTTGTCTGGGTGTTTCTATGTATAATATGTACCTATGTATTTACAAAAAAAAAGTATTTAAGTATGTATATCCGCAGTCTAGAACACAAGCATATAATTTGCTTACTTTGGGGTCTAGATGGCGTTGTGTGTAGTTGTTGAATATTATATTATTAAACACACTACATCCTATTTTATAATTTAAGGTGGTTCCGACGAAATTTCGACGAAATCCGCGACTTTCATCTCGTTATTTAGTAGATTTTAATGCTATTTATTCATTTTATTTTTTGCCTACAATATACTTTGATTCATGAACTTTAGAATAGTAGAAGAATTATTTACAATAATTGATTATACAACTTATACTAACGATATTAAAACAACGTGAATTCACTTATATCGAAATATTACTTTGTAATTACTATAGTAATAAATATAAAAGTTATATTGAATCAACCGGAATAAACCAAATGTCAACTCTATAGATTTATTTCATTTATTAGGATAATGTTTCAATAGTTATTGATAATTTGGCTGAATCAGCGTCGCAGGGGCTCTGCGCGGGCGACGGGAGGCAGAGCGGCAGAGCGGCGCAAGCCCTTCTGACGGACGGACGTATGCGGTTCTTTTAAAAATTATTTACGTAATTCAATAATTGCAAATAAATAATATCAAAAAAAAAAATATTGTGTGGATAGATTTAGTGTTGCAAATAAATTAGATTAGTTATTTCGATTTTTTTAGTGTATTAAATACATAGGTATTTACCTACATTTATTATTATTTTTCATCAAAATGACTAAAATTTCACGACTGAAACAAATACAAATGCAAAGATTCAACACATGAATATCCTGTAAGTAGGTGTATACCTACCTTCATATTTTTAGTAAAATACCTTCTTTGAGATACTTACCTAGGATATCCTTTAATTATGTTTAGTTCCACGTAAACTAGGTAGCAGGTGGTGAGCCTATTGTCGCTCATGATAAGATCAAGGCAACACCGGGCCTCAAGAATCAGTAAATTTCTGCTGTTATATACCCTAGGGATATGAATAATATGAGCTTGCTACAATATTGTCTATGTCTACTATCATTTCGAACTAGGTGTGTGGTAGGTGGGCACATGAGTAAAATGTCTAATTTGGATATTTACTCATGTGGCAAAGGCGCTTTCCGATTCCGACCGACATGTACGAGGTGCTTCGGTCGGAACACGAACGTCGGCGTCGGTCGTACAACTAGCATAGAACTCAAATTACAATGATTATACGTGACATGCGTCGGTTTGCGACCTAGTTAGGTACCTACACAAAACAACCATACACGCTGCTGTTAGGTACCTAACTATCTACGTTATCTTGCACGAGCATAAATACCTATACGTTCTATATATACATACGGTGTGTACTTGAATATTCTATCGGTAAGTAATGCCGATAAAATATTCAAGTATTTACCTCGTTAGATTTTTTTTCATGAGCTGATAAAATCAGTGATAAGATACTAGGCTAAAGTAAATACCTACCCTTCTACTTTCAATGCATCTTATTTTGATTTATTTATTTGATTGCAAGAAAGGAAGAAAAAAAAGGCTTTACAAAACGTCTTAGTCTCTAACCAAACTAAAATATTTGAAGACTGTGAAATTATCAAAATTGGGTAAATTAAAAATCCTACTCTCTGTTCCTTTATTATCGTACTATATGAATTTTTAATCCTAAAATTAAATAATATATTGTTGAGTGCCTACTGGACATAACAAAACTAATACCGTATTTTTCGAGTGATAGGTGTATGTAGAAAGTAATAGACCCGGCACGGTGGCACAGTATAAAGAATTCTACTCTTTTTTGTACAGTCTTTACCTAACTAGGTAAAGGCAAAAGAATTATGTTTTAGCACTCTATGTATGTATGTATGTATCTTTATTATATTATATTGAACTTATTGTAAAATGTTTGTATGCCTTGTATGTAGGCAAAACATAGCGCACTATTTTTATGATCTCAAGACCTTTGTTATGTACCTATGTTAACAAATAAAATTTCTGATTTCTGATTTCTGATTATAAGTGTATGTACTGTAAAACTACCCCGTGACGTCGTCCGCATGGATCCGTTACTTAGCGATAATATTACATTAGTTCTACTTTACCGATTTTGCATTATATTATACATTTACAATACTGCAATATGTACGTACATACATATATATGTATGTACACATATATTTGTATGTACATATTGCAGTAATCTTAATGAATCTCTAGCGAGGTAATTTTCACGGTACATCCAAATCACTCAAACTGTGGGTACAATGCGTCTACTTTGGAAATTGTTCGTGTTACTTATTTTGCTAAGGGTACATGATATTGTGTACCTTACGTACGGGCACTTACTAGAAGATAATCAACATAGGAATGATGACGCTTTGTTTAAAGCATGTGTAACTGAAAATCCTTATCAGCTCCATCATTTGAATTCAGTTTTGCTGGTGTATGGTGCTGTTTCAAATTTAGTGCAGTGGTGGCCATACAGAGTAAAGATACTGTGGGAGAAAAAAGGAAATAAAGAGGACCGAGGAGGTAACTATGCCTTCGGACCACTGATTTTAAGACAAAACTTACATTTTACGTCGTTATGTACATGTTAAATGCACATCTCCAGCCAAACCGTCCCGCTTATTCTAAAAGATCTACTTCCGTAAAATGTTTGCTGGCTATACAATATACAGAACGATTTACTGAAGTTATATCCAGATGAACCGAAAATAAATAAGGAAAATGAAAATATGTTAATTCATATAGGTTAATTACATTAACACTTATGAACGTCAAAATTTACAAAATGTCAGCAAATTAACCTACAACCAGTTCGCTGACAAACTGAAGAACAATTTTAAAAGAATTTAAAGAATAAGAATTGAAGAACTGGCAAGAAACTCAGGCCACTCTTTTTAATCGCCAGGTTATTACAATTTTTGTAAGTTACAGTTTCAAGTAGCATGCAAAGTGACACAGGCAATACACTTAACTCTATAGGTAATTAAATACTTACAGCTTTCTATGTTGCAAAGAAAAAATAAAAAGTAAAATGTGTGCTTTACAGGCTGCCTCAATTTGCATATTGCTACAAAAGGTAAAGGCAACATGTGAACTGTAATAAATGTTTCTATGTAAGTATTATATAAACTGTTAATATTCGATATAAGTATAAAGTAAGATGAACTTAATTTACCACAGGAGTTCACAATGTACATTGTGAACACCTCTATTTCACAAATCACAATGTATAATTTTAATAATACTAAGTATACAATTTTAACAAAATAATACAAAATGTGTACTTAACTGTACAATTATGGCTCGGGCATTATGTCATATATAATTAATACAAAAAAAAATCATTTTATGTCAAAATGTATCAATAAGCGAGATTACAGGATGGAAATAAATTATGAATCATTTAGTATAATATTCTGTATACATCTTTGCTTGAGACAGAACAGCGTTTTGTTTCGATTAGATTCGTGTTCGTAGAGTAGATAATCCTTCTACTGATTTGGCTGCGCGATAGAAGCCTTATTATAAAGGATGAATTTACTATGGCAAACTGTAAAGCGCTAAAAGCAGTGGACCAGATATCAGACAACACCAACTCATGAGTGGCTATCACAGTCCTACTATTTTGTGTTCATTTTCGGCAGACTGTGCCTGTTATTCCTACCTCGTGGACTAAGGCTGATGAAATTAAATAGTGTTCAGGAGGTCCACAGTCTGTAGCACTTCAAAATTGTTTTGCATTTAATAGGCTCCAAGCCTATACACTCCGCAAGATTTGCCATTTAATACAATATACAAGTACAATGTATAGTAGACAATGCACAAGTGTAGTCTGATTTGTTACTCGAGTTTGGTAGCGGTACGTATCTACAGAACCAAGAAAAAGTTGTCTTGCACAAAACCTTACTTTACATACATCAATATAACGGTGCCGTACAATTGCCTATCGAAGTGACTTCACTCTGCCTTATGATACAGTCAGTGGGATTCAAAAGACTAAGTGGTAGCCACCATTCCAAAGGTTATTGTTTCAAACTGCTGGCTAGGTGGTCTAGATGCTTTTTTATTATTGATGCAGGACCTCATATCATCAGTCCATGAAGACGCAGTGGAGTTAGAAAGTTATGAAAACTCTTGGCTTTTGTAAGAGCTAATTTTGAACACTTAACAATCAGACGGGCATAAATAAAGATTGAATTTTTCAGTATTGTTTTAAAAAGTCATGTACTAGTACTATTGATACAGTTATTTTATTCATACTGGTCTACCAACGTGACTCTGCCTGGATAATTTAAAGAAAAGACATTTTGCTGGGGTAATGTTTCAAACGTTACCCCAGCAAAATCTGTTTTTTTCCGAATAACTTTAAAACTATAATGCAAACAAATTTTGCTATAGGCAAACAAATTACTCCTTACGACGCACTAATTATCTGTTATACTCTCACCTCTTATAAGCACATTTTTATCAACATTTTGCTGGGGTAACGCACTCCTCTGCTATTTTAATAGAAATTGTCTCAAACTGCTAGCATAGCGGCTTCATGATATATATATAGTGTAGCGACACTATTGCAAATAGTAAAAATATAAATGAAGATGAGGTACGCATACGTTTCATACGTGCACACACACAAACTTTCGCATTTATAATATTAATAGGATGTTAATACATTTTTTAAGTCAAAATGTTTTAGTTTGTTCATGTAAGCGACTTCAAAAATATTAATATTATATATATTATTAAATATTTTTTTGTATTCAATAATTCATAAAAATCGTTTTAAACGGCTTTTTTGATCAGGTAATACATTTCACAGCAGCTGGGTTTTGAGTTTATTGTTTTAACCCACAATAGTTATTTTTATTTCTACTACATATTTAACAAACGTCATGATTCTAATTATCTTTGCTTTCGCTACTATATAAATAATAAATATATAAATCAATGATATTCTATTTAACAGATATGTTATACACTCACAAAACAACAGAAAAAAGTGTTCCGCACAGTACCCGTTGCACAAATAGACCTTTTTCATTCATTTCACATTTCACTACATGTCAAAATGATAGAAAAGGATGACTTGAGAAAACAAATATGAAAAAAAGTGACAGCTAGTGTTGTCAATTGCGTATGAATTTGAACAAACATTACTCTAGTTACCAATCACCGCATGCTGTATCATAGACTAACAAATATAACGCGAGAGAAGGTACAAAATTTGTACCGCAGTTTCTACCTATAACAACTACTAAAGGTAGAAAAATAAAACATGTGAAAGAAAATAAATATTTATTTTCAGAAAAATTAAAACATTTTTAATAAAAACTGCGATAGACATAATTACAAGCTTTTTTTGTACGTAACTATATTTATAACGGGTGGAATCATGCAACTCAATTTTCGGCCGATTGAACTGAAACTTTTTACACATCTTATGGTCTGTTGACAATGCAATTATATATAATTAATATTATTTAAATCTAAAATAGCGAACCTAATATGGGTTACATTCTGTAACCCAAATTTTAAAATACGATAAAAAAACACATAACCCTCCTTTTGGGCTTTACTGTAGTTGGGTTAAACTAGAAATAGCTTTATTTTATGATTTTTGATAATCTGGTAATATTCAAATTTTTTACACACACTTATTTATTTCTAATTAAGTATATGCATTTTTACATAAAACAAAATTATGAAACAATACAAGGTTAGAAAAAAGGAAAACCGAACTGCGAAGAACGATGACTTTTCTGCCTACGATTTTCGCATCTGTATTTTTATTCTATGTCCGGGATGCACGCGTCCTTGTCACACGCACCACAAAAATGTATTTTCCATTTCTTTCTTTTTTCTAACCTCCAAATATTCGAATTATTAGGAAAATAATTGAAATATGTTATTATATCAAAGAGTATTGCGTACTTACATATGGTATGAGATTCCTTGTGTTTTATTTAATTTTGTATCATAATTGGTGCACTTACGGAACACACAAGATGGCATTTTTAAATTTGAAAATTGTATCAATAGTGTACCTACTCGTTGCTGTGCGTAACGCAGACTAAAGACAATACGTCCCAATTAGGACGTTTTCGGGTCTTCACGATTACGCGTTCATAACATATCTGTTAAATAGAATATCATTGATATAAATAATATATACTAAAAAATATACATACTTAGTAAACGAAATAATAAAAGATACTAAAAAAATAATTCATTATTGGCGCGTCTATCAGATTTTAGCTCTGCGGTTTCGGACAAGTAAGGTCATTGTCTTATAGTTGTGCTACTGCTACTTGCCGCTAGAGGGCGAACTCGCACGCAATGTTTTTTTCGGGTGAGGCGCGGGGTGGTGAGGAAGCGAAACGCTCAAGGTCATATGTGACGGAACGCCCTTAATGTAAAAATTTTGAATATTTCTATAACACTTCGTACATCCTTTATAGCCCATAAAAGTGTAATGTACCTACATAACGTAAAAGATTGAAACTTTGTTACCTCCATAGGAACTGCCAATTCGTTTTATCTGATACCTTTACTGTATATTCGGTTTAATCCACGAGTTCGTAAAGTTATATTGTGTCTTTCTGTTGAGATATTCTTGACTTAAACCATGAAGTAATTTTTTTTTTTTATATTATAGCCTACCAAAGTGACTCCACCCCGCCTGATGGTAAGCAGTCAGTGGAATCCAGAAGTGGCGGCCACTATACCAAAAGCCATCGTCTTAAACTGCTGGTATGGTGGCCGCCACTATGGCGGCTGGGAATGGGGTTAGGGGAAGAGAATGAGGGAGGTGAGGAAAGAGGAAAGGGGGAAATCGGGCCTCCGGCGCTCTCACTTACCGAACGAAACGCAGTAGTACAGATACTACTACTCTTAAGTCGATCTTCTATGAGAGGGTAGTACTTCCCCGGACGATCCGGCCCATTCATGCTTAAATCAGCGTGGATCTACTACCGTACGTAATGTTTAAAATTGGTTAAAATAATTTTTCTATACAAGCTGGTAAAATAGCAGTCAACACACCATATTGCTTTAGATCGCTTATTAAATATAACTAATTTTAAAAATGCGAAAGTGTGTGTTTAAGTGCGTGTGTGACACAAACTTTACTGTTACCACTCAAAACGCGCCTAAACCATTCCAGCTCTGCTTGCCATCAGGCAGAGTGAAGTGAAATATATACTTCAGAGTTTTTGTTTAAAAAATATCTCGTTAAGATAATTCGTAAAACTTAAAAGCATTCCTGATCTCACAAAAGTTGTTGTAACATATCTAAGGAAATATTTTAGAAAGTCATGACCCATTTGTACGGGATCTCTATTATAAATTACTCAGTACATGATTATATTTTTAGCTGTTAAAATACTTTTAAAAGTTCCTTTTGACTGATAATCTTTATATTTTTTGTAATATTTTTTTAAAAGCTGTCGGTGGGTGGGAACGTTCAATATACATAAATTTTTTACTGCCAATGTAGCGTAATGGAAGAGCAAGCTGCTGTGCACGACCTTGTTGGTTCGATCCCCACACGGGACAAAACATCTTGCAACAGCAAGAGTATCATTTATTTATCATAACTTCACGTCTGTATACCATTACTGGGGTAAGCAGAGACTATAGACTCGATATATTTGTTTACATATATTGTATTTTTTATAGTAGTAATACTTTGTTTAGTCGTGTGGTACCTACTGCGTTCATCTCTGCATCACCCAAAGGTTGGCTGGTAGAAAATTATCAGTGCATAAGGTTTCAAAATAAATAAATAAACATTAAATATCACTTATTTTGCTGAACTATAGACATTTTAACTTCTTTTTCATAACACCTTTATGCTTGTGTGTGTTTAGCAAACTGCAACACTTCAAAAGATATTAATTGTTTTATACGTTTATTTCTATATTTTTTATAACTTTGTAGACAGGCCTTTGGTCAGTATAAACTAGTTATTGTTCTACTACAAGATACAAGCTTTATGCACATGATGTTTGAGAATCTCAAACATCATGTGCATAAGAAGTTGAAGAAGATGATTAAGAAGTCAGATTCATAGTTTTTGTCAAAATTTAAATATTTTCACAATGTTACGCTACATTTGGATAGTTTTGGCCATAATGGTCTCAATTTCCAGCATTGGTGATTAATTTATGTATGCTAGTGCAACATAATTTCCAGAAATCGAACTTGAAACCTTTGTGTATCAGTCCATACTTAGTACCACTAAACCACCGAAGCAGTAATAGTAAACTGTAGTCAAAGTCAAAGACACTTTTCATTTTGGTTAATTGTATTAACACTTATAAACGTTGAAATTTTAAAATGTCAGCCAACTAACCTACAGCCAGTTCGCTGACGTAGGGTAGGTCCATGAGAACAACTGGCAAGAAACATAAGTCACTCTTTTTTTTGCCAGATTTTTTTTTGTAAGTTACAATTTTAAGTATATTAAGTATATTTTAATTATAAATGACTACTATAACCATAACTTTTCTTGTTCATAAATACAAAACATTAAAATACATTGTACTCTATTTTATAATCAACTATGAAAGTAAAATAGCAGTAAAACAAAATATTTCATAAAGTTTTATGTTTTCTAATACCCTATTAGCCACTCTATATTAATCAGTACATATCTCAAGGTATTAACATCTTTAAACAGTTCTTCTTATTACTCAGGGCTTGCACGTATGTAATTATTCGTTTAGAGATTTTAGTTCAGCCTAAGCTATTATCACAAGTTATGCTTACTCTGCGTCTAGAAACTTTAATTTAATTGCATAAAGTATTTTCATATTTATAAATTTAAATTGTGATTACAAGAATATAGTATAAAATTGAAATTATAACGCATGATGTGACCTATAATTTGTAAGTGCATTGAGCTAAAAATAGTTTTGAATTTAATATTTTGCCTTTGTAATAATTATGCTGTTCTTGTGTGGCTTACCCTATTAATAAATAAATAAAGTTTACTAGTCATGTCGACAGTTTTCAATAATGTCAAAATTATATGTTCTGTCTAAAGTTTGCCACCCATCCCTATTTTATCCTGCCTAATGAGTCACGGTATCATGTTTAACTTAACCGCTTTTATCTGTTTTCAACTTAGAAATGTAATAGGAATTAGAATGTCTATAGCTCTAGGATATTTAAGGATTAGCGGGTTCGATTCTACGCTATTACATCTAATTGGTATTTAACCGGTTTTCTTCTTAATGACTGTTGTATTATTTATTTGTAAAGTGTAGTTTATCATTGAAATTAATTTAATAAGATTGAAGAGCCAAGAGAAATATGAATGAGATGCAGAAAAGTGACGTAACTTAAAACACTATGCTTTGTGATCCTAAGTGTACTCCCAGAGTGGAGTCAGTTTGGTAGACTGAAATAAAAAAAAAATGTTTATATCACAAATATTTTACAGTTCACAAACGCTCATACTTAACAATAGTCTAAGCTCAGAGAATAATTACGACACAAGTGTAATCATGAATATTCATAAATTCTCCAAATTCTAACCTACACCTGCGCAGTAAATATTATGTAACATCCTCAGAAGTTACAAGGATTTTAAACAAGAAACAATATAAAAAAGTTAATAATGTTCTTTTTTTTCGACAACCCTAATCACCTAATCCCATCCTATAATTCAAACCCATCTTCATTCGAAACTCCACTTTATTACTTAGTAATAAATTTTAAAATCGTTTATTAATGTTATTCTTTACCGATACTGATGCAGTTTTAAATGAAAATGCACTTTATGTGGACGACTTAATGTTGCAATTGCATTAATTATGTTTAGAATGAATTCTTGTGGTAAATTATGATGGTACGTTAATATCAGTAATTTCTGGGTGAAATTAGGTGGTTCTTCTGGTAGCAGGATATAGTACGTCATGAAGAAATGAGTTAGTTATAATAAATAGCTCTTTAGTTTATTTCTTTTCTAATTAGTTAATTTTATGATTAGTTATTAATTCTTTCAGTACAACATTGTATTTTGCTCAAGTAGCTAGGATGGAAACAGCCTTTTTATGATCGTTTAAGTAACAATTAACAGCATTTCCAAGTAATCTTTTAACCAATGTTTCATTTATGGTAGTAGATCTTTGCCGATTTTAGCTTGAATGAGCAAGTTCGGCTGAAAAAGTGCTACTTTTTGTACAGAATATCGGAGCACTATACTGTATTAGATGCCTATCGTTTAGGGGGGGAGGGGATAGTGCTGGATACCCAATTATCCCCTCGGTCGTATATATTTTCTTTCTATTCTCAGTAAGGAATGCTTAGAGATTGTCGCTAGTCTGTTATTTTAACTATTTTCTTATACTAATTATCATTTTACTGCATTCATGGTAGTAGTTACACGCTTGTTTCAGTTTAAATGGGCCGGATCAACCGGGGAAGTACTACCCTCTCTAGAAGATCGACGTAAGAGTAATAAACTTTCTAATTTGCTCACCTCGCTCAATCCCCCTCAACCCCACTTCCTTCACGGTAGGCAGCGGCTTCGCAGTCTCTAGCATTGCACTAGCAATGAAAGGGTCTCTGAGTCATCCATGAGCGACAGTTACCACTTACAAAAAAAAAATTTATATAAGTAGTATATCAGTTGTTTAGTACCCATAACACAAGCAAATATAATTGCTTAATTTGGGGCTAGATGGCGCTGTGTGGATGTGGTAGAATATTATTATTATTATATTATTACAATCACGTGGGCTGCTTGCTCGTCTGCAGCTGTCGGCAATAAAAAAATAGTTCACCGACGTGTCTATGGACTATGGCAAAAATCTCCATTTTCGAAACTAACGTATAACGGTGTTAAGATTGAATGTAATTAAATTAAAATGTCCTTGTGGTCAGTTCAAAACAATTACCCAAGAATGCCAACATTCTTTGAGGCGGTTTGTTACACAATGGTCGGTCACAATAAAATACTGCCATTGAATATTATAGCTATTATCTATTATTATAACTGTTACTATTGATTACAAAATAGACTTTATTTAAATATTACGTTAATTTATTACATTTCCAGTTTACAGTAAATATAATACATCGTGAAGGAACCTGAATTTATAAACAATTTGCGGAGCCCCACGGCTTCGCCCGTGTCCAAAATGTGTTTTGTCTTCCTCGGGAAACTGTTCGATTTTCGGGCCTATGTCAAACATCAAATATATCTGCATCAATTTTCATCGAAATTCGTTCAGCCGTTAGGCGCTGAGTGGCAACACACACACACACCCATACACACACACACTTTCACATTTATAATATTAGCAGGATATCGTATGTCTTAAATCGCGAATTCGCTTTGAATACGAATATTTTACGGTAGTAGATCCACGCTGATTTCAGCATGAATGGGCCGGATCGTCCAGGGAAGTACTACCCTCTCATAGAAGATCGACTTAAGAGTAGTAGTATCCGTACTACTGCGTTTCGTTCGGTGAGTGAGAGCGCCGGAGGCCCAATTTCCCCCCTTTCCTCTTTCTTCACGTCCCTCATTTCCTTCCCCTAACCCCATTCCCAGCCGCCATAGTGGAATCCACCATACCAGCAGTATAAAACGATAGCTTTTGGTATGGTGGCCGCCACTTCTGGATACCACTGACTGCTTACCATCAGGCGCGGTGGAGTCACTTTGGTAGGCTATACTATAAAAAAAAAAAAAAAAAAAGAATAAATGTAGTAATTTGCTTATTAAAGGCATCTTCTTGTACAGATATGATGGTGACACCAAAATCATCTAAAATACAAAAAGGACAGCAACGGCCTGTGATAATACTGATAATACACTGTCGCTATCATCAATTATTTTGTCTCCCTCTCAATATCTCCCGAACTCTTAGAAAGGAGCTATTTAACCAGCAGAGTTGGCATCTACCTACCTAACTTTTCGGGCAAAAGGCTTTTTTATATAATGCAGAGACAGACTAGCCAACAGCCTACTTGGCAGTAAGTGATAACTGTCGCTCACGGACATTTGCAATGTCAGCGACTCTGCGAAGCTGCTGTGTTTTTATTTAGGCTTGATGCTATTTTATTGATATTTGAGCGCCATGTTTGATTACCAGTGACCTCTAACTAATGGTATTTCACGGTGTATTTCCATGGCGCCCAAATTATACAAAAGAAGTGACTAACAAAGAAATAAAATAATATTTTTATTACCTATTATTTTATGACACTATTATACAAGAATGTAGATGAATAATATATTATTAGATGACTCATAGGTAAGGATGGTGAGAGGTCACGACAAGTGGTGATATGCAAATAATATTTTAGCTATTTGAGTGACCTTTCTATAGGGTATTTGTGAATTAATAAATGACCCAATTTGACTGCACTGTTGGTCTAGTGGTTAGTGTAACTGACTGCGACGCCTTGTGTCGTGGGTTCGATTCCCGCCGAAGGCAAATATTTATATGATGTACATTTGTATTTGTCTTCAGTCTGGGTGTTTCCTATGTATTCTAAGTATGTATTTACAAAAAAAAAAAAGAATGTATAGGTAATATATTTAAGTTATCTAGTACCCATAACATAAGCTCTGCTTAGCTTGGGACTAGATGACGTTGTGTGATAGTGTCCACATATTATTATTATATTATTATTATTAATTTCGGATATTATTTGAAAAATAACAGCCGCTAATGTTCTACTAGGAGTTGGAATGTGATCTATCGTTTCCAAGGACATAGACAAGTCGCATAAATGCTAATATATTAGATTAAATTAATACATTTTTTGACATAAGCTAACGCCAACATTTTCGTTAGCTTATGTCAATCCCATACAATTTTTAATCTATTCTATTTAATTCTATTAGCATAGCTACTTGTCTAAGCCCTCTGGTCTGCTTAATATAAAAAAGAACTTTAAAAAAAAAAAAAAAATTTATTTATTTATTTATTTGCACTTCTGCCAGTCAACCAAGGTAATGTAGATTTTCATAAACTTCTACTTAAACACGTTCAGTGATATATAAAAGTTAAGATTCAAGCAACTTTAAAGTTTTTGTTCAGTTAAATCTGCTAACTTAAGAAGATGCAAGAAACATTTTACAGTATTCAAAAGAACGAATACTATAACAACAATATTAGTTATATGTAATTACTATGTTGCATTCATGCATCATACGTAAATTTAAACCTTATGCAAATAGCATAAGTTATAAACTTTCAAACATATAGTATAACCCTTATGATGTTTCCATTGAGAGTGCGGGTCCTGCATAAAACACTACTAGTCGTGGTTAATTTTACGCACTTGTCGCACGTGCAGACACCCTTTAGTCATCTCTTGTATCATACCTACTAAGGTTGAGGTCACACTGTAAGAGAAATATAAATATTGCTATTTTTCATAACACCATAATTTTTTTTTCGACACGGTGGACATGCTTTGGTAGGCTATAGAAGGGAATAAAAAGAAATACAATAATACATCAACGTTTGATCGGCAGTTCGGGCATACCATTAACTTGAAATAATTGGACTCCGCGCTAACACTAAAAAAATCACGACAGATAAAACTTAATTTCACTACCCGAAACGAAAATTATATCTGAAACATTACGTGTCAATAATGTCGATACATAATATCAAGAAATTAGCTTCTAGCAGCGCGGTTATATCTGCGGGTTACATTTTTGACTACTGCTCTGCTCCCGTCGCCAGTAGCGTATTACATAACCTATAACCTTCCTCAAAGACTAGGCTATCAAACGGATAAAGATTTACTTAAATCTGATTGTTAGTTTCAGAAATCAGTGCGTTCAAACAAACAAACTAACTTTTTTGCGTTATATTAGTATAGAAAAACAGGCAAACATTACAAAAACGCTTACTCTCAGCTACTCTCTACACGCTATCATCTCTACCTATACCCCGTTCATTCACCTCAGTGTCTCGTCATACCCACTCAACACCCACTTCAGACTATGTCGCATTATTGCCAATAAACCTTTTGTTTACTTTTTACTTCTGATAAATAACCAACAGTATTTTATTATAGTCTGTTAATCAATGGACTATAACTTCTGGACAATCAACTCTGGTGCTATTGTTGTTAATATGAACTGCCAAGGTATTTAGAATACTTAAGCCCTGCTTAATCACTTGCTGATAAAGTGCATGATAACCATGATAAGATATTAGAGTTTATTTTATACCACTTTGTTGGCAAACAAGCATACGGGCCACCTGATGGTAATTGGTAACCGTAGCCTATAGAGATGGCTGTGTTTTCTAAGCATCGCAGAAGTAATAATGCTTAGAAAACACAACCAAGCCGTTGCCGACCATGGAGAAGGGAGTGAGGAAGGAAAAGGGAAACGGAAGAGGACCGAGGGGGTGTATTTGGGCCGCCGGTGCTCTCACTCACCGAGCGAAACACATTAGTCGTAACGTAAGTAACACTTACGTCGATCTTCTATGAGAGGGTAGTACTTCTCCGGTCGGTCCAGCTTATTCATGCTGATACCAGCGTATACCTACTACTATATAATAAGATAGATAGAGGCCATTGCTAAGGAATGACTAGTTATCATTTAGGCCATATAATTGTCTTGCCACTGATGTTAGCAAAGATTCTATATCTTACAAACTATGAGACCTGGGGGCCACTACCTTAAAGCAGTATTATTTTAATATTACTTTGTGTTTTGTCTTTTTCTTTTGTACTATTTAAAACAAGGATAGAGACAAAGTAAGGTTATAGGATTGTTGTAAGAGGTTGTGGTACCCTGAGGTCAATTATACGTAAATTCGTGGATAATGACGTTAAATAAAAATGTACTAAATAAATATTTTTTTCTGACACAATTTTTGTTTTTTGTTACAATTTCTAACACTTGTTATATTTTGTTTCAGTATTAGTATCTGCGACTGGTTTCCAGCAGCAATACTTCAGGGTGGTACCTCGGAGTCTGAGGGTGCAGGAAGGTTCCGAGGCGGTTCTAGAATGTGCGGTGGCTAACCTTGCTGGGCAAGTGCAATGGGCCAAGGACGGGTTTGCGCTTGGTAAGTAACTAACAAATATGTTTAATATAAACACAGATGGTTCCGGCTGTAACCATGTCCGTAACAGTTATTAAGCTAAGTCAAATGCCTCTTTAATAGATTAAGGGCAACCTTAGCATGTCCTGACACTAGATCGACCGTTAACTACTCGATAAGATGATGATTAAAAATATTGTACTTTTCATGGGCTTCTTTGTCATAATCTTTTTAAATTGCAAGTTTTTTATATATTTTACCAACATACAAATTTAATAATTAATACAAAGTAGGTGCACTGAGACTGACAAAGTGTTGTCCCGTACAAAAATATAACCTATAACTTCATACAAAGCAATCGAACGCACACTAAATTAGGCAACTATCTTTTAAGAAAAATTTTAAATTCATATAATTTGGTTTATATACCTAAAATTTTAAATGTCTCTCGCAGTCTCGCTCTCTCTTTCATCTCATACTTAAAGATGACACGTGTGAAAGGGACAAAACATATTGTAGCATCGTTCTCTTTTAAAGTAGACGTATTGTTTAGAGGCGTAGGCGTTGATCATTAAGTATTCAATGTGGGTTGATTAGCAGGTATGATTAATGCTGCAATCGATACTCAATAAACAATTAGTTTTCACATCAAAGTATTTAACAGCTTTGATTAAGCAGGTGCGGCGGTAGCTTATTTTGCAGTCGGTCTTGTATTTAAAAAGATATTTTTGTTGCAAAAATGTTTCTTCGATATATCAGTTTGAAGACCGTCTTCTGCTAAATATTAGCCTCTCTTATTGAGAGGAGTTTACTCTAATCACCAATATTGATAGACAAATTGGTGAATAACAGTAGAATTGGTGACTAATAATAAAAACTTCATTCCAAAATTTTTGAAAATCCCGGTATTTTTCGTTCGGCGCTGAAGTGCTGTCAATAATAGACATGTTGACATAATGCATTGCATAAAATCGGGTTTTCAAACAAAGATCGGTATATAGAAAGGCAGTCTTAGACGTAATACGAAATCACCCTGTTGGTTATTTCCTTAGTCACCTCGTAGGACACCGGTTTCGTATTCTATCGCGTACCATACAGAAAAATATAATAGCGACCTCATCAGGATAGGTTAGTGTTCTGTCATAAAGCTCAATTGTGGACTCCAATATGTATTCCAAGCGTGGATATCATAGCAAATACACGAGGCTTTGCCCAGCAGTACACAGCACAAACATTTTATAGCCCTCTTGTGCAAATCCCCTGCAACGACATATTTATATTTCTAAAATTAATTTTCCAACGGTTTTAGGTTAAACGAAGCAGGGGGCATTTTATACCCCACTTACATTTAACCTACTTTATCAGAGATGTCAATGAACTCAACACTAGTGCAAATGGTAAATGGGTTATGAAGATTTCTTGCTATTTACATACACATATAACTTTACGCCTTTTACCCCTGGAGGGGTAGGCAGAGGTGTTTAACTACCACTTTTCGCCATTTTTACCCGACCAAGGGATCGAACCAGAGACCTCTGCGCGGTAATCCGTGCATATTACCACTGAACCGCAAAGGCAGTCAGTTCTTGCTATTTTCGCATGTCAAATGAAGATAATACTTCATTTCAAATGCGTAAACAATCAGTTACCCTTTTATAATGGACGCTTCATGTAGGCTTCATTATCCCTTCGTTTACGTTTCTTTTCTTTTATTTGGAAGTGGTGTCTTAAAGTGGAAGTCACCAGGCTAATGATGAGTGGTTCTATTATTATTATAAATGTAAAAGTTTGTATGTGTGTTTGTTACCACTTAGCATCTAAACGACTGAACTGATTTCGATGAAAATTGCCATGTAGATAGATTTGGTGTAAGCGACGAACAAAGGATATTTATTATCCCAAAAAACGGTCTAGTTTCCGGGGGACAAAATTAGACGCAGGCGAAGCCGTGGAGCGCTGCTAGTAACTAAATAATCTAAATCGACTGCTCCCTATGTTGTCTGAGACAATATATTATGTGTATGTTTTTTTTACTTTTTTCTTTTAGCCTTTAGATTTCAAAAACGTAACTATATCTAACGAAATGTCACAGATCTCTGCCTACCCCATTGAAGATTCGATAAGATTTGTGTATAAACAGATATCTCATTGGTAATTCTAGACAGTGCTCCAAGTCTATTGAAGTGTGTGATCGTTCAGTATTCTATACGTATCAGTGGAGGCTGTGTCGCCACAATATAGTGAGCTGTCGAGATGACGCGTTCAGGCTAATTACTTAGTCCAAGGTTAAAGAGGACGCGTTTTGTAGCCTACAGCTAATTTGTATGAGACAATGAACAGCGCGTCTAGTGAGTGTTTACTCGGATAACTAATTTTAACTGTCTTTTCGACCGTTAAAAAGTTACCGCGTCGTATTTGAAATAAACAGCTCACTAGTTTATAGAATTCCTATTTAGACACTAAGGCTGTTTCTTATCTGACAAATATCATAGATCTCTGCCTACCCCATAAAAGGCGTTATGATACGAATAAACAGATACCTCATTGGTAATTCTAGACAGTGAACAAGTCTATGAAGTGTGTGATCGCTCTGTGTTCCATACATACCAGTGGAGAATGTGTCTCCACAATATATTGAGCTGTCGAGATGACGCTTTCAGGCTAATTACTTAGTCCAAGATTAAAGAGGATACGTTTTGTAACGTATAGCGATATTTTTATGAGAATGTGAACAGCGCTCGTAGTGTTCACTCTCAGAACTAATTTTCAATGTTACCATTCTGCTTCATAGTAAGCATCTATAGTAAAAAATTGCTGGTATGGTTTATCTGGTCTACTAAGCCTACTCAAAATCTTTTCTACTTTTTTTGATTCTCAAAACCTGATGCAGATTCTAAGCTGAGGATGAAGATTTAATCCCTTCTTCTTGAAGAGAGCAGGGACACCAGCTACTAGCACTCGTGTTGATAAGTGGTTACCGTAATTCCTAAGTCTCTTAGCAATAAAAAGGTAATCTATTCTTCTATTCTATCCCTTTAAATTTTCTACGACTACTAAATGACCCAGAATACTAAATCGCGTGCTCTCACATTTTGCACCAGTTCACTGCGGCAGTCGTACAGGTCACAAGCTCTTGTTGTTTCATGGCGTCCAATGGGATTTATCAGATTTATGTCTATGCTGCGTCCATTGCCTGCCGATCCTATAATGGGATCAGCCGTGAACTGCCACATCAGTTTATACTCTGTAGTTTGAAAAAAGAATTTTGCGGATTTGTCTTTCAGTTGGTTAGTTGCGGCATTCGCTTGTTGGAATTCAATAGTGACCGTTTGGCTGTTTTTATTCAAATGCTAAAATAAGTGTAATGTTTTTCGATTTATATGTACCTATCTTTAGCACGCTCTACAGCCTTAGATTGACAGATTTTAACATCAGTCTCTTAAAAATAAGTAACTCCGAATAAATTTTTATTCGAATAGAGAATGTTACAAATCGCGTGACCGATGACTAGTGATGTCCATTCGATTCAATTAACTGCGATAGGAAATCGTTACGATTCGTCTGTGATAAAACAATTAACACGGGGAATAATCATTCTGGTCTATAATTACTATTGTTGCTAAATCGATTGCTTTTTTTATGTTGCAATATGGGGAAATCATTTTATGTATTACATATTTTTTTATACTAGCTGCGCGCCATGGCTTTGCCCGCGCGTATAATATGTTTTGGATCCCTCGGAAATATCCCTCTTACATCATCATCATAACAAACGAAAGACGTCCACTGCTGGACATAGTACTCTCCCAATTTTTCCCTTATCAGACGGTCGACCTTTTAAGGGGTCTGCCCACGCTGCATCTATTGATTATCTACAGTAGTGAGCAAATTTGGCTAAATTAACAATGACGATGGTGATATTAAAGCTTTCAAATTTTACATACATACATAACTTCACTCCTGTCTCCTATTAACGGGGTAAGCACGTGATTTGCTGCAATCCAAACATACCCCAATTGCTTCTTTTTTTTTTTTTTTATTAATTGGTTTACAAAACTAGCCATTACACTGAAAACAACTCTTAATAACTAGTAGGTATTGTATTACAATAGTGTATGACCTTCTAGAGGTGAACACAGCATTCTACATATTTATCGTTGAATTTAAGTTTTGTACAGAACAATCGTTAAATTAAGAATGAAAGTGAATACAATTTCTAAGACATCATATTACTGGTAATATGATTATGTAAGACAGATTTTAGGACCGAAACAGACGTGCCAAACACGTCTATTTTGTGACAAATGTTATTATAGGCTTAACACATACGGTACAATGGTGAGTGCTGACTGTAGTTAGTGCGACAAGAGGGTAAGCAAAAGGTCTTCCTGTTTTGAACTCGACTGCACGAACGCAGAACTGCTAGGTTAAGTTTTCCTAATATAAAGGGACTATCCAATTTGCCATTTATTAGCTTATGCAGATATACGATATCTGCGATGTTTCGCCTATCTTCCAGTGAAAGGATCTTAAAATGCTCAAGTCTAAACTCATAGCTTCATCAACATTCATTAATCTTTTCATACACACGTCGCGGTCGGTTACAGGTGCTTGTAATTGTGGCCTTTGTCAAAACTTCATATTTTTTTTTACACTTAATAATAATAATAATAATATTCTACCACATTCACACAGCGCCATCTAGTCCCAAATTAAGCAATTATATTTGCTTGTGTTATGGGTACTAAACAACTGATATACTACTTTTATACATTTTTTTTTTTTTTTGTAAATACATACATATTATAGATAAATTACACCCAGACACAGAACAAACAATCATGCTCATCACACAAAGGTTTGTCCTGGGTGGGAATCGAACCCACGACCTCCGGCTTAGCAGTCAGGGTCACTAACCACTAGACCAACAGGCCAGTCAAACTTAACTAATATTTTCTATTTTCGTTATCCACAGGATTTTCATCAGTAATACCTGGCTATCCTCGCTACACGATGTTTGGAGAGCGCCGCCATGGCATATACAACCTTCGGATAGTAAACGCCACCCTCGAAGACGATGCAGAATACCAGTGTCAAGTCGGACCAGCGCAGATGCATAAAGTTATAAGAGCCAACGCGTCGCTCACTGTTATATGTAAGTAGTATGTTTAAGTTTGTACTTATATGAGAGAAATTTATCAATAAGTAACTCTAACTTATGGGAATATGTTCTAAATTTGATTGCGACAGTTATTGATTTATGACATTTTAGAAATATACATAATACTTTATTGTTAGAAATGAAAGGTCAGCAAGAAAAAGACTCTTATCTGATATATTTTTTTAGTAGGTAGTTAGGTAGTAGGTTTGTTTAGTACGCATGATTTAAAAAAAATAGAAAATTCCTTTAAAGATCTGTACTCTTATAAGACAGTATATATATATAATTAATAGGTCTACAATAACTGTATATTAACCAAAATTTTATTAAAACATTTTCTACGAATTTCCCCAAAAATAGTCGCTAACAATTATACCCATATTTTATTACGGTTTCCCATTTTATCTAAAAACCCATAAAATTATGAGAACCTTCGAGAACCCTCTAGTACCCCATAGCTTTGTGAGACGACATTTTTATAATATATTTCGCGTTGTAACGGTCATCAGGCATGTCTTGATTCATTAAGTTTACTGCCTATCCCCCTTTTTATCATAGCTTTATGTTGATATAAAAACTTGAAAATGTCTTAATGTCCGAATAATATTTAATTGACGTACCCTTTTTACTTATAAAGAGTAAAAATACGGAGTTTGGTGGGGAAGTTTTTGACTAGCAAATTATGAAAATTTTATTTTCGGTGAAAAAGAGAGCCCTTTTTGAATAATTATAGAATTTAGTTTATAAAAAAATACTGTTCTATATTTTTCTTTTCATTTACGCATATCAATAATACAGAGTGAAATAAAAAGTTTATTAAAAAGAAGAAAATACCCTTTTTCTTTGTTGACTGTACTGCCAATAGCAAAATTAAATAGGTAGTCATCATATCAGACAAAAGATGGTCACTGCTGAATGTAGCCCTCTCTCAAGTTTGGCAACGTTAAATAGTGTTTAAAACAAAATATTTTTCAAAAGATATTGGTGGTAGAAGTAGAATATTTTTATTGCTTTATTTTCGCCCAATTTGTCATTAGTCGCTGTAAACATCCGCAGACTTAAAGGGTTAGAACAATTCTTACTCCACGAAATGACGAAAATCAAATTCAACCATACTGCCCACGTACCTAATCATGAACGACTTAACTGTACAAGCAAACTTTTGGGAAATTGCATCTTACGTTAGGTGCATAGAATCTAATTTGCCGTAGCTTGGGTCTATCTAGAACATGCGGTGTTCTATACTGGACAATTTTGGACACAACAAGTTCATGAATAATTATAAGTCCGCACAATATTCTTAAGTTTGCGTACGTAATATATTTTATCGTTACGATATAAACCTTGTGCCACAGAATAATAAAACATAATATGGTACTTGGCTTTCCGGCCATAAATCCCCTAATAACACCCCCTAGCAGGGATGACATTCAATTTCATGGGAATTTTTTTATTATCCTAGCTCCGTTATTGGTTCCAAGTCGAATCCAAGGGTTGCAAGGTGAAAATTTACGCGTCAAAATGATTTTTAGCCGTTACTGTTTATGGTCGTAAATGATGGATTTTTTCAAGTGGCAACTTTTCAGGTTATTAATTTTAAATGCGGAACCTTTAGTTGGTTTATTCGAGGAATTTTTATTTGTTTTTTATTGTGAGATTGATATTTTTGCGACTGCTTTATTTTATTTGTTTTTTTTATACGTTAGCTGTTTTTTAAGGGAGATATTTTTGTTTTCTGTCTTATACCATGCATGACTGAATATACGTCTCCTTTTGCCATCGGTTACCATCACATATAAAAACCAGCCTAATGAAATTTTGAAATTGCTACCTTGGTATACACGACTATTTTTAAACATGTTTTTTTTTCTGTGATTACAACAATAAAATTGGCAAAACAAGTCATACCCACATACTCCACAACTGTCTGTGTTCTAAAACAAATATATATTTCAAAAAACAATCTGCATACACCGATACAATATGACCTCATAGCTTGTCTTTAACATAGCCGTAAATTTCAATCACGGCTATAACCTTCAAATATCCCCGTTACTTTCACACCCAATATTTAGAAAAACCCTTAAAAATCTTTTCCTTAAAGTCAATATACCAGTTAAGCGCAAACTCGTGTACTATGCTCGAGTTTTTGCTCGAAGATACATTGGAAGGTTAGGGGTCAGATGTACCCACGCTTTAGAAGGGTTACAATGATAGCTTAGGGTTGCTACTTTGTCGATGATATGTTTTGATATTTGTGGGTACTTTTAGGTAGGGTTTGTTAGGTCTGTTTTGAGTACGAAAGTATTTTTTATTTGGATGAATATTTTTTTTGTTTTGATATTGATTTAAAGAATTTTGCTTTGATATAATAATTGAAAAATTGTTCTTAAGAGTTTATGCAAAAAGCTCAATGTTGTATTTCAAATAAAATAATGGTTCATAGCTATACTATATTGAGAATTGCATCAAGCTAATTGATGAAAGTTCTGCTCTAGTGGAATAAGTAGGTACGAGTGTATACATAACTAAAAAAGCGTAAAAATTCTGCCAAAGCAATCTTATGAATTTAATAAATAAGGAAACTAACGTCGACTTCCGCAACTTCTAATACAAAATATTAGAATTTGAATCACGTATTAAAGCCAAACAATAAATATATCGATAAATTGAACATCCCTACTGTCACAATAACAACCCGGCGACTATTTTATGAAAGCCCTTTATTCAAATTCGTGCCCAATAACCAATCGTAAGGGAGCTGTAATATTTTTTGGAGCCTTACATGTATGAAACATAATTATGCAAAGCGAGGTTTTATTACCGAACCTTTGGAAAGAAGGTGTGAATTATATGTTATTGGCGCGTTTATGAGCTACTGAAGGTGACCATTGTTTGAAGAAGTTGATTGGAGTATTTTCTTTTAATGTTATTGGTCGATATTGAATATGAAAAGCTATTTTGTACGATGATAGACGAGTCAATGATTAATCTAATGGTAAATGATGACTGTAACTTATGCAAAGAGTTAGCTGTTAAACAGCTTTCTCAGATTACCAAATTCCGAATCTGAGGCAGCATTCGCAATAAAATAATTAGTCAATTGACATTAACAGATATAATACCAAAGAATTTCGGGGGTTGAGCAAAACGTGTGTAGCATAAAAATCCTAATGCCTCAAAGTACATTGAACTGATATTGATATGATAAACTTTATTTGACGAGAAGTTCCATTTCCTTCGCCTTTTAAGGTCAGTAAAAGTATAGTTCTCATTTCTTAATATTTTTCTGCTATTTCAACAGCCAAGATTGTTTGTAAATTGGAAGAACACGTAGCTATGTTTGCTTGTTTGTCACCTGTGTTATACAATCCTACCTACTCCTACATGTATTCACCGTAATACTGACTTAATTATATATTCACATAATAATGAATGTGAATGCAAAATGATTGTTCAAGTGCAGGTACTCCTAATTGTGGTCTGTACCATGTAACAGCTGCCACTTCAGTTACTGTTTCTGTATACATAACAACTATTATAGGTTTAAATAATGTTAGTTGTATGAGTTGAAATGGCACCCTTTCAGACTGGCTGGCTGGAAACTAAATTTTATTAAATGTCAATCTGTAAACCTTGTGCATGTTTTGAATAAATGTTTTTTCTTTCTTTCTTTCTTTCTATGATTTAATATTGCAATTATAGTTAAAGTTAATAGTACTCTGATAATTACGCGTTTAAATATTGTGTGTTGATAAATAATAATAATAATAATAATAATACCACAACAACCAAGTTTATTTGTTTAAATTATGTATACACTAGGTATACAATAATTAATAGATACTATATTTCATTTAATTTCCTTTCTGTCTGTTTGTACACTTCATTTGTTCTCACACTTGATATTTTTCCTCTTCCACTCTGAGGTTTGCTGGAAGAAAACTCACTTTTGAGTTAAGCTCGCCTTTGTACGTGATATTTCTTACCAATTATGTAATATGTTCTATGTGTGTACAATAAAGAATAAAGAATAAAGAACAACCACACAACGCCATCTAGAACCAAAGTAAGCATATATTAATAGCTTGTGATATGGGTTCTAGAATGCGGATAAACATACTTATATCCTTTTTTTTTTGTAAATACCTACATATTATACATAGAAACACCCAGACCAATCCAAATAGCCATGTTCATGCACACAAATATTTGCACTGAGCGGGAATCGAACCCGCGACCTCTGCGTGGCAGTCCGTACACAGTACCACAGAACCACAGAGGTTGTCATATGTCAATAATTAAATTCAATTTTTATTTTTTTAATAAATAGAAATTACATTTATTACAACATAGATATTACAAGATAGTGCGTTCCGATGTATTTTTGTGTCCGTAAATTGTGTAGGTATTTTTGAAAACAGTGTATAAATTATGACTTAAGATATTCCACACAAAGCTAATATTTCAAAAGAATTAAATATAGGTTTACACACGATTATTTTTATATTTCCAAGTCATTAAAGTCGAAAGGTAAACTTAGACAGTACATATGAATTTCAAAAGTAAGTTTCCTTATGGTGTTTACCTTTAAAGTAAATCTTTAAGGGTCAAGGTAAATTTATAAAAAATATTGATTTCAGAAATCCTATTGTTACTGAGCCAGTTTCAATCCAAATTTGTGATGTTAGTTACCTAAATCACAACAAATAAAAGTTAAAATTACTAACTATATCATTGTGAAAGCGCAAATTAAAATCAAAAGTAACTATGTCATATAATCACGGCGGGGTACTATAATGTCACTGTTATACTGGGGTACTAAGACACTTAACTTTCATCCACAATGAAAAAACCTATTACACGTACAGCACAAAATGGCATTAAACTGATTTGGGTCTAAAAGGACCCGTCGTAGACGTTCGCAGGGTTATAACATTGTTAATTGATCCGTCAAAATATAGATAAAAAAATTTTGTACTTTCTGTCGATTTTACAAATAAATTGCAAAGATAAAACCCTAAAATGTATAATTAAAGACGGGGTATTTTATGTCTCTCGAATTCTATGAGTTATTGCGTTTTTAGTTTTATTATTGTCATAAAGATTTCTGATTTATTATTTGAGCTTCTGTTTTCATGACTTTGTGATTCAATGGTGCTGTATACGGACTGCCTTGTTCGTCTCGAGTTCGATCCCAGGGTCAGTTAAAGTAGATATTATTGGTTTTTTGTCAAGAATTTCTTGGAACAGTAAATAACAAAAGGCTCACCCTCTGTCACTTCAGACCTATTAGATGAAACATCGATGTTGTACACCACTGTCTACCCCTTTAGGTAAAAAGCATGTGGCTTTGTATCAAGTATTAGTAGGTAATATTCTGTCTACCCCTTTAGGTAAAAAGCATGTGGCTTTGTATCAAGTATTAGTAGGTAATATTTTGTACCAAGTATTTACATACAGTCGCCTTTTACGACACATACAGGAAAAGATGATTTCAAATTCCAAACTAGCGATCACAGTATTATAATATTACTAGCTTCCGGCACCCGCGTTATTGCTTACTGCTCTGCTCCAGTCACGAGTAGCGTGATGTTACATAGCCTATAACCTTCCTCAAGAACTTCCTCCTTCCTCAAATAAGACTGGTAGCTCCAGAGATTAGCGTTCAAAAAAACAAACAACTTTAGCTTTATATAACAGTGCAGATATAGATAATACTATAAAATTCGGTTAGTATTTAATATCATACTCAAATTAAAGATAGCGGTAAAAGGAAATAAAAAAATAACAGCATAGTTACAAACAATAGAGGATTGTCCAAAGACATTTCCATGCCAAACTCTATGCCAAGACAATAAAAACTTGCACAGTTCTGCCAAAAAGCTTTGTTGAAAACATATTCTTTGGGAACACTTCCCGTTGAAATAACATACATATTCTTATGATCTTATGCGCTGTGGTAACCGGGTATATTGTAATTTTTACCGTGTTAACATTTGCAGTCTACACTTTTTTTATATAAATTTGGTGGCAATTAATTATACGGCCTATGGTAGATGGTATTTAACCGTAGCCTAAGGACATGTTTATGTTTGAAATAATTCTAAAAAAAACACAAAGCCGTTGACGATAATGTATGGAAAAAGGAATGAGGAAGAAAAAGGGAGTAATAGTACCTAAGTTTTTATTGAATCCTAGCTTCCCGCGGCACGGTTTCACACGCGTCTTTGCTTACTACTCTGCTCCCGTCGACAGTAGCGTGATACTGCATAGCCTATAACCTTCCTCGAGAATTGGGCTATCATACGCAAAAAGAATTATTCAAATCTGATTGATAGTCTCAGAGATTAGCGCGTTCAAACAAACAAACTCTTCCTCTTTATATAATAGTATAGATTGATTTTAAATTTAGTAGTTTTTCTCCTAAAATAAACCATTTCAATTAAAAAAGTGCATTAAATAAATAAAATATAATCCGCCAGACGAATAAAAAAAAACTTCAATAACCCTCCAGCACTCAAACTCAATAAACAAGGCATGTAATATTTAAATGACACTTAACCCTGTCAACGTACGCGTACATTTTTATTGCATATCAGACCCAAATTATTAATATCTTTTTGTAAATATTTTCACGTCGTATCTTTTTCGATCGTAAATGCTGAGAGGTTTATAGTTATTTATGATTTTTATTCATATTTAGTTTATATTTGACGCAAATGAATTTTAGTGACATACAAGCATATAGATTAAAGATAAATGATTGACCTGTACAACTTATGAATGATATCGATCTCTCCTAAACTGATACTACTACTGACTGCTTACCATCAGGTAAGGTGAAGTCGTTTTAATAAAAAACATTACTTTTATGTAACAATGCCAAATGAGCCCGCTATTTTGCTGGTATATATAGGTATATTACTAGTAATATACATAGCCTATTTTACTCATTGATAATGTAGTTTTCTAATGGTAAAAGAATTTTCGAAATCGGTCCAGTAGTTTTTGAGTTAATTCTTTGCATACAAAAATACAAATCTTTCCATTCCAAAATTTTTAACAGAAAAATTCAATATCATTTTTTTTAACCAGGAATGGAACTTGAGATATCATGTCACTAAACCAGAAACAATTGTGGTATTTTTTTAATTTATTATATTTCTGCTTAAACCACGCTATTATGTAGTATCTAAACGTTGCAAAATTGATAATTCTTGTACTTTCTATAACAAATACAAAACACGAGTTGACACTATTCCTAGGTATCGTTTATTGAAACATATCAATCGCTCTCCTATATCTGAGATGCAATCTCGCAGACGCATATAATTTGCAATGGAAACCCGAACATAGTTGCGCGTAAACCCCGCTGAACCGGTTGAAATATTGATAGCATTGTAGGGTTAAAATAAAAGAAGCTAACTGTGTTAGTTCCGGGTTGAACGAAAATATTTTGTATTTGAGGGTTAATAGAATTTGTGAGTTATAGTGTTGTTTGTGAGATTGGTGAACATTTTTCCAGATTCAAGATATAGTATTTAAAGTGAACCGAAACATTTACGTGAACTTAGCTTTTGTGTTAGGCGTGTTAAGTAAC
Source organism: Parascotia fuliginaria (assembly GCA_963082885.1). Classification (NCBI taxonomy): domain Eukaryota; kingdom Metazoa; phylum Arthropoda; class Insecta; order Lepidoptera; family Erebidae; genus Parascotia; species Parascotia fuliginaria. Next base: position 9,435,604 of record OY720197.1, read on the forward strand.
TAGATTCGATATACTTAATACTTATACTTAATCTATACTGTTATATAAAACGAAAGAGTTTATTTATTTGTTTGTTTGTTTGAACGCGCTAATCTATGGAATTACTAGTCTGATTTGAAAAAATATATATGCGTATGATAACCCAGTTCATAAGGAAGGTAATAAGCTATGTAACATTACACTACTGGTAACGTGAGCAGAGCAGTAAAGCTAGTAAAATTATAATGCAGCGTTAGCACGAAAAAAAGCTGTGTTTTGAAAAAACATTTCACTTCACTAAAGCGCCTTTCAATTGAAACATAGTAAATCTCCACTTCTCTACTGTAATATTTAATATAGACCTTTGGATGTTTTTTGGTCATTGTCGTCGTCGACAGAAAAACGATAAAGAAAAAAAATATTGCAAGCAATAAAAACAAAGTGATATGAAACAAAATCCATTTTTTTCTCGTGATGACGCTACATTGAAATTTTATGTATAACTCCCACAATCAATACAAATCTAATGACACTTCATAAGTTAAAATCCATCAAGCCATTTAGGATGTTGAGCATGCTAAAGAAATAGACATACATATAATAATATTACATACATACTCTCGAAAAACATTACCCTCTTTGACTTCGGTAGTCGGGCAAAAAGTCGTCACTGCAAAATTTTTTCTTGGTTTAAAATGTGGCAACTGATGATTTATTTAAAAAAAAAAAAAAACGGGTGTTTTAATATATTTTTGCTTATAAGACATAAAAAGTGTATGATATGATATAGCATTTTATTTATATTTACTTCACAAAATTCCAAGATTCATAAAATCAAGGCTAAATGTCCTTTACTTTTAAAATATTATATTTTTCTTTCACAAGACACACATAAGTATTCAAATAAAGATTTGAATAAGACATGAAATACAGCAGTTTAAACTTTTTAAAGTCATACTCGGATACGCGGTGAGGCGTGAATTCGAAACAAAACTTTAAATATGCTTCGGCGAGTCGTATTTGTTTTGAATAGCAAGAGACAGTGGGAATATACGAATATATTCTTGCAGCGCGGTTTAAGTTACATCTTCGATTACTGCCCGGCTCCCTTCGTCAATAGCGTAATGTTACATACCCTATAACCTTCCTCTAAAACTGGACTATCAAACGCAAGATGAATTATTCAAATCTGATTGGTAGTTCCTGAGATTAGTGCGTTAAAACAAACTAACAAAATCTTACACTTTATAAACTAGTATAAATTTGTTGCAAATAACCAAATATCTAGATTCAGTTTTGCGATGCTATGAAAACAAGATTTCCTGAAATGGGTGTTGAAATAACATGAGAGTGTTTTTAAGACAAAAAAAAAAGGAAAAATATCATTGCTGGATATAGTTTTCTATAAGGTAATAGTCCAATACAGCATTTATAATAATTTTTTTTTAATACATCTCCGTCCAATATCATTTAAAAATAAAAACCAGCGTGTCGACCATATGCCAACAACGCATTCTTTCATATTTCGGCCACACAGTGCGCAAAGGCGATGAAAACTGATTGTCGTTGGAAACACCGAAGGCAAACGACCGAGTGGTCGTTCACCAACCAGATGGACCGATCAAGTGAAAGACTCATCGTCCTCCAAATTCCACGCGGTCCACGCGGAAGATTATCCGCTCCAAATGTTACCCCGACGCTGACCACGATCCTCAGACATGAACGATCGATTAGAGAGAGATAGATAGGGTCCATTATTACCCACTTCGTTACCATCACCCACCGCGTAAGCGTAACCTGTGAACATCTTTCAGGACAAACCTTTGTGTGATGAGCATGATTGTTTGTTCTGTGTCTGGGTGTAATTTATCTATAATATGTATGTATTTACAAAACAAGAATGTATTTAAGCAGTATATCAGTTGTTTAGTACCCATAACACAAGCAAATATAATTGCTTAATTTGGGGCTAGATGGCGCTGTGTGAATGTGGTAGAATATTATATTATATTATTATTATTATATACGAATCATGTGATAGCTAAGGTATGGCAATAATACATGGTGTGATTACTATTGAGGTATTTGAACCTGGTTGAAATATTGATAGCATTGTAGGGTTAAGATAAAAGGAGCTAACTGTGTTAGTTCAGGGTTAAACAAAAATATTTTGTATTTTATGGTTAATAGAGTTTGTGAGGTATAGTGTTGTTTGTGAGATTGGTTTTTAAGTAAACACTTTTTGTGTTAAGTATCCAGGATCGATATAATATAATATTATAATTACTGTACTAAACATGAAAGATTTGCATCAACTTTTATTTTATTTACTTTTGGTAATATTTTATTTTTTCATGTAGGCATCAGCTATTGGATCACATGTAACATAGGGCGAGATTATTAAGACATTATTTCTCGACCGAAAAATCCAATGTCACCGACAAATATTTATGAAACTCACAAATCATATTATAATAGTAGACTGGCCTGTTGGTCTAGTGGTTAGTGACCCTGACTGCTAAGCCGGTGGTCGTAGGTTCGATTCCCACCCAGGGCAAACCTTTGTGTGATGAACATGATTGTTTATTCTGTGTCTGGATGTAATTTATCTATAATATGTATGTATTTACAAAACAAAATAGTTATCAGTTGTTTAGTACCCATAACACAAGCAAATATAATTGCTCATTTTGGGGCTAGGTGGCGCTGTGTGAATGTGGTAGAATATTATATTATATTATTATTATTATCGCTCTTCTTTATGTACTACGGAAAAAATGCTACGAAAACTAAAAGGAGAAATAAGAGTGAAACATATACTATTTTATGCCCTTTTATATTAAGTCAGATTTATTTGAAAATTTAAGATTAACTTACAACATTGGAGAATGTTCATTAATTAAGAAAGTTTGCTACAAACTAAAATTAATAATTAGTGTAAATATGTGATCATTGAAATTGTTCGGTACAGTTCAAGTTTATGTTGATCCAAATAATTTTCTAACTTTATACTAATACAACAGAAAAGGCAATTTATGTAGTCCTCAATTTATAAGGTAAATATTTTAGCTATTGTGTTTAGATGTTTTAATATATCTGTAGAATTTCGAAAAAAACCTTTTTTTCGAAATTCTACAGATACGGATTACGTCCATTTTTTTACCTACTTTGTATAATCATGTGATTTCAATAATTAATAATAAATAATGTACAATATAAAAATGAATCGCTGAATGTGTTGCTAAGCGCAAATCTCGAGAGCAGCTGAACCGATTTCATTAATTCTTTTTTATAATATTCCTTGAAGTACGAGTATGGTTGAGAAAATTTAAAAAAACGCACGAAAAAAAAACATTTTTCTTTAATCCCATACAAAAGGATCTTTATTTATCCCAATATGTTTCAAAAAATGTCCACCCGTGCGAAGACGGGGCGGGCCGCTAGTAACATATAAATATCACATGAACTACACAACGCTATCTAGACCCAAAGTAAGCATATATTTATAGCTTGTGTTATGAATTCTAGAATGCAGATAAACATGCATAAATACTTTTTTTAAATATTATAGCTAGCTTTCCGTTTACTTTCATACAAACAAACAAACAAACAAACTCTTCCGCTTCATATAATAGTTTTGATAACGCCGCAGAGTTTGTTTGTTTGTTTGTTTGTTTGTTTGTTTGTTTGAACGCGCTAATCTCTGGAACTACCAATAGGATGTAAAAAAAAATTTTTGCGTATGTAAGCCCAGTTCTCGAGGAAGGTTATATAACATAGGCTATGTAACATCACGCTACTGGCGACGGGAGCAGAGTAGTAAGCAAAGACGCGGGTGAAACTATGCCGCCGAAAGCTAGTTGTAAATAAAAGGCCGAACTTCAATTTAGAAGAAACTTTACTCTCATCTAAAGACAAGCCGGCTAGTTTGCACTTTATCCAAGACTGCAGTTTCAAATTAGCCGGTTGTTTCGAGCTGTTCTTGGGCAATAACAAACTTTGTAACGACTTGTGTTTTTTTTATTGTTTGTTTTGATACGAAAACTTAGACTACGAAACTAAAGTGTAACGTCAAAGTTAATAAAATTGTGATGTATATGACTTGTTGCTAGTGGAACATACTATGTATGTATGTATTGACTATTAATTATATGGAAATTTGTGTGACTGCTGTGAGAGGTTGTGGATTCGATATCCATACAAAAGTTTAATCAAAATAAAGAAAGAAAAGTATTTTATTCCGTATATCTACCTATTCTATTATATAAAGCGTCGGATAAACAGTCGGGTTTGAATAATTCTTTTTGAGTTTGATAGTCTAGTTCTTGAGAAAGGTTATAGGTTTTTTAACATCACGCTACTAGCGACAGGAGCTGAGCAGTTCGCAAAGAAGTAACTTAACGCCGATGAAACCGCGCTGCCTAAAAGCTAGTGTATATTATAATAATAATAATATTCTACCACATTCACACAGCGCCATCTAGCCCCAAATTAAGCAATTATATTTGCTTGTGTTACGGGTACTAAACAACTGATAACTATTTTTTTTTGTAAATACATACATATTATAGATAAATTACATCCAGACACAGAATAAACAATCATGTTCATCACACAAAGGTTTGCCCTGGGTGGGAATCGAACCTACGACTACCGGCTTAGCAGTCAGGGTCACTAACCACTAGACCAACAGGCCAGTCTACTATTATAATATGATTTGTGAGTTTCATAAATATTTGTCGGTGACATTGGATTTTTCGGTCGAGAAATAATGTCTTAATAATCTCGCCCTATGTTACATGTGATCCAATAGCTGATGCCTACATGAAAAAATAAAATATTACCAAAAGTAAATAAAATAAAAATTGATGCAAATCTTTCATGTGTAGTACAGTAATTATAATTATATACTACTAGCTTCCTGCAGCGCAGTTTTATCCTCGTTTTTTCTTACTGCTCTGCTCCCGTCGCCAGTAGCGTGATGTTACATAGCCTATAATCTTCCTCAAGAACTAGGTTAATTTTCGCAAAAAATATTTTTAAATTCGAATGGTGGTTCTAGAGATTAGCGCGTTCAAACAAATAAACAAACACTTCCGCTTTTTAAAATATTAAGCATATCGAATCCAGTTACCTAACACACCTAACACAAAGGCTGGGTTTACGTAAATGTTTCGGTTCACCTTAAATATTATATCGAACCTGGATACTTAGCACAAAAAGTGTTTACTTAAAAACCAATCTCACAAACAACACTATAACCACACAAACTCTATTAACCATAAAATACAAAATATTTTTGTTTAACCCTGAACTAACACAGTTAGCTCCTTTTATCTTAACCCTACAATGCTATCAATATTTCAACCAGGTTCAAATACCTTAATAGTAATCACACCATGTATTGCCATACCTTAGCTATCAAAACAATACAACACCAAAAGCTTCACATGATTCGTACAACAACACATTCGCACAAGAACTTTGCTAAACGAACAGTAACACAATAACAGTCAAGCACTTAGTTTATACAATAACAAAGCAAACGGACTGAACATCCAACAGTAATAATATTAATGTAAACTTTAAGCAAGTTAGATCAATTTAGATTCCGTTTGTTTACGTATTCCATTGTAAAAACTTAAAAGTTAAGAAGGTCTAATTAATCCAAGATTCAGTCGGTAAGAGAGTAAATTAGAATGGTTATTTGAATCGAAAATTGGTGACCGCATTGTCTTCTTACAGTTTTTAATCGACATTTTGGCTATGGTTAGGTTCTATCAATTCAGAAATAAGCTACAATTATCGTACTATGTCATATCAGCCGAAAGACGCCACTGCTGGACATAAGCCTCTCCAATTGTCGTAACCTTGGCCGGTCGTGAGCCGCCCTCATCCATCGGTTGCCTATCACCCTTATAAGGTCGACAGTCTACCTTGTGAGAGGTCTGCCCATGCGCTATCATTGGCGTTCATCAATTCCTGCAATTCTTTGCAAGATGCAGATGTTTTGGCAGGCAAAATATAGACGAAACAGCTTCTGCATACATACTGCTGGAAATAAATCTTAGAGTTTACCTACTACGCTTAGTAAAAGTAAAATTAATGATAACGTAGATAATTTAATTTTGATCCTGGGGCTTTTAAGCAGAGCGTGAAAATCATCTTGTAAAGCCGCCATAGTGCAGGGCATAATGCCAGCTGTTTCAAACGATTGTTTTTAAAATAGTGGCCACCATTTTTGGGTCCCACTGATTGCTTACCATCAGGCGGAGTGAAGGTGTATTTATACGTTTTTTTTAATTCAATGTATCAAATGTCTAATTTTATATTAGTCACCTTTTATGATATCCGTTAAAAGAAATAAGATGGTTCTCTATCCTAGATACAAGACGACATGGCGTTTTAATTTAACAGTGATGTTTTGAACTATGAATGAACTTTGTGAAACACCATGGACGTATTAAAATAAAGTGCAGTTATAGCGGCACTTGGAACGGTCTCATGGGAAAATGTTACTTTATAATAGGTCCCATTCATGATCTTACGACGATCAGACGCTTCACAAGTTCAAGTAGATCTCGAGTGATATATTTTCGATTACCTTGCCGTGGTGCGGTTGCACTCGCTTCTTTGCTTACTACTCTGCTCCCGTCGCCAGTAGCGTGATGTTAGCCTATAACCTTCCTAAAGAACTGGGCTACAACAAACGCCTACATAAAATATGATTGCAACATTACTTAAGTCTGCGGAATATTATTGCTATTCTGCAAATTTACTTTTACTGTCTTCTGAATTGCAAATTTAAAATAATCAATTTCTGAAAATTGCTAAAAATACGTTAACCATAATAAAATATATAGCCTATGTTACCGACTTTATTTATTGATTTCTAGAGGTAAAAGAATTTTCAAAATGGTAACGTAGATTTTTAGTTAAATCATTGCAAACAATACAAACATACAAAAAATCAAACCTTTTCTGTTCATTATATTACTTTTTAAGACGTTTATTCTTCAATAAAAAATACAATTCACTTACAATGAGAGAAACACAGTTTTATAGTATGTAGTACGTAGGTACATTAGTAATCGTTCATAAGGGTCGCGCAACGGAACCATTGTATATAATATTAGTTTTGATTAGTTTAGATATACATTAGACAAAACTGATTAAAAAGCTTTTGTATCTGTCACCGTCCTGATGATCTACCTGCCCCTATTGAATTAAATAAACGGCAGTTTAATTTTAATGGCTTAAAGAGGTTTTGTCAAATAAAATCAGCTGGCTTGCTAAACTGCTTGCTCAGTTAAACTTAATTAAACTTTCAAAGTAAAATTAATTATAACGTAGACTATTTTATGGGGCGAATAATTAATTTTAACGTAAAGGGAGAGGTGTAAAGCCTTAGAAGGTGTAGTCTTAGACCTAATGAGGTTGATTATAAGTCCTTTGCTTGTGAAGTATGTGTAGCTTTAAACGACATGTAGTATACGAGTATAACGCCTTTGCCTCTGAAAGGGTAAGTAAAAATGAGTAAAATTCTCGTTTTGTCAGCTGTGATTTCGAGTTCATCCACAGTATGCAAAATAGCATCCATTTATCAAATGATATTAGCTATCTTTACAATTACAATAGGTGACATCAACCTTGAATGAAAGATACGAAAATCAATTCTATAAACTAGTTTTCTAATAGATTTTCTTGAGAAATCCGCTTTTAAAAAATGTGTTCAATATACTTGAGAGACAGTGTTGTTCTGTAGGGAAATCTTCTAGCTCTAACATTTAATGTTACTGCTGTTCTGTTTTCTTAGTATACATAGATAAATTGAAGTTGTTTAGTTAAAAAATGTTACCACTTCTAATAGGAAAATACTTTTTATATATTTATATTTCTTTATTCATTGCACATTGTAGTATAATACTTCATCGGTTTGGTACCATCACGATGCTACATAAGATTTTTTGGGTACATAATGTAATGTCACTACTTTGGTAGCTTAGTAGTAGTATGTACGGACTGTCACCCAGTGGTCTCAAGTTCGATTGCCATGTCGGATAATGTGATATTTAGTTTTTAGTATTAGCCCGGCATTTGGAATTATGCTAGGTAAATGGCAACAAGCTCATCCCTGTTACATGGGGTGTTATATACATCTATCTACCCCTTTGGGAAGAAAGCGTGATACTAAAACCTTGATCCCATTATAAAATACTCATCACACTTGAAATAATGTTTGACTTGACAATCTGTTGTCACGGCCATATTAACATTACGAAATCGTTAATTTTAAAATGGTATGGTAGAAAAGATTTCCCTGAAGAAAACATCGAATTTATTATGTTTGAGAATATGTCTTCAATGAATAAAATAAAGGTACTGTCTTGCCACTACACTTGGCGAGTACCAACCGTGGTGACTATTTAAACACCTTCAGGTGTCGTTGGTCCACCTTGTGATGCGTCTGCCCACGCTGCGTCTGCGGATTCACAAAAAAATTGATAAGCTCCAATCTTGTCTGCGACTTAAGTCTAAGAAAAAAATATATTATTGTTATAAGTATATCGTAAATGACACTCATATAATTAAAATAAAATAACTAATTCGATTAAAATAAAACTTTGTTTTGCGCCCTTTCAAAAAATTTTACGATACATTTGGTTGTCACAGCTGAACACTATTTATCTCAATTGCAAGGAAAAAACCAGTCAAACCCGTTTAAAATAAGAAAAATAAGTAGCGAGATAAACTTAATGTTTCTGAGTGGTGCAGCGGCAAATCCCTTAGGAAAGAGAGGCTAGCCGCAAATTGAACAATCATGCTGTTATAAGTCGCCGTCGCTTGAAAATGCCGCGGTTGTAAATACCTTGTTGCAGATATTTCAATGTAATATCAAACAATAAGAACTAGGGCATGAAAAATGTGTAGGCTAGCTTGTTTTCAGTTAAAGCTGTTATCTATACTATTAAATAAAGCAGAAGAGTTTGTTTGTTTGAGCGCGCTAATCTCTAAAACTACGATAGATAGCCTAGTTCATGAGGAAGGTTATATATAGGCTGTGTAACATCATGCTACTAGCGATGGGAGCAGAGAAGGAAGCAAAGACACAGGTGCAACCGCGCTGAGAGAAATTAGTTTAAAATAAAACTGTCTATTTGTTTTTGAAAAGTAACCTGAAAACTGTTGAAAAAACTGTATTCCAAAATGTGTAGGCGTCAACCTTTCACAGTGGAATCTGGGTCCGAAAACAAACGGTTCAGTATTTCATACATAATATAGCTCAAATAAAAATTGGAACATTCACCAATGCATGAATGTATTTCCTTCTATTTTAATCTAGGGTCTTTTGCAGCCGTGTAATGCCAATAGCATCCTAAAAGTTGCCGTAGTGAGTACCATGGCAGCAGTTAGATTTGATGAATTTTGATGTGACGTCCATTTTGAGACCTTACATACTGCTTAATGCAAAAAGAGCCATTTTTCTACACTAAAATAAAATCACAGTTCCCTTTCTTTGTTTATCTGTTTATATAGAGGACGATATAAATTCCAGTTCACATTTTTGCATATTTCCATAAAACGTAATATACAACATCCATACATCGTATGGGATACTATCGAGTGTATAATTTAGGTTCACATAAATTCCAAGATACCACATTGCATTTTGCATATAAATACTTTGAAAAATTTCAATAATTTCCTTTTAGATATGGATGGTATATTTTAGTGTAAGATTTTTAGTTTGTTTTTAGTAAATGAGTTTATGTTTTTATGTAGATTGTATGAAAATGTTATCTGAAAATTAATGTTAACGTGGTACTATGGTATTATGTACAGATTGCAGGTCTTGATACTATTGTATATTTTAGATTTTTTTTTTTTTGCCGAAAATTTTTCAATATTACCCCGTAGTATGTAATTGTACCTAGTAAACGGCAACGGACCTATTCCCTCTTATTTATTACATAAGCAATTAAAAAAAGTGGCTTACTTATTTTGCTAGTCTGTAATACTTTTACCTGGCCAAGTAACTATTTTCTTTGTATTATTTTTTAAGTTCATGGTCGAATATGTGACCTAAATGAAATTTGAAACATGCAAAATAATATAGTATTAAAAAACAAAAAGTCCGCCTGCCTAAAACACACTGAAAAGAAAAACCATTTTTTCCGTGCCGATGCGCTTTAATGCATCTTATATACCCTATCTCACAATTAATACGAATCAAATAACATCTTATATGTAGAGCATGCCAAAGAAATAGACATATGACATACATACATTTTGACTGGCCTGTTGGTCTAGTGGTTAGTGACCCTGACTGCTAAGCCGGAGGTCGTGGGTTCGATTCCCACCCAGGACAAACCTTTGTGTGAAGAGCATGATTGTTTGTTTTGTGTCTGGGTGTAATTTATCTATAATATGTATGTATTTACAAAAAAAAAATGTATATAAGTAGTTTGTCAGTTGTTTAGTACCCATAACACAAGTAAATATAATTGCTTAATTTGGACCTAAATGGCGCTGCGTGAATGTGGTAGAATATTATTATTATTATTATTATTATTATTATACATACGCTCAAAAAACATTACCGTCCTTAACTTCGGCAGTCGGGAAAAAGCAGCCACATTCAAATATTCATAGATTGCTACACTTAATATAGTATGAAGAAATAATATCCCCATTTACCCCACATAACAAGTGTAACACTGGTAATAATTTTAAGAATGTAAAAATTGAATCCCGTGTAATGGCCACAATACGCCTGCTCTTGGCTATATATCACCGGAGGCTTTTGCTCTGACATCATCATTTCCGCAAACTCCCTTTCTCACCTCCTGAATTAAAATGTACTCGTTTCCGTTTTTGTCGCTGAAAATGATATATTTACGAATTTTCTTTTTTTGAAAAATTGAATTTTACAAATTGGTGAAGGGGAAAATTGGGGTTTTTAGAATTCTTTTTAACTGTTGGTTATATAAAAGAAGTAGTAAGAGTGTAGTGTTAAATAGATCAAAGGACATGTGGTCACTAACTATAGGTTTTAAAAGGCTCAAAGTGACTCAGAGGTCAATAAAGTGGGCTACGTTGGGTATCTACCTACAAGATTCAAGAATAAACTTGAAAAAAAATACAGCAATATCAAAGTAGTTGATATCACGCAGTATATTGATTAGATAAGCTTTTTGTAAATGGAATGGGACAGAATATCTCTTTATGTAATAATTAGAAACCTCATAAAAATATTGATTATTATGTTGACAGTAGTTTGAATTAATCAGCGTGGGCAGACTCCTTACAACGTAGATCGACGACCTAAAGAAAATGGCGAAAAGTAGACGTATTTTGATTAAAATGATGATGTTGTCAAAAAAGTCACACGATTCTTTTGTGTAAAGTTTTGAACCGACAACCTTTAACCCCGTTATTGTAATGTCACAATAGCCATGAAATCCAAATTAAAACAATGCAAAACAAATCTCTAATAAAAACAACAAATGTTTAATGGTTAAAAACAACCAAGCGATCAGGTAAAGCAGGTACAACATATATCTTTTGAAAACAAACAGCCAATGTAAATTTGTAACCTAAACATTCAACGTATGTCATTCATCACATGGACAAAAGGGGAAAAATGGGGAACTGAAAATGGGGAACATTTGAAAATGGGGCAGAAGTGAAAAAAATTCTGACGTATTAACGCTTGTGTGTGAATTTTAAAAGGGGAGTTTGATGAATGGGTTTTGTGAGCACTGTACCGTCCGTGTCCGTTTCTTAAATTCAGACTAAACTACAGTTAAATCTATACTATTATATCAAGCAGAGGAGTTTGTTTGTTTGTTTGAACGCGCTAATCTCTGAAACTACCAGTCGGATTTGAATTATTATATTTGCGACTGAATTATATAACCTAGTTATTGAGTAAGATTATAGGATATGTAACATCACGCTATTGGCGACGGAAGCAGAGCATTAACCAAAGACGCTGCGGGAAGCTGGTACTTTATAATGTAGATCCTTACTGATTTCATTAGGAACGAGCTCTCGTAGAAAATCGGTTAAAAATAGGCGAAAAAAAAAAAAAAAAATTGTATTTAAAAAAAAAATATTTTGCTTGTTTCAAATTTCATTTAGGTTACATATTCGACCATGAATTTAAAAAATAATACAAAGAAAATAGTTAAAATAGGTTAAATAATATTGGACAGTAATTTTAAAACATCTGAATAGAAACTAAACATAATAATTATTAGTAATTTACTTAATCCTAAAAACCTGGTAAATGCTACTGGGACTTGGTACAATAGCCATCAGTACTATAGCTTTACTCGAGAATTAGCTATCAAATACAAAATAATTTTCAAATTTGACTGGTAGTACCAGAAATTGGTGCGTTCAACTAAACAAAAAATCAAACTTTTCAGCTTCAAATATAATAGGTATAGATTAATTATTTAAGTCTATTTTTACTTCACGTGTTTCTGAAAAAATTGGCCTTCACAGATAGACTAGTTACGGTAGTAGATCCACGCTGATTTCAGCATGAATGGGCCGGATCGTCCGGAGAAGTACTACCCTCTTATAGAAGATCGACTTAAGAGTAGTAGTATCCGTACTACTGCGTTTCGTTCGGTGAGTGAGAGCGCCGGAGGCCCAATTTCCCACCTTTCCTCTTTCCTCACGTCCCTCATTTCCTTCCCCTAACCCCATTCCCAGCCGCCATAGTGGAGGTCACCATACCAGCAGTTTAAAACGTGGCTTTTGGTATAGTGGCCGCCACTTCTGGATTCCACTGACTGCTTACCGTGATCTAATAAGGCTATTATTTTTCTAATTGAAGTATTAAAACTACTAATATCATAAGAGGATTGAAATTACCCTCATTGGAAAAATGCTTTTTATATATTAGCCTACCAAAGTGCCTCTACCCTGCCTGATGATATGCAGTCAGTGGAATATAGACTGGAATATAGGAATAGGTATAGGAATATAGACTGACGGTGGACACCATTCCACACGTCATAATTTTAAACTGCTGGTATAGCCTCTACTATGGCAGTTGGGATCGGGGCATGAGAGAGGTGATAAAAGAGGAAAGGGGGAAATTATGTCCGATCAAATACATCAATCGTTTGTAATCATTACCGGAATATGGCAACAAGCTGTCCCTTATTGAAGCCTTATAACAATTAGCGAGTACTTGTTTACCTCTGCCTACCCCTTATAGAATAACAATGACATGTCTGTCCTAAACACATAATTTTAAATCACCTATTTCACAAGAATTAATGTTGGGCTGCTTTTGAAAATTGCCTATAAAAATACCGCACATATTTTGTGTGTGCCTACATCGAATTATTTTTATTTACATATACGTGTTAAGAGGATACGGTATAGTAATGGGTAACATTTATCAGAGGTAGCGGTATTGTAATGCAGGTAAGGGTAGAAAATCTTTGCGGCTTTTTTCCGAGAATGGGTTGGGTAAAAAATAAATATGTGGAATGTATTACGCAAAGGCTTTTGTTGGATTTCCGCGTAAGGAAATTGTATTTTATAATTTTGTTGTATAATATTTTGTGCGCGATAGTACTTTGTGTACAAACATCGTAACGTATATTCCGAATGATATAACACACCCAATTACCTCCTTAAATAAATAAACAGTACAATCGCGCACAACACGTTCCAATAATAATAAATAAGCATTCGATGCCGTCAATCGGCGAAATTCGGCAGTTTTCGCCACCATTCGTTAGACCGTACAATATACTACGAAAGCAAGAAATACCTTTTTTCCTTTTTTTGCGACGATATTGTCCACTTTGTTGTTATAAATGGGTTTCGTGTGTAATCTTTATTACTCCAACGTAAACACAGTTATCTTTAAGGTTAGTTTTTCTTTTTGGTGTAATCATTGGACATTGAATAGTTGGGGCCGGCTGAGAAAAACGGGTGTTTTACGTAAAAAAATATCTCCTTACAAATCTTATCAAGGTGATTGTAATAAAAAAGGATTCTGTGTTTATTTTCTCAGATTTTCGTTTCGTTGTTAAATATTGCTTAGTATGTATCCAGTCAATAAAATATGGATAAATAAATTCCTATTTGATATGATTTTTTAACACCACTTGATATTATGGCCTACCAAAGTAACGCTACTCTGCATGATGGTAAACAGTCAGTGGAATTCAAAACTGGCTGGTTACTACCGCCACCATTTCCAAAGCTATCGTTTCTAACTACTAGTATGATGGCTTCCACTACGGCGGCTTTTAGAGATGCTTTTTAACAATAATATTGAACAAATTTCTAAAACTCTTAAGTACAATTAAATAGAGCTGATGCTATTGATAAACCAAAACTACAATAAATTATAGGCCTTTTAAGTGTTTTATTGAGAACTACTGGCACTTTCTCGATTGTTTGGGCCAACACAATATATGTTTTTCCTTATTGAGCGTTGTCACAATAAATATCATTAAGATTTACAAGTTAGTGGCTGAACCCAAATTTGCTTACATATTATACGACGAATATATTAGAAAAAACATAATATACCACAAACGCGTATGATTAAGTTTGTTCTTAGTTGCCTTTTTTCAATTAGTTTGTTTTCAAATAGAATGATATTAAAACAGCTTTTAAAAATATATATAAAAAAAATTGTATTAAACTGTCGATTCTAGTTTTTTTATTCAAACAAACGAACTTTAAAACATTGATAATAATTTATGTTGAATAAATTCTCCATTCCTGCTGGCGCTGATAAAAAAATAATATGAATCATAGACGATTTTCAGTTTGATCTCGATAACACAAGTCAAGAACATCTAGCACATAATGTCGTCTGTATTTGTTTTTTTATCTTATGTACGCGACTGTACACTTGATTGGTGATGTATTATTATTGGCGCGTCCTATTGTGTCTATGAAATATGTGAAAAATGGGAGGGCTTATTTTTATGTTGATATCGCAATGGGTAAAAATATTGTATGTGTTTACCACTATCGCTACGATTTATGTATCGAGAGGGTTAAACTTGGTTTGCGGTCAAAGAGACCGTTGGTGATTTTCTTTTGTATTTTTTGTATATGGGTTAAGTTGGGATACATTTTTACTATGTGCAATAAATTTATTATTTTTATTATAACATGTATATATACGATTTTTTGTATTCAATTATATTTTCTGGGAAGATAATAATATATAATTTATCTACACAGTTTATCATTTTCTATATTATATCGCAAGTTGTATTTACACGTTAGAAATAGGTACATTTTCACATTTTTTTTTCTGTATGTCCTCTAAATTAAAGTTTTGAAAAGCTATCTTAATTACTTACATTATCATAATGATCCTATTAATACTATAAATGCGAAAGTTTATGTGTGGGTATTTATTTATTTAAAACTTTATATACATGACAGTATATCTAGTTGACTTAATGCCTGGGGTATGTATGTATGCATGTGTGTGTGTGTGGGTTTCTGTGTTTAATTTCTGAAAACAATATACTTCTTTAACTTAATACGTTAAAATAAGACGCATATAGCAGTCGTGACAAAAATAGTTGCAGAAAAAATGCCATATCTTGGAGGCAAATATTTCGGCATGGAAAATTGCCCAGTTGAAATTCAGACAGCGGTTTCGAAATGGTTGTGCCTGTATTTTGATGGTACGAGTAGCGTGGCAGACCATGTATTTGGGACGCTTGCGGGTACAGTCGAGAAGATAAGTGCTTTTTTGTATGTTATTTTTACATAATAAATTTGAATAGAGATGATTATGTATGACTGCTTTTTAGGTTGTAGGTTTAATTCCTATTAGAGACAAAATTTTGTGTGTTCTATAATATTTTAAAGGCTGGGCTGGTTTTAACACATGCAATTCTACCTAGAATGAGTAATATAAAACTTTTTATTTATTTTTTTCTCTCTCTCCTGTTTGTGTTTCAAGTTATAAAACATTGTATTCGTAATAGCAATTCTGAAGCCACATAAACAAACTATTTACAAACACTAAAAATAACCCCATAAAATTCTTTCAGTCTAATCCTCAAACGTCAATCATACCATAATATAATGTAACTCATACCCAAAAACAAACAACTGACATATTAGTAAGGACAAGGTCTGCTGTAATTAATATTTCCACCACCGTTTTAGGGTTAAATTGTAATGTATGTAATATACCGACCGTTGTAGCTAAAATTAGAGCAGCATACGCTATGGTTGATGAAGGGTTAACAAGGGGTTAGAATTCAAGGATTTACTAGCGAAAAGTTTGATATAACAAAGTTAGCTTATGTGTATGTAATCCTTTCTTATACCCTAGTGCGGTTTGTGGTCACATTGACGCAATCAGAAACAGCCAACTAGTGGTATGTCCTATTTAATTTTTTTTTGCAATTTGATTTTACATATCTTGATCTTAAATATGCAATGAAGTGTTTTGTGAGTCTTATGCTTTGGTGTTTAAATTTTGATGTGCAGTAAGAATTAGTCTATTATTGTATACTGTAGATCAAACTGTTATAGAGAGCAATCGTTTGTATTGATCAACATGCTTGTTCAAGTCAGACTGTCAGTTTTAGGCTCAAAGATATACGTTTGATTTTTTTCAAGTGAAAATGTTCATTTCGTACCATTAGTGAATTTAGATTTTAGTGTATCTTGATGTATCTTTTATGATGATAATGATTACCACAAAGTTTTAAATTCTCAAAAAATAATTATATTTAATTTACTTCACTTTTAATTTAATGTAACTATAAGAAAATCACAACCTCATACAATAATATTGGTGTCCTAATTACTAAGTCGTAAATAAATAAGTTACAACTGCTAAAATTATAATCAATGTAATTGTTGTTTTCATCCACTTAGATGTTTTTGTAACTATTCATTTAACTCGGTAATATTCAGTGCAAACTAATTCTAATCAGCCATTGCAATAAAAAATATTTATATCCATTTAAACCATTAAAACTTAATTGGTAACTATATCATTTGGCAACGGGAACCATACGCTTGCATGGTCATCCAGCCGATGAAATAGACCAACGAGCCGTTACAAAATGGTATGTCCTGTAAAAATCCAATTACCTACGCGGAAAAATAAAAAAAAAGCTGTGAAAAAGAGCACTTTTGTCGTCGACTGTGCGACGAAATTCTGCTGCCTAGCGAGGCGTTACTTTTAATCTCGAATATTGCAATGGCGACAATTTGAAACCTACCCTACCATTCTCTCTTTTACACTTGTTCTCTTTTGTATAACGTTGTCCTTTTCTGTTGGTGCGTAAATTTATTTTTCCCTACTGAGAGATACAAGAACAATTATTATGTAATTCGTGACGACTTTGGCTACAAACATTCGGAATATTGGGCCCGAATTTTCGGAAGGTAATTCGAATTTATAAATATATTGTTTCTTTGTTTGGTAGGGTTATTGTTAATATTATGGCGTTGGAATGATAATTATATTGAAACTCTTTGAATTTGAGGTCTAGTTTCATTGCTTATTCAATATGTTTGTGTTCATAGATTCTAATTTACAATATACGTTTAATAATTGCTGATAAGGGGGTTACTGTATACTTATTGCCATGATGCTTTCTCTTTGCGTTTCAATTAAATAAGAACATAATAAGACTACGTCAGTACTGACTATGCTAGATGACTATAAAAGACCGCAATAGTACCAAAAAAACTAAGATACCCATACGGGTATCTTAGTTTTTTTGGTTCGTTCGGCTCAATTACGGTAAATCAAGAGTCTAATACTGTAATAACAATTGGCAACAAAAGAAATTGTGCTTCGCCAAAAAGGACAGTCAGTAATACCATAAGCGCACCATCACTAGTCCTTCCGTCGCTTCTGAAGTTCAATTAAAGGTTAACCAAGTTCATTACCACGCTTTTTTCTTTCCTTTAGTAGCAACTGGGTAATGATCACCCATGGATTCAATCTTCCCTTATAATATAACCCTCGTATAAATTCTGAGACAATATATATCATGCCATGACAAAACAATAAACGAATTGTAGCCACGTGCTACAGTTTTAACGATTACTAATCGTTACTATTCGATACGGTATCGATGGCCGTTTAATCGATTAAAGCGCTATTTTTTAGTACCATACTAGTATGTTAGATGGACATGCAATCTTGTCTTTTTGATTGATTGAATAATTTTATGAGGAATACTTACAGTTGCCGTATATTGCACGCACTAAATAAAGTTAAGATTGAAGTCGAAATCCAAGTTTAACTTAGAGTACTAGTTGGCGCAGATATACTGATTCCACTTGCAGACAAAGCTTTTTATATAAAGTATTTCCAATCTGGATCTACTTATTGTAAGTCTCTGCGATAAGGATCTTGTTCTTCAGTAAGTAACGTGTTGATTTATAAGAAATAAAAAAAGAATAAATTATGAGAAACAGTAACTAAGTGATTAATCCAGTAGTTAAA
This sequence comes from Parascotia fuliginaria, assembly GCA_963082885.1. NCBI lineage: Eukaryota > Metazoa > Arthropoda > Insecta > Lepidoptera > Erebidae > Parascotia > Parascotia fuliginaria. Next base: position 9,454,073 of record OY720197.1, read on the forward strand.
ATAATATCTCCTTATCAAATGTAAGTTTGATTCACATCAGAGACAAATGTGATTCATAAATGTTTTATACTAATAATCGTAATTCCATCGCGTCTATTGCAGTGTAATATACTCAACTCAATAACCAGCCAAAGAACAACTGCAATTCTTTTTACAATGTTTACGCAAAGGGCTCTTCATAAAACAGTCTCTATACTTTATAAATCCTACCAGCCACATAACCTTCCATTGTTTAACCGTCAAAAACTCGTGTACAAGTCTTTAGTGATCCACAGTCAAGGGTCAAGTGGACCCATGGGGCGTTACACGAGAATTACACGCTTAAAAACCAAGGGGTGAAACAGTTAGGCAAGTTTTTATCACACTTTGTTTTATTTGTAATGTTGAAACAAATAGGGGTTGGATGTTATTCCTTTTTTTGGTCACCTATTAGCTATTCTTGGTTTCGATTTTCACCATAATAACTTTATTGCCATGCGATTTTGGGATTCCAAACAATGACGCACAGAGTTCAGTTTACCAGACATGTGATTTGGTTTGAGGTTATTTAGTTCTAGGAGCGCTGATAATTTATTATAATATTTCAAGCTGAACGTATTTTAACTCATGCTACAAAAAGAAGAATAGAAAGATAATTATCTTTTATTTCTGAAATTCGTACTGTTTGTTATAGAGAAGGCGATATAATACAACTTTCACGTCGTATTATTATTATTATTATTATTATTTCAACATACATAAATTTGATTTCTAAGAACAAAGTCAGTTCATTATTTGGAAATTTATATTGTACTTGTTTTAAATTATCTGCTTCAAGCCTTCTTGCTTTAGATGATTTCAGAAAGTAATCCTTTGCTTGCGACAATGATTATACATTTTCTGTGATATCATTTTGTCCAGTATCTTTGTTCCGAAAAGGCTTAGCTTTCGTAATTTTGTCAAGAAATATTTAACTATCTTTGTACTATTATTTTGTTATCTAAAATATATCACATACATAAAAGAACCATATATATTTATGCATCTTACTTGAGGGTCTATCTAATAATAGGGACAGCCAATTTCGGGCATGAGAGCGCCGGAGGCACGATCCCTCCTTTCCTTTTTTCCTCACCTTCTTCATTTCGATCAACTACCTCACTCCCTTCACCTATCCAATTGCCAACCTAGAAGGCAGCAGCTTCGCAGAGTCCGAGATCGAGTCGAAGAAGTCCATGGGCGACAGTTACCACTTTCCATCAGGGCTATTGGCTCCTTTTCCACATTCAGCGATAAAAATAATATTTTCTATAATCCATTCTCTACAAACATTTCTCTGTAAATCAAAATAAATTTTGCTGCACGTTTTAAACTTTCCCAACATGAGATACCGAAATCTAAACTCATCATTTACACCGTTAATCCCTTGGGCGGCACTATAGTATATAATATCGAATATTGTCACAATAGCTGAAAGGGTTTCTATTATTGCCCTTAATTGCTAAGGTCCAGATAAATGGAGTGGATTTAAACAGAGCGTTTTAGTTGTAATCTTCTCAAGAAATCAATTTATTATGTCAAGAGTTAGAAAAGTCGCTGTTTTTGTTCTCTGTTACTACACTAACTTTTTTCTAAACCACACAATGGATTTTGACAAAGTTTTCACTGTCACTTAGAAAATTTAATTTAGAAACTTTAAAATGTAATTTTAGTAGAGTAAATCTGAGGATTTAAAAATATTTTTTTATACGACTAAGGTGACAAACAAGCATTCAACCTAATAGTAACAGTTACCGTAGCCTATGGACGCTAGCAACACCAGGAGTATCACTAGCGCGTTACGCGACCCTGTTTAAAACCTTTAAACTCCTTTTTTGAAAAATTCCACGTTGTAGTCTCTCGTATCCTAAAATGTGAAGGTGGTCACTTGAAAGTACAGAAGAATGTGTTTTTCTTTAATATTATGTTATCAATATCATCTTGCTCTAAATCATGATTATTTAGGAATAGCGCTTTAGACGAGTACATAATTATGTGTAGTACCTACTTCTACAATAAATATAATATACTAGCTGCGCTCTACGGTTTCCCCCGCATATATAATAATTTTGTATACCTCGGGAACCAGACCAATTTTTGGGATAAAAAGTCTTATGTCCGTCTCCGGCACCAAATTTCACATTTATAATATTAGAAGAATCTACAGCTAATCAGACGTCATTGCTATGTTTGTTCCTTTCTATATCATCTTTCACCTTACCATTAATTACATCACCATCCTTGTCAAACTCTGTTCCTCTTATTCTATCTAACTTTCTCATATTTAACCCTTTTGTTATTTCTGACAATCATTTCACTTGCTTTATCAAAATAACAATTACTGGCTCATTCAAACGAAGCGGCCAATTACATGTTCCGGGGATCGAACTCCAACAGCTGTGGTCAACAGCGTACAGTGAAACATGCATTAATTACTTAGTATATTTAATTAAATGTTTGATACTCTGAATAGTGGGTAAGTTTGGTTTAGTTTTAGTGTTCGTATTAGTTGGTTTCTATAAGCGGTTGAGGGTTAGACAGTTTGTGGGCTAATAATGTGGTTTTTAGTAAGTTATTAGAAGGGTTGGTGGAAATGTTATTTTATGGGTTAAATAGTCTGTAGTATAATTTGAAATTTAGAGATAAAATTTTAAAATCTTTTATTTGACACAGATTTAAAGGTAACATACTAAAATTCTTCTAATCGTTCACCCGCCTATCTATCCAGTCTTCAGGTTTAAGATGTGATGTGGGACTTAACTTTCACTAAAGATAATAAAGGATCTGATTAAATTCGGATTTAAAACCTTTTGGCTACTTCAATTTTTAACAGCAACTCTTTTAAGTAAAAGATTCTCTATTAACCTGATAATAAAACTTAATTTTAAAAGTAACAAAATATTATTATCAAAAGGGACATTTTTATCTTCAGCGAAAATTGCGATTTTGGAAGGTCCGTGTCATTCTTATCGTAAGAGATAAGAAGCATGACATAGATTTAGCGTGACAAAAAAATGTCATGTCACAAAAATGAATCCAGCGTTTTTCAAACCGAGTATAGTTAAATATTAATGTAACTGCTATTAGCATTACTTTATTGTACAATTGTTTTTGTTTTTAAGTATAAGATTTTTCTAAAATGTTTTAGTACTATCCAACCAAGTGAATCATGACTCCCTTGCTCATTTTGTCAATCCATTTAAATACAAGTAGTTTAAAATTCGTCTGAAGACAAATTTTCTAGGCAACGAGCTTGCTTTCATTTTAGACAACGACATTTTACTGATGACTGTTGGTATTAAAAACGTCCTAAGTGCATTATACACGATAGATCTTACAAGTTTTACAGTTTTAAGCGAATTATCGGCAAAATGGGTTATGATTCAGCTGGTTCGATAGTGCATGAAAAACAAACTATTTTAACTGCTATAGTTAGGTACTGCGGGAATTTACTTCTTAGATGGAACTGTTTAAAATAATATATTCAGACAGTATTTTTGAGTTTAGATCATGATGTTTTATACAACAACGGTTGTATTCTTTTATATAAAATAAAACTAGAGTTGACAATCAAAAATTGATTATATATAAATTAATTTGACACTAAGTTATAAATTTTATTGTAATAAAAATGACATAACGGTTAACTTACGGGTAATTTAAAATTACATAGCAAAATATAAACTTGCTACTTCTACCCTCACATCGTGCCCTGCATGCAGGTGTTACACACAGGGCACTTGATGACTACTTCTGACATTGCAGTCAATGTGGTAATATATTTTTTGTTTACTACCGAAACGCTAAAAAGAAGAAGCCTTACTACCATATGCGTTTTATTTTGTGAGACTGATACTGTCAGCCAATAATATCCCACTGTTGGACAAACTACTACTAACTCCCGTGTCTTTTATACCATTTGTCCTATAGCCAGCAGTAACAATTTACTATTCATCACAGTAGCCAATAAAATACTATCAATACAAATATTATACGTACAAGCTATATAATGGCGACAATTCTAATTCCGTTCCGAATGAATAAGGCACTATTTAATAGGGATACGTCGCTAATAAATTAGCTACCCCGAGTGTATGGTTCAAGTTATATCGTTGTGGATTTGTCCCAGTATATTATATTTCCACTTGTTATCTATACCGGGTAAAACGGGGTGACTAGGGATATAATAATCGCGTGGAGACGGGGCCCGCTTTTTTATATTTTTCATCCTTTCGTCCTATATGGGACATCGTCAGCAGAAAACTCGCAGCTTATCAGCGGTATCTCGGATTCTTGTTATGTTATATGGTATGTTATGTTATTAAATATAAATAAATAAATTATATAGAAAAGGCTGCTCAAATTAAGACCTCCATCAAAGAATTTTTTTTATTAATAAATCATTTAATCGCTTAATTTCTTGACTTGAACTATCAGCAATCTTATTTAATTATAAGAGGAACGGATACTGGATTCACTTTGTGTGGCGAAAAATATGTTGATTGAACGTATATAAAAGATTTCGTTATCATTATTATATAACCACAATTTTGGGCATAGGCTTTCGGTAAAAATGTCGCAGAGGCCAAAATGATACCATCTACATATCTCACATTCTTATTCTTTGGTGTTAAACATGGACATAACTCTAGACTCTTTCTGCCTCACTTTTTGACTATTACAAAAGTAAAAAAAGCTGATATGGCTCAGTGGATTAGGCACCCGCTTCGTAAAAACCCACACTTATGTCATTATAGTACGCCGTGATGTGTATTAGATCTAATACTGCACTAAACTTCAATATATTGTGGAAACACGAATAGCACGTACAAACAGTGATTATTCACGAACTGTTGAAACTTAAATCCTTTCGATCCTAATTTATAGATAGAAGTATTCGAGAGCTTTTTGCCCGACTGACGCGATCAAGAAGGGTAATGTTTTTCGAGCGTATGATAATATAATATATGTATGTATGTGAATATGTATGTCTATTTCTTTGGCACGCTCTACAGCCTAAATGGCTTGATGGATTTTAACGTGTGAGGTATCATTAGGTTCGTATTGGTTGTGGGAGTGACATAGGGTATATAAAATTTCAATGTAGCGTCAGCACGAGAAAAAAAGTAGGTTTCTTTCTTTTAACTTTCTTTTAGGCAGGCGAGCTTTTTTGGTAAAGTATTTTAGATATGGATTAGGCTTTAGTGAGAATAAAAGGTGATTTTGTATAAAAAATTGTTGTAATGTCATTGTATGATAGTAGACACTTTTTTGTTTTAGTCTATTAAACTGACTGCACTCTGCTGGATGGTAAGCAGCAGTAGCGAAGAGTCACTTTTCCGAGGAGGGAAGCCGATGGGACTAAAATACTTTAGAGTTTCGGAAGGCCAGTTAGACTTTGAGTAGATACTCAAGCAGTGATAGGTATAAGGAGAGCAGGGCATATTTTAAAAGGGAAGCCGGCAGGAATCGTGTTATATGGACGCTTCGCCACTGGTAAGCAGTCTTTGCCAGAACATGGAGTCTTGAATATAAAGCGTTTGTTTCTATTATAATTAAACAAAAATTTTAAACCATTTAGAGGCCCTAGACAAGTGGTTGGCATTAGCTTATGTCAAACCCATAAATTTTTTAATCTATTCTATGAATAGAATAGGAATCTATGCCACTTGTCTAGGGCTTCAGGTTGTCGTAAGAAACGATTGTGGCGTTTATATTTCCTACTAGGGGGCACAACATCACCTCTTATAGCAGCAGTATTATTTTAATGTTACTTTGTGTTTTGTCTTTTTCTTTTCTACCATTAAAAACAAGAATAGAGACAAAATAAGATTATAATAAGGCTTTAAGAGGTTGTGGTGGAGCCCCAGGTAACGTAATAAGCAATAGTAACAAGCCCCTCCCTTTGGAGGAGACATTCTTAAATATATTTTACCAATTTCCTCCCTTTCCTTTTTTCCTCACTTCCCTCTATCCCTTCTCCTACCCCACTCCCTTCACGGTAGGCAGCGACTGCCCAAAGTCCCTGGCATTGCGAGAGCAATGTCAGAGACTCTGAATCGTCCATGAGCGACAGTTACCACTTACCATCACGTGGGCTGTTTGCTCGTCTGCCACAAGTAAGCAATATATAGTCTTTGGTTGCGTGTTAAAATTGTAACCTACAAATACTGGCGATTGAAAAAAGTGGCCTGACTGGTTGACTTCATTTAATTTTGAAGATCATAAGCATCGTATTTTATGATCCACGAAATAATTGCTTTGAGTTTGTTTAAAATTATGTTTGGCCGGCTATTGGAACCAGCGTCTGTTGCTACATAGCAACAGACGCTGGTTCCAATAGCCGGCAAAACGTAACTTGGTTCTAGGTGCAGGTGCGGAAGGCACCAGGCTAACACTTCGAACTACCAACTCAACTCAACTAATTCTTAACAAGACATAATATTGTAAAAGCATTTTAAACGTATCCATAACTCAGTATCCAAAGTTGTCAGTTTTGTCATTTGTCACATAAGCTTACGATATTAGCGAGCTCGTATGTTTTCTGTTACGTAATATTAATAGCTTACAGTTCGGAGGCTGTTTATTACTGTTGTGGTTTGTAGGTAGGGTATTGCTGAATGTAGAGCGAAGATGGTAATATATTCAATTACTAGTTTGCCGCGGCGCGGTTTTACACGCACGTTACATCTTTGGTTACTGCGCCGCTCCCGTCGCTCGTGGCGTGATGTTTTATAACCTATAACCTTCCTCAAAAACTTGGCAATCAAACGCAAAAAGAATTATTCCCAATGTTAGCTTATGTCAATCTCATACTTTTTTTTAGGGCCGCTTGTCTAGGGCCTCTGGTAGTTCCAGAGATTAGCACGTTTAAACAAAGAAACTCCTCCACTTTATACAATAGTAAGTATTGATATGTCTAGAGCTAGTAATAATACAGTGATATCGAAGTGCCTCAAATGCTAATAATATTATAAATACGAAAGTTTGTATGTGTGTGGTTTGTTACCACTTAGCGCCTAAACGACTGAACCGATGAAAATTGGTATGTAAATAGTTTCGGTGCCGGAGACGGACATAGGCTACTTTTTATCCCGAATATCGGTCTGAGGTATACAACAAAACATATTTTACGAGCGGGCGAAGCCGTGGGGCGGAGCTAGTGTTACATAAAAATGTCAGATCGTTATTATTCAGCTCTAAAAGGAGACCTATTCTCGCACAGATAAGGCATTACCGATCATGGCACTTGGTAATTTCAGAGGTTTCCTTATGAGGTTTTTGTAGTAGTAAAATTAGATAGCGCAATGCGCATATGAATTTGCAAAAGCCTCGCCTCGTATAGCACGTTTTAATAAGCAAAAAAACAATTGAATTACATTGAATTTTTTTATATTACCGAACAAAACTGATTCCAATGTGTTTAATGGTAAGCTTAAAGCACCACCTCAGCAGTATTATTTTAATGTTATTTTGCGTTTTGTCTCTTTCTTTTCTACCATTAAAAACAAGGATAGTGACAATGTAAGATTATAATAAGATTGCTTTAAGAGGTTGTTGTAGGTCCCCCGGATTGTAAACGTTATCTTAAAGCTGCCATGACATGACAAAATGCTACAAACAAATGAAGCAGAATCAAAGTTAGAAGGAAACACATACCTACATATTGTACCTGGTTTTTAGGATAATTTTCGCCTTCAGTTGGCGCCACTTAGGTGAAAAGTCTTCCAATCACAAAAAATCAAAATCAACATTCATTTTACAGTTTGAAATCAATAGAATTGTCATAGTTATTACGCCTCAGTGCTGCCACCTCGTGGCCGCCATTTTAGAAAAGAAATTAAATAATTTTAAAGTAGGTGTGTTATTAATTGAACTTGAACCAAACTATTTTATCACATGCCCTTAAATCTAAAATAACTAAAGTTACAGTGTCAGGCGTTACACGGGGAGTATAAAATTACATCGCTGTAGTTAATTAGGCACTGTCTACATCAGCGGTAATTAACGTGCTCGGGTCTCTCTATTGTGTACACAGCTTTATGAACATTATTATTATGTAGCTAATTTGTATTTAGGTATGCATATTAGTTATTTTTATATTAGACTAGCTGTTGCCCGCAGCCGCGCTCGCGTCAATGTGTTTACATTGACGATTTTTCATACAAACTTTTATCCCCTATTTCAACCCCTTTGAGCCATTTTTTCGGAATAAAAGATAACCTATGTTGTTTTCCGGGGTCTAATCTATATTCATACCAAATTTGTTCAAAATCGGTTCACTGGTTTAGGCGTGAAAGCGTAACAGACAGACAGACAGAATTACTTTTGCATTTATATTATTATGATTTCCATACGTTTTCACTATTGGTTTAAATTATTTCTAAATGCCGAAATGAAAATGGTTTAAAAGTAATAAGCGGCAAAAAATACAGAACACAGAAAAAACAAAAACTATGAGGTTTTCTTTTTGTCATCTTGACGTACATAATCCATACTAATAATATAAATGCAAAAGTAACTCTGTCTGTCTGTCTGTCTGTCTGTTACGCTTTCACGCCTAAACCAGTGAACTGATTTTGATGAAACTTGGTATAAATATAGAATAGATCTTAGAAAAAACCATAGGCTGTCTATTATTATTGCGAAAAAATGATATGAAAGGGTTGAAATAGGGGATGAAAGTTTAAATGAAAATTGCGATAACCGACATTGACGTGGGCGAAGCTGCTGAACAGCTAGTAAAGAAAAAAAGAAAGAAGAAGCTAGTACTTAATGTAAGTATAAAATAACTTTGCCTGGTTAAATAAGCTCGTCGTTCATTACCGGGATGCTCAAAGCGTGACAGATCGCGTCAGCGTGAAAGATACAGTGTACACGTGCCTTTATGACTTGGCAAGTTTTCAATTTATAAGTAAATTAACGGTTAATGATGTCATATGTTATTAACCACTCAGCGATGTTATTTGAGAAAATATATGAAAGACTTTGCTGTGTATGAATTTAATATACGTAAGAAAGAAAGAAAGGAAAGTTCTATACGAGTAAAGCTTGCTAAAACAGCTACGTTTTATCTTATACTAGCTTGCCGCGGCGCGGTTTTACCCGCGTCTTTGCTTACTGCTCTACTCCCGTTACCAGTAGCGCGATGTGACAGAACCTTTAACCTTCCTCGAGAATTGAGCTATCATACTCAAAAAATTTTTTTTTAATCCTACTGGTAGTTTTAGAGATTAACGCGTTCAAACAAACTAACTCTTCCGCTTTATATATAGATTAGCTGACCTGGCGAACTTCGTTCGGCCTAAAAGTCGATCAACATTACTTTATTTATCTAAAATAAAAGATTTTTTTAAAACAAACGTAGCCTAAGTTACTCCTTATTACATCATCTACCTGCCCATAAAAGTCCCGTCAAAATCAGTCCAGCCGTTTCAGAGATTAGCCGGAACAAACAGACAGACAGACAGACAAAAATTGTAAAAAAATGTTATTTTGGTGTATGTACCGTATATATATTCATAAACATGTAGTAAAAAACGGTCATTTCAATATTACAAACAGACACTCCAATTTTATTATATGTATAGATTTTTAGAAATTACCTTTTAAAACTTCTAAAATGTAGAACTTTAAATATTTCACAGCTTCAAGAGATTATAGACAAGAGTATTCGATATGAATTTTAGCTTGATACATTCTAGCGTTACTGAGAACACACGCGTGTGGCGGCTTCCTTTCGTACTAGTTTAGCCTTAGCTTTAACCTATTTAGTCTGTGGAATGAGCGACTATGTTATACATTAATTATTTGATATTTTGATCGGATTATTGAATAGACGTGGCATTTAATTTGGGATTAATACAACGAAACGTAGGCGTAAATCCCTTTGTTGAGAACCTACGCGTGCGTGTTACAGGACGATGCCCTGATAAGTTTCTAGGGTTCCTCCATTAAATGGTATTAATTTTATAATCTCAACAAACACTTAAAATATAAAAAATATTATGTGTGGTTTCACCCACATTAAATTACATTTCTGGTTCTTGCTCTGCTCCCGTCGCCAATAGCGTGAAGTTACATAGCCTATAAACTTTCTCAAAAAATGGGCGATCATACGCAAATAGAATTATTCAAATTGGTAGTTTCATAGATTAGCGCGTTTAAACAAACACAAACTTAGTACAGATTGTATATAAATACTTGAGATAAGCCTGTATCCCAGCAGCAAACGTCTTTTGGTTAAATGAAGATCATGATAAATTCCTATCGAAGCATCTCACGTAGCACAAATCGTTAATCTATACTATTATATAAAGTGAAGTTTGTTTGTTTGTTCGCTAATCTCTAGAACTGCCAATCGAATTTGATAAATTCTTTTTGCGTATGATAGCCCAATTCTCGTGGAAGGTTATAGGTTATGTAACATAACGCTCCTGGCCACGGGAGTAGTTTAAAAAAGCCAACATCCGATAAATTTTTTGCTCTGCGAAGCCCCTCAGCAGATGTCTTCTTCGATCAAACAATACTATGTCGTATATAAGTATTTTGTTATTACTTTTATAAATATATTAGCTTACCAAAGTGACTCCACTCTGCCTGATGGTAAGCGGTCAGTGGAATCCAGAAGTGGTGAACACCATTCTAAAAACCAAACTACTGATATGGTGGCCTCCAATAGGGTACAGTAATGTGTGACAATGCTTTTTGCATCCCAGAAAGCCTGGTACTACAAGCATCTTTACTAAGCCATTGCTATGACTGCAGTTAGCATCAATATGGAGTTCAATCGCCTACTACCTTAAGTGTATGCAGACGGAGAGGGGGTATTCACTCTCTGTCCGGTGCGAGCATAGAAGTGTCAGTCGCTTCCTGATCGTTGACCGAGTAATACGTGACGGTGCGTGGGCGAGGCGATTTCTTATACGTAGCCACAGAAAGCTAGATATATCATGTAGTGTCAAGCCATTGAACAGCAAAGTTTTATATACTGAAAATACCATAAGTAATACGTAGCACAGATATTTTACTACCAATAGAAAAAGGTCTTTAATATCTCGAAACAGCTACCTAACTTCAACCATACTTAATTGAATTAAGTGCTTAAATCAAACGATTGTTTTTGTAATATAATGCTGAATAGGGAAATAAAAAACTTCGTATTCGAGTAATCCTATAATATCCTGATCGGATTAAAGCTCTTGTACCTTTGAATCCAATAAAGCAATGATTGAATCGAAATTTCTATAAACACACGGTACGCTGAGTAAACAAAGTGATATCGTTTGTTTAGAATCCCTATACAAATAGATGCCCGTTAATTTTATGTGTGTTATTGGATTTTGAATTGTTTTGTATAGGGGACTTATTATATACAAGTGTATATAATGTATGTAAACACTAGGTTGTAGTATTAAAATCAATCGCAGATTTTTTTAATCCTATTAATAATAAACATGCGAAAGCTTGTGTGTGTGTCCGTTACCACTCAGCGCCTAAACCGCTGAACTGATTTCGATGAAATTGGTATGTAAATAGAATCAATGCCTGAGACGGACATAGGCTACTTTTATTCCGAAAATCGGTGTTCACCCACGTCTTTAGCTACTGCTCTGCTCCCGTCGCCATTAGCATGATCTTACATAGACTTTACCTTCCTCAAGATATGGGCTATAGTACGCAAATAGAACTATTCAAATCTGACTGGTAGTTTTAGAGGTTAGTGCGTTCAAACAAACTAAACATTGCCGCTTTTTAAAATACGAGTAGTATAGATTTGCACGTATTTAGTAGTTAAGTTTCATCTTTAGTAAGGTTACTGTATTTCTTTCATAGTACAGCCATAAGAACTCTCCTGTTGTAGCTATTTAACATCTGTATGACCTAACGCCATAGTGACCGTCACCAAATTGCTATTATAAAAATGTTGATTGTTTTCACATTTGTTTAAATTAAAGATATTTAGTCTCCACCACTATTATAATTATAAATAAACTATGATTAATAGCTTAAATGTAATATGTACAATATAATGTATTTAATAGAATTTGACGGTGAAGGACAACATTGTGAGGAAACCTGGATTTAAAAGTCTGAAATTGCCAATCCGCCTTGAGCAAGCGTGGTGATTAATGCTCATACCTTCTCTATATGAGAAGTGGCCTTTGCCCTGCAGTGGGACATGTAAAACAGGCTGGTATTAATATGAATTTGTATTGTTAACAAGCTTTGCCGTTTTTCAGTTCAGACGTTACAGTGTGTCCATTTAGTTGGTGCTCCTTCTTGATTCCATTTACAGCTTGTTTTTGTCTGAAACCAAATAGAATTATTTACTGTCTGTGTACAGACTGCAACCCAGAGGTCGCGGGTTCGATTCCTGCTCAGTGCAAATATTTGTGTGCATGAACATGTCTATTTGCATTAGTCTGGGTGTTTCTGTGTATAATATATATGTGTGTATTTACAAAATTATTATTATTAAAAGGATTTAAGTGTGTATATTCGCATTCTAGAACTTATAACACAAGCTACAAATATGTGCTTCATTTGAATCTAGATGGCGTTGTGTGTAGTTGCTGAGATATTGTTAATATATTATATTATAATTCATTTTATTGCAGAAGAAGTCGTGAATTTAAAGTTTAGTAATGATATCGCAAAATCATATTCGTAGAAAACCGAGGCGAATTGCTAGTTTGAACTTTAATACTTACGGAAGTAGGATTAGATTCGTTAAGTTGCTCAGTGGTGCTTCAACAAACAACCAGAGTAAAACGGCGATCAATGAAGATGCTACTAAAACTCCTAAACCGTTTACAATCTGAAAAGTTAATAGAATAACAATTATCATTACGCCCCTTACCACCAAAGAGGTAGCCAGAGATGTGACAATTAAGTTTTGCTAATAGTACCATGTATGGGGCAAGCAAATTTAGGGCACAATTTGAAAAAAGAAGTGCATTTTTCATTTGCCTTTTGCGACATCCACAAACTGAAAATCCTAAATATTAAATATATAGAACTTTACCTAATCTGATTCTGAGTTTATGCGGGGCGTAAAAAAGCATCTCACTAAGCCGCCACAGTGGAGGCCACCATACCTGTAGTTTAGCTCTTGGAATATTAGCCACCCACTTCTAAATTCCATTGTCTGCTTACCATCAAGAGTGGAGTCACTTTGGTAGGCTAATATAAAAAAAAATCTTTTCACGTTAAAAGTGACCGATACCTAGCAGAGGATTTAGCAGAGGTTAATAATTCTAAATGTTCAATTAAATTATAATTATATTACGATTATGACAATATTGTGTATTTTATTTGTTTTACTAATAATATTTTGTATCTTTTCAGGTAAGTACTTTAAAATTATGAAGAAAGATTCATAAAATGTATGTAAGTACTTATATCATATTTATATCCCTTTTTGTGTTGTTTAATTTTCTTTTTTTTTTCAATTTTGACACCTGCCCTATTTATCTCTGCATGACCCTAAGGTTGACTGGCAGAAAATGCCTTAGGCATTAAGTCCGCCTTGTGCAAGCTTTTTATTGCAGAAAGTTTAAATAAATAAATAAATAAATAAAATTAAGGTAACAAACACGTTCTTTTACTAATTCAGTGATTTTATTTTGATAGTAAACAGTCAATCGAATCCATCAGTATTAGGGTTTATCGATTTTGAAATCGATTACTTGTAATTCTTAATCACAAAACTAATCTCGTCCTCCAAATTTGTTTATGGGATGCAAATAGCGGTATCTAAGATTAGTGCTCAAAATTTCGCAATCAGAATAAAGTGCTAATATTATTATAATGTGTTTTACTATCGCATGTTTATTTATAAGTGTATTAATACTTAACTAATTTACACTAGATTCTTATTTACTAAAAACATTACTTACCATATCAAAAAAGTCATACTGTATAGGATTTCTTTGGGAAAAGACAGTTCGTTGTAGTATCACTGAATGTGTGATATACACTCCATACGCCAGTCGACTGGTAATTGTGAAGCCCGGCCATGCAATTATAGTCTGTATTTCAGCTAAAAATAAAGCACAATTTTGTATAAAATATTGTATCTAAATACTTTCGATATTACATCATGATATTGCTGTCTCTTTCATATATTATGTGAAAATAGTAAGTGTGACAGAGTAAGCACTGTTTTGGCATATAGAAACAAAAAGAAATGGCATCTTTGTTTCAAAACTTGTACAATCAGAAATAGGTATAATTTTTGATTACACAAATTATTGTGCAGCAATAAACATGGATATATTCATGGGTATGTGATGCCAGTGATGAATTTAAAGAACACTGCTGCTCGCTCTATATACGACGATCTTTCTGCCATCTTATTTCGTCGATTTGACAGCTATCATTCAGTAATTGATTACACTAAAATATTATATACCACTACTGTGCGGTCGTTCCTTCAAGCGTCACAAAAATAACACTAAAATTAATGATTCTAAAGATCAAACCGTACTCAAAGAAGTCTCAAACGATATAATAATAACCGAAAACGTTTAAAATACATTCTATCGTTCTGAGAAGAAACATAAGTGGAAGCTGATAGCCCTTCCACATCTTACAGATAAAAATGTTATATTCTATACCGGAAAAGTAAGGGCACCCGAGGGAAATTACAAAAAAAACGAAGTCTTCAAAACTGTAAGGTATAAAGGGATTATTTAGGTTATATGGGGTTAATACGGAAATTAGTGGACATTACTTTCGAAGCTGAAAAGTTAGGAAAAATGTACAGATTTTTTTTTGATAATTTTATGAATTGTTCGTTAAAAATGTTTTCTTATATTTTCTTTTATCCATTGGACTTATGTGATAGCAAAGGAAGGAGTAGCAACTGAGGGGATAAGCAACGTTTGGTATTGGACATAGCCTCTGCCAAGCTTGTTCATTTTGACCGATACGGGGTACCCTGATCAGTTACTCGTAACATTCACAAGTAGGTCTGAAAATGACCTGACATGTTCATATCCATATGAACAAGACAAGTGACGCAAAATAAAAGCAGCATTTTTTTGTGGACGACCGGCTATAGGTTCATCTTATTGAATATAATAACTATTAGAAGTTCTCATATGTTGACAAAAAGTTAAAATGTTAACATCTACACGATTTATATATAATAAAAATGGATATGAAAATAAGTTTATTTGATGGTATTAGTAATTTCCTATTACTAATACTATCACTAGTAGCCAGTGGCGTGCACTCCATATGGGCAGAAAGGCACTGCGTACTTTAATAATTGCTAAAAATCACAATTTCAGCAATATAATTAAATAATGCCTACCCTGTTAAAATCTATAAACCCTGTCAAAAATATCTGTGCACGCCACTGCCAGTAGCTGTACGAAGATCGAAGAGTTTTTCTCACCGCCTCTAATGTTTACAATGAGAACTAAATTTTGACACATATTTTACCGGTGAGACAATTAAACGTTTATGATTAATAAAAATTGGAGGGTAGTAACAATAAAGTAATACTTACGAATATTTCCATATGACATAATAATAATACACACGCATGTGGTAATAGCCCAGATATTTCTGTTTAATGCAGCATACACCGCAGAGTCCCATGCGTCGTATTCTAGTAGACACCACACTCCTGCCGATGCCCAAACTCTAAGAGCGATGATACCGGCAAGAGTTAAACTAATGTAAGACCATGTCTGAAACAAAATTATGTAATCTTTTTTAGATCTACTGATACGGAAGCTTAATCAAGTAGCAAAATGACATTTGGACATGGCTGTAATCATTAAATAAATAATGCTTAGAAAACACAGTCAGTTCATTGCAGTCGTTAAAAATAGATAATGGGAGAGGTAAACAAAATGAAAATTGGCAAAGGGTCAAGGTTATTGCTGTTTGTCATCTGTTGGACATATGCGTCTTCCAAAGAAACCCTTTTAGTTTTGACACTTACAACCCACACCTATTTACACGGCACTCATTTACATTTCTATTGCGCTACTCTGTCGTTTTGTTGACGATCGGGGGATGTGATTTCCACAAAAGACAAATTTTAATAATTATGTGCAAACACATTTATTTCGAGTATTCAAAAGTTCTTTTTGTCCATTATAAAGTCTCCACGACACGTAACTTGTTCCATGGAGAGTGCATCGTCTTCTCCAACTAAAGAATCTGAATTTATTTCTTACCCTGGATATTACTCTTTCAAAGTTATTAGGTCGATATTTGGTCAGGATGTATGCCATGGCCATACCAAGAAGGTACGGTCCGGCCCGGTTATGGCTCTTAATATAGGTGTCGAGGAAGACCACGTTTGTTCTTGCATCTGTTATTTTTCTAAAACATTGGAATATGTTTATTATTATCATCTTTTATCTTAGTTGGTGAGATTTCTATAGCAGGAGATAGATCTTCTTTAAGCTCGAGGTATCATGGTTAAATGATTTTCAAACTTTAATCAATAATATCAATATATACATTATACATATTAAGTAATCGTTTAACTAGTTACAAATTCCATATAAGTTTACTCATGCAATGGCCGCCATAATTCGGTTGACTGGCTGCACTAGTGAAGACTACAAAGTTATTTAATTGTACTTCTCTATTATGTGATGGAATCATCACTTGCCGACGGTTTGGGATATTTTAAAGATACTGTTGCGTTACATTGATACAATATGATACTTATTTGGTCTTGTCGGCTCGTTAGGTATGCTGAACCTAGCAAGAGTATCTTATTATAAATTTATACTTACTCAACGTCATAAAACATGATCCCGGGATACCGATTCCAGTAAGTCACAGCACCTGGCACTAACACTGATAGGATAGCAGCCAGGGTTGTGGTGATCTTGCCAACTCGGCTGTTCCATTGCCAGATGCAGAAGAGAGCTGTTCCCAATATCGCGAGCTGGTAATCACATGATACGTACCAGGTGACTAGTTGACACTACAAAGTATACATCAAAAATTCAGAAAACTCGATAATTGTATCAAGAAAGTTGAGCCGCGATGAAATTTTTTTTAGAAAAATTGTGGCATAAATTAGATCAATCATGGGTTATGTCATACTCTTGATAATTAAAAGCAACTTTCAGAACTCCCATAATTGTATTTGATTGTAGTTGATGCAGTTTACTTCTTCCAGACTTAGCAAACTTGTATTTTTTTACAACTAACGTGGCTATTGAATATGCGGGTGACCTGATAGTAAATGATTAATATAACTTTTACATCTGGATACAGTTGTATTCTAGTTCTGCAGACATAATACCAAGGGAAACAATGATGAAAAAAAGAGGAAAGAAAAAAAGTATTAAAAATCAATACATACGATGCCTTCGTTGTTGACGTAATTGTTGACCATAAGGAGGCCCCAGAACCAATTATCCTCACAGGCCTTCAGTTCCCGTCCAGTGATTTTGTTCCAGAGTGGACCATCACCAGTATATTTAAATACTGCTGTGGTAAAGAAAACTAGGACGGTGAGGGATCCGATTAATCTGAAATACAGAGTTAAGGCTACTCTGTATTCTATTAAACTGACAATCAAAGTAACAGTCAGACTGATGGTATTCTATTCTTACCAATAGCCTGTTTTAGCCGTATAAGGAACTAGGTTTTCTTAGCGAAATATACTTATCTTCTTTGTCTGCGTTAGAGCTTTCCAATCCAAAAAAGCCATTTATAATTTAATATTGTGGAAGTTGATAATAATTATTTTCATTAAATGATTAAGTAGACTTTGATGAAATAACAAATGCTTGCTATGCAACTCGAAAGTAATATAACTACAAACTTCAAAAAAGTGAACTAGCGAAAAAAAATAGGTCTATATAAAATCGTGGAACATCAGTATAGCAACTATTAAAATTTTAAAATTAATTACCTCACATATCGTTGTATTAGTGAAACTATTGGAGATTTTTTCTTCTCCATCAAACTCTTCATGACGAGAAATCCAGATATCAAAAAGAAATTCTCCACAGCCGGTAGATCTATGTGATGCAGTAAATTACCCATTATATTTTCATTTACAGCTGATGCCTGAAAATTCAATGCCATATGGCAGTGCATACTAATTAATTCTTATTTAATTCTATCACAAGGCCTTTAGAGTTCATAATATAGTATAAAACTCTTGTAAAATTAGAGACTATGTGTTATTGGATATACCAACTGATCGGTACATTCACTAGAATGTCAAACGCATATTATTATATTATATAATACATAAAACGAACGCGAACCGAAAGACGCAGCGCGGGCGTCTTACAGGTCGGATCGACGATTTGATAAGGGTGGCAGGTTATCGATGGATGACGTCGGCATACGACTGATCAAGATGGCGAATATTCGCGGAGGAACATGTTCAGCAGTAGACGTCTTTCGGCTGATAAGATGATGATGGTATGACGTTTATTTATATTAGCCTACCAAAGTGATTTAACTCTGCCTAATGGCAAGCAGTCAGTCACTAACCTACTGGTATGGTGGCCTCTACTATGGCGGCTTAGTGTGATGCTTTTTCACGCCCTGCTTAAAAGACCCAGGATCAAAGTTAGATGGGAACACATGCGCTGCTTAAGAGTTACAAGAATACATAAAACAACAGAAAACGTTCATACCTCATCAAAAGTAGCTCCATTACTCATGGCTCCCATAAGAGAATATAAGATGCTGTGACTGCAAGTTGTGAAGATCAAATGAAATGTTTTCAGGAAGCTTAAAATAGATATTTCATCAGCTGAAGTCTTGATGAAGGACAACCAGTTGCGTTTGAGGCTGAATGAATAGGCGATTCTTGATACTGGAAGAAATTACAGTTTAGATTAGCAAAATTATTTAACGTCACTTTATTAATTAAGTTATCAAAGCCTAAAGAGGTTCACTGCTGCTACATAAGTCCAACTGCAATTAGCCCAGTTTCAGTGTCCTAAAGGTTGCCATATTTACTACTCTTGGCATGCAAATTTATACGCAGGTCGTGATGTAGCTTGTTAATGCATGTTCCTGCAGTTGCTTCTATTACAACCAGAGTAAGAGTTGGGGAAGTTTATATTCTAGGTTGAAGACTAAAATACTTGTCCTTTTTTCCTTTTAGGTGTAATAAATAAAAACTGAACTGCTAAAAGCCATTTCAAAAAACTATCTAAATTTAAACGTGTAATAGCAAATTACAAGTACATTTTCAATTCTTTGTTCAAGTTCTATAAATGATAAAAAGCGTTTGTAGTCCAGAAGGGATCGTTTCGAAAATATTACGTTACTAAAATTTACGCTTAGATCGGCTACAGTCTTGTAATAGTGTAGATATATTTTAAATTACACACAAATTGTCGTTAAATATCGAAACTAAATATATGTACACCAGGAGTTATCATATTTTACAAAAAGGTATATTTTGGCATAATTAATGGGGTAGAAACTGTAAAAAAATCATCGACGTAGACGCAAAGTAAATACATACTCCATGCGTTCGTTTGATAAGAGAGAGCTTAAAAAACTTAATTACCCCTTCAATCTATTTCTTTTCTTTGTATCTCTTCCAAACCCCTCTTTTTAAATGAAATATAAAAATGTTTTATTGCATTATCGCATATATGTTTGTAATTCTTATAATGGAGGTATCCTTTTAAGAATGCATGAGACCTGTGGTTAGATACTCCCTCTTCCATAACAGAGATTACACAAAATAACGTTTTCATGATCTTGTTTAAGATTTTTGACGTTTGGTAATGGAATGTGTAGTAAACACATTATGTATGCATTGGTTCTGAGAATGCAGTCATATCCGTATGCTACGATATCCTATTACACTTAATGTCGTGTACTTATTAATCAGGCTTTTTTTAAGTTATTGATGTTGCTTATAATAATAAAAATATACTAACATCTCGTATCTTCTTTGGTATATTGAAGATATGCTGTTGATGTAATCGCTGTGCAAATAAGTGACAGCATTACAGTTCTGAAAAATGAGATGCAATTTTAATTAAGGAGGTAGATAGATTTGTGTCTAAAGCTAATTTTGATAGCAGTTATAAGTGTCAGGTAAGCATGGACAAGTCTATGAAGTACTTTGTCTATGTACATAATTTATTAATAATAACTATCGATGAGCTAGCGTCCCATTTAATGATAAGTCGTGACTGCACCCATAAACTTCCTTCCTGGAGCATATTTATTATTATTTATAGTTTAAAAACTGGAAATCCTTAACTGTTGGAGATACAACATGTGTACGTGTATGTAGTACTGATATATTGAGTTGCAATATTAATATTCTCCGTGACAGCGTATCGACTATTGAACTACTAGTTGGACTGGGTGGAATTAACCAAAATATATTTGCATGATAAATTAACAGCGCCTCTAGTGTTTAATGCAAGTACTATATATTATATCTCTTACTGTCAACAACAACTTTAACATCTTTTCCTTTTTCAAGCAAAAACAAATATACAAGTACTTACATAAATAAATAATACTGGAAACTAAGTTTAGGTGTATCCTTAGCTATCTGACATTCACTTATACTAAACTGAGGTTCTGCTGCAGCAAGCGGGTTTATAGCATAAAGGGTTCTTAAGATCTTAGTGATGGAGTGGGCCTTGCAGGTCGCTGGTAGACATGTGCCCCATGTTATAATATTATAGATTCTGCCAATATGAGATTTCATCTGAAAATTTAATAGTAACACTGTTAGGAATACTGAAGTGTCGATTCTACAAATTAGCAAAATATAATGCAACCTCTTAGCCGTACCTATATGTTGTACTAGCGGCATTAGGTAAAGACATCAGAACAGGGAACAACGACTTGTGATAGGATTGACACTTTGCCAAGCATGGCAGTTATAATAATGAATATAGTCATAGACTAATTACATTAAATACATAATCGCCATCATTGCATCTGAAAATCTTTGCTTGCTTGCATGCTTCAACTAAGTCATCTACAATTCACCCGATCATGATTGGCTCCTATTTATCAGTTCTCCGCCACCATAACTACTACATACATGCATAACTTTACGCCTTTTATCTCCGAAGAGGTAGGCAGAGATGTTTATCCACCCACTTTTCGCCATTATTTATTTTAGGTCCCGCGTAACAGGGGCGAGCCTGTTGTCATATATCTGGCACAATTTCAGACTCTGGATTAATACTGAGAATTTTTCGTCAGAAAAATCCAGCATTACTTTACCCGACCCGGGGATCGAACCCGAGACGTCTGCGTGGTAATCTGTAAATAGTACCACCGAACCACAGATGCAATCGTTACCACCTTTAAATGATAATTCACTCACTTTCAAAAACTCATCCGTTTCACCAAAAGGATCGACCTTGTCTTTTTTCGTTCCAACATCATCAGTTAACTTGACATCAACCAGGCAATACTGTGTGGGGACCTGGTCATATCCAAGTGCTTTGATACACTGGTCGTAATTACCTAAACTGTACCTAGACCCGTAGAATGTTCCTGTTGGATGTTGCATTGAGTTCCAAACTGGAATAAATATGAATATGAATGTAGTTATAATTTATACTTATGTTTTGGCTTATCTTCTTTGTTTTAGAAGTGGCCTTTAGCTTGAAATGAATGATTCAGTGCTATATAACGATCTTACAAAAGTCCTAGTATAAACTGTGGGTCGGATTCTGCTAACACCACCCAGGACCAACCTTTGTGTGATAAGCATGATTGATTGTTCTTTGTTTGGGTGTAATTTATTTAATAAAGAAAAATACTCCAAGCATTAATTATCCTCTGAAGTTTAACTTGCTACGTTAGTGACCACATTTCGGAGGATAGTAGTGGATACCTAGAAATGTGTCCTTGTGCAAGACAACTCTGCCTATCTTGCTAAAATTTCTAATATAGATTAATATTTTTTACTTACTCCACACAGCCCATAAAGTATGATTCTTCACATTATTTAATATGTGTAATGTATCTGATATACATGGTGTTTCATCTTCCAGCCAATCTTGTCTTTCTAAGTCTTGTATTATTAAATCTACTTGTGTAGTTTTTATTTTATTTTCCGTTGAAGTAACACCTAAAAAAATAACCAAATGCAAAAAAAATAACATCCAGATACATAAACAATACAATAAGTAAAATAAATTAAAAATATGAGTGCATTGAGGTAAAACAATGCAATTATTATTCGCTCTTAGCGATTATGGTCGCAAATTGAACTATGGTATTGGACTGTGAGATCTATATCATATTTGTAAGTTTGGTGTATGTAATTAATGTAATGGTGATTTTTGTTTGTATTAATTTTAAATGACATGATGCCCGAGTCATATTTGAACAGTTAAGTACACATTTTGTATTGTTTTGTTAAAATTGTATACTTAGTATTGTTAAAATTTTACATTGTGATTTGTGAAATAGAGGTACATTGTGAACTCCTGTGGTAAATTAAGTTCATCTTACTTTATACTTATACCAAAAATTAACAATTTATATAATACCTACATAGAAACATTTATCACAGTTCACATGTTGCCTTTACCTTTTTGTAGCAATATGCAAATTGAGGCAGCCTGTAAAGCACACATTTTACTTTTTAATTTTTCTTTACAACATAGAAAGCTGTAAGTAATTAAGTATCTATAGAGTTAAGTGTATTGCCTGCGTCACTTTGCATGCTACTTGAAACTGTAACTTACAAAAATTGTAATAACCTGGCGATTAAAAAGAGTGGCCTGAGTTTCTTGCCAGTTCTTCTCATGGCTCTACTTCGTCAGCGAACTGGCTGTAGGTTAATTTGCTGACATTTTGTAAACTTTGACGTTCATAAGTGTTAATTTAATTAACCTATATGAATAAACATATATTTCATTTCATTTCATTAATAAAGTGTAAATAAATAAATATTAAAAAAAAATAATAATGTTAATTATTAATTAAAAGAGCTTGCAATTTGACATAGTGCATTATAATCAATTCTAAATAATAATAAATCTATTATAGTCAGCAAAACCTACACTTCTGGATAGTCCTTCGAGGAAAAGTCCACTACTTTTTATTGCAAAGTAGGTTACACATTTTAACCTGTATCTACCTATAGGGACCTACCTAATGATTATGACCTATTAAAAAGAATGCAACCCAAAAACAAATACTAGAGATCCATGTGAAAAGGGCATTGCCAGTTATAATAACATATAGATTGAAAATTTAAAAAACCTCCGGCATAGTATACGTTATTCTACTAGTCAAGCCCTTTTATTTTGTGAAAAAATATGAAATTCGTAATTTTGTGGCACCTCGGCCATCTTGGATCGATTTTTATCAAACAAAAAAAAATAGCTAATAACACTACTGACTAATTCACCTTTCAAACAAAAAAACAAAATAAAAATTGGTTCATTCGTTTGGAAGCTACGATGCCACACACACAGGCAGATACGTCAAACTTATACCCCGTCGTTTTTGCGTTGAGGTTTGACGAAAATAGGTACATGGTAGATAATTTCTCTAGCTATGTATGTACATTTATATAATCCTACTTATCATTATAATAGTAGAAATTTACGCTAATATATGTCTTGAAAATAAATCGTATATTTATTAGGTCTGTAGTCCTCGTTTGAAATCGTTAACAATTTCGTGAATTTACGACCAGCTTCGGCAAATCAGCCTACGTGAGTTGACTCTAAAGCTTATCACGGAGTTCTTTTAAAAATTTTACTATCAATAGCTATGTGGTATTGATCAATTGATTGGCGCTTTTGTATTGATGGAACGAAATACAGCTGTAATAAAGTTTTAATGTCAAATATACGTAAATTTCTTTGACGCACGTCACGAAACCAAATTCAAAATAATAAAAATAACTTTTATATTAACTACTATAGTAGATGACATTTCTTTTTTTAATATCTATTTTGCAAAATAAAACTCACAATTCACTATTTTTTATATAAATAATACTCACAAATTAAACAACACGTAAAAAACAACACAAATATCACATAGAATTTAATCATTTTGGTACAACACAGTTCGCTGTGGTCACTTAGGTTTCAAACTAACAACTAATGGTTGGCGCGTCATTTAGTTGTTTGGTTATGTTTAATATACAGGTTGTGTCACTATATATACAAGATTATACATTGTCCTGATGACACAAAAATTAGGACCGTCTCTGGTGGTATGGGTTCGAATTTTGGCGAATACCTGCATGCAATAAATATCTATTTAAGTATGTGACTAATAAAAAATTGTCTTTTTTGAGTTTTTGTTGGACATTTTTGTTATACTATAGTTTGATTTAATCTTAATCAGGCGTAATGACTCACAGACGATAGTACCATATTGTAAGCTTGGCTGTAGAAGTTGACTTCTACAGCCAAGCTTACAATATGGTACTATCGAAGCGAAAGCCGAGCGAAGCCTTATTTGCTATCATCTTCTGCTAAGACTTCAAGTCAGTTATGTAAAACAGAATTAACAGTAAAGAAATAAACTCTGACCTTTAAAGATCTCCACTTAAAACATAAAACAAAGACAAATTCAAACTTCACAATGCAAAATAACAGTAAAAAGTAATAATAGACGAAATAGTAATAACTTATTTAAATATTTAAATCTGGCAACAAGCTAATGACTAGCAATTATAGTCTTAATCTTAAAATATTATTTATGTTTAATATTTAACCCGGTGAGAGATGATGACGGGTAAAAAGTACCACATAGTAACTGAAAGAAATCAGTTTTGTAGTTTTTACTAGTGCATGTTTTTCTTTCGTTCCAATCTTAAGTCTTTTAAACAGAGTATAAGAAGAGTGAAGACTTTTTAATAAACAAATAATTTCGTCGAAAACTTAATAAGATATTTATTTTTGGAATTAATCGAGACTTCATTCATGGTAACTTAAACAAGACGGTTTCTGCGAAATGAGTGACGTCAAGGGCAGCGCTATGTGCAAACATTTAATATCCGTTGGGCTGCTAATAATATATAATAGTATTATTTTCCATGAATACGGACCTCGCAAATGCTGGCGTGACGACCTGGACGCCTTTGCCGACGACTGAACCATGTCAACGTTCAATAGAAAGCTGTGGAGCACTATGTGGGAGACCTTTGCCTAGCAGTGGGATGAAATAGGTTAATGAAAAAAAATGGAAAATCTATTCTGTGAACGTTTAAAGTCGAAATGTTGTAACGCAAGTGATATCCCGAGTATTACAAACGTCAATAAGCTACGGTAAATGCTTACCAAGTACTTGTTTGTCACCTCTGTTGTAAGTAAAACAACAAAAATTAAAAAAAGATTGTATTTTTTTTAAATAAATTAGGTATGCGTTTCTACATGGTTACCCTGATAATGGACTTTGTTGTATTTGCGTGTTATTTGACGTCACAACTTGTGCCATTTTAGATTTATTTGACAAATAAAAACAGCGTATGTCAAGCATATTTTGGATGACGGTTTACTAATTTCATTTTTATTTGGATTATAATAAAGTAATAAAAATTTGCAATAAATTATTACGTGACTACCGTAAGGTTAAATGAATATGTATAAAGAAACACAACAAAATAACGTTGTGTGTAGTTGTTGAAATATTAAAAAGAAATATTTAAATTGCATTTCCGACCAAGAAGCAAAAAACATTCTAATCCATATTGCGAAAGAAAAATATTATAAAAAAAAAATAGTTATGGTAAATGTTATTATAAATATTATGAGTAGAAAACGACTTATCTGAACCTCTGACATTGTGGCGTTGCATGGCCTTGAGCGAAGTTTAGATGAAATGTTGGTTATGCATCTGACATGTTCTAGCTGCGTTTTTCAGGTTCTTTATTTTTTCTTTGTTCTGCTTGTTGAACTGCGCTTTCCAATTAACTTTTCAGTACATCCTGTCCATTAGAAGAATGACAGTTGCTGATATTCAACTACCAAGTTAAAGTAACAGTAGGCAAAGTACATAGAATCAACAATCAAACACAAAAACCTACTTATTATGCGTACAGATAACGTCATACAAACAAACAGTAGACAGAGGCCCTTGTCACCGTTTATTAATATTACACCTTAATAAAATACGTTACATGAAATTTTGCTTTGAAAATCATCTATAAATATATTAAGTCTTTGTTGGTGGTATGTCTAAAGTATTGTAGGCTCATTCTCTTGCGGTTATAAAGCAATTCCCCTAGTTCACAAACATCTATGTGCCCCTTGTGTGTACGCATTAGTAAGTAAAACTTTACATTCACACGTTAGGGTAATTTGAAAGTTGACTCATCTTGTTCTTCTATTAACACCATGCTTGTCAGGATGATTGGCGATCGCAATCCTGAGAGCCTGATTGCAGGACATTCCTACCCATACTGTTACGCTAGTGGAATATTTTAGAAGGCTTTTTCGAAGACTGAGTTTGTCACTTCCGGATGGTAATATGACTTAGAAGACTAAACCTCATTGAATTGCTCAAACTTTATTTGATTATACAGATATTGGTCTAACGTCTCACTAGCAACACACCATCTTTTGTCTGCAACGAAGGACTGCTTTAGTCACCCAATATTTACATTATAGTTCCAATATTATGCCTCTATACGGGGATTTTCTTAGCTTACATAATAATATATATTTACTTAAATATTCCATGTTTGCTTATTATGATTTGGTGTGTACTTTATATAGTGTGTTAAGTAATTTATTACGTGAGAACTTGACATTTATTATGCATTTTGTGTCGTACTGTTGGTATATAAACGCAACTCTGTTAAAACCAATTTTTTAGTAAACAAGAATACGGTCCATCTGTTTAAGAGGCTATAGTGGTCTATGGGTATGACAACCGTCTTAAACCCAGCTATTATCTACCGTTTGGCCGTACCGTACATACAAACATACAAGGAAACAAAAGAAATAAGCTGCGGCGTTTCCCAAGCGCTATGACATGTCCTACAAACGAGGTTTAAAGAGAGCATTAATATCACGGTAGGCTTCGGCTTCGCGGAGCCCCTGGCATTGCAGAAGTCTATGAGCGACAGTTACCACTTACCATCCGGTGGTTTGTCGGTTCGTCTGATACTTTAGGCAATAAAAAATATAGCCTAGGAAAGAAGTTAATTAATATTGCTGCTTATGAAAAGCTAGCTGCGCTCTGCGGCCTTGCATGATGTTTAATAACTTGGGACCAGACCGATTTTCGGGATAAAAGTATCCTATATATATCCACCGGCACAGAACCACACACACACACACTAACATACATCTACACAAACTTTCGCATTTATGATATTAATAGGATATAAATTCTGTTGCGTAATAAATATACTTAAGGTCACAAAATAAATGTGCTAACTGCAGACATGGTGTACTTAAAATTTGAGCTATTTGTCTAGGCCAAAGGTTGAATTTTGATGACTATTTGGATAAAGCAGTGACATGCGAAGTAAAATATAAATTTGTTTTAAACAAAAAACTTTATTATTACAAAACTGCTAAAATGGTAGTCGACGGAATTTTTAAAGGATATTTCTTTTTCGTTTTAAAACATAATAGAAATTAAGTGTAGGAAAAAGGCGCATTTTAATATTAATGAAATTAGACAGGTGTAATTACGTTGTAAGGAGCGTGTTATTTTTCTTTTAAATTCTGCTTTTAGAATAAGCTCTGTGTCGTATATAATTATAATTAATGGCAACAAAGTCAGAACTTCAAGCTTTACGCTAGAGTTATTCGATCCTATAAGATCTTCTGTTTTACTTTACCTTTTGATTCCTTTGTATGACATCCCTTTAAGCTTGTATTTGATGAAAGCATGTTTAACGTCTGCTAGTTCTGGGTCATCTAACTCTTCTCGTCGTATTTATCGAAACAAGTCCTGTAGTTAAACTGTTCAACAGGATCATTTTGTAAGGATGTTCCTAGCAGTCCATAAATATTTGCTCCAATTTCTTCTAAGTCTAGTGGCATAAAATCCATTAAATTTTTTTCGTTTACTAAAAATTACCACATGAATCTGTTACATCACAAAACTTGTTTAATTTTCCTTCAATCTCTAAACCTATCCACTCATATAAAGCTGTAGGCGTATTCGGTAATCCCAAGGGCTTGAAAGAACATTTTTATTTATTCGCGTCCTTACATTTCTATTCAAGAACTCTTAGGAAAAGCCTTAGTTGGTAGGACGTAAGTGACAATAACTGTCAGACGAAATTAAACCTTATCAACTTAGAATTTCATATGATGTTAAATCAATTTGAATCAAACTGTAGTGATAAATTTTGCTTGTTGAGAAGATCGTTGTTATGTTTTTATACTGATTATTGCTTCGTTGTGAATTTTATTGATATTATAATCAGATTTCTTTTGTAATGTATTTATAGATTTATTTACAAAAAAGAAGAACGAGTATATTGATGGATTTCAAGTAGGCATATCTGTATCGCCATCTTAACGTTTCTTTTCGTATGGTAAAATAGTACACTAGACCATTGGTTCTGTAAGGCCACAGAAATACACATCGAAGCGTGATGCAGAATGAGGTCAAACACGCCTTATATAACACACTACCTTTCCGCGGCGCAGTTCATCCGCGTCTTTGCGAACTGCTCTGCTCACGTTGCCAGTAGCGTGATGTTACATAGCCTATAACCTTTCTCGAGAACTGGGCTATCATACGCAAAAAGATTTTTCAAATCAGACTGGTAGTTGCAGAGATTAGCGCGTTAAAACAAACAAACAAACTCTTCCGCTTTATATAATAGTGTAGATTGATAACACTTCTCGTATGTCACTGTTGCTATGCTATCTGCAAATCGAAGCGGGCTACAGCTCATAGTCTGACAGTCATCTAACAATTGTCATGTACTAGTGTTAGTAAAACATGATTTTGATTTATTCCAGTGTGAAGTACCATCCACTGACGCACCATTGGAGACCTCCATTTGTCGACAAACATACATTGTTTGCCATTTTCAAACATGTACATATAACTTTTTTACTATAAATCAAAAAGAAACAATATATTTCTTGCACGGGGCGAACAGAATTAAAAATGTAAGGCCCTACATTATTTATATTCTTATTAAGTTTGCTGGTATCTCTAGAGTTGTGAAAAAACTAGTAACACACTGGACATTGTTTTTTTAAGATAAGCGATTTGATTTTGTGATTCTTTGTGGTCATATACGGTAGCAGGGACCTTTTATAGCAATCTTATTATAACCTTAGTCTCTATCCTTGTTTTTAATGGTACAAAAGAAAAAGACAAAACACAAAGTAACATTAAAATAATTCTGCTATAAGAGGTGGTAGGGTCTACAGATCCTGAACAGACCGCATCGCCCGGAACAGTACTATCACGTAGGATAATCGGCGCTAAATATTGATTTATATGCTAATGTATTTCGCTCTTTAGCGCTCCCTCAGTCCTCTTCCTTTTCCCCTCACCTTCCTTTCTACATTGTCAGCTATCGTTTGTGTTTTCTAAGCATGTTAATGTATGCTGCCAGTAAGCTGTATGCTTGTTTGCCACCAAAGATATATAATATAAACATTGTCCAAAATACTCGTATATAAATTTTCTCATTCTTATTTACTGAACAAAGGTCCATACTTATTTGTTTCTATAACGGGACACGTCCTTGACCCGTCTACGTCACGTTCTCGTCCCACGGATAAACCTTTATGGCGTGATTAATAGCTAACTTGGAGGTTTTTCTAGGTACGAAGTGACCTGACTTTACGGCTTGACACTTTGACCAATCGTCAAGGTATTTGAAGACACTTATGGTTTAACAACAATGATATTTTTCGAGAATTGTTACTAGATTATAAGAATAATATTGACTGGCCTGTTGGTCTAGTGGTTAGTGACCCTGACTGCTAAGCCGCAGGTCGTGGGTTCGATTCCCACCCAGGACAAACCTTTGTATGATGAGCATGATTGTTTGTTGTGTGTCTGGGTGTAATTTATCTATAATATGTATGTATTTACAAAAAAAAATGTATATAAGTAGTATATCAGTTTTTTAGTACCCATAACACAAGCAAATATAATTGCTTAATTTGGGGCTAAATGGCATGTGGTAGAATATTATCAACTATCAACAATTATAGACCTATAGCTATACTCCCCGCCATGTCTAAAATACTGGAGCGGGTCATTAATAATAGGCTTACTGGTTATTTAGAGAAACATAAGCTTCTTTCCCCAACACAATATGGCTTTCGATCTGGTAAATCTACCGGAGATGCAGTTCATGATGTCACGAACCATATAGTCACAAATTTGGATAAGAAGCAAAAGGTATTGGGTATATTTTTAGACCTTGCTAAGGCATTTGATACGGTTTCTATTCCCATTCTGATTCGGAAGATGGAGAATATGGGAATAAGAGGTATACAACTGAACATCTTTAGGGACTACCTGAGTGAGCGTACCCAGAGAGTTAAGATTGATGAGGTCATAAGTGACGACCGTGTATTAACCTACGGAACCCCCCAGGGCAGTGTACTAGGTCCGACCCTCTTCCTCATCTACATTAACGACCTGGGTATGCTCAATCTCCCCAATGGTAAAATCATTACCTTTGCAGATGATACCGCTCTTTTATTCAGTGCCAGTACGTGGAAGGAAGTCTATGAGTATGCACAGGCAGGTTTCAACACCGTGACGAAGTGGTTAAAGAGTAATATCCTTACCTTAAATACGAATAAAACCAGTTATGTAACTTTCAGTATAACAGATACAACAACCACACAAACCATGCCGTACTCTATAATTGCCCACTCATGCCCAATAACTCATGGTCACGTATGTACTTGTCCATCTTTAAATAAAGTTGAAACAATAAAATATTTAGGTATTATCATGGATAGCCACTTAAGATTCGAAGAGCACATTGATACGCTTAGCAACAGATTACGCAAGTTAATATATATATATAGAACTTTAAGGCATGTGGCAGATGATAAGTTACTTAGAGCTGTTTACTTTGCGCTAGTCAATTCTTTGCTTGCATATTGTATTACTTCTTGGGGTGGAGCGTCCAAAACATGTATGATCGAACTAGAAAGAGCACAACGCGCAATACTCAAGGTGTCACACTTTAGACCATACCGGTATCCTACAGTACAGTTGTACAGAGAAACAAGTGTGTTGACGGTGCGTCAGTTGTTTCTTCAAACTACAATTATTAAACAACACTCCTTATTAACGTACGATCCTTCATTAGCCCTCAATAAGCGAAGATACAATCCTGTTGATCGACACTCCTCCCGATTCTCGACCACTTTCTCGAAGCGTTTCTTTTGTTATCTTGGTGGTTTCTTATATAATAAAGTTAACAACTGTCTTGAAATTTACAGTCTCACAAAAAACAAATGTAAAAAGAAAATAGAAGCCTGGCTTCAGAGACTTGATTACGAACAAACTGAAAAACTTCTTCATAATCTGGTATAACACACACACACACACACACACACACACACACACACACACACACACACTCACACACCCTACTAATACTACTAACTACCCAATAATTTAATTAAAAATCAAATCACCATTTCATAACTGTATAATAATAATTATAAATTACAAATAATAAGTACAATGTTCAATAAGGGTGGAGACCTGGTGTCCTGAAATACAAGCCTCGAGCTTAATTTAGGCACCAGTCTCCCACAATATGTATACTTACATGCCTATGTACAGATTGATTATATAAGTTAATATGTAATGATTATTATGTAAAATATGTGTTGTGGTGAGAAAATAAATAAATTATTATTATTATTATTTTATAATTATTATATAATATTCACATATAACCTTTATTGGCAGAATCTATGCTGTAAAAGGAAAATTTGCTTTAGCTACACGTCTTCTCTAATAATGGAGATATTAGAAACATAATTAGCTGACTAGCGCTATTACTTTTTATATCACCCGATTCGTATGTATCTTGTGACAAAAATTACCAAAATTTACTCTTGTCACATCGACAAATTCACCAAATGCATCACCGTATAATTCCCAAACGAAATTTTCCCATTTATCCAAGATTGCCGACTTATAAAACTTTGTGACATATTATTTTGGAAGTTCAACAAACGGCTGATTGATCGACATTTTCTTTGTTGATACAAAGTATTCTACCAAAGGGAGTTTCGCTAAATCTGTGCGGTTAGATTTCTTCTTAAATTTTTACGTTACACATTGTTATTTTTTTCGTCGGATTTTCGTAAAGCTTCAACGGTTTTTTGTTCAGATTGGAAAGCCGAGTCGTGTTATTCTTTCTGTTAAAGTCTTCCAATATGTCAATATTCTCTTATATACACACAATGCTATATTTTCTGAAAATCGTACGCCATTTTTGTGTATTACTGAGCAAGCAAGCTTATGTTCCGCAAAGATTTCGCTCAAACAACGCTTATGCTATGTTTTTAATAACGATATTGAGCGATAATTCTTACCTTGCACTATGAATGCGATCAAAGTTTTGTTATTAGGCTTAAGTATAAGATATCGTAATAAAGTTAAAGTTATAAAGTTTGTTTTGTTTGTTTGTTTGTTTGAACGTGCTAATCTCCAGAACTACCAGTCGGATTTGAACAACTCTTTTTGCATATGATAGTCTAGTTTTCGGGAAGGTTATAGGTTATGTAACATCACGCTACTAGCGACGTGAGCTGAGCAGCAACTAAAGACGCGGGTAAAACCGCGTCGCGGAAAACTAGTACAATATAGTAAAGACACTGAATACCGGTCACTTCTACCACTTGATGTCGCATGTGTGATTGTCGTCATATTTATTACATTTCAAAATAAATATTTTTATTATTATTATTATTTATATTTGGTAGTTAGAGTACCTACCTTAGTGTGCAAAAACACTTCAAATTCAAATTTCTTTTATTCACATCAGGTTATTAAGTTGTTACAAACAAAAACGGTAGTGCAACCAAAGATGGTGTGCAAATATTCAATTGATTCAACATAAATTATTCATAGAAATATTAAATTATAAATTAAAACAATTAATACTTCACCATACCAGTTAATTTAAATATTGACTATTATTTCACAATGTCAATATAATTTAGTAAAGAAAATAATAACATGTCAAAAAATAACTAATTAATGTTCAAATAAAATAAAAATAAAATTATAACAAAACATAGCCATGTTAAACTCAATATAACATTCATGTCAATATAATAAAATGTTCAATTTAATAAAATATTCATAAATAAATTTTATATTATAGAAAAATTGTAAGCAATATTTATGAAAACATTTTATATTCATGAATAAATTTTATAAATAAAAAGAAAGAAAAACTTAAGCAGTATTTGTCAAAATGTGTAATAAAATGATGACTTAATATTCAAATATTTCCTGTTGTAATATATAAATTATTTATATTTACTTATTTAAATACGTATCTACATAAAATCTTACTTACACTACACTTATCTATCTTTTATACATACGACTATAGTACTTACTTATAAAGAAGAAGAAGAAAGTAATTTTGTCTGTCTGTCTGTCTTTTACGCTTTCACGCCTAAACCGATTTTGATGAAAATTTGGATAGATTAGACCTCAGGGAAATTATGCTCGTAATTGTTAATCATAGCTAAATCACAGCTCTTTAAAGTATGTTTTGTATCCCTCAGGAACCAAGCTTAAACCAATTTTA
Organism: Parascotia fuliginaria; assembly: GCA_963082885.1. Taxonomy (NCBI): domain Eukaryota; kingdom Metazoa; phylum Arthropoda; class Insecta; order Lepidoptera; family Erebidae; genus Parascotia; species Parascotia fuliginaria. Next base: position 9,487,806 of record OY720197.1, read on the forward strand.
ATTGACACACACGACACACACACACACACACACACACACACACACACACACACACACACACACACACACACACACACACACACACACACACACACACACACACACATACACACATACACACACACACACACACACACACACACACACACACACACACACACGAACTTTCGCATTTATAATATTAGTAACATGTTGCAAAGCCGGGGCGGGTCGCTAGTGAAATATAAAATAGCTTTCAACGCTCTTGTTGTCGAGCATATCAGCCAGCATGTTGTTATCGTTCGCCAACTGTCTGTTTGACAAAGTTATGCATGTACTCTACGAGGTTAAGTCATCAATCTTCAAGTTGCCTGTTTGTTTAGAGTTTGAGCGTTTTTTTTCGTAGAAAACTTTCAATACTTCCCACCGGATCGGACAAGTGCTGAATAACGATTATTGGTATATACGCCAGAGGAAAATTTCTTTTATATTGCACGTGATTGTTTTATTTTTGTTACAGGTAAAATTGTGCTTTCAATTTTCTATAAAAGAAATTTTATTAATAATTTTGTGCTAAATTATTTAATATTTTGTTAATAATATAAAAAACACATCAACTAAACAACGCTATTAAAGTAAGCTTATGTTATAGCTTGAGTTACGTTAATACATATAGTCATGTTCATGCATATAAATATTTGCACAGTGTGAATCGAACCCACGACTTGTCGTAGCATTCGATCGCTCTAAGAACCGCTAACTAAAGTACTGATAGTTCTGGATAACTACCAGATCCAGTCCAGTTCTTGAGGGAGGTTATAGGATATGTAACATCACGCTACAAGCGACGGGAGCGGAACAGTAACAAATGATGGAACTTATATTGAAAGCCTGTTAATTGTCCCACTGCAGGGCAAAGGCCTCTTCTCATATAGGGAAGGCATGAGCAGTCAGAAATGTCCAAGATAAACTTAGAAAGTACATATGATTTAAAAATCACATTGGTACTTGCCCGGATTCGAACCTATTACCTCGTGTTTTACGAATCGGGTGCCTTATCCACTGGGCCATTCGACTCAGATGTAACTTAGCGCGAGTAAAACCGCGCTGCGAAAGATAGTATTTTATACTTGATATTACAACTTTAACAGTATTGTTTGCTTTACTCAGTTTTGGTACAGTTTACTAGTTTGTGTTTCAACTCCGAATACTCCCCAGGGACAAAGATTAATGATTCATTCGCTTAAATCTAAAGTTTAAATATATAACAATAGGTTTTAGGATTGACAGCCTCGGACACCATGGTCTGTCGTGCTGCAGAAGTGCGGGACGAATAGCACGACATGCACAGTTAAATGATATTATCCGTCGTGCTCTTGCTACCGCCGGCGTGCCAGCTGTTTTAGAACCTAATGGTTTAGCACGAGACGATGGCAAGAGACCAGATGGTATGTCTTTGCTGCCATGGAAGATGGGTAGGCCTTTGGTATAGGACGCAACCTGCGTCGATACCCTTGCGCCATCTCACCTTCCGGGCTCTGCGGGCTGTGCTGGTGCTGCCGCTGCAGTTGCGGAAAGCCTCAAGTGACGCAAATATAGTAACCTAATAGGGTGTTACTTGTTTGAGCCGTTTGGGTTTGAAACGCTTGGACCATGGGGTCCGAGAGCACGAGCTGTTTACCAGGAAATTGCCAAGGGCCTTGTCGAGGCTTCACGTGACCAGAGGGCTGGCTTATTCTTTGGCCAAAGAATCAGCATTGCCATTCAGCGTGGCAATGCTGCCAGTCTTCTGGGCACGTTGCCAGATGACAGCGATGCGGAGGAGTACTTCGACGCGATTTAATCCTTGTTTTAGTTTTTATTCTTTGTTACTTTTAAACTTGTACATAATTAAATGAATATATATTCCATGGATTGACAATATTTTAGTTAGTTTTATTAGTTCGATTTATTTGCTTTTAAAATTTTAATAATTATAAGATTTTATTATTCACGTTTTATATTAAAAATTTTAACGAATCGTTGATTGCTTAATATTTTTTGATTCAATTATATCATGATAAGGTTTACTAATATAAGGTAAGCTTATTCGGTTTCTACATTGTATTACATGAAAAAGCAAAACTTATGCTTTCGAAAAAACCTTGGTTCTGCAAAAGAACAATGGTCTAGTACTTAATTCTGTGTTTTCCACGTTTTACTCTCCACTACAAAAGAATCGCTCCTCAAAAACCCTGTAAGTTGTAGCCAAAACTAAAATTGTTTTATAAAAAGCATTATTTCACCAAGATTTCCACAAAAACATTGGTTTAAAAAACGCGCAAATAGTTTTAATAAACGCGTGTAACGAGTACAAAAGTTGAACTCGGCCTGTCTTAAGAACCTTTGCGTTTTATATTTTAAATTTATGATAGGAACAATAAATTTTACTGTGTGAAAACTTTCAGGAAAGACGAGTACAGTTCAACCGTAAAGTGTTAAGGATTCCTGCCCTTAATATTATGACTTTGTGAAACTTGAATGGTTTGCTGTATTTTTGTAGAATGTTGAAATGGTTGTGGCTTTTTGTTAGTATACTTCAGTAGTCTAAATTAAAAATGAGGTTTGAATATAGCAAACAATTTAAAATATTTTGACAACTGACGAATAAGTGAAAGAAATCGAAACGTCATCTTTATTAAAAGTATAAAAATAAAATTAAGTAGCTGCATGAGTGAAGAATATAAATTCTATTTCAAAATTGAAAATGCGAATCATAAAGCACAACTTAGTTTCATGAAAATGTTTCGTGAAAAATATAAAATATTTTCTATTTATACATTAATCTGTATGTAATTCAAATCATAAAAGTAGATTTCACTAATGTATTTTATGAGTAAAAATGTTGTCTTTAAATGTGAGATAATTATATTACCAATGGTCATAAATGAGTTAGCAGCTCACATTTTAATAAATAATAACTGTCACTCGTGTACCGCGGCTATGACAAGTATAATTAAGTTTATATAAAATTAAACAAAAACGCTGCAAACATAAATGTGTAAAAAAAATCTTGCTGTCGTCTGTGTCTACTCTATCATAGTTAATAAAGTGTAACATTTTTTTAATACAACTATATTGGCAAACAAATATACTGGCCTGGTGGTATATGGTAACCGTAACCTATGTTTTCTAAGCATTGCAGAAAAAATAATACTTTGAAAGCTATTGCCGACCATGTAGGGAGAAGGGGATGAGGAAGGAAAAGAAAAAGAACATAGGAGTATTTGGGCTGTCGGCGCTCTCACTCATCGAGCGAAACTCATTAGCATGGAAACTAATATTTTACGTCGATAATAAATGATAGAGTAGTACTTCCCCGGTCGATCCGGTCCATTCATGCTGAAACCAGCGTGAGTCTACTACAGTAACGTTCTTCACTTGCCCATATGGTTATATTTCTATTTACATTTTCACCTTTACACTTCCATATTAAATTATTATCAGAATATAAAACCAAAACATAAACTTATTATTTAATTTTTCGAATCTCAAGAGCGTGGCTGCGTGATAAAAAATTTACTACACCACTTTTATTTCATTTTTATTACTAAGATGTTGCCGTAAAGGCTTATGTAATATTCGTTTGTAAATAATTTTCGCTTTATTAATTTTGGCCATTCTTATTAATATCATCGCGAGTTAGAAAATTGATGCAACTAAATATTGTTTTTATTTAAAAAACATAGGTTGCAAATATGCTTACAATACATCTGATGGTACCATACCTAAGTGCTTGTCTATTATATCTAAACATCGCAGAGATAATGCTAAGAAAACACTACTAAGCTGTTGCCGACTGGAGCTATGAGAGAGAACAGAACTCGTAAATTAAATAAACTAAATAAAAAATAATACATTACAATATGATACGATATGCATATAAACTCACTCTCATTTTTTTACGATTTCGTCTGGCACAGTTCGTTTCCAGCGTTAATTTCTTCCACGTACGGGCAGGCTCTGGCACAAACTACCAGCTACGGTGTATTCCGAACGCTATGACATGTCCTTCATCCAACGTGGTTTAAAGAGAGTATTAACATCACGGTAGACAGCGTCCTTGTAGAGCCCCTGGCATTGCAGAAGTCTATGAGCGACAGTTGCCACATACCAACAAAAAAACGAAACAATTTAAAAATAGAACTGATCTCAATAGAGCTAGATCATGGTGAAATCTTTCATTACAATATCTCAATGTTGACATCATAGCTCGGCTAATTCGTATGCAGGACCGTGGCCATAATCCTTAAACTCCATCAATTTTATTTTTATGCAAAATATCACTAAATTACGTGGTTTTATTACAAAGTAGTCTTTGAAAATTTTAAAAAAAATATAAGTTTTTTGTAAAAACATGTTTTGACAGCGCCTGTACATTATTATAGTTGTAAACTTAAACCGTTTCAACCGGATTAATGTGTAAAGTTTTAACAGTGTAAGGCTAAGTTAGTAATTTTGGGGCATTTAAACACAGACACGTTATAGCAATTTTATCAAGTTATGCTCCAGAGTCCTGTTAACAACAAACGTTGTGACTGTACATTTTTAATTCATTCACTTCATAAGACATTATTTTTTATTGTTTTTTTATTACGACTTTTAAACTTTTGAATATCTTTTTTACATTTTACGAATTTTTTTGGAAAATGTTTTTTTATGGAATGGGCAAAAATTAAAGTTAAGTTACTAGTGAAGTATTTTATTGTTTCACTGCAAGAGAAACAGAAGAATGGAAAACGAATATTACCACTGACTTGTTAGAAATGCGCGTTTAATTTTTTTTTTATGTTTTATATATATAACAGCATATTGATGTCTTTTGTTTTTATTTCAGGTAAGTACCAACATGATCACACTACGACAAGCAAGAAGGAGATTAAGGTAACTTAGAAAATAGCGAACAATGCTTTAGGTATAAAAATCTGTGTAGATAAAGTAATTTGTACCTAAGCTGTTGTTAAATTTATACATATAATAAAAATGTAACCGATCGCTGTCTGTACATAGAAGATATATGAGAAAAAAAATTACTGGGACCTTTATCAACGCAAGTAGAACCCAAAACAATGATTGTTAAAATTGTTGTCTGTTTGTCTGTTTGTCTGTGCGTTTGTTCACGCTAATCTCAGAAACGGCTTATCCGATTTAGATTTAGTTTTCACTAATACATTGTGGTAAGCTTCACTTAACATTTAGTGTTTGTTTCATGTCAATCGGTTCATAAATAAAAAAGTTATGCCAATTTAAAGAATCACGTCGAACATTTGTTAATTTACTACGAAACCTGATAGAAACAGAGACTTTAACAGGTTACGGAATAGCTGATAGCGTTTTTATTTTTCGGATTCCTCTCGTTCTAAACAATCTTTCGTTTAGTTTTAAATGAGTCCAGTTTCCAGTGAGCCTATGTTTCGCGATGACAATTAATAAAGCCCAAGGTCAGACACAACTAAAAGTTGTGGGTGTGGATCTAAGTATTAGCTGTTTTTCGCACGGTCAGCTTTATGTGGCTCTATCACGTGTTAGCATTCCTAGCAGCCTGTATGCTTTGATCCCCGATGGCTATACGTCTAATCCATACATCCGTACACCCATACATATTATATAAGGCTTTATCCTGACTGACTGACTGACTAACAGACAACGCACAGCCTAAACTGCTGGTCGTAGTGACTTGAAATTTGGGGAGAGTGTTTGTCTAAATGTCTAGAGGTTGTACTAAGAAAGGATTTTTTAAAATTTAATTCCAAAGTGTGTGAAAAGGGATGAAAACGATTGTATGAATTTTTAACTTACAGTTTTGAAATTTTGTTATGGAATACTTCTATTTAAATAAAAAAATATCTTTATAATTTTATTTTAACAGGGGTGGATTTAGAAGGGTGAAATTAGGGATGTAATATTCTATATAAAGATCTTTAGCTTTTGAAGCTAGCGACTTAAAATTTGCAGGGAGGGAGAGGGAGGGAAAGGAGGGAGGAAAAGGAGGAATTGAGGAGAAGGAGGAAGGGAGGGGAAAATGAGAGGGAAGTGATGGAGAAGTGAGAGGAAAGTGACGGAGAAGTGACGGGGAAGTTAGGGGGAGTGAGAGAAAAGTGAGGGGGAAGTAAAGGAGACGGGAGAGGAAGGGAGGGGGAAGGGACGAGGAAAGAAAGGAGTTCTCGAATGGTGGAAAAAAGAAGGGGAAGGGATAGGAAGCGATAGGGAGGGAGAGGAAAGGAGGAAAAGGAAGGGGGAAGAGGGGGGAAGCGAGGAGGCAAGGAAGTGGAGGAAAGGGCAAGAGATGCTGGAGGAGGGGCAAGGGATGCTGAAGGAGGTGAAGAGGAGAAGGGGGAGGGGAAGAGAGGAAGGAGGAAACTGTGGAGAGTGGATAAAAAGGGCGATAGGGAAGAAGGGGAAGGGGAAAGTTATTGTAGTGAAAATTTGCCTTGTGTTGTATATTGTTTTTACGAGGGATATCTTTAGGTAGGTGAAAGAGGATTTGTATGAATGAGAGATTAAAAATAGTATGAAAAACAATATAAAAATGTCTATTGAAAAAAAACGACATTCACGCGAGCGAAGCCGCGGGCAAAAGCTATCTATATACATAAAAGCAAAAGGTCACTCACTCACTCATCACGAAATCTCAGAAACAACAAGTGCTAGGAATCTCAAACTTTGCATGGTCGTTTCTATTAGGATATAGGTGCTCACTTAGACGGAATTTTGCGAAATGCATTCCCTAAGAGGGTATAAAGAGGTGGCAAAGTTTGTATGAAACGTCTATAGTTTTTATAGTAGGATTACCAAATTACTTTGAGATACTCTTTTTTTAATATTCAGAAACCACCCTTAATAAGTGGGAAAATATGAGTCGCAAGTTTGTGTGAAAGTGGTTTGTCAGTTTTAGCGGTAGCGGGTTTAAGCTGGATTCGCCATAGAGACGGATCATACTGATATTTATTACCGATACAATGTACGATTGCCAAAAAATCAGACACGCAATATTCTCATAGAGGCACCTATCTGAATTTTCACGCGAACGAAGTCGCGGGCAACAGCTAGTATTTAATATATTTCACTGGCTTTATTTTAATTAATCTGATTCGTTGTAATTTTTACGAAAAAGCCATTTTATATTCGTGTTTCAATAAAATGAAAAAATATATAATAAATTAAAATTTATAAAAAAAAAATTATAAAAAATTTATTTCAAAAATTTTATAATAAATTTAATAATATAATGACTTGTAAATTAAATTTATAAATAATTTTACAAAATGTTTGAGATTTTCTAAAAATTAGAACTTCATCTATACATATAATAAAAATGTAACCGATCGCTGTCTGTACATGGAAGATATATGAGAAAAAATACTATTGGGACCTATATCAACGCAAATAGAACCCAAAACAATGATTTTTAAAATTTTTGTCTGTTTGTCTGTTTGTCTGTTTGTCTGTTTGTCTGTTTGTCTGTTTGTCTGTGCGTTTGTGCACGCTAATCTCAGAAACGGCTTATCCGATTTAAATATGGTTTTCACTAATATATTGTGGTAAGCTTCACTTAACATTTAGTGTTTGTTTCATGTCAATCGGTTCATAAATAAAAAAGTTATGCTAATTCAAAGAATCACATCGAACATTCGTTAATTTACTACAAAATCTTATAGAAGCAGATATTTTAACAGGTTGCGGAATAGCTGATAGTGTTTTTATTCCTCGGATTCCTGTCATTCTAAACAGTCTTTCATTTAGTTTTAAACGAGTCCAGTTTCCAGTGAGCCTATGTTTTGCGATGACTAATTAAAGTAATTAATTAATTAAGTAATTAAAGTAAAGGTAAGACACTAAAAGTTGTGGGTGTGGATCTAAGTATTAGCTGTTTTTCGGTCAGCTTTATGTGGCTCTATCACGTGTTAGCATTACTAGCAGCCTGTATGCTTTGATCCCTGATGGCTATACGTCTAATCCATACATCCATACATATTATAAAAGGCTTTGTCCTGACTGACTGACTGACTGACAGACAACGTAAAGCCAAAACCGCTGGTCGTAGCGCCTTGAAATTTGGAGGGTGTGTTTGTCTTAATGTCTAGAAGTGTACAAAGAAAGGGTTATTAAAAATTCAACCCTTAAGTGTATGAAAAGGGATGAAATCGATTGTATGAAACGTCTTTATTTTTTAAGTTACAGCTTTGAAATTTTGTTTTGGAATACTTTTATTTAAATAATAAATACGCTCATAATTTTTTTTTACTGGGGTGGATTTATAGGGGTGAAATAAGGGATGAAATATTGTATGGAAAGATCTTTGCTTTTGAAGTTGGCGACTTGAAATTTGGAGGGAGGGGGAAGGGAGGGGGAGGAAGAGGAAAGGAAGGGAGAAGTGAGAAGTGAGGGGAAAGTGCGGGGGTAGTTAGGGAGAAGTCAGGGGAAAGGGAGGGGAAAGTCAGGGGGAAATCGACTGCCTCTGTATTTCGGTGGTACTGTGTATGGACTGTGAGGTCGCGGGTTCGATTCCCGCTCAGTGCAAATATTTGTAGCATGAACATGTCTATTTGCATTGGTCTGGGTGTTTATATGTATAATATGTATCTATTTACAAAAATAAAAGTATTTAAGTATGTTTATCCGTATTCTAGAACCCATAATACAAGCATATAATATGCTTACTTTCGATCTAGAAGGCGTTGACCTCGCAGCATGTGTGGAACCAGCTGAGTATCCGCGGAGTCATTGTGTGGGTGGTGTGGGTCAACCCGCCGGCCAGGGAGACCCGTATAAACGGTGGTGCCGCTGGCCGCCCGCGGCATTGTACAAGGGCCTAATTAGACCTAACCAAAAAAAAGAGACTGCCCCACCAGGTTGCGCATAATCTCGGAGTGGTTCGTCGTGCAGGTTGGTGACCGGATAGTAGGACCCGGCGACCATTTTCGAGACGGTACGGCGGCCTTTTGCGAGCAGTCCGTATCATGGAAGCCCGGAGGCCTAAGACCCTTGAGCCTTTACAGCTGCGAAGAGACATCGCCTCCTCAACGGCCGTCTTCTATCGCCTTTACCACGGAGAGTCTTCTCAACAGCTCTTTAAATTAATTCTACCCTCTCCCTTTTTATCCAGAACGACACGTGCGGGACTGAAGTGCCACCCTTTCACAGTGGAATCTAAAGGGTCTCGAACCAAACGGTTCAGCACTTTATACTTTTGTCGCTCAATTAAAGCCTGGAACTCTTTACCAGCGCATGTGTTCCCACCTAACTTTCATCCTGGGACTTTTAAGCGAGGCGTGAAGAAGCATCTCACTAAGCCGCCATAGTGGAGGCCACCGTACCAGTAGTTTGGCTTTTGAAATGGTGTCCACTGCTTCTGAATTCCACTGACTGTTTACCATCAGCCAGAGTAGAGGCACTTTGGCAGGCTAATATAAAAAAAAAACTTATAGCGTTTTTATTCCTCGGATTCCTTTCATTCCAAACAATTTCCCGTTTAGTTTTAAACGAGTTCAGTTTCCAGTGAGCCTATGTTTCGCGATGACAATTAATGAGTGTGGATCTAAATATTAACTGTTTTTCGCATGGTCAGCTTTATGTGGATTTGCCACGTGTAAGTAATCGTAGCAGCCTGTATGGCTTTGATCCGCGATGGCTGGTAAAGATTTTTCTTATTCACCTAAACGAAGATGTTTATAATTCAAAACAAACCAAAAGATATATCCAAAAAATGCTGCCCAAAATCAGTATTCCACGCGAACGAAGTCGCGGGCACAGCTAGTATAAAATACATATCCAAAAAGTTAATTTTGTCTTGACTTTATAAAACACTGGGATTCTAACTTCATAACTCGCGAGAAATGATTTATTGGTTTAGCCTTGAGTAAGGGATGAAATCTTTTTGATAAGGGCACAATAGGGAATTAAGGTGGGAATCGAAACTTGACACCATGTTGTATATCGGCGTTCGTGAGATAACCCGATTTACTTCGCAAGACATATAGATACATTTTATTTTTTGGTGTTGGCAATTTTTTTTAAATGGCTACTTATTTTTAAATTAATTTGATTTAAATTTTTATTTATTTTTATAGTTAGTCACTTTTAATGTTCAGTACCGGTCGAATTAAAGATTGTCTACGTCACAACAAAAGAAGTTTTTTTGTCGTTATAATAAAAATGATAATTTTCTTTTAACTACAATTTATGTTTAAAATCAATAAGAATTACGTGTTTAACGATATAATGTAAAATTAATAATGTTCTTTTATGAAGTTTAACTTAAAAATGGCAGAGCTAAGTTATGAGTTATACATAATGGACTAACTTCGTACATTACAATGATTCCACGTATTATTGTGTGTCAAATCATATGTACTTTCTAAGTTTATCTTGGACATTTCTGATTGACAGTGAAGGAAAACATCGTGAGGAAACCTGGACTTTAAAGTCTGAAATTGCCAATCCGCCTTGAGCAAGCGTGGTGATTAATGCTCATTCCTTCTCTATATGAGAAGCGGCCTTTGCCCTGCAGTGGCACAGTAAATAGGCTGGTATTATATGTTTACTTTAAATTACAAAATCAACAACACACTGTACCATGATAAATATGAACCTCTAAACCCACAGTGGTTTCCAGCTATCCGTGAAGTCAATACCAACGTATATCTGCATATATAGCTATTGTAGAGCGTCAAATAACTCTGCCCTCAGTTTAATTCCACTGTGGCGCTAATTCAAGTTTTCCAGATAAATTTCTCGCAAACTTTTAGAATATATCGTGCCCCTCAATCGGGTTTCGAACTGGAGTTAATTTTGAGTTCGGGTGTGCACGCTTGATAATTTTATTAGGACAATTCTTGGAATATAAATAATGACATATTTTAATAATTAAAGTTTATGAGATTTTGTGCTATAATTTAGTTAGGCAAATATAAAACATATTTGCCTTTCGATGCTATATTTGCTAAATGTCAATAATGTACTAGATAAATATTAGAAATACATATGAATTTTAAACCGCAATGGTAATAATAATACAACAAACCTGAACTATAAAATTAGTAATGGACCTCACACTGAGAAATAAATAATCGTTCGATACATCTAATTTGTTTTGTCGCAGCAGTTCTAATTCTGATTCAAGTATAATGATCAACTAATTTCCAATTCCAAAGTCACTTAAAAGTTAACCCAGGAATGTCCTTACTAATTCATGGTCCTATCAAAAACTTGTCTGTCTTCGAGGCGTGGAGTTGGAACCTTTGAGAATCTCCGAATGGTTATCGACGTCCTGATTAATTAATTGGCCAAGACTTTGTAGATAAGATGCCGTGTAGTTTTTGGAGCGTGATTGTTATCAAACGCTTACAGAAGTGTTATCTATGGGTTGGGATTGTTGAATAGGTAATTAATGGGTGGCGTAGGTTTGAAAAGGCAATCGGAAATTTTGAGGTCTGAATGGTTTGAAATTTTACACGATTAAGATATGGGTGGTTTTAAATCTATGGCGTTATAATTAGAGCATCTGGAAGTGACTACCCTTTATACATTCTGACGATCGCATATGCTTATGCGTATGGTTATGCGTTCTATGTTATGAGTTCTAGTTCATGTTCATGTTCATCATTCTTCCTCGACCTATTTCGTTCATGACGACCTCTTTATCTTCATTCTTTTGACGTTGATGTGCTTGACCAAGCTAACGTTGCTGATCGCGCACATTGCGGGCAGGTGAGCACACCATTGTGTTTTGACTGGCCTGTTGGCCTAGTGGATAGTGATTCGACTGCTAAGCCGAGGGTCGTGGGTACCATTCCCACCCAGGACAAATCTTTGTGTGATGAGCATGATTGTTTGTTCTGTCTGGGTGTAATTTATCTATAATATGTATATATTTACAAAAAAAATATGTATATATGTAGTATATCAATTGTTTAGTACCCATAACACAAGCAATTTGGGGCTAGATGGCGCTGTGTGAATGTGGTAGATTATTATTGTTAGAGTAAGACCATATCAAGCTGTACCAAGCGGTATAAACAAGTCTTAAATTTTACTTGAAGGCATTCATTCAACTGTTCTTTGCCTTTGGCTGAAAAGATGATTAATATAAATAAAATGTAATCTAATTCTACCTATATTTTAATCTTTTATCCCTCTGTGGTTCGGTGGTATTCTGTACAGATTACCACGCAGAGTACAGTTCGATCCCCAGGTTGGGTAAAGTGATATTGGGTATTTCTACTAAAAAATTCTTCAGGGATAAAAAGCGTGAAGCTATTTATGTATGTCTTAGAAAATGAACAACTTTATTGTTTTTTTAAATGTTTGTAACCACTGACTTCAGTAATCTAGGATTAAGAGAGATGAGAGAGAAACCCTCGCGGGCATTGAGCTGTGACACTTGGGATCTGCTAAATCTTGGTCTTGTCTTAAACTCCAACGAATTTAAGTACAAGTAAAATGGAGGTTTTATATAAAAATTATCCGCTTTCCTGAGTAACAAAGCGGGCGCCAAAATTAATCTGTTTAGGATTATTACCCGGTATATAAAAGGATATTAATATTAGGTAGTAATATGTAAGCAGTTTTGTTCCATTCTTTGTGTTTTATTTATGTTTTTTTTGTCTTTACGTTTTATAATTAGAAAAAATAATTAAATAATAGTTATGATGGGCAACGCATGATCGATATTTCTGGTATTGCAAGCGTTCATGGGTATCTGCTTACCATAATGTTTGTTGTAACCTTAGTTGAAGACAACTAGGTCGTAACACTGAAGATAACCATAGATTATATGTTAAATTTATCACTATTATAATTAAAGTGCCGGAGGCCCAGTTTCCCCCCTTTCCTCTTTCCTCACCTCCCTCATTCCCTTCCCCTAACCCCATTCCCAGCCGCCATAGTGGAGGCCACCATACCAGCAGTTTAAGACGATAGCTATTGGTATGGTGGCCACCTCTTCTGGATTCCACTGACTGCTTACCATCAGGTGGGGTGGAGTCACTTTGGTTGGCTAATATATATAAAAAAAATAATAATAATTAAAAAACAATCTTTCAAGTACTATTGTCAAGTATAAAGAATCAACGTAAGATTCTGCGTTTAAATAGAACCAAATTTATCAAACAATCTAACTGATAATTATTATTGATCATTTCAGATTTTAAACTTAAAATACAAAACAACACAGCTCAATATAAAATCTCCCCATATTAACATTGGAAGCACCCAGTGAATTATGGAGGTGAATTTGGAATATATTAGGGGTAGTAAGCCGCAACGTATGGAGTGGTTACGGCAATGTGGTATTTAGAAATAACGTTTGTATCGTATTTGATTCCTTGGATTTAAAAGGTATGGGTTCAATTCTGTTTATGTTGGTATCAACTCGTGCCTCATCATCATGTTCGTTTTTATATATTTTTTTATGTTTGCTTACTTTACTGCTTTTGATAACACACTGTAGCACAATTTTACAAAACGAGAATGTATAGTAGGAGTGGAAATCTGGCGACCTGAAACATAGGCTCCGAGCCTAGCTTAAGCACCAGTCTTCTACAATATATGAACTATGTAAATTTATCGAAATCATATTTGTGTATATTATTGTCATAAATAAATGAACTATCTTATCTTATCATTTCTGTCGAATGGCTTCCACTTGATAAGCTTTAATATTTGTCAAAATTGCAATGCTTTGCTGGAAAACTGGTGATCGCAGTGGTGATATTCTTTTCACAAGACAGAGTAAAGTTTTCATGTGTTAGATTTTTGTCAGCTTTCTCTTGTAGTGTTTCATTGTTATTTAGTTGACTTAGACTTAAGCAACAACCATGCAAGTATATTTTACATCAGTAATACCTAGCTTATTTCAATGACTATCTTTATATACCTGGAGTCAAAATCAGAAAGTTTCTGTAGATTATGTAATCTTCTGAAAATTTCTGTAAACAGACACTTTCTGATTTTGAATTTAGTAATAGGTAGAAATAGAAATTAAAATGCTCCTGGTGCATGTAAGGCTACTTATTATAAGTCTTCTGTCTTATTTGATACAAATGGCAATAAAACGTGACTATGGAACACTGATACTTACCTACTCAAAAAACCAATAGTGTTGTTGCAATTCAAAAAAATACATACACAGTCCTATAAAAATATTCTCAGGCACTCAGAAGATATAACTATATAAAATATTATTTTTAAATAAAGCGACCCTTATAAAAATATTTCGGCGAACATATTAGTAGAGTATGGATAGATTTGCGACCTTCGACCCTCAAGTAAGGGTGAAAGTCGCCCCCGAGTTATTGGAAAGATATTCAACTTTGAGTGCCATTTTGATTTAAAGATCTCTTGGAAAAAACGACGATACCGACATTATTTGAATTTATTGCAGAAAACAAAAACATGTTATTTTTTGAGTAATTAGGATGCTTAACAAAAATCACACTTATTATTATTTGAGTATGTTCCCTGTACAACTTAAATAGTAAACAAGCTTAAGGTCTGCCTAATGATAAGTAGTTTAGACAATTTTTTACTGAATTGTAAAAATAATGAGAACACAACGAAACCGTTACCGATCATGAGCCAGAATAGATCGAAACATTGAAGACAATTTTAAACTTTGTTACCAACAAACTTTGTTTGACTGGCCTGTTGGTCTAGTGGTTAGTGACCCTGACCGCTAAGCCGGAGGTCGTGGGTTCGATTCCCACCCAGGACAAACCTTTGTGTGATGAGCATGATTGTTTGTTCTGTGTCTGGGTGTAATTTATCTATAATATGTATGTATTTACAAAAAAAAAAAAAAAAGTATATAAGTAGTATATCAGTTGTTTAGTACCCATAACACAAGCAAATATAATTGCTTAATTTGGGGCTAAATGGCGCTGTGTGCATGTGGTAGAATATTATTATTATTATTATTATTATTATTATAACAACATAAGATACACATTTCCAAGTGTTTTACTTTGTCTTATGCCTCTTTTCCTCTAAGTTGTATAAGAAAAGTATATCTTAAGTTTTTAAACAGGATTTGAATCTCATAAATCTGAAACTAGGTCAGTCATGGTGTAGAAATAGGTAACGGTTTTTAAACTACAAAAGATAAACCATATCTCTATTATTTTCCTTCTGGGGCACTAAGTGAAACAATTTATCATAAGATATAATATGTTATCAAGCATTTTACAGACGATGAAAAAGCTGTTGTTATTTATATTTATATAAATAATATTCATTATTTAGTGGTGATGTTTATCGTTACACAGCCTTGCCTAGAGGTTCTGCTACTAGATCTATACTTATTTCAATAAATCCTTAGCGCCCTGTATCTTATCTTATGTTATCAAATCAATAATTATATTGTTTGTGAAAGTAAATAGCGCCTCTAGTGTCTACTTTAAAAACTACATTTTATCGTTAAGATTGTAATGACAAAATAGTAATTAATGAAAACACTCGAGGCGCTGTTGCTTGCCATACAAACATTTTACAAAATATCATTATTAGTTTAAAAAACGCACTTTAATTTATATTAAAATTAAAATTACGGTATAATACATATTGAATACAACGCCAACATTTTATAGTCAATTTATAAGAATGTCAATAATAAAACCATAATTGCACCATCATATTTTTTTATACTGTCCAGCGAAGTCCGGTCATTCTTCGCTTCAACTGAGCGACATGACAAACCGCTAAAATGGGGGTATACATCACTCTGTAGAATGAAAACAAGAGGGGCAGAGCTTATAAATTGCTACAGAAATATTACGTATTTATTAGGGTTGCTACATACGACAAAGTCGAAGATAATTCAGGTATTTTAGCTTAAGTCATTCATCGTGCTATTTACAAGCTTTTTAGACATATATTACTAGATTTTCTGGTTCATGTTTCCGGTCATTCATCGTGCTATTTACAAGTTTCTTGATTATCTTACTCAACTGGATCATGGACTTCATTTCTAAACTTTTCGGTGCCATCTGTCATTATGTTCGTCATACTATGTGCTTTGCTCACTGCCGTTTTAACGTGCTCATTCCCTGAGCTGTCAGAAACTTTTATTCGTTACTGTCTCCAAGTATAATCCTCTCTACAGTTGGTTGTGTGACAATAACTTTATTTATGCGGCACATAGTGAAAGGCCACAAATGCTTCAAATACATTATAATATTATATTTTACTATAAACTATGCTTATACTAATATTACGTGTAACTGTCCACAATACGTCAAACCCTTCTCCATTATCAAAATAACCGAGTTTTAGTTAATGGAATTATGTCAAATACTAAATCTAAAGATTGCCTACAATCCTTACTAAGCAAAGCAATAAAACCAGCTATTATGCATCTCATCTAATTTGTTACAAAAAAACTTTTACCGATAACCAATTCGGGTTTCCCCAATTCACTCTTATTGCTACTGGACAATGATAGAAAAAAGTATAAAAAATCAAATTTATGACCAATCCCCTTTTGCCCTCATTTCCTTTTTCCTTACAATAAATTATTGTCATTGGTAACCCTACCGTCAAAATAAAACATTTTCGCTTTATAGTTATCTTAAGGAAATTATGTAGTTTCTACATAATTTAAAGTAAGCCAAGTAATATAGTAATATTACTTGGCTTACTTTGTCGTAAACAAAGGATTATTTTAATTTCATGAAGAACATTTTGTTTTAAAGCAAGGTGGCTTTTGTGTGCAACTTCACTTGTCTGTTATTTTGTTTTTGACTAGAGTTCTCTCAGGCTACAATGTTCGTGCTGCCTGACTGTACTTTTTATATCAATCTTATGTTAATCATTGCTCGAACCACCGTCTCTTAGTCCGTGAGTATTGTTAGAGACGAATAAGGGAACTCTACCCGGTATAATACTAATTAACATACGTTGTCATAAATTTAATTTATGCATTTGAACAAAATTAGCAAAACATCCTAAGTCATGAGTATTGAAAGCATCAGACTATGAAATAAGATAGTGCTTGTGTACAACTGCAGATAGACTTGGAATGAAGCCAAAATCCGTGACAGTAACCGTCGATGCAACAAACTGAGGATCATAGAGGCGAGGCATTGTCATTTGTTCACGATGCTAACCAAAATACAAATATATGCTTCAAAACATTATATTTCATTTTAAGAATATTTTGTCTCTGATATTTCTGATGCTGTATTGACATGTCTTTCTACAAACGAGATTTTCTAGGTTGTTCCGTATTTATTCTATGACGTCTCATCCCATTTCTTCACTCATCTCAAACTAGTATTCCTAACTTATCCCATTACATATTTTCTTATTTCAACCCAAATACATCCGTGACTCATCCCACATCAAATTTATGTCAAATATTACCAAAAATAGTATGGATAACAAATCAACGCCTGCCTACGTTTATGTATCCTATCTTTTCATAGTTGTACAGTTTTTCTTTCATGCCGTGAATGTCAGACGCACACAACTCCGTGGAGCTGTGTGGAGTGACTTATGAGGTTCACTCGAGGGTCCTCATGAGTTAGGTGACACTAATAATATACAACTTAGGTGGCATACACTCCATCTAATGGCATTACCGTAGTCAAGTAAAAGAGATTGAGAAAAAAAAATACGAAAATACCGTGTTTTGCAGAAGTATAAATTCATATCAATAAAAAAGTAAAATTGCTCAATCGATCTGATTAATTCATGCCAAAACCAACAAAAGTCCACTATCAAAAAGAATATAAAATTACACCATAATACAAGCTTAAATCTTAGAACAGCGATTCCCTAAAGAAAATATATCCATCAAGACATATCTCAAAACACGTTGCTTCAAGAATATCTTTCTTATCTCCCTTAACAATAATCTGCTTACTTAAATTTATATCCGCCGTGTCATTTGACAAATAATTACAAAAAACGAAATATATCTTTTGTCAAGGTACCATTGTTGTGTACTACGGAGTCAAGATAAAAAAAATAATTACATTTTCACCACAAAAGCTTAATATTCTTTTATTAACTTCTGCTGTATAAAAAAGGTTTTTTGCTTTTATTTGTAGCTTTGTACGGGATTTGATTTGGCCTTGTTTTGCAATTTAATTAGTAATGAATCTGTGTAGTTTTAATTAATTTAATGTTCATATTTTTATACAAGTATCATTATAAAGAACGTAGGTATTTTATCCAATAGAATAGAAAAATTGTACTGCGAGTTTTCTTTTTAGATAATTTTCAGTTCAACCAGTTATATTACTAGTACTTATATGAAGTGGCTATCATCTGCCTGACCTGGTTTTAGCCAGGGCAACCTTATTCTGGAAGACAAATGTAAGAAACCAATAACTGGATATCTGTCTGGTAATTGATGGTTCGAAGTAGGATACCACGGACTTTGGAATTTTTGCTATGCTTGACCTAAACTATATATCGACTAACTACGACTGTACTTTACCTAAAAAGGCCTCTGTCTACTAGTTTAAACTACAAAGCAGACTGTACTTTACCTAAAAAGGCCTCTGTCTACTAGTTTAAACTACAAAGCATAGTAGGTATATTACATTTATCAATTCAATTCAATTCAAATTATTTATTTCAGGTAATAAAATCCATAAATTGTTAGTAGAATCTTACAAACTAATGGTCAGTAGAAAATTAACATTCGACATTTAAATTAATTAATTATTTTGCACACATAATTCTTAATTATTGGCGAATAAATATTCTCCGTAATTGTTTTTATCTATTTTTTATATCGTTCAGAAAGTCTTATGAAACTTTTTTCCCTTTTAAAATGACTTTTCTGATGTTATACCTTACGATTCACCATGGTTAATACTATCACTCCCTAAGGAGGATCTTTCAATACTTCGCACAGAATGGTTCAATCGCATTTTTGTTGACGACTGTTCATGTCCCTTAGGAAAGGTTTATAGGGATGCGTCTTCAAACGCCGGGATTTTATCCAGTCTTATGCCGGGATTACTATTTGTGAGGTTAAATTTTGCAAGTCAGTTTCATGTTTGTTTTATATGATTAGTGGTGGATTAAAATTCATTCAATTTGTAGATGTAACTTTGAGAGTAATTGTAGATGATAATATAATATTACTTTAATTTTAATTAAATTTTATTAAAATAGCGTTAAAAAAGTTTATTATTGAATAATTCAGTTCATATTAATATGTTCGCTATGGCTATGTTTTGGCTTCAGTTCACTAGCAAAGTATTATTAATATAGTAGACTATAAGTCCGCCTTCTCTTCGCTTTGGTATCAAAAATTTACCCGCTTAATTTATTGATTTCTAAAGGTTAAGGATTTTTCAAATCAGTAAAGTATATTTTTAGTTAAATTGTTGCAAAAAAGCCAACAAACATACAAAAAAAACAAAAAAATCTCTTTATAATATTAGTGTAGACTATTCGATGTTTTCCAATACAATTATGTATATTGATAATAAAGTACACACAAACACTTGAAATATTACAAATTTTATGTCAGATGGGAATCAAATTCACAAAACATGTCATACCTACTCCTAAAATTTTAAAACAAATAACGTAAACATGGGATACGGACGTAAACCCGGGGGATTTCGCTTTCACAACACTATCTGTACAGATTTCAGCGCTTCCCTTGTATCAACGAGATTCTCGTAAATTGATATGTTGTGTATACAGAACTCATTTTGTTTCCGGCCATGTCTATGTTCTGAAACAACTGATTATTTTTTTTGTAATACGTATTGAAAGGTATAAGACAAAAGTCAATAAACAAAGCACACAAACTTTATTATCATAAACGATTGAATGCATCTGGTGATTTATAAGGTTTATAGAGAACTGCCATTGCTCAAATTGCTATGCCAGATACCAATTTGCTACGATAGTATTATGGTGCTGGTACTGTGTACGGACTGCCACGCTGAGGTCGCGAGTTCGATTTCAGTTACAAATATTTTTGTGCATGAACATGCATTTTTGCTTTGAACTGGGTATTTCTATGTATATAATATGTAAGTATTGACAAAAAAAAGTATTGTATGTTTATCTGCAGTCTAGAACACAATCACAAACTATAATCTATGCTTAATTTGTGTCTAGATAGCGTTGTGTAGTCGTTAAGTTATTATTATTGTTTTCATTTAACAAAATATTCAAGTACCTCAGCAGGGACAAGGCCTTCGTTATCAGTTTCAGTTGCGACTTCACTGATTGGTGTTTACTTTGTCTTGTTTAGAACAACAATTGTTAATGTTCTGGATTGTTATTATCCAAAATGTTAAGTGGGATTTAATAATTCTCTTGTTTGACGTTCCAGAATTATGTTAATGATGAGATGAAGAGATTTTGGTAAACAAGCATCTTTTATTATCGTCACCTACTTGTATATCATTGAATTGTAAAATAATAATTGAATTTAAAATTATTATGATATGGTAAGCTCTCTTGCAATACAAAGTTTGTTCACTGACTATTAAAATTAATAACAACAATACAAACTTGTAATGTTCTACGTTTAACTAATGTAAGGTTTAAAAAACTAAAATATTTTATTAGCCTCAAGGCAAGGCATGGACGTCCTCTTACTGCCTGTGTGATTCGGTGGTACTGTGTGGATCGCGGTCGCGGGTTCGATTCTCGTTCAATGCAAATATTTGTGTGCATGAACATGTCTATTTGCATTGGGCTGGGTGTTTCTATGTATAATATGTATGAATTTACAAAAAAACGTAGATACATACATAGATCATCACTATAGGGTAAGATTCTTGTTGGTAGAACTGATGCAATTCCCGCTACTTCTCTTGGTCTAGATCCACCTCCTTTACATTTACAACATGATAGCAGCACTAAGATCTTCATAAGAATCTTTAGAACGCCTGTTACCCGGGGTTGCTTTCACCCAAATCTTAATATTGCTTAAATTCAACTGGAGATTTAAACCCTCATTGCTACAGCAGTACGTATTTTGCAACGCAGTTAAATCTTGTATACTTGTCACTTTAACACTTCAAACTTATACTAAGCACTGCAAAACAAACTTATTTATACTATCTACAACACTTGTATTCTAAAAGCAATAAGGTTTCTTTTTGATTTAAGAAGTTAAACCAAAACATACTTATTAATACTATAAGAAACACTTCTATGCTATAATAATAAGGTTTCTTTTTGATTGGCAAACTTTTTGCAGTCAATTTTATTCTTCTATAAGCGATTGTGCTAACATCTGTCGGTCGAATAGTGTTATTAATGATTTAGTTTCCAGTGTTTCTTCAATCATCATTCATACATCCTCATCACACCAGCCTGTTATTACCCCTCTGCAGGGATAGGCCTCTTATATAGTTTCAATAATACAAATAATAGAGCCATATCAAATTACAAAACAAATCACGCACTGATAGTAGCTACTTGTTTACAAACAACTCAGTTATGATAAAACAATCCTATCTTATCAATAGTTGGAACACAGAAGACCAATAGCCCGTATAATTCTTAAAAAACAAGCAAACGTATTGCACTTGATATAAATTTCTCCTTTTCCGTTTCGTTACCTCCCCTCATTCCCTTCATTTACCCTACTCCCTTTAAAAGTCAAAAATTCAAAAGTCAAAATTATTTATTCACATAGGTTAATTAAATTAACACTTAGGAACGTTAAAGATTGCAAAATGTCAGCCAATTGACCTACAGCCAGTTCGCTGACGAGGTAGAGCCATGAGGATAACTGGCAAGAAACTCAGGCTACTCTTTTTAATCGCCAGGTTATTACAATTTTTGTATGTTACGATTTCAAGTAGCATGCAAAGTGACACAGACAATATACTTAACTCTATAGGTAATTAATTACAGCTCTTTATGTTGTAAAGCAAGAAATAAAAAGTAAAATGTGTGCTTTACAGGCTGTCTCAATTCGCATATTGCTACAAAAAGGTAAAGGCAAAAGGTTAAGGTAGTTGATAGCCGTTTCGCAGAATCTCTGATATTGAAGTAGTCCATGAACGATTGTTATCACTTATTATCAGGTGGGCTCTTAGCTCGTCTGCCACTATCAAGTAATAAAAAAAAAGTCTATCCATACAATGGCGTTCATTTTCACATCTGGTGACATTTGGCGCCCGACTAATTGCACAGTGTGTGCCAGCCTTTATTCCACCCCTTTCAACCCCGATTGCTTAATTCCAGCTTTTTAATTACTGCCTGCAGCCCTACATTATTGTCATTCAATTATTAACTTTTTATTTGTATTTTTAAACGGGGTTGACTTTTTAAATGGTTAGGGTTGTGAGGTTTGTAGTGTTTGTAGGTGTGAAGAGTAATTGCCTCTATTTAATGATTATTTTTTTTTAAATGCAGGAAAATACATTATCATAATGTCAAACTTGTTTATTTGGCTAGTTAAAAAAACGCTATGCAATTTTATCAATTAACCCGAACGTTATTGCGCACCATTGTAAACTATGTTTATTAAATAGTTTTATTTTAAAATTCTTGATAAACATTTTTTGCCATTTCATATTTCGCAATTACAATGCGCGCATCAAGAAGTTTGAAATTTAGTCAAAGGGGTAGAGAATGATCATAATAGTAAAATAATAAAACAAAAATATTAAAGGAAAAAACGTCAATAGCGTAAACCTAATGAGTTACGGTCAAATTTTAACCAATGGGAAACAGGTAATCATTTATCAAACCACAAAATAAGAGATAAGAGCACAAAATAACTCAAAATTGAGAAAACGTCCGTCAATTTAATACTTTAACTAAGTGGCCTAACATAAATAATTCTAAGACGAACAATTATTTAGAAGCAAGGTCCGTACGACTATATTATATAAATTACTCGATGTGATGGTGCAATGAACGAGATTATGGCGATCTGTCATCTAATTATTGCTAAGCCAAAACCTCTTAAAACGTTAGTTCATTTAGAGTTTAGTTTAGTAGTTTGGCTTTTTGAATAGTGTCCACCACTTCTAGATTTCACTGACTGCTTACCATCAGACATAGTGCAGTCACTTTAGTAGGCTAATATAAAAAAAAAAAAGAAGAAAAGACTAAAATCTGTAAGTTTTGAGTGGTTTATCTGCTTAGTAGATAAAAAGGCTTTATGTACCATATATGAATGTCCACCATACCACCACAGTCAAAGTATGATGACTTTGTCTGTGTAGTAGTGAAGTACCAAGTTACTATACTTTATGGTCACCACCATCGTCTGCTTAGTAT
The DNA here is from genome assembly GCA_963082885.1 of Parascotia fuliginaria. Classification (NCBI taxonomy): domain Eukaryota; kingdom Metazoa; phylum Arthropoda; class Insecta; order Lepidoptera; family Erebidae; genus Parascotia; species Parascotia fuliginaria. The sequence continues at coordinate 9,511,044 of OY720197.1, forward strand.
TAGGCGAGTCGAGTTATATGTATATTTTGCTAAGATAGCAGTCTCCGAATCTTTCGATCACCATAATTACTGCCGTTACTATGGAATCTCCTCCCTTTGGGAACACCTGTGTCAGTGAAAGGCTTCAGGTTAATAATGATTATGTATGATTGAAGACAGTTAAAAGAATAAATATAATTGTACTTCAATAATACCTTTATTGGTTTGCCTACGTCTTATTTTAATGTATAAGCTGTATTAATGTAACGTTTCATCAAAATCCATTTAGTAGATTTTGTGTGTAAGAATGGGTATCAAACATCCGTCAAAATTTTACGTTTTTAATATTAGAAGATTTGAGAATATTTTATATTCACCAATGAAGCTGCTGCTACAGCTAGTAATTTAATAAAGCTCCAACTTATAAAGTTAATACTATTTACTAATGAAACACAACTTATTAGTTAAGAGGCTCTCAGTTTGTCTTTCAACTAGTTTTATTTATTTTGTAAAATAAATACTAAATAATATCAATGCTTTAATAAAAGGTTGTATTACTTATTTTATTTATACTAGTATTGTAAAACTAGCGTCTATTCTTTGATTTTGCCTGGGTGGACCATTTTACGTAATATTTGTTTTAGCTGTACATTTCGTTTCATAGATTGAGTATTTTTTGGGATTTTGTATTTAGTAAGTAGGTGAACTATTTCAATTGATTTTAAACCTGATGTCAGGGATGACCCTGATGACTACCTCACTGTAGTTAAAAATTTACAGTCTGACATTATAATTACTCGTGTAGATTTTATGATAACTGACGTGGCGCGCAGAGTTGCTTCTCTGATGTGGCAATAGGCAGGGCACATAGCAGAAAGGTTCTAAAATGGCGACAACGAACCGTAAACTCCAGCGTGGGTAGAACCCTTACAAGATCGGCTGACGACCTTATAAGGGTGGCAGGCAACCGATGGATAAGGATGGCAAATGATGTTCCTTTTAATAGTAATAATTAAAGATGTTAATAATTTGAAGGTTGTTGCCTTATCTACTTTACTTTGCCGTTTTATTTTATGTTTAAAACGTTCCATAGCTATAACCTTACCTATTTTGTACCCTGTAAATATATTTATGTAAATATTTCAAAGTAATGTCATTTTCATCTTCTATAAATCTTCAATGCCGATAAAATAGCGTTTTCACAACAGCTTTAAAATCTGAAAATGACGGTTGAAAATTTGCTTGCTTCGATTTTCTATTGAAATTTGACTTAATATTTTATCTCACAATATTTTTATAACTTATGAAAGTCTACGCATCGACGTCGATGAAAATGAATGACAGATAAAAGTCATGAAGTCAACACACTAAGGGGATGTTTTATAAGTACTAACGTGTGGAAACCAGCTCTTAAGCACGAAGCTGTTGAGTTTTACACACCATCAGGCATTTCTTTCAAGAAACCATATGTATGTTAGTTAATTGTACACGTGTGAGTTCTGCGATTCAGATTTTACTCGCTTGAGTTACTTTGTTAAAAGAAAATAAGTCTTAATCTGCTGTTTGGAATAGCTTTAGTGATAATGATAATGTTTTCTCTAGTGATATGTCTTTCAGTAGTATTCTTTAGTTTATCCTTTATTGTACGCAACATAGATACACTTAAAACAGATTAAAATAAATAATATCTGCAAAGGCAAGCTTAACTCAAAATTGAGTTGGTTCTCTTACAGCAAACCTTTGAGTGGCGGTAAAGTTAGAGGATAGTAGATAGCTTTTGGCAATTGACCATTAAACTGATCGCGAGATGTTCAAATTCAAATTCTTTATTGGTATAAGTATAAAATGATAGCTCATATTCCTCCAGCATCTATTTCAACATATACGAGTATACAAGTGACCGAATAAATATGCATTGTTACATTTGTAACACAAAATAAATGTTAAATAAACAGACATCCGTTCATACTTTGAACCACAAGCGGCTGCAGTAGAATACGTTCCTGATGGCCGGTTCTGGAGAAATGCCAGCAATACGGACATACAACGAATAGGCACATATTTAATATTTGTTAATATTATAAGTTATAAGAATTTGTGAGGAAGTACGCTTTGTAAATTTTGTACTGCATTGCGTTTATGATTTGAAACGTAAAGATACTTTAATGCAGGGGACAAAAATGGACAAAAAGGCAAAATACACCACTCATCCATTCATAACCGATAGTAAAGTTTCCAAGTTTTATTATTGATGACAGTTCCAATAGGTTCCATTTTACAGATCCCATTGGAAACTTACAAGGTCCTCGTTAAGGATATAATATCTAAGTTTTAAATTTTGGGTTTACAAAATGTAAACTTTGTCTAAGGTGGAAATCAAACCCGCAATATTCGGCAGGGACTACCTTAGCAACGAAACCATATTACAATCAAACGGATTTATTTATGAAAAAGGTAAACTCAAATAAATTTTGATTATTATTACCAAAGTTACCATTAGTAATAAAATTAGCATATTTAAAATTTTGTTTTCAAACTGTCCGAATAATTTGTCAAGTTTAATCAAAGGTTATTAAATAAATAATTTTCAATGTAATTACAATATTTTATTTCTAATTATCTACCAAAGGAAATGCGAAACTAACGAAGTAACTTGTTCTTTTGGGTATAAACTCTTTTGTTTCCCAGCGAAAAAATGTTTTATTTCCATTGAAGAGGGTTAATATTTTAATTATATCTTTGAGGTTATTCTGTGATGATAATTTTTCCTCGTATTTTTAATTTTATAGCTGTCTGCAATTTTTGTAATTAATTTTTCGTTTTGGTATTTTGTTATGAGGGTAGGATAGCATAGCTGTATTAGAATATGATTTTTTTTGTCTGTTCATTAAAGAGATGCAAATTTTCTATTTGTCGGGGACTTTTTACGTATTATATATATTTTTTTTTTTTTTTTTATATTACAGCCTACCAAAGTGACTCCACCCCGCCTGATGGTAAGCAGTCAGTGGAATCCAGAAGTGGTGGCCACTATACCAAAAGCCATCGTCTTAAACTGCTGGTATGGTGGCCTCCACTATGGCGGCTGGAAATGGGGTTAGGGGAAGGGAATGAGGGAGGTGAGGAAAGAGGAAAGGGGGAAATTGGGCCTCCGGCGCTCTCACTCACCGAACGAAACGCAGTAGTACGGATACTACTACTCTTAAGTTGATCTTCTATGAGAGGGTAGTACTTCCCCGGACGATCCGGCCCATTCATGCTGAAATCAGCGTGGATCTACTACAGTCAAATCTAGTTATAGCTCTTTGGCATTATTCCAATTACTACTAAGATACTTGACCTATTATTAAACTTTTGCCGGGACATTTAGTTTTGCATCTGCAGGTTGAAGGATGAAGATCCGTGTCCCCAAATTTTATTTTTAATTATTTTGTATAAAACATTACTGAACAGGATAAGTTTTTCTTGTAGGAATCAGTCACCTGTAAGATGATTTTGATGAAGCTCAATACTTATTTATTATCAGTGTAGTCAAATGCTTAAAAGCAATACTTACTAATTATTTACAAAACTTTAGTCAAACTGTATAAAATAAAATAGGGAACCTTAACAAATTATTTTGTTAAATCGAGATTTTAAATGAACAGTATAATAAAAATTTACAAAAAAGACGTAGTGATTTTATATTCTGCATTTGGAGCTATTTTCACTGGTTTAATAATGTTATATTGATATAAACGTGCATTTGATTTATTAGAATATATTCAATAATTAACCTATTAAATTTATGATCCGTAAAATATCAGATGCAAGAGGAAATAAAGTTAATTTATGACACTGTCACCCCTTTATGCGTTTCCGAATATATTAAACTGCATTCATATGTTATAAATAAGTGACTTCGTTCTATCGACGTCAGGTAAATCATTACCGTCAATTTGGACGAAAACAATTTGATGTCGACGTTTAACTTTGTAAAGATAATTACTATTGTTCATACGTGCGATTTTAATTAACTTTACAATGGTGATAATATATAAATACATTTAGATGCATTTAATTGAAATCAGTGTAATTTAAGTGAAGCAGAGAATGCATAATTTTGAAGATTTTAGACGATAAGTAACTACAGCAACTTTAGAGGTATTGTTGTGTTTGCTGGTAATGTTATTAGCAGTAGTATTTAACGTTCCTAATCAAGTTACTGTATTGACATCAGTAGACGTTTTGTATGCTATAAATATGTCATTTTTCATAGCAGGGGTAACAATAGGTAGAAAGCACTTTTTGATTAGGGCATAGTTCTTATATATCCAATTTTGCTAACATAACTAATAAAAGAAGAAACCCTATTAAGTTCAAAAGCAATCTCAACTACATTTAATTATGATAAATAAAGCAACTTGTTCAATAAATGAGATTTGAAACTAATTGCTGATGATAAAATTAACTTTTTAAAAGAAATTCTACTGTAAACACGTGTTTGTTAAACACACGAATTTAAAAAACTTATAGTAACCAATGAAAATAAAACTGACGAGGTCTGTTTCAGAATGAACCAAATATTTATTTTATGCTTTTTACAAACAGCATGCATTGGAGATAGATTTAATGATAAAGGCATTCTCTACAGTAAACCAATAACATAATTCAGTGGAAATACTTTTGTAAAAAATAAAACACGTTTTATTGTTTCTATTTGATGCCCATGATAGCCGAAATGCAAATGAGCCATTTGATAGTAAATCGTAATTGTCATTGTCTTTAAAAGTTGATTGCCCAATTGTCCACCAGTAGGAATAAAGGCAAGCAACTAACAGAATACCAGAATACCGGGTAATCGGTAGCAGAGTTACTTGCATATCTACCGTTAACAACCTGCCTGAAAAGTAGTGACTATACTGACTATGGCTAACACATCACTCTGGGTGAAATTAATGTCTTGCAGCATACGACTAAATTAAAATTAACATAATTATTCAAATAATATTTAGGAATCTTGCAACAAAATGCAAGTAAGTCAAAAAAATCGATGAACCAACCGCGCCAAGTTTGGAGGACAGTAAAACTAAAAATTAAACAATCGTTGTTGGTGAACTGCCAAGGATCTTTGTTCACGATGCCTATCTAGTAAAGTTGGCAATGGTCACTGTGAAAACGGTCTCCTTGACTTTTGTTGATTTCTTGATAAAAATTACAATAAATAAACTTGACATAAATTTGAAATTTTGTTTTCCTTAAAATTTGCCAATGAAAATTTGATTTCTATCTGTGTGAGTTTAAATTTGATTTGCTATCTGATCCTACATTTTTGAATATATAAATGTCGTATCTTGAATTTCTAAACAGTAGTCGTTATTTTCTAATAATATGACTGCTTATCGCAAACTTCTTTTAACAACCAATTGCAATTTTAGTATTTAAAGCATTTCTTCCTAAAGGTAAAGTACAGCAAAACCGAGAATTCCTACAATCATTTATCTAAACTCATATTTTAAAGAAAAATGATTTGATTTTTTGTATTTGTTTGTTATGGATACTCAAAATCCAAATTAAAAAAGTCTTTTACATATAGAAAGCTACAATATCAGCGAATAACATAGACTATATTTTTGTGCTATACCCACGCGGGCGATGCCGTTAGCAACATCTAGTAATACATAAAAGTACCAACTGTGTTTTGTAGTCCCAAGTTTTTATAGCAGCAAGCAAATAAGGTAATAAGAACATCGACTAACATGACGTCGAATTACAAGCAAGTGGTTGACAACAAAACGTTCTCGTTCATCGTAATATTAAACGTAAATAATCTTTGATGTAGCGGCATTTATTTCAAGAGCAACTTCTGGGATCATTTTAATTAAGCCTCATTTTGGTGAAGTGGGTAATATTTACAATAATATTATAAAGAAATGTTATATCAAAGAATATGAAGAGCACAAAGCACATTAAAAATCTAGTGGTACTTAAATTCTAATTCGTAAAAAGCATTAATGGTCTCCACTCTAATAAACTAATATTACCAGCCTAAAACTTTCTGAAGTATGTCAATTTTATGTTAAGGTTAATTTGTATGAATCTAAACTTAATTTATTTGCGTTTTTATATTACTTTGAAGATTAGCTTTAACGTAAACTGAATGTCTCTTTCGCCAACAATCTGTTTGAAGTAGTTTAGAGAATTAGTATTGACTTTATGAGTTGTGTTTTCTGTTATAAAAAAGATGGCTTTATTTTAATATAATTTTATCTGAATATAACTTAGTTGATTAAGTTTATTAGCGTGCGTCTGATTAGTTGATCATTTTATTTTATTTCTTTTATTAAATTTCAAAAAAGTATTCATGTGTTTATCGGCATTCTAGAAACCATATCACAAGCTATAACATGCTTACTTTGGGTCTAGATAGCGTTGTGTTGTATTGTTTTTTGTTATTATTATTATTTGCATTTTGTTTTAATAGTTTTTAAGTTCTCTTAATGAACGTAAATATTTCAAACCTTAAAGATTTGCATAAATTGTTTGTTGGTAATCAATCACTGCAACCTATGCAATATCTGGTAAGTTCCTTGCGCATTGCGGTCTTGGATAAAAGCAAACTTGGCAATGTTGGTCCAAGAGACAAAATGGAGTTTAAAAATTAAACGTATTATTTAAAAGATTTATATACTGAGTTTAATTACTGCCTTTTAAATTAATTAAAACTTCTTTAATTTCTAAATATTATAGAATCAAGTCGATATTTTTATTTCTTTGCTAGCTTCTAAAGTATGGAAAGTGTTTGGATTAATTTCTACTATCGTTCAAATATAGTTCATCTATTTTAGTCGAGAAAGGAGAAATTAAAATATTTGTGAATTAGGTATGTTCTAAAAATGTAATATTACGAAGTTGTGGTGAGTACCTAGCAAGTATTATATAATTTACTCTACTTAATACATACAATAGTCTACAGAAATTTACTATTAAAATATTAGCATTAAATTTTCCATTGGTGCAATATGTGCATTCAAGTATGACCGTTTCGCCGTACTAAATTGTCCCCTACCTAAAGAACTCGAGTGAGGAAATGTAGATAAAATCTGTATTGATACAGCTCCTACATAAATGTCTACTTGAGACTCGTACGATATATCGTGCCATTGAATACGGTCCAATCTTGATGCCGATGTTTAAAACTTTATACGTTGTTTTGTATAATATCGAAAATTTTGATTTTTTTAGTACTTATTTGAAAAAGAGAGATGTAAATAATAAGGTATAGAATAAGGAAGATGAAAATTGCCAGGCACGTGGCAGGCAACCGATGGATGAGATTAGATGACGACGGGCCAAGGTAACAAAAATTGGGGGAGGCCTATGTCCAGCAGTGGAAGTGTTTCGGCTGATATGATGATAATTATAACGTATTAATTAATCTATATATATAAAAATGAATCCCTATTTCCCTTGGTCATGGCATCACGCGTGAACGGCTAGATCAATTTCGTTAATTCTTTTTTTGTTGTGTTTGTTATTGTCAGGAGCAGGTTCTTATGCAAGAAAAACTAAGAAAATTGCGCGGTGATTTAGAAAGTTTAAGATACTTAACCACCATATCATCACTACATAGTATAAAACAAAGTCGGGTCCTGCTGTTTGTCCCTATGTATGCTTTGATCTTTAAAACTACGCAACGGATTTTGATCACAGCATTTGTTTTCTTCGCACGGGCAATGCTACTAAACATAGTATAAACATTGCACCCGTGCGAAGCCGGGGCGGGTCGCTAGTGTATTATAATAATTCATTATCGTCATACCCGTTATTATCTCACTGCAGAGAAAGGTCTTCTCTAAAACATTAGGTGCCTTATTATTCTAATGTTAAACAAATAACTATATAGGTAGGTACTAACATTGGCGCTTTAAAGAGATGTACAGCAAAAAGCTTGGTAAGGGCTGCTTCAACCATTTATTTAAATTGCGTAAATAAACAGCGCCCCTAGTACATACTTTAAGAACTAAATTTTCAAAAACTGTCACTGAGTTACGTAAGTTAACCTTTTGGTCTGTCAGTCGTGACTCTCGAGAGATAATTACATTAGTGAACTCAATCGTAGCACTGTTTCGTTCCACGTCTGAGCCTTTTTACCCCAAATCTGCAAACCCATCTTTCAATAGAATCACAAACTCCAAATGGAAGTTGAAATATGAAAAAGCATTGGTATTTTTTTCGGTTTTTCCCTTTTTGCTCTGAAATTTATTTAGCTGTACCTTTGACTCGTGTCAATACATCGTGCGCTTGTTTATTAAAAGCCTTCAGGCTTGCCGAAATGGTGATTACCGAGTTAGGTACTTATTAATATTTGAATAAGGTTGATATTTGACTGTAAAAAATTTTAGGATGAACTAATATTTGAGTGTAAAACACGCGTATGGTTTGTTATGCATAAAAATAATACAAAAGCTACTTTTACCTTCTATTTTCATGCTATCTTTGAGATTTATTTAATATATTTTATAAATAATTGTCACTGGTACAATTACCCAGGAATTAACCCAGAAACAATTAAATTCAGTCTTCACCAGCAAAAACTGACACTGATCCGATTATCTTATTTTAATATTATAAATGCGTAAGTTTGTGTGTGTGTATGATACCACTCAGCGCCTATACAGCTAAACTGATTTCGATGAAAATTGGTATGCACATAGATTCTGTACCGGAGACGGACATAGGATACTTTTTATTCGGAAAATCAATCTGGTTCTTGAGTTACATTAATTAAACCATTGTTTAATTATATAATATTTGTAAGGGTAGATGCAGAAACTGAGATGCTTCTGTCAAAACATAGCCATATCTAAGTGTTAAAAACTTGTTTATTTGATTCATAAATTGAAGGTCCTGTTTTCTAGAATAACATTCCAAATAAAAATAATAAAATTAATTTACAATGAAAGAATGGGTAGTTATCCATTTATTTATAGCCTTAGTCAAAGCTTATAAAATCTTTCTTGTCGATGTTCTTTAAAGCCGCTCAAGCAACACAGAAATATTTATCTTTTTTTACAGTAATCTATCTTTCAAAGACATGAAAAAGGTTGAACTTTTTTCCATTCTTATTTAGTTAAGGTTCTGTTTATCTTCCTTGTTACTTCTCGCCATTATTCGTTCCTATTGTGCCTCCTGTTTGCGAATCTATACATTATTCTATCTATTTGGTTCTTCGAAAACCTTTTTTGACTAGTAATTTATATTTCTGGAAGAATTAATAAGCAATCAATATGCCAGTTAAAGCTAAAAATGATAACCTCATAGAGACTGCTTATTTTTGTAAGAATATTTTAGGTGAATTTTCAACAGTCAATCATGAACTGACTGTCTTTCTTGATGTTGTTAAGCTGGATACCTAGTTATTTTTTGTGGAAAGGACAAATCACTATAATGTCACAATAATAAGAACCTGGTAGGGTTGATATCAATAGTATCACATACATTTTCTATAGCCAACACATATTTTTATTCATGCTACACTTCAAATAAATGCAGATGGCGCCATATGCGTTTATTGTGCACACACAATGAATTATGAAGGCGTGCCAGCCATCTGCTTTTACCTAAACTGTGGAATATAAAACATATATATTTAATAATAGAAGTATAGTTTCTCTTCATGAGATTGATGGCTGATACAGAAATAAAATTACCAACTAAAACATTTGCATAGTAAAGAAAACCTGGATGCTTTACTAGCAAATGTGTTTCCTTTTAATATTGACCCTTGGTCGTTTAAACAGAGCGTTAAAATCATATCACTAAACTGCCATAGTGGAGTTCATGATACCAATTTGCTATGATTTTAAATGGAGTATCTCATTCATTTACTATATCATTGTTTTGAACGCCTGCTTGCCTGCTAAACAAGATTTGCCTTGAAATACTTAGCCATTTATTACTCATATATAACATAGGTATATCTTGCTATAAAGTGCTCTATGGAACACCACAAACGCATAGATGTATAGTAAGATTTACGGGCGGTCAGGCCCTGGTTTACTGACCACGATTTACTAACTAAGATTACTCTCGGACGACATATTATACAGTAAATGTAACCAAATTGTTTCTAGATTACGCCTTAGTTGATGGCGTTTAATTTATGGCTGTTGGTTTCGTATGGGTTATAAAATAAAACATAGTGTAGAATAAGCAAGAAAAACTAGAAACAAATGAAAATTACAAAATAGAGATTGCGGAATTTCGGATACTTATGGAAGTGGTCACAGTGTAATGTTACAACAAAATATGTTCTCAAATTTGGCTTGTTAACAGCTCTAGGTAAAAGACATACAAATCATTGCCTGCGAGAATGAGCCTTTTAAGATTGCCAAGAACCCCAGAAAATCGCACAAAAATAAAGTATATCTGGACTACCATTCTTTAAGCATGTTATGAAACTCAGGATTGCTTTACCTCGATTAAAATATTGTACAGCACAACTACACGCTCTTTTCTTACATTCTCTTAATCCTGTAAGGAGGTAATCTGACACGCTCTAAACTACTGACTGCAATCAGAAACTAAAGTCTAGTGTATATAGCTATTTTTCGTAACTAGCAGTGTTATGTCCACATCAACAAAAAATAATCTAAAAATTTGGTAAAAATTAAAGCTGCCTTGAAACAAAACCCACATACATTTTCTCCTATTTTTCATTTCAGTAAATAACGTGAAACGTAGTAAAACACCCCAAAATCCAATAAGAACAAAACAACCAAGTTTTCAGGAATAGATTTAAATAATTCTGTAATCCAATTGTGAAGGAGCAATTCCCGTGGACCCCCAAAACGAAAAAATACAAAAGGGTTCCGTCGATCGAAATGTGCCAGGTTAATAATGCAATTAGAAGTGCCGCTTGTACGGTAAAGGTTGGGAGGCATTTATAAGCTGAAGCGATTGTTGATATTTTGGCAATAGCATTTATGTTCTTCTAAAAAAAGGTTCCGATGGATATAGGTACGTTGCGTACATCATTTATTTTATTTCTTGCAAATAGGAGACCAGCACGAAATAAATTCTGGAATTGCTAGGCAGTTTACTATTTGTATCAGAGATTTGCGTTGTGCAGTGCGCCTTAAAAAGCTATATTAATTTGTAAGTGAGTGAAATTATAATAAAGTTACATTTTCTTATAATAAAATTTTGACTCGTTATTTTTAATGGTTTTTTTCCGCATTAATTCTTTTTTTATTGTCATCACGCTAATTGTATTTGCTTTTATATATTTATTCGTTAACATAAATACGTTAAACTTTGCAATAGTATACAAAATAATGTATTATGATAATATTTAGTACACAAATCACTTTGCGACCTGTTTTCTGATATTCCTAGTTATCTCTTTTTGTGAACTAACAAAAATATTTATTAACAAAATCGCTACCGCTTGTAAAACCTTTCCGCTTGCATTTAAACCCTACCCCGCTACTAAAAGCCACTTCTGACCGTGAGAAAAGGTAATTATTGACTTTTTCAACTTCCTTCCCTCCGACGCCTGGCCAAAGTAGATAAGGCTGCCTAATTAAAACTCCTAGTGTAGTTCTTTTCGTCGGGGGTTGGAAAGAAAAGATAGGTATCTTTTTGGCTAAAGAATTCATCTCAGTGTTTACGCGGAAGACTAAAAAGTTTATACTTCTTATATCGTACTGTAGCGTCTTGGGAATAAGGTTTATTGTCGCTTGTGACGTGGAGTTACGTTTATCTTGTTTAAACAATGCTAGTTATTAAAATATTTCCTTGAATGCTTTTAGTATTTTTATTAAAATTTCAAACGAAACTGACTGTGCTAAATAGATAAAGGCTAAGAAATCCTGATCCAAACTTTAAAGTTTAGTCTTAGACTCAATGAATCGAATCATTCAAAGTTTGAATTAGAAATCAGCAACATCTATTGTCATCAACTCATCATCATAATTCAGCTGAAAGACGACCACTGCTGGACATAGGCCTATACCAATCTGTTATTGTACCACTGTAAGTCAGAAAACCCGCTTCGTAAACACGAGGTAGTGGGTTCGAATCCAAACAAGTACCAATATTTAAAAAATTTCAAATCATATATATAGTTTTTAAGTTTATCTTGGACATTTTTCTGACTAAAGGTGAAGGAAAATATAGTGATGAAACTTGTACTTAAAAGTCTGAAATTGTCAATCCGCCTTGAGCAAGTGTGGTTAAAAATGCTCATGCCTTCTTTTTATGAGAAGAGGCCTTTGCCCTGCAGTAGAAAAGTAAACAGGCTAGTGTTATAAGTCAAAGGATGATCATATCCAGAGTATAGGCCTGCCTGAATGTTGCTATACCGTAAAATCAAATTAACCAGATCCCAGACGCAACTTTTGAAAGCATTTTCATTTCGCTTTAATGTCTGTATCCCATATTACAAAGTACATAAAAACCAAAGCCATAATAAACCGAATTCATGTCACGCGTATAAAAAATGATGTCTTGATATAACAATCAAAAGTAAAGTCTTTTAATCCTCAAATGTGCTTTAAAATCCATGACACAAAATCCGTACGATAAGTAGCAAGCTGTTCATAATTAAACTGTGAAGCGGCAGTTGCTTGAAGCCAAGTAAATACACAACTGATTACGAATTCACAAACGGTTCGAACATTTACTAAAGAAACTACCAACTATACCGTTTGGTCCCTTTTATTCTTCCTTTTCTAAAAGTTTGACGAATGTCTGGAATAAGTGATGGATGAGGAACCAAGTCTGGATATTAGGCAGTTCGGTCCATCTTTAAGTAATTGGGCAGCTGACGGTTTTATTAAAAAGTTTTGAAAGGGTTCACGATTGACTTGTTTTAGTTGTGTTTACTTGGCCTATGTTAAACAATATTATTATAGGTTATGATAAAAAAAGACTCGGTAACAGTTAACAGGCTGTTGGTAATGATTTTAGATATATTATCGGTATCTGTTCCATTAACAGAAGACCATAACCATTATTGAAATATTGTAAGCTAAACAATATTAATTTTCTTATTGTTAAACTTGGTAAAACTATCTATTTTTGTTTAGTAGTTGCTTGTGAAATATTTATCTAAAAATATACAGTGTCTCTTTGACTGACACTGTTTACTCTTAGAACTAAATTTACAGAACAAACAATATTTTAGTTTGTATAGTGATAGTAGATTTTTTTTATTGCTGACCAGTACAGACGAGCCAAACAGCCACGCATGGACGAGTCAGTCTCTGGCATTGCTCCTGCATTGGCAGGGACTTTGTGAAGCCACTGCCTACGGTGAAGGGAGTGGGCTAGATGAAGGGATTGAGGGATGTGAGCTCTCAAAATTAACTTAAAAGGTCATCGTGATGACCTAGTTATGGCACACGTCGAACTCTGACTTCTGGAATCCATTGACTGCGTACCATCGAACAAAATGAAGTTACTTTGTTAAGCTAAAAAGAAAATAATATTACTGCCAATATCAACATTACTCTATTAAAGTTTCCACCACTATATCTAATACATATTTTACTGTCATCGTATACATTTCCTCTAGCGGTTACCATAGCAACGGAAGCCATAATGGTCCCACAATAGCGATGGAATATGATATTGATGGCACATATTGTTCGAATGTTTTTCTATTGTTATTAGATACTACTACAAACATGTGGGTTTACGTGCTTTTTTATATTTCTTCATTAGTATAGTTACTATCTGTCACTACTGCAATTGTAATTGTCGTTTTATGGTTCTTACAACAATATATTAAAAAACAAAAAGTCTAAAACAAAGTGAAAAAAAAAACCCTTTTTTATCTCGTGTTGAAGCTACATTGAAATTTTATATACCCTATGTCACTGCCACAATCAATACGAATCTAACTACACCTCGTCCGTTGAAATCCATCAAGCTATTTAGGCTGTAGAGCGTCCCAAAGAAATAGGTTTACATACATATTACACATACATACATGCGCTCGAAAAATATTACCCTCTTTGACTTCGACAGTCGGGCAAAAATAAAGCAACATAATCTTTTCTATAATTACACGTCCTTTACGCCACCGATGCAGTCAATCAAGGCAATCCTTCGGCAGGGTTTTTGCTTTGTCTATAGGCAACCATGACTAGACATGAACATCTAAAGAAATGACAAGTCATGTACTGTATGCTTGTTTGCCATATTTTTTGTAAAAAAAGAAATATGATTAAATAAGGTTGGTTATATCGTTACGCGTTTTAGCAGCGCCGAGGTAGTACTTGCGTTTCAAAGCAGCGCCCGTTCAGTCAACGCGCAAGTACTACCGCATACAGCTCCGAACGCGCGCGCTCCAACGGCGCTGCCGAAACGAGTAACGATAAAACCAGCCTATGAGATAGTACTTGCCTTTAAACGTCACACACTTGAGCAGCGCCGTTCGGTCAACACGCAATATTACCGCATACAGCTCCAAACGCGCGCGCTCCAATGGCGCTGCCGAAACGCGTAACGATAAAACCAGCCTAATACCGCATACAGCTCCGAACGCGCGCGCTCCAATGGCGCTGCCGAAACGCGTAACGATAAAACCAGCCTAATACCGCATACAGCTCCGAACGCGCGCGCTCCAATGGCGCTGCCGAAACGCGTAACGATAAAACCAGCCTAATACCGCATACAGCTCCGAACGCGCGCGCTCCAATGGCGCTGCCGAAACGCGTAACGATAAAACCTGTCATTTGTGACCTTTGAGTTTTAAAGGTACAGAGATTGTTTTTAATTTATTTCACAAAGTATTTGTTTTAAGTTTTAGTCTGTATGTGACAGATTATTAAAATTAGTTTTAATTTTTTTTTTGTATTTTTACAGGAGATCTATGGCATTAAGATTGTATGTTATAAAAGCAATTTGATGTATAAATAGCTTGCCGCGGCGGGGTTTTACCCGCGTCTTTGCTTACTGCTTTGCTACCGTTGCCTGTAGCGTGATGTTACATAACCTTTAACTTTCCTCGAGAACTTTCAAATTCTTACGGTATTAATTTCTAATTTCTTACGGTAGTAGATCCACGCTGGTTTCAGCATGAATGGGCCGGATCGTCCGGGGAAGTACTACCCTCTCATAGAAGATCGACGTAAGAGTAGTAGTATCCGTACTACTGCGTTTTGCTCGGTGAGTGAGAGCGCCGGAGGCCTAACTTTCCCCCTTTTCGCCTTTTCTTACCTCCCTCATTCCCTTCCCCTAACCCCATTCCCAGCTGCCATAGTGGAGGCCATCATACCAGCAGTTTCAGACTAACTTCTAGATTCATACCATCACGCGGGGTGGAGTCACTTTGGTAGACAAATATAAAAAAAAAAGCTGGGATTAGCGCGTTTAAACAAACAGACAAACTCTTCCGCTTTATATAATAAATATAGATAAATAAAATATTTTTTATTACAGTCAATCGTTGATAACAAAGTATACGGTAGGTATGAATTGGCCAGCTTATCAAACAGTGAATGCTGAAACGCATTTTTGTCCGACTGCATAAGTGGATGACGGTATCTAATGTTTCGCGATCGTAGATTTGTATGTATGTCTATTTCTTTGACACGCTTTACACCCTAAATGGCTCAATGGATTTTAATATATATGAGACGTTATTAGATTCGTACTAATTGTGAGTGTCATAGGTTAAACATCATTGCAAGGTAGCGAGTTAGTTTTAGGCAAATTCAAATTCAATTTATTTGCGAAAATGTGGTACAAAAGGTGTTACAAGTACATACAGAGAACAGCACACATCGCCAATAATGATGGCATGCAAATATTTCAAAATTAAATCAATATGTCATACAATATTACACTTAAATAATAAATTTGTGGCACTATCAAGATGTCAGGCATTTTGGGTCATAATAATTTCAATGTTAAAAATATTAGTAAATATCAATTCAATGTCAAATTATAAATTTAAAAATATTAAAATATATACAATTTCCACTTTTATTATATTGCATAGGCAGGCGGGATTTTTGTTTTAAGTGATATATTTTGCTTGTTTGTATATTTATTTAGGTGTATATGTATAGGTAATCATTCCATTATATATAAATTGTTAAATAGAGGCGTTTGGTCCTCGATTTAAAGGCGATTATGTGTTAATTTTTCGAGGAATTCAAGAAACTCTTTATCCATGACATGATGTTTTATACATAAGTATAACTGATCAGAAACGTTTTATTTATCCTTGTTACTTCGATTTAAAACCGGAACAAACTCAGACATATTGGTTAATACGGTTTCAAGTAAGTACGCAAAGTTTTCTCAACACAAAGTGTGACATAGACCGCAACAAAGCAGGTTCCCACCTTTGTGAACTGAGTAATATCCGGTTACGAACCGCAAGACAGAAGAGGATGGCGAGTTGGATAAGTTAAGTTTCATTTTGGAAGCTGTTTTTGGTAGAAAAACTAATTTTGCTTGCGTAAATGGAATTTGGAAGATTTTCATTGTTGAAGACAGCTTTTGCGTACAGTTTGTGCTAAAAGAAATTAGATCATGTTAAGCTTATCATCATGCACTACACACAACGCCATCTAGACCCAAAGTAAGCATTTTATATGCTTGTGTTATAGGTTCTAGAATGCGGATTTACATACTTAAATCCTTTTTTTTGTAAATATATACATATAATACATAGAAACACCCAGATCAATCAAATCAAATCATTTAATCAGTTTAAATAAAAGTACAATTTTTAGTGGCCTTATATTAATACAAAACAGGTATAATAATGTTAGGTGCCTGTACTAGGAGTATTCCTGTATCACAGGCTGTTTATGTGCTAATCAATGCAAATAGACAATCTCATGCACACAAATATTCGCACTGAGAGGATATCGAACCCGCGACATCTGCGTGGCAGTCCATACACAGTACCACCGAACCACAGAGGCAGTCATCAAGTTTACCAACTTAGATGGTTTTATATTTCTCCAAAATCTTTATATATTATGAAATTTTAATTGCTGTGATGCTAAAACCAATAAACCTTTATTATATTCTATTCATTTTGGAATTTGTATATCACACAAAAAGTGCCTAAACGGCTGCACCAATTTCGATGGAAATTGGTATATAGATTTGGTGCCGAAGACGGATATAGATAACTTTTTATGCCGAAATGTCTGGTTCCCGAATTATATTAATTAAACTCATACCTATCATTTTTCGCGCGGGCGAAGCCAGA
The DNA here is from genome assembly GCA_963082885.1 of Parascotia fuliginaria. Classification (NCBI taxonomy): domain Eukaryota; kingdom Metazoa; phylum Arthropoda; class Insecta; order Lepidoptera; family Erebidae; genus Parascotia; species Parascotia fuliginaria. Next base: position 9,528,247 of record OY720197.1, read on the forward strand.
ACACGCAGCTAGTGTCCATATAGTTGTAAACTTAACACTATGCACACTATTCGCGCTGCAAATTAGAGAAATTTCGTCTTATGTAAGTCCAAATTTGTAATAGTGTGATGGACTTTAGAGTTAGTTTAATAGTTTGTATATATCTTGTAGTAAGTAATGTCTATCTGACCGCTTCGTAAGCATCTGTAGGAGGCTTTGACTTTAGGTAAATGAGATTTGTATGCTATTCGCTTAAGCCTATGTCTTCTATTAAATCTTAGCGTTTGTATGAATACTAAAGTTTTGGTTATAATTTGTTACACTTAAGTTCATCACCCCCCTCGAATGCCGAAAAACTTCGGCCTCCTAAAATTTTCGCCGCTTTTCCATGCTTAAGCTACTTTAACGAAACGGTTATACCTAATCAAATTCAATTTTATTTATTTGAGAGCATCTGAATGACACTTATGAACGTTATAATAAGGTATCAGTGTGGTATTCCTGCACTGAAAATGTAGTAATGATTATTTACTTATTTCTGTTCATTCTAAAATAACCCATATTAATATAGACTTGTTCATGAGTATGACGCACGGGCTAGCCGTGTCTGATACAAAGGACGGTGCTTCTCGATACCTGCACCGCACTGTAAGCAGGTTTCTTCTGTCCCTGAAATCATAATCTCGTGTATCTTGGATTCTATTTCCAACGTTTTTACATTTTATACCTAGTAAAGTGATGCCCCATTATCTCCAGGTCTGTTGCCAATATGGGTCAGTTTTAACCCCACGTAGTAAAATATTCTATCTATTATCCAGTTTACAGCCCCCAAATTACACGAGTAGGCGAATCGCAGATTTTTTTACCATCGAACATTAATTAAAGTAATAACTCGACGTCCCCTAAGATTAAATTTTAATTTACGACTCAGCTTTTTAATACGGAACCCCTAAATTGCGATTAATAACAATTTGCGGTGTTTGAATTAATGAAATAATGCCGTTTGTTGATAAAGTCTGTTAAACTAAGCTCTATTAATGATGAATAGGTATACTTTTAAATTATGATTGGATTTTTATTGTGAGTTTTGTGATAACAACAGAAGAGTAACTTTTTAATTCTGTTGCTTTTCCGTCTCCTCTCACATCCTCTGGTCCTTAAAAAGCAACAAATTCTTTGCAGTCAACGGTTAACACTTACATATAGGTTTTACAAGTCGGAAAATCTGAGTGTTTTCTTTGTTCCCAAGTTCATACAACTTTAAGAAATCATCATTTCAAAAGTTGACGTTTCTCGAAACTGAACTTACGTTTCTAAACTATTTATTCCAAAATAAAACCAGGTATATAATACTAATCAATTAACTGATTATTTCTTTTTGTTACAGCGCCTCCAAATGCTGTGGAGATTACCAATCATCCGCCAAGTTCCAAGCTCGAAGTAAAGGAAGGCGAGGAAGTGTCCCTGGAATGTCTGGTGAAGAACGCTAAGCCAGCAGCTCGCATCGTCTGGTATCGAGGGAATGTGGAACTGAAAGGAGATAAAGGTTAGCAAAATATTACAATATATCATATCAATGTTTATAAGATTTACTTGGACATTATTAACAGATATCATGGTAACAGCAGTGGCACTGTGACTATGATAAACCGTTCTCTTTGAAAGAGACCCTTAACTAATAGTGTATGACTTCAAACTGATATTGATAGAACTGAAGAAGAATATAGTCAAGAAACCTGGACAAAAAAATAATTAAAAATTTCAAAAGTCTAAATAATTAAGCATATTATAAGCGAATTAGACTTAATAAATCGAATAATTCTTTGTCACCTACACTAACATTGCAACACCCTTCCAAAAGCAGCAGAATATTTCAAAACCCTCTTTCATTACTCGTTCAACTGGTATAAAATCAATACCATACCTATGATATTGGTGTTTCGCAAAATTCATATCCGAGGTATTCAACACGTCAATCAGCAACGAGATAACCATGATCTCCCATTAATTGGAAAGCCAGGGTAACTATCAAACTGTTATTGGATTTTTTAATCACCTCCTTTATTTACTTTGTTGTTTTTCAACTCTATTTACGTAGTATTTTCCTTTCGGCAAAATTTTTTTCAGCTCTTATGGTTTGAGTATCTACAAGCCATTACACTGCACCAATTGTTATTTACGGATTCGAACTGTTTAATCAATGTGACCTTTAAAAATCTATACCATGGTAATACTATCTATATATTACCGTGTCTATACTATTATATAAAGTGGAAGAATTTGTTTGGTTGAACGCGCTAATCCTTGAAACTACCGTTCGGATTTGAATAAAATCTTTTTATTTATTTATTAATTGAGTTAACCAAAGATTGTTCACACAAATACATTTAAACTTAATTGCTAAAGAAAATACATTTACATGTGTAACAACCATTTACTAGCTAACTCCTCGTGCACAATAGACGGATAAAGTAGGTACAAATTTGTTTTATACTAAATTATTAGTATTATTATTTTTGCGTGTGATAGCTCAGTTTTCACGGAAGCTCATAAGTTATGTAACATCACGATACTGGCGACAGAAGCAATGCAGTAAGCAAAGATGCGGGTGAAACCGCGCAACGGCAACTAGTGTATAATATGTATATTTTAGTGTACCTTGGACGTTACTAATATACGATAAAGGAAAACATTAGGACACCTGAACTTTTAAGTCTTAAATTATCAACTTTGGGAAAGCGAGCTGATCAATACTCATTTCTTCTCTAAAGAAACCTTTTCTTACAGATTTAAGATGGTTTAACAAAAGGTGGAGATAGGAATAGAATAATGAAGTTAAAATGAATTTATTGTTGTGGGTTGAGTAAAGAACATAAATAGGTTGAGTAATAAAAAAGGATGAATACGAAACAACCCATAATATCGATGTTTGCGTGTGGAGTTTAGAGTAGAATATGGAAACGACCCATTTAAATCCGTGAATTTTATAAAAGGCTATTATGGGTATCAGCACCACTTGTGTAAGTACTGCAGTTACATAATAAATCTGCCAAATAGAAAGATAGTTTCAAAAAAGAGACAAGTTTTTTTTTTATGATTCACACACATACGACTAGACATGTCCATCATAATATTCATAACGCAAATTCCGAACAACTAAAATATTCATTTCAATAAATTCAGATTTATCCGTAGCTTTCTATTTAAATATTAAATTCAGCATCATCAAAAACTACCGGAATCCGTTAATTTTCAGGAACAATAGCGATTTAAAATTATATAAGTTAAATTAACACTTGAATGTCGATAATTGGGTAGCCCCTCACTAATTGACTCATGGTTTCGTCTGCACGGTCATTAATTAAACAAGTTTTCGATTTCGATTTGCAAACAATCGCACTGTACTAATAACGACTAGTGATGCTAAATGTTCGATAGTTATAAATCAGCTAAAAGTTTTGATTGTAAGCGATTGTATTATTGGTTGAAGAGCAATAATATTTTTTTTTATTCATATTCAAATTTGTGTGTCAATATGAAAATAACGATAAGGCAGATCACTACTAGTCAAAGTACTGCAGAAGGTTTTTGAAATGATGATGACAAAAATTTAATAATTGTGTGTTTACTAAACTGACAAACGATTTTTTTCGAAGCTTATCATTAAATTGTATTTTGGTACGTCTGCAGCCAATTTAAATGTTTATAACGATCTACGATTTGGATTAAGAAACTTTAATTCAAATTCCTTAAAAGTTTGTGCCCGATAATTACAACAGAGCCAGGCAGCATCCTTTGTTTTACCACGCTATCGCACGATTGCGCGTTTCATGTCTCCAGTACCGCGTATGTTAAAGGGGTTGAACGCTCTGCTGGCGTCAAGTCATAGGCTTTATCTGTTTGCTGATGAATGGAAGTTGATCTTGTCTAAATGTATGAGGTATTGTGAGACGTCAGAGTGAAAGTTGTTATTTTATATATTATAAGTTTTTACTGTGTAATCAGTGTAATTAAATGTAATTTAGTCGTTCTGATTATAAATAAATAATTATGTACCTGAATACACAGTCAAACAAAGTATAGAAGATAATGACTTATTTTGTAATCTGAGTTCATAATTCGTAATTTATATTCTTAATTATACTCAAAATCTGCAAAAGAATTTATACTCATATTTTAACTTTTATAATTACAAAAATCATTCATGCATGTTATTATTATCGTAAACCCTATCTAAAATGATTGAGAACCAACTAATCTAAAATTCAAAATGTACACAATAAAAATGCAACCCTTCTCAAAATAATATTATACATGAGCTAATAGACTCTGTTTTAATTTCTCGCATATTAAACAATACTGACTTTGTCCCGACTTTGACAAATATTAATAGAAAAATGTCGATAACAGCACGTCACTTTTGCAGATTTTCGCGACATAAAATATTAGATGTCGATATTCATTACTTACATCACTATAGATCTGGTGTGATTAAATAGTGCTGGATGTGGCTTTTACACGGTTTTCTAACAAATACTATCACCTAAAGTGGAAGAGTTGTTGGAACGTGCTAATCTCTGGAACTACCAGACCGATTTAAAAAAATTGCGTATGATAGCCCAGTTCTTAAGGAAGATTATAGGCTATGTAAAATCACGCTACTTACGACAGGAGCAGATCAGTAAGTAAAAACGTGAAACCGCGCCGCAGAAAGCTAGTCACTAAATATCATGTTTCAGCATACGTACTAATGCATACATTTAATACAAAAAAAAAGAGATATTGTACAGTTAAACGATCTTCTACGTGCTTTTTATTTTAAACACAAATTCAGCACTAAAAGATGGGTACTTTTATACAATTAACTGATGAAACTAATATTTACGAATTACACAGTTTAATTTCGTAAAGGAATCTATACCGCAACCTCTTGTAGCAGCGACACGAATAGCCAAGGCAATCGTTAAAATAATGCTATTTAAGCAGTCCTTGCAAAAACAAAGCTAACATGCAAAAAATATTAATTAATGTCAAAAAGTCCGTCAGCTTAAAACAAACTAAAAATAAAAATAAGCGATTTGTACCGACGCTACATTGAAATTTTATATACCCTATTGCACTCCCACACTCAACACGAATCTAATGACACCTCAATATATTATAATATTTACATAATATACATACATACGCTCGTAAAACATTACCCACCTTGACGTCGGCAGTCAGGCAAAAAGTCACAACTAACGCATTGTCAGTTCAGAAACAGAAGACAATAAGCAGAAAAACAAAAGAATAGTACGGACATTAATTTACATCAATATTATAAGAGATGTCTATCGACACACATTCATATGTATTCAAGTCACATCTAGTATAATCTGTCAACGTAATAACCTTCAGTGACATTGACGCGACCCAGAGATACCAACGAATATTCCTGAACGAAAAAAAGTACGAAAATTGCCTCTCCCTCCCTTTTATCGAACATCGAGAAATCATTGAAGTTTTAATTTGGTTTTTTATGCGACTTATGAAGTTTATGATATTGGCTGGCTACGATATAGAGCGGAGTATTTTTATTTTAAGACTTTATGTGAAGGACTAGTATCTCGCAGCGCGATTACACCCGCGTAAATTTACATCTTTGGTTACTGATTTGCTCCCATCGCCAATAGCGTGATGTTATACAGCCTATAATCTTCTTCAAGAACTTATTCAAATTCCACTGGTAGTTCCAAACATTAACGCGTTCAAACAAACTCTTTTGCTTCATGTAATAGTATAGATTAATATTGAAAGTTGTAAATTTAATCATATAATTCATACAATTTCCATATCAATATTTATATCAATTTATCTAATAATATTTAAACAATAAAACAAACAAAATATGAGAAACAGATTACACCGTCACGTTAAATATTGACAATATACTTCAATAAGATTGCAAATAACGGGAAATGGGAAAAATATATTTTAGGGAAAATTTCTTTTACTCCATGTATAGGATAAGTATTTATTTATTAAAGGGTACTCAATCGTACTTGTTGTAAATATTAGGGTTGGGGACATAAAAGGTCAAATTTAACCCGTGATTCGTGTGTGTAGTAAAAGTTACTGCTTCTGACCCAGTGGGAGGGAACGGCCGAGCAAGAGGTGGGTTTTATTTCACAAAGAATTAAATATTTTGTGATCTATTTTTGTACTTTTTTATATAACTTTGGTAGCGAACAATACAAAACAAGATGGTAAATGGTAACAGTAACTTAAAACATACTATGGCTGTTTTCTAAGCATTAATAATAATAATAATAATAATAATATTCTACCACATTCACACAGCGCCATCTAGCCCCAAATTAAGCAATTATATTTGCTTGTGTTATGGGTACTAAACAACTGATACATACATATGATGATAAATACATACATATTATAGATAAATTACACCCAGACACAGAACAAACAATCATGATCATCACACAAAGGTTTGTCCTGGGTGGGAATCGAACCCACGACCTCTGGCTTAGCAGTCAGGGTCACTAACCACTAGACCAATAGGCCAGTCATTGCAGAAAGAATGCTTAGGAAACACAACCAAGTCGTGACTGATGACCTCGTAGGGCGAAGGGGATGAGGAAGGAAAGGGAAAAGGAAGAGCTCCGAGAGAGCGACATGTAATCTGGCTGTTGCAATACTTAACTTGTTTTTTAATACAAAACTAGGTATTCGCGGCGCGGTTTTACGTTAAGACATCTTTGGTTGCTGCTACGCTCCCGTTGCGTCGTGATATTATATATCTTATTACTTTTTTCAAGAACCGGTCTACAAAACGCAAAAATTTTTTTTTAAACCTGTCTATTAGTTCTAAAGATTAGCGCGTTCAAACAAACATACTCTTCCGGTTTATGTAATTACTAGCTTTTAAAGGCGCGGTTTAACCAGTGTCTTTGCTTACTTCTGCTCACGTCGCCAGTAGCGTAATGTTACATAGCATATAACCTTTCTCGAGAACTGGGCTATCATACACAAAAATAATTGTTCAAATCCGACTGGTAGTTCTAGAGATTAGCGCGTTTAAACAAACAAACAAAAAAACAAACAAACTTTTCCGCTTTATATAATAGATACAAAATGTGACGCTTATGTTTAGACAATTTAACGATAACCAACTATTCTCGCAATAGAGTTATCTGCACGTTAGAAATATTTTATTTATATAATCAGAATAATTCTCGTAACCTCTTGTAATTGTTTGTATGATCAGATTTAACTCAAGATCTACGAAACTGATTTAAACATCTATTTCACTTTTAGAAAGCTATAAATAGAAGGGGTACATGGGCTATATTTTATTATGTTGAACATATTTTTTCAGGTCTTTTTTTAAATTTCAATATTTTAAACGCCTTTGTATTTAAATGAAAATGAAAATGAAAATTTATTTATTCACATAAGTTAATTAAATTAACACTTATGAACGTCAAAGTTTACAAAATGTCAGCAAATTAACTATAAACCTAAATGATGTAATTTGTCACTATTGATTTGTGAGACAGAATGAAACTTTTGATACCGAAGCGAGAGTGGACCTTTAGTATTATACATAGCAACATATTATATGTATGTTGAGATAATAACAGCAATAACACAGATAAAGAAGCCTCAAAGGGTCGATGTTGAGACCCTGGTTTGTGATGCTGTAGTCCAAGTTATAAAATAAAGAGTTAATACTGATACGTACTTAAACGGTAGTAGATCCACGCTGGTTTCAGCATGAATGAGCCGGATCGACCAGGAAAGTACTACCCTCTCATAGAAGATCGACGTAAGAATATTAGTTTTCATACTAATGTGTTTTGCTTGGTGAGTGAGAGCGCCGGCAGCCCAAATACACCCTCGGTCCTCTTCCGTTTCCCCTTTCCTTCATCACCCCCTTCTCCGTGTTCGACAACGGCTTGGTTGTGTTTTATAAGCATTATTAATTCTGCGTTGCTTGGAAAACACATCCATCTCTATGAGTTACGGTTACCACTTACCATCAGGTATGCTTGCTTGCCACCAAAGTAGTATAGAAAAAAACCTATCATATTTTACATCTGCGCTGGAAATCAAGTGCTGTTTGGAGATCGTTTTTGACATAAAATTAATGAATTGTGAAATGTTCACACTCAGAGTTAGAGTTGGAGTCAGAGACTGCCTCCGTGACGCAGTAGGAGTGCAAGCGACTGCTGTGCATGAGGTTGTGAGTTCGATCCCCACGTGGGACTAAACTTTGTATGATCTATACACATTTGTTCCGAGTCTGGATGTACTTTGTGTCCGTTAAATGTATGTTTGTTCATGGTGCGAGAGTTGTCTTTTAATAAGAAAAAAAAAAGTTACCCTAAGTTTTGATCTTGTGAAGAAAGCGAATTCAACCTCAAGAACTGAACCACCCATAAAATTAAGCAAACAATGTCTTAACAAAAACTTGATGTATTGTGTGTATATAAATATTCGTGTAATAATTCATTTTATTCTGACGTAACATTGACTTGCTTTCGCTTATATTTTGAACTCACCAAGAAGACATTTGCGAACATTTTGTGGTTTGAAACCTTCTATTTATCGAAGCAGAGTTTTTGCGGGCTCCCAATGGTACGGCTTATGTCAAATGGAAACCTAAATGCGATGTACAGACAAAAAGTGAGGGCACTATCAGGGTGGAATTAAGGAGTTTTGTGACAGTGTAAATGTATTGTAATGTTTGAGTTTGAATAAAATTGCTGTCTTGATGGCGCAGTGCGTGCACCTATGACTGCATGTGTACGTGTATAAATGTTTGTAGCGAGCCTGAATGTACTTTGTGTTTGGAGACCAAAAGGCTAACTGCCACTTCAATTAAAATGTTTAAAAATATATCGTCAAACAATGATAAAAATTATCATGATCATCATATATTTCAATTTGATAATAAAGTATCATAAGCATCATACCTTATGATCAAAATGAAATAAACCCTTTGAGTTGAGTTTGAGTTCGGTCCATTATTATCCCACTGCAGGAAAAGGCCTCTTCTCATACTGAGAAGGCATGAGCATTGATCGCTACATGATTAAAATTACCGTGTTAATAGTTACTCTTCCACAAATCACAAAATATTTCAATAAGTCCAAATTAATCCAATCTCGCTTCCTAAACGCGTCGATACGGCAAAATCGGAGTACCCTCAAAATTTTCAATACCGTCAAAATATTCCGAAGATCGTCGCCAATTAATTTGAAAAACCGAATCTGTCCCCAACACGTCGTATACTTTCAATAACTTCGAATCGGGGTAAAATTTTCATTATGGCAATACTGAGAGTAAAATTTTAAATGGAGGTTAATTGAATTTGGAATTTTGTAATGATTACTTTTTTAATTTTAATTTTGCTTGTATGATTTTCTTGTACTTAATGTAACATTATGCAGAATTCAAGTATAATTGTAGATTCAATAGAGAATTAATGATAGAAAAACTGTAAAGATAAGAGTGGAAGTTTACTACAAATACATGTACTTATGTAATAATGGTCCTGCTTAATAGCGTAGCATATTCACGTAATCACATGATTTTGGACTTACTGTAATCTTCAAAAACGAAACACTCTTGCCTTATTACTGCTTCATCCTTTCATGGACAGTACTGTAGACACAATAATGTTTCATTGTCATCACGGCCATATATGTTTACTGTCCCGGAAAGTGTTAAACTATCAGTTGTTTTATAAAATATGCACATATTAAGGAAAATAGGACCATCAAACTGACTTACTCGAAACGCTACACCATGTTTGACTGCCTCTGTGGTTCGGTGGAACTGTCGGACTACCACGCAGAGGTCGCGGGTTCGATTCCCGCTCATTGCAAATATTTGTGTGCATGAACATGTCTATTTGCATTGGTCTGGGTGTTTCTATGTATAACTTGTATGTATTTACAAAAAAAAAGTATTTAAGTATGTATATCCGCTTTCTAGAACCCATAACACAAGCTATAATATATGCTTACTTAAAGTATAGATGGCGTTGTATGGAAAAAAAAATGTTATGGCATAATACATAGTCATGGCGTCTTGTAGGTTTTGATATCTATACATGACTGGCCTGTTAGTCTAGTGGTTAGTGACCCTAACTGCTAAACCGGAGGCCATGGGTTCGATTCCCACCCAGGACAAACCTTTGTGTGATGAGCATGATTGTTTGTTCTATGTCTGGGTGTAATTTATCTATAATATGAATGAATTTACAAAAAAAATGTATATAAGTAGTATATCAGTTGTTTAGTACCCATAACACAAGCAAATATAATTGCTAAATTTGGGGCTAAATGGCGCTGTGTGAATGTGGTAGAATATTATTATATTATATTATACAGGATAATATTAGAGATAGTAAGTGCTAACATAAAGAAAACGAACTCCCGTAAATCATTCTTTCTTTCATTTCAAAATACCTAATAACCTTCAAATAAACCCGAAAATGAATAACTCGTTTTCCTTTCTCATATAACTTTCACACCGTTTGATCGATACCCTACTGTGAGAACAATTACTGTGAACAGAATGAGCAGTTTATTACGACAAAATGGAGGCTTTCGGCAAATTCGCACTGAAATCGCGATGGGCCATGACGTCATTGTGTTGTGACCATGCTGCCGGTAATTACGGGATAATTACGGACTTTTGTGGATAAATATAGTGTAGTTTTACGGAATACGAACACAGAATTGCTATTTATAACTACAGGGTAGTCTTTCCTTTTGTTTTTTGGAGGTTGTAATTTAACATGATCACAATAAATACGTTTATTTTTCAAAGCGTACACTGCATTTAGACAACACATAGAGGTCTCAGTTTTGATCCCTAGACTGAGTAAAATAACATTCATTTTTTTTGATATATTTTCATTCTTTTGCAGACTGCCTTTGTGGTTCAGTGGTACTGTGTTTGGATTAGAACGCAGAGGTCTGGGGTTCGATCCCCGGGTCGGCTAAAGTGATATTGCGTTTTTCTGTCGAAAAATTCTTAGTATTAGCCCGGAGTCTGAAATTGTGCCCAATATATGACAACAGGCTTTTCTCCCTGTAACATGGGACCCAAAATAAAATGGCGAAACTTGGATGGTTAAACATCTCGCCTACCTCTTCGAGGATAAAAAGGCGTCAAGCTTGAAGTGTGAACGGCTTTCGGCCGATATGATAAAGACGATTAGCTCGTAATCTAGAGTTGGGTGTTTCTGTTACATGGGACTTAACAAAATGTATCAAGAAACATAATAAGTAACGTGTAATGAAACGTGATTCAATTTGTTCAACAGTTTCAACTATATCCCAACTTCATCGCACTCTTGGTTCCTCTACATTCTCAACGGGATACTGTCAGAGCCTAGATAGCTTAAATTAAGTACAAGCATCCCCCAGTGTGTGATCACACCTTAACAACGACATAAAGCGTTCATTTTAAATAGTTATGTTAATGTAGAAGCAGCTTTATAATAGTTCACTGACTGCTTTTACGTGTTAAGTTTTAACAATAGTTTAAAGTTTAGTCGTGTTTGTTTTATTTGGACGTTTAATAAGTGCTTTAGGTACTAAAATAAATAGTGATGTATGAGGTATTTGGTTTAAAATATAAAACCGCTTTCCATTTCCATTTCTTTGTGGATGTCATAAGAGGCCACTAAGGAAACGTAAGGTAAAGTGCGTTACTTAATACTAAATACACACACCATTCTGTTTTATCAAGCATGGTGACTATTGAAAACTACTGCCTTCCCACATTGGTCTTTAAATTGATTTTTTTGTTTAATCATTGTGACTGATTTTGAGCTGTTCTTATTTATTCACTACACGTTACCCGTACATTATTGTATGAATTTTACAGAAATTGTTTATTTTTGTTACAGTATCTAAAGAAGAAATCAAAGAGGTGGAGAGCAGCAATGGAAACCCGAAAGGCATGAGATACACAACAGTTTCAAGGTGGGTACATAATCAAAGTTAAAATTGGATTCAGAAACCAAAACAGGTCACTGGCCTACAGTCATCTGCGATACCACATCTTGCAGATCGATAAACCATTAACGGCGTTTTATTCTGTCAAATGTGAAACTGCTAATATTATTTTACTCCTGTGCAATGACCTACTTCTTCCTTGTCCACTTCCTTTTTCTTCCCCTGTCTCTTTCTTCCTTATGCCTTAGCAGCAACGACTTCTTTGTGTCTTCTTAACATTGTGTCTACAATTCCTATAGATACAGCCATGACAACGTCGATATTTTTTTTTATCAGGTGGGCCATATAATATCTAATAAAGTATAATAAAATAAATTACAAAATTACCTCTAGCAAAGATAGCATCGATATAACTGGCTTACTCCTTAAGGATAACAACAAAAAACTTGAAGAAGCACATCAAGTCTTCACTATTATAATTGACAAGTGGTCCTGTCTAGATACGGGTGGACAAAAAGTAGTATCTTGTATCGTAGGACGAGTGCAGTTATGACGTTTTAGAAACCGGTTAAAATACTTTGTTTGGTATGATAGTCCCGGTATATGTGTATCTAAGCTGTGCAGGATAATAATGATCTAATTTAAGTCATTGGTATTTTGATATGTGAAGCTTTTGATCTGTGATCTGATTTTTAGTGTTGTCTATATTTAACAGCATCATTTTTATCGTCGTCATCACTATCATTGTCATCTTGACCGTAAGCATCATTGAACTGATTGCAAGAAGCAACCTACATACACCGACCACCTTTATCAAGTCTTGTGTTCATGTTGGTAGACGTCTTACCCTACGCTCGTAAGTCCGCATCATAGAAATAAGCTTTTCATCATGCTACGTACCTTACCCAGTTGCATTTAAACTTGGCGATTTGCTGGTCTATCTCAGCATATTTAATTTATCCTTAATCAAACTTGTATTCATAATTTATATATTAATTACATTTTCTTCTCCATTCTTGTATTTTATATTGCATTGTTATTATAACCTTTCAATTTCTAAGTTCAAACCTTTGTGTATAAAAAAACATCCTTTGATAAATTTATATAAAATTAGATTAAACATTTTCATAATTATGAAAAAATACTGTTACTGAACACAATTTAATTAACAATTTCCTGGTAGACTAGATGGAATGAAAAAGGTATAGATAAAATTCTTATTTTACGATGGCTAGACAGAGCCTCTAGTGTATAATCATTGAACTATACTGGCAATAATTTTGGCACCTTGTCTGTACATCAAAAATGAGTCCTATGACGGGGTCCATCTTTTGTTTTCACGGAAGATGGTTGTCATTTAATTTCATCCACATTTTTTCTATTTTATCATTGTAATATACCATTAATATCATCAACAAGAATAGGATTCTACACTTGACGCTGGCAGAAATAGCAGACACAATCGTCGGCTCTGTTGCCAAAAAAAAAGGAGAAGAAGAAGAGTCCTAAGACGCCTACTACTCGACAAAAGCCTCTAAAGTAGGACCGAATCCACAAAGTTTAACGCAGATAGATGATTTTAGATATACAGATAGCGCTGCTTTCATTTTTAACTATACAATGCCTACAGTGAGATATTGAGCAGCTCTGTTTCTAAAATCGAGACCACGGCATTAAAAATACAGTACCTCCTTTCACATTACCTCTTTTTACAAAAAGTAAAAAACAACAAAGCCCTTAAACAAAGAACAAAACAAATAATTACAAACAAAAACATGACACAGAATAACAACGTAATTATTAAATTTAATAATATTATATTCATAAAGAAGCTGGCAACAATATTCTCGTTGAGGTTTGACCTTTGTCAAATTTTGACAGGCATTATCGCAGAAGCAAATTAGTTTCGGGCAAACCCATTTCCTTTTAATATAATGTTCTGCCGACGTGAAAAGGTATGCGTGAATTTCAACAGATCTAAATAGTATAAGGTAATTACAACCTCTGTGTTGGAGATGTATCATAGAATTATCATAATGAGAATTTGAAATTATATTGGACATGCACACATAATATAAATGAATAGGACTATGAATTTGATTTACATTGAGGTGTACGTGTGTATGGTGGTCTGCCCTGAATGTATTTGTTGACAAATTAAATAATCTATTAATGTTTCTAAATAAGAACTATCATAAACATAATAAAATTCTGGCAGGTGACTTTAATATTAATATTCTAAAAAGAAATAACAAAGCTATAGAGTTTAAATGCTTACTTTTAAATTATAACTACAAGTTGCAAATAAGTGAACCCACTAGACTATTAAGTAAGACATGTATAGATAATATAGCTCATAATTTTAGTTCTAAATTTAAATCGGAGGTAATTGAACTTGGCCTGTCAGATCGCATAGCACAACTATTGAAGTGCAAAGAAAAATATTTGTCTCATTAAATATTGGAAAATAAAACGTAGAGATTTCTGTAATGATAACTTGGAAAGGTTCAAATACTGACTTACTTAGGATAGCTTACACATTTTCGTTTTATATTCGTTATGAGTTTAGATTGTCTTACTATGTTTTCCTTCACCGTTTATCAGATCACTACCTTTCCGCGGCGTGGTTTCACCCGCGTCTTTGCTTACTGCTTTGTTCCCATCGCCAGTGCTATCATACGCAAAAAGAATTTTACAAATCCGACTGGTAGTTCTAGAGATTAGCGCGTTAAAATAAACAATCAAACAAACTCTTCCGCTTTTTACAATTTATCAGATCGTGTCTATTTGTTAACACAATTTTCTGTATCGCAATGTACTTAAAAAGCATACAGATACAAATTACATCCACATTCTAACAAATATTCATGAATCACAAAGTTTTGTCACATAATCTTTCACATAATCACACACACTCCAACAGCTGTACTACGACAGTCAAACAACTAAGGAATTCTCTGGTTTAGTAACTTTAACTAAGCCATAAAAATAAGGATTTACATTACTCGTGCCACAGTAAAGAGGTAAACACATATCCATAACATAAAACGACAGTAAACCTAAACGACAACAACCTAACAAAAACCCATTAAACACAAAATCCCATATACTTGTGTAATTTCCGTTTTGTCATACAAATTTTGCGGTAAAACAACAACCAAAAAACCGTTTCCAACCACCATTATGCGAATAACGCGGAGTAACTTTGCTAAATTATAAAACTGAAAAGTTTGAAAGTTCAAGCTGTGTTCACATCATATCCTGAGTATTTGACGAGTACTTGTATATTTGTCGCATACGTTAAATGTTAGAACTGTAAATTTTAAGCAAAACTTAAGCTCACTAGCGAAGTAATAACAAGCTAGTAATGATATATACTTCACTTAACTAGCGCTATCGGCCATTCGAATGCGACGGCTAAATTATCACATTACTAAAATCAGCAATGTCCTTACGAGTAGGTTCTTACCTATGGACGCTGCTGACTATCCGCACGTCAAACGTTTTTATTATGGCTAAAATATTCCAAATGGAAAGCTTGAGAACTGTCTTTGTTTAGAAGTAAACGTTTTTGGGTCTAAATTCTTTAATATATAAAGCTTGCTGAACGTCTTTGTCTAGTAGAAAATGACTTTAGGTTAAAATAATTCGAATATAGATAACATCAGCCATATAAAATAGGTTTCCCAACGTCGCTATCGCTTATACTGTCTCTAGTTGTATACAGCAAACATATGACAGGAGTATGGAACTTTCTGGAAGTTTCAAATTGATGTGAGCAACAAATGACACTGTTCCAGATTTATTTATCTAGTTTCGCTGCTTTACTTTTATGAACAATATTCGTGGCAGTACTATGTCTGAGATGGATATGTAACATTGTACGTTTACGTAGTTAAGTTTAAACAGAGACTAAGCTTCAAGATGGGGCTTCGCTAAGCTAGCATTTGTAAAAATTCATAACGAATTGTATAAACTATTTATTGAACTAGGCAGGGGTCCTGGCCACACAAACATTAGAAAACATCAGATTTTTATTGTCGACGGTGGCAGACGAGACAGTAGCCCACCGGCTGGTAAGTGACAACTGTCGCTCATGTAATTCTTCAACGCCAGAGCCTCTGTGAAGCCGCTGCCGACCGGAAAGGGAGTGGGGTAGGTGAAGAGAATGCGGTAGATGAAGTAAACGAGGAAGGTGAGTTGCAATAGGAAAGGGGGGTAAATTGGGCCTGATTGCTGTTACAGTAGGCTAGCTGATTCTCATGTTAACTGAGCGAGGTCTCAAGAGTAATGTACATCACAGTACACATTATGTGTTTCGGGTAACACGGTTACTATATACGCAGACATTGCCAATAAAGCTTCACTCTGGAGTAGAATGCATATTTTTTTACTAGCTAAAACAAAAAACTTTATGCGAGTACGCATCGTTAGCTGTTATTCATTCAAAAAATGAGTTTTCATTTTTAACAACACTAACTTCGCAACTACAACATATAACGATCGAGGTGCAGAAATAAAAATATTAAATTGTTAAATGAATATAATGAACATTTTACCGTTTAAATGAGTATTTTAAGTGTTAATACTTCTTTAGCGAATAAGATCTCTGGCGAAGGGGATTAGGGTGCTGCAGCACTAGACTGTCTAAATCCGCCAGTTGCCCACTTTACAAAAAAAAGCTAACTCGAAAACCGGTACAATTCTTTTGAGAAATATAGTGTTTTATTTAGGAGCACCAATTTTACTGCTTTAGTTACAGTTTAAATGATAATATTCATTTAAAAATATTAGTTTAAAGGATGTTGCAAACCTAGGTGTACCTATATGGTGTCAATAAATAGTTTTTTTTTAATGTTGTCGTAATCGAACACAGACGAAAACTATTTAAATTCTATTTGATTTCCTTGAATGTTTATACGCAAATATTCGTATAAGGCACGGTCTAAAAGCCGATATCCGAATCTAGTGCGAAGGTTAAGTTTAATACAAGCAACTGACTGGCCTGTTGGTCTAGTGGTTAGTGACTCTGACTGCTAAGCCGGAGGTCGTGGGTTCGATTCCCACCCAGGACAAACCTTTGTGTGATGAGCATGATTGTTTGTTCTGTGTCTGGGTGTAATTTATCTATAATATGTATGTATTTACAAAAAAAAAAAAGTATATAAGTAGTATATCAGTTGTTTAGTACCCATAACACAAGCAAATATAATTGCTTAACTTGGGGCTAAATGGCGCTGTGTGCATGTGGTAGAATATTATTATTATTATTATTAACTACAGTAATCATTCAAGTTAGATTGGAAATCTAGCTGTAAGGCAGAAATAGTATGATGATTGCTTTGCGGTCTACAATAATCAGAAAATGGGAAATCCCTTCCAAATTTCCCCTATTAATACACCTGCATAATGGTTTGGATATCATGATGCATTTTTTGACAGACAAAAATAAAACTTATTACTAACATACATTATATCACAGCTTGCTTAGGTAAGCAGAGGCTTACAATATTTAAGTTTTGCTAGCTGTTTTGGTTCTAGAAACTGAGCATAGCAATAAATGGCAACAGGCCACAGTTCCAGACAGAGTGAAGTCACTTTGGTAAGAAAAACTGCAAATCGAACTCACGCACGAAGGTTTTTTCGTACCATTATCTACAAACTGTTAAAAAATCACGTTTGTTGTTTGAGGGCCCCCTTAATACTTTTTTTTAGTATTTTTGTTATAGTGGCAACAGAAATACATTATCAGTGAAAATTTCAATTGTCTAACTATCACGGTTATAAGATACAGCCCGGTGGTCCTGATGGTCAGACAAGGGAGTCTTACTATTAGGGTCCCATTTTATCCTTTGGGTACGGAACCCTAAAAAGACTACAGTCGCCAGCCCGCCTTTTATAGTTATTTATGAAAAGGTTATAGCAAAAACCTCCTTTTATGAGATACCTTTGTCTTCTAACTGATGGTGTGATGTGATATGAATTTGACATACCATTTAGATTTAACTGATCACAATTTTCGCTTTCGGATGGGCAGTGTCTTTATATTGCCACGATTTTAAACTATCACATGAAATACACTTTTACCTCTCTTAAATAACATCAATTGTACACCAAGAAATTGTACAGTGACAAAATTTGTTAAACCATTTTAAGCTTTTATTTTTTTCATGTCAAAAGTTGTCATATACGACGATTTTTTTTTTCCGTTGCATTCTGTATCGGTAAATAAAATTGACATCAGAGATATTTTAAATTTTTTTTGGATGTCATTTTAATGTACTTATGCTTCAAGGACGCTATCGAAATGGTTCCTACAGATTTTCGCATTGCTAGAACTCTAGTAACTTTGATCCAAAACCTTCTCGGAAAATTTTCAAGGCATTTTAAGCTTTTTTTTTATTTTCAGCTAGTAGCTTAACATTATTAAGACCACCCTTGATATATTCAAGTTCTTCGAAATCATAGGCTCTAAAGCCTTCTGAAGCAAACTGGAGGCGTTCGTTTGCTGTGCGTAGATTCTACGCTTCCGATCACGTGATGTGTTTCTATACTCACCTACCTGGCAACACCAGTACTGTCAACACCGCCCGCGAACTAAAAATAAAGAAATAAATATAAATAATAGTTTAACTAGTCCACAAAGTAGTGAAATTTGGTGGAAATTATGGCCTACGCAAGTGATAATGTTAGTGACTAAAACAAACAACCACAAGAAAACTTATAACAGTGTTTTTAAATAACAGTGACGAAACATTAATATCTTCGTTTATAAACAATAACTTCCATAACCCGGACCAAAAGGCGGTTTGTATTTGTAGTTATGAAAGAGACACAAAACCCAGATGTAGTTTAATTATATATTATAAGGAAATAATCTTTAAACACTAAAATAGAGAACCGTTGCAGAATACTATTTTGATATATTTTTAAAAAGTGAACTTTGTACCACAACTAACGCCTCTAGTAGTGAGTAGCTGAAACACAAAGGGTTGCAGCAACAATACACATCTCAATACTATATCCATCTAATTGACATTAGAAACGGTGTTGCTAGTACAAAAATAGGAGCAATTTTGTACTACAGCGCCATCTAGTAACAAGAAGACAAAAAAAAAACCAAAGTGATATTTCTTACAAACAGCGTTGCTAGCACCGAAAAATAAAAAATTTGACATATCAGACATTGTTATCAGTGCTACTATCTCTAAAAAAACAACTACGTAATACCATATTAATAAAATTAATCCTAATTTGTAGATTACAGGAAATTACATTCCTTTACACAAAATAAATATTCGAAAACATCACATTTAGAAAATGCTGCCGATCATTTTCATTAGATGATTCGATCGAATCCTTGTTGGACTGTACTACAAATAGTCTACCAGACACTACGCTACAAAACAATGAAGACAGTAATGAATTGCATGAGAAAATAAAAAAACTTACTGCTGAGTTACAATCTGCCCACCAAGAAATTGGAACTTTGTTATCCGAAAATGTAGAATTAAAATCGAATTTAGAAAAAACAAATAAGATAATAAACATGTATAAAAAAGTTACTGTGTGCGATGCAAACTATCATACTCCAATAAGTACACTTAAAAGAATCAACAACAAAAACACCCCAAATAAGACACCAACGTCAGATAATAATGAAAAAATAAAGAAATTAGAATGCACTACAATGTCAACTACAATAAGCACAAAAAAAATAAGAAAAGATACTATGAAAAATAATTATAAAAATGTCGATTCACAAACTGCTAAGGAAAACTTGCACAGGAGTTTTTTAACTGAATTATATGACAACACAGACAACCATGACAACAACAAAATGACAGCAACAAAGAAAAACAAATTATGCATCGTAACAAATAGCGGCGACAACAGAAGCAAACTACGTTTAATTGAAGACACTTTCGCCGACCGATTTCAATATTGTCATTACATTGTTCCAAATGCTAATACTGAACAAATTGTAGCGAATATTCACTTGAAACTGAAAGATTTTAATATGTATGATTATTGTTTGATAATGATAGGTGAAAATGATTTTAAAAGTACCGTTAACTACATGGATACAGTGAAATATATTAGAGAATGTTTAATACCCATAACCAACACAAATGTTATCCTAGGTCTTCCAACCTACATATGGGGAGCACCTATCTATAATTACAAAATTGAAACATTCAATAATTACCTGTCTCAGGACGTTCATACACATGAGTATGCGTATATATTTGACTCCAACCAAGATCTCTCACTAGACATGTTTTCGTATCGCTCTGGTAAACTAAACCGCTTTGGAATCAAAAACATATACGTAAACATAATGAAACGAATACCTACTGTTTGACTTAACATATTTCCAAAATTTGCCCACAAACACTACGAGTAATGCAGAAACACAAACTTGTGATTTTGGTGAACAGTTTTTTCGTTAATAAGTTCAACAAAAGTACTAACAATGATGACATGGGGTTATTAAATGTGATAAATGTAAATGTTAATGTTAATATAATGTATCAAAATCTATGTGGAATATCAAATAAAAAAAATGACCTAGAAATATATATAAAAAATATGGATAGAAACTTAAACTATGTATGTATAAATGAACATTTTTTAAATGAAAATTCGGTAAATTATTTTAATCTAGAAGGCTTTAAATTAGCTTCATTTAACACAAGGAAAACAAAAAATAGAGGTGGTAGTTTAATTTTGGCCAATATAGAAAGTCAGACAGAAACAGTAGAAGCAATTAACAAATTGTATAAAGTTGAAAGTTTTGAAATCTGTAGTGTCAAAGATATCAAAACAGGATTATATATTTGTTGCTGTTATAGGAATCCCACAGAAAAGAATTTTAATTGTTTCATAGAAAAATTAGAAAAATTATTAGATTATTTATTTAAGAGAAACAGTGTAATTTGTTGTGATTTTAATATTAATTTACTTTTAGATAGTAAAAAGCGGACAGAGTTTCTTAGTCTGTTAGCATGCTATAATTTTAGACATCTTATCAATCAGGCTACATTTATCCGGAACAAAAGTAACTCCTGTATTGACAATTTATTAACTAATTTACCCGATTCATACATAAATAAAAGTGAAGTAGAACATAATGGCTTGGCAGATGGACATGGAGCATTGCTGTGTGAAATTTCTCTTGTAGCTTTATGTAACAAGTCTCAAGAAAAGTTAATAATAAATAAACGGATATTTAATAACAAAACTTCTATTACATTTCATAATAATATATTAAAAGAAAACTGGGAGTGTATGGGTGTAAATACTTTTCTCAGGAAATTCAATGAAGTTTTCCAAAATAGTTATAGAAAAAAAGAATGTATAATAAATAAAAAAAAACAATTTCAGCTTAATTGGCTTTCTAAAGGCATACGTATATCAAGCAAAATGAAACGGGTTCTGTGTGCTCATAATGGCAATAACCTAGAACCTAGTATTTTAAAATATAAAAATGATTATTTACGAATTTACAGGAAAGTAATAATAAAAGCTAAAAAACTAGCAGCAATAAAACATTTAAATGATTCAAAAAATTTAAGCAAGGAAGTTTGGAAAAATGGTAAATAATAGCATAAACAGGACAACAGTGATTCATGACAATTTTAAAATAAAAATAAATAATAAAATTATAGATAATCCTGATGAAATAACAAATGTTTTAGCAAAACAGTTTATATTTCCTAAGTCTGAAACCGAGTACAAGTTTGACCATGCCTTAACACTTCTTCGACAGAGTACTAACTGGGTACAAGAAGAATTGAGTATTACTCCTACAACACCCAAAGAAATTATAAAAATAGTTAATGGTATGGAAAACAAAAATAGCTGTGGTTATGACGACATTCCAATTAGTGTAATAAAAAAGCATGTAGCTATATTAGCAGAACCATTGGCGGTTTTCTTAAATAAATGTATTGGTGACGCGGTCTTTCCAGACCAATTAAAAATTGCCAAAATTACTCCTGTTTATAAGAAAGGGTGTAAGATGGATCCGAAAAACTATAGACCCATTTCACTGCTTCCGTCGTTATCAAAAATATTTGAAAAAATTTTAAAGAATCGCCTTTTGGAACACCTTAATATGAACAAGGTAATAAATTTAAGACAATTTGGATACCAAAAAGGCGTTGGTACCGGAGATGCTATGTACACACTTTTGGATGACGTAATTGAAAAGATAAACAACAAAATGAGAGTGGCCGGTATTTTTCTTGATCTTAGTTCCGCCTTTGATACAGTGGATCAAAGGCGGAATCATGAGCTGTTTATACGTAAAATGGATCAATATGGTATACGAGGTAATTCATTAAAGCTATTTTCTAATTACCTCCATAATAGAAAAATGTACGTACAAATCAATAAGGCCCAAGAAAATGGTTTACTAAAAACTCATAAGTCAGCTACAATGTCAGTGAGAACGGGAGTACCACAAGGATCAATTTTAGGACCAATTTTATTCATATTATTCACAAACGACTTAATTAATCATATCAATAAAATAATACCTGACATTAGACTTACAATTTTCGCAGATGACACTAATGCTGTTATAGATGCTAATAACATGATAAGCTTGACGACAAAAGTTAGTATAGTAGTAAATGCCTTTTCATGGTGGTTTACAGTAAATAAATTAATAATTAATACCACAAAAACAAAAATAATATTATTTAAAACAACAACTCGGACAAAAGATGACTTACAAATAGAATTAAATAATGACAAAATAGAGGTAGTTAGTGATGCTAAATTTCTTGGTACACATATAGACAATCTGTTAAATTGGAAGACTGAATTAAAAGCCATAGACGCTTCAATTTCATCGGCATGTTACGCATTAAGGACCTTGAGAGAAGAAATGGATGTCGAACATCTGAAAACAGTGTATTATGCACTCGTAGAGTCTAAATTAAGGTATAGCATACAGTTTTGGGGACATAGCTACAGCTATAACAATAGGAGAGCCTATATACTGCAAAAAAGGGCAATAAGGACAATTATGCGTGTACCACAAATAGAAAGCTGTCGACGACATTTTGTTGAATTGGGCATCCTAACCGTACCGGGTCTATACATTCTTGTAGTTCTAAGCCACTTTGCCAAATATGTGTCAATTTTTGAAACACATGAAGAAAGACAAAGTAGGGAGCAAACTAGAAGAAAGGACTTTAAGGCCCTAATACATCCTCAGCTTAATGTAGTAAAGCATAGTTCTCGTTACCAGGCTGTTCAGTTATTTAACAAGTTGCCTGAAGAGCTTAAAAAATTGATATACAGAAGTTCTTTTAAAGTAAAACTTAAAGAGTATCTGTTGAGTAGATGTCTGTATAATGTTGACGATCTCTGATTCTTTTCTGTAGAAATATACTTTTTAGGCCTTGAGATATTTTGAAAGAATCTATAATAATAATAATACCTATTACTAATAATTATAATGACGTTTCGAAATCTAAGTAAAAACCCACAGGTAAAAAGACCATAATAACTTAATGTTTTAGTGTGTATTGTGTAGGCTTAGAAAATTCAAATACAATGTATTATTGTTAATGAATAAATGACTATTGACTATTGACTATTGACTATTGACTATACATCAATGTCAGTCTAGAGATTTTTATGTAAATGGGATGCAATCATACGATAATCTTCATTTCAAGAATACCTAAGCAAATATTTGAAAAAGAAAAGAAAGAAAAGAAAGAAAGAAAAGAAATATTTGAGAGGATTTAGTACGCGACAAACCGCAAATACAATCAGCATCACCTCAAAGTGATGTAGAACTGTGAAGTATACATTAGAAGCGAGACACACAAGGTTCGTGATGGAACAAATTCCGCATTATTGCAGATTTTAGCTGATATAACCGGATTAAACCGGATACGGGATGTCGCGCAAGTGACAGCGGGGGAATTACGGGACGCGTCCCGCTTGAAATTAAACGTGTGGCCACAATAGCTTGATGTTTTACGGATTATTTCTGTTTTAGTATGACCATGTTTTAGTCGGACAGGCCTGTATTGTGCAGTTTGTCAATGCTTTTGTAGGAATGCAATAAAGCGTGATGCTCGCGCGCTTTTGGTTATATTAAAGTTTTTGAGTGTGATGTAACAGCTTTATTTTGTCAGGTTGTTGTATATGTTCACGAGTATCACGCAAATTATTTAATATCGCCTGGTCTGGTTTCGGTAAAATTTTCATTTAATTACAGCTTTTTTTTTGTGCCTACCTCTTTTAAATTGAATGCTTACCGTCAAACAAAGTGAAACCATTTTTGTAGGCTCATATAAGTTAAAAAAGGAAAATATTAAGACAGTTTTTAGATATTAAAGGTTAAAAAGTAGTCTTTACCATATAAGTCAGTGACGAGAACTGTTATCTAAACTCTAAGGAAATCCAGTGATCAAAAACTGGTTGTAAAATCGAGCTGATGAAATGCAATGTCAGCAACATTTAACTCACAGATTTTGATCCAAATTCGCTGCATGCGAAATTTTGCGGACCATTTTCACCAAACATTGTCAAGCTTGTGATTTTCTAGAAAGTTCTTATAAAAAAATATATTATACACAGAGTATTTACATTATGAATCTGTACAAGTATTCGTTCGCTTCTAGTCACGTACAAGCATAACGTGTGGTGTATATTTACGCTCTTGTATTCATAAATAAGATATTCTCCTTGCATATATTTTGGTATTACTTGCTTATATAGAATTCTATATTGTATAACGGACAGAAAATACTGCGTTGTTGAAGTGTCTGAAGCATTTGATAGACATTTTTTTATATAATCTTCACGTTTTTTTAATATAAACGGCAGAAAGAAATATATAATTAAATATATAATAAGTAAGAAGTGAAATAATAATAAAATGTAAACAGTAATGTATTTGTGAATGAGCCGTTGGAGTGCCATAAATAAATAGAAATAGAGCTTCTAATCTAATGCTAAGAACTTTTCTAGATAAAACACAATATCATATTACTTGATTTAAATATCAAGAACTTATATTCCAGGGCAAAAATTTTAAAGTATATGAGTGAATCAAAATATTGATATTTAATTATGATAATTTTAGCCGACAAACGTCTAAGTACTTTAGATATAAAATCCGCCCAAGTATATGTCTTTCACCCTTATCTTTTTAAATGTAAGAAATATTGATTGAATAAACTTTTGCCTTGTGTGGTTAATGTGGGATGATCCATATAATTGACAAATTGTATTAAATTTCATTGACAATACCATATCTAATATTTTCGCTTCATTTCATATTACTTCCATACGTTCCATTCCAACTGTCATATCAGCAATACTCTACACAGCTGATAAACGAAAATAGAAAGCCATCTCTGAGAAAATATCCGCCATATCCGAAATACCACAAAAATACCTTCCATTTTATGAGACAACAAACTTTATTAAATATACAACTTCGTCATATTATTTTTCCTTGGCATAAGGATGTATTATTTCGTATCATAGGCCTCTTACATACATCTGGCGCGTGTCGTTTACTCTCAAACGTAGACATGAGGATGCATGTGGTCTTTATGGACATATTTTAGGGGTTTCAAGCTTTTATGACAATTTAATTTTACATTTACAAGACGCTTAATGTTCTTAATACTCAATTACTTTGAAGAATGTTTTGTTCATTTCGAAAGTAAGTATCTAAATTGTCTGGTGTATTTTGAATCGATATTATCGTTTTTTTTTTTTTTTATATTATAGCCTACCAAAGTGACTCCACCCCGCCTGATGGTAAGCAGTCAGTGGAATCCAGAAGTGGCGGCCACTATAAAAAGCCATTGTCTTAAACTGCTGGTATGGTGATCTCCACTATGGCGGCTGGGAATGGGGTTAGGGGAAGGGAATGAGGGGGGTGAGGAAAGAGGAAAGAGAGGAAATCGGGCCTCCGGCGCTCTCACTCACCGAACGAAACGCAGTAGTACGGATACTACTACTCTTCGTCGATCTTCTATGAGAGGGTAGTACTTCCCCGGACGATCCGGCCCATTCATGCTAAAATCAGCGTGGAGCTACTACCCTAATCGTTTTCTTATGTTTAACTGTCTTAAGTTTTAGTAT
The DNA here is from genome assembly GCA_963082885.1 of Parascotia fuliginaria. NCBI lineage: Eukaryota > Metazoa > Arthropoda > Insecta > Lepidoptera > Erebidae > Parascotia > Parascotia fuliginaria. The sequence continues at coordinate 9,554,334 of OY720197.1, forward strand.
TTTTTCTTCTTTAAGTGAATTACGTCATGATCTGTTATTTTTACAAATAAATAAAGCAATATCATTGGTTTGTTACCCACAATGAAACATATTATCCAGTTTCTCCTGTATATTAATTTCACTTTCTTAGCTATAAGAAACAAATGAAAATTATAACTTTATGATCAAACATAATAATTGCGCTTATTGCTCGTTGCGCTCACTGATCGGTAAACGATTAGCGGGTTAAGCAACATAGAGTGCGGCTGGCCAATGGATGAATAACCGTATGGTGGTATTTGATGTAAGCGTCTCCGTGCTTCGAAGGGCACGTTAATAGTCGGCTCCGGATGTTACCAACTTGATAACAGTCTTTAAGTCAAGTCGGATGCCTCCAGGAGACCTGAACAAATCCTGGCACTATGTTGTCCACTAACCACTCGATATTTGATGCTACTGCAAACATATTTCACTAGAGGGCTTTTTCCAACTATTAATGCAATTTCACTAGTTGAACTACAATTGAATTACAACTATTAACAGAGCTAGAGTTCGTTTACTGACTAAACTTGAATACATAGATAATTTAAAACATAGAAGACGTCAAACAAGAGCAAATATCGCGGTAGGACCAAAATAAGAGAGTCTACTCCAGTATAATATTGCGTTTTTTATTAAACAAAAGGTTTTACACAAACAACACAACAAAATGTGTATTTTGTGTTCACTTGTTGAGCATTCTATTATACTCAGCGGAATATTTAACATGTTTTACTTGAGTTCTCTCATAATTACTACCATACATAAAGGTATCATGTTTAATTGATTATTTGTTTTTTTTTTATTAAGAATATACATACTTGTTTTTGACTGCCATCTCTTTTTGTATCGAACGATGATGCGGTCTACAGTATTGCGAGCTAGATCATACCTATTCACTCGCGATTGTAAGAGTATGTTTCCATTATCAATCATCTTGAACTATTACAATAAACTCCAACACGTTGTTTCACTCAAATTAGTAAATAATCCATACTTCCATACTAATATTATAAATTCGAAAGAAACTCTGTTGTGTCTGTTACACTTTCAACCAAAAAAACTGAACCGGTTTTGATGAAATTTCATAAAGAGATAGGCTAGATATTGGGAAACAACATATATCTTATATCGCGATAAAATAGTTTGAAACGGTTGAAATAGGGGATGATAATTTGTATGAAAAAGACAGATAACCGACATTCACTCAGGCGAAGCTGCGGGAAACATCTAGTTTAACTAAATGTAATACTATTTAGATAAACAGATGAGACAATTAACATTTTTTTGTTTTTTAAAAGTACAAATGGTATTTTTATTCTTACAACCACCACAATTAATTATGTTTAAAACCGCACGTTAATTAAAAATATACAACCGCAAAAGAAAAATTACTTTAACGCAGTCAAGTCCAACCTCATTTAGAAAGACTGTCCACAATGCGATGCAACGTTAGACTCCTGACAGCTAATTCTAGTGCGGTCGCGACATGGACTTAGCAGAGTTAGAGAAAATGGAGAATAAATTTAAATATTTTGTCGGGACTGTCCTGTTATTGCAAAAACATGGTTACCTCAACTCAGAAATGTTACTCTAAGACCTTTCTTGATATTAGTTGGTTTATAGAACCTTCACACGAATAATCTGAAGATGGTAGACAATTCTCTCCAGGTGGAAAAGAATGTCTGTCATTCAACAAAATAATTCCAAGCCAAAGCAAAATAGACTTTATGCGCATTCGCTATAAGTTTACTTCAGCTAGACATTTGTATTTGCATTTAACTTCTGCTTTATACCAACGAGAAATGTTTTCATTTGGCTTCGAATTGAGCAGAGCATTTTGAGAGCATTATTCATTTTATCAGCCGTGTGATGTTTTTGTTGTACGAGTACAATTTTCAGGTGGCAAACTACCGTACTGCCGCCTGATAGTAGGTGTTTGTAAGGTATAGACATGGCTGTGTTTTCTAAGAAAATTTAATACATAGGCTAATAAAACATAGGCATTGCAACTATGAGGGAGAATTATATGAGGTAGAAGAAGAAAGAGAAAGGGAATCGTGTACGTAATTATTTCTTCAACTTACTGATCTAAAAAAAATGGGTTTTTGTAGGTAAGGGTAAGGTTTCTAGTTCTTTAATTCACAAATTCTTCCAGCTTTAACATGCACAATTAACGTCATGGTTCTATTCCTTATTCTCCCTCATCCTTTTCCACCTTCATGGTCAAAAACAATTTGGTTGTGTTTCTAGCACTGTTTGTGTGATGCTTTTAGGACAAAACTATATAAATAGGTTACGGTTACCATCAGATGAATCGTATGCTTGTCACCAAATTTGTATAATAAATAAAAATTACTTACTGAAAATATACAAAGGTATCCATTTCTGTAAGCATCATATATGTGTCTTTCTAGGGGCCAATTATAACAAATTAAATCAAATATACTTCCGCAGGGTACACTTCAAAGCGACAGCTGACGACGATTACGCTGATTTCACCTGTGAAGCGAGACACGAAGCTCTGCAAAGAGACAATCCAATGAGAAGTACCGTTCAGCTCAGCGTCTTATGTAAGTAATTTTCGGTCATAATCTTGACGCTTTAAACATTGTTACGGTTACTATCTGAAGGGTTAGAGTTTGTGCTCTCAACCTAGTGTTTAAAACCCTCTCTATTTTCAAGGCTGTTGTAAGTGACGACTAAAGGATTAAATAATAGCCAACAATGTTTCACACGCACTAAATATCTACTTACTGCGGTTGGGGTTATTTCTGCTAAGCAAAGTAATTATGGCAAGCTCTTTTCTTCAAGTTTCTTTAGTTTGTTGGCTAGACATAGCCGGAATGTAATAAATGACCTTATGACTCATGGGAATCAATGCCGCGAGACAAATTGTGTGACAAAAATAAAAATCTGGATGTCCTCGATGCCTATGATTTGTTCATTTGTAGACGTAGCCTCTAGACTTGACGCTTACAATACAGACAAAAACATAAAACATATTTGGCATATTTAATATTACCAATTTACATAATAATATTTCAATGACAAGTAAATAAAATTACTAACGTACAACATCATATTGAAAGCTGACCCAATTCTTTTGAAGAACTTCAAACAAGCGATTTACAAAATATGTATCATGATATTGTCCACAAATCTTATTACCCCGATGAAGTACAATACGTTTGGAAACTCGTAAAAGTAGAGCAATAAGGGCAATAATAAGCGGACTCCCGCAAAGATGATGTTTTTATCGCAGTTCCATGTGTACCATCAAATTGGGTCGCGCCTCCCACTGAGCCTAACATAAACAACATTACAACAATACTCGTGTACATTATTAGGTACTTAATTTTATGTATCGAGAATGATTTCAATTTGTATCGGGTCTTTAAATTTCTCATATTTTTCCTTTTATATCAATAATCATATAAACCTTTTTATCCTTATTGCCTCTTTCATCAATATCAATATATTTCTTATTGTTGTTGCCGGTATAATAGAGATAAGTAGGCATTTTTTTAACCTCTTTGAAAGATTACATCTCAAATATTTAACAACAATGAATTGAATGAAATAAATACATCGCATGGAATCCGTAGAGGGTCGGTTGTTTGTTACAAATTTGTATCGCTCTTAATTAATAATTACTCAATAAGAGACTTCGTAATTGTTAATCCACTTAATAGTTTGAGGATTGCTATCCCCTTGTCCATTATTCACTACTCGTCTTGCATATTAGTTTCTGTAACGTTGGTATCATAATTGCCTAAATAACTAAGGACTCTTTTGGTATTTCAATAATACTACAAGACTGCAATGAACACACGTGTTCTAATAAAAAAAAATATTTCATAAATTCTAATTTTGAGGTAAGTGCCTCCGTTTGTTTTTATTCAAGTTCTTTTTAGATCTTGCAATATCTGACTTAAAATTAAACCTACGTACCTGCCAATTTTATTCTTTTATCACGTTGTCAGTACACAGCAATCTCAGCAAAAGCTTTTATCTCCAATCTTTTGTTCATATGAAAATTGCCTGCACTCTTTCTAGTACACAAGTTTTGCCAAGTGCCGACCTCATGCGCGCTATCCACAACTCAGCACTTCCTTAAACAAATTGTAACCGAAAGGTGTATTTTCTCAAGACGACACGACTGAGAACACATGAATTATTAATCAACTGTTCCATTGAGAATACTTTGTGTTTACGCAGAGACATCTACCGTTGAATCGTGCAAAGTTGCGAGTATTATTTCTGGTTTACCATAACAAATTAGTTTTGGTAAGTCGGTCAAGGCAGAAAAATATTTGGCCTCATAGAGTATTATCAAAATTATTGTCTTCAGCATTGTAGTTATGTTTACGTGAAAATAAAGGGGAAACAAATTCAGAATTATATCTCCCATGAGATTTCGCACCTCTGTCAAGATTATACAAGATTATATTTCCTTAAGCAGCTCTATGTACTTTTAAGATATTATTTTGGATCTATCATACACTATGTAGTAGCTAAACAAAACAAACACCGAACTTTCAACAAATTCGCAACTGAAAGGTTTGTTTTCTCACCGCGACACGGCCACGGGACGACCGTATGCATTATTAATAAAGCATTCGATTGAGATCGCTCTTCGACGTTTACATTTCTAGCCTTGGTAGTTTTCGTATTGCCATCTACTGGACAATCTGGTTAGAACATGGGAACAGAAATTGTTTTATTTTAAATAAAATTTTGACTTGGTGTTCTGCCAAATTATTATTTTCTTGTATTTTTGTTTCAGTTACCTTTGTAATAATAATAATAATAATAATAATAATAATATTCTACCACATTCACACAGCGCCATTTAGCCCCAAATTAAGCAATTATATTTGCTTGTGTTATGGGTACTAAACAACTGATATACTACTTATATACATTTTTTTTTTTTTTGTAAATACATACATATTATAGATAAATTACACCCAGACACAGAACAAACAATCATGCTCATCACACAAAGGTTTGTCCTGGGTGGGAATCGAACCCACGACCTCCGGCTTAGCAGTCAGGGTCACTAACCACTAGACCAACAGGCCAGTCAATGTAAAAAGTGTAATGATCCTTGAATTATACCCTGTGGTATATCACGCAACTATTCAAAATATTATCTGTTATGTTTTGTAATGTTTATAAGTTTAATGTAATAAAATACTAAATAATATACACCAGCTTCCAGCAGCGCGGTTTTACCCGCGTCTTTAGTTACTGCTCTGTTCCCGTAGCCAATAGCGTGATGTTATAAAGCCTTCTAACCTTCCTCAAAAACGGGGGTATCAAACGCAAAAGAAGTTTTCAAATCCGACTGGTAGTTCCAGAGCTTAGCGCGTTCAAACAAATAAAGTAACACACAAACAAACAAACTTTTAATTAATATTTTTTTCTAATTTATCACACTAACTATTTATGTTTATTTACCAGAATAAAGCAGTAAACTTAGTCTTATTATCGCAACCTTTTGTCAAATTACAAAAACTAAATAAATGAAAAATAAAATATTCTTAACATCCTTATATTGTTGAAGCACATGTTTCCCTAATAGTTTTGACCCAAATTTCCTCAGAATTTAAATAGGGAGAGACGGGTTAAATGGGGCACGGTAGTGAGATTTCTTCGCTTATTTTCGCGGTTCCCATTTCGAAATTAAAGTATTTAAAGAATAGTAAATTACAAACATTTTAAGTTAATTTTATTTATAAAAATGAAAATAATTCAGAAATTAACTTTGCCATCTGTTGATTTTATTAACATGTTACTCTCGTACAATGGCTAATGTCAACTAAGTTTTAATTCATTAATTAATTTTAGTTTGTCTTGATTGTTTTAATAGTTTAGAGACCTGAATATTCTGCACGAAGTAAAGGCTTTGAAATGAAAAGAACATAAATATGTTTCAATTGTAAATTTTATTATTGTTATACGAGTATACGATGATAAACAGACATCGTAAGGTAGGATAGGCTATTTCAAAATATTTAACACGAAAGATATTGAAAAAAAAAGTGTTCTTGACGTTAAATTACAGTTAGAATCAAATAATAAATTTATTTATAATCAACACGACTCATGTTTGGTGACTTTAGTAGTTTGATATAAAATTTCATGCATTCGCTCTGAAGTTTATTTATATTTCTATTTTCTCCTAAAACAGAAATCGTCATAGCCACGTTTATGAGTTAGTGTTACTGTATTACTGAAATTGGATTTGATAATTTAATTAAACACGTAGGCAGACGGAATAGATTTACGTTTACCAATAAATAAATATTCAGCAAATTAACGACAATCTTTTTTCAACTATTTAGAAATATTTAGAAATGTGTGAATAATTACAATAAAAATTTATTATCATTTTAGTTAGTTTTTAATTAAACGCTTGATAAACTCGAGTCAAACGAGTATATTTCAAAAGCAAAATACAAAGTAGAAATTTATCACTGTGGAAAATTCTCACAAAGGTTACAATCGCAATTAATTCCCCTACCATCGAATTGCGATAAAGTCAATAAGGGACATTGGGGTAAAGCAAACATGGCTCGCACCGGTTTAAATGGAAAATTAATAATTCATGCCTCTAAGTCCGTGGTCGCCGCGTAACCGTGTCGCCGTGAAGTGGTCTGTTTGCGTTACCCCAGCAAAAATGTAATTTGTACAAAATTATGATTGGATTTTGTTTGTTGCAAATATTTTAAGTTGACTTTGTATTTTTATGGGTTCTTGTTGTTAAGCAGTATTTTAAACAGGCGCTCTTTGAATCTTGAGAAGATAACAATATTATATTACTTTTTTATTTATATTTATGTACACTTTACTTCAAAAAGCAAAAGATTTTGATACTTTTGTAATGAAAACAATAATTGTAATGAGTTTAAATGGGTTGAACTTAGGGTTGATGTGGCTGGACATATTAATATCGGGTACGTAAATGTAGGCGGAAAACTTAGGTGCCTTTATATTCTTTCACACATAATCTGATTGATGATCTTACACGGTTATAGAAAGATAGATCAGATAAAACAAATAACGTGATTCCCTGGACTCCCCAAACTACCATGAGCAACGATCTCTGGTTAGAAAAACCTAAGACAGAATTCTTATAAGGAATACTCAAAAAGTGTTTTCAATAACTATCCTTAAATAAGAGCTACATATACCAATTTAGAGATAATTCTAATAAAAAGAAACCGTTTATCAGACGAAATAGACATGTTGATCTAGACAGACATTATACAATTAGTTAAACCTACATTGTTGTTCAATAGGACTCAATTTGGTGTAAAGTACACATAATATGAACATTGCAGGCTGGAACTCGGGTCGCGTTTGCCGATAATTTTGTAGGTAATAGCGATCTAGTGATTCTAGGAAATGAATCATGATAGTGTGAGTAGCATTATTGCGTATCGTGATATCCAACTATTTTACTGTTTAGGGCCTATTAACAAAATCAATATTGGTATTATTAAAAGACTATAAAAATGGCAGATATCTATTATAAATTGTTTGTGTCAAACTACGATATAGCTTCACGTCTCTCCCAAAATGGATAGGCAGAGCTGTATAATAACAGCCATGCTTTGCCAGCTATGTTAAGTGATGAGTCCCATATAACGAAGTCAAGCCTGTTACTATTTACCGGTCACAATATTATTCTACACTTTGCAATAATGCTAAGTAGGAATAATACTAATTTTGCGAAAGGAAACTCGTTGTCTCGACCCGGGGATCGAGCCTGAGAGAACTATGCACGGACTTTCTCACAGATAGCAGTCTATACAGAGTACTACTGAATCAACAGGATAGTCGTATATCGGCAAAGCAGTATTGATTTATAATAAATCCCTCTACGACATACAAAAAATAGTCCATATTTACATTTCATCGAAGTGTTAGCACACATCGAGTGCATGGGTTTGCATTTACTCATGAAATTTCAAAACCCATCGACCTCAAAGCGCAGTACGTAGAGCCTTTTACCCAAGGCCATTAGGTTCGCACAAACAAATTTAATATGCACGGAGGCTGGCACACGTCTACTGAATAATATCTTAGTTGCGAGCTTGTTTCAGTAAGATACTCGTATTTTAGTGTAACGGTATCTTAAGTATGAGTTATTTAAATCAGTTAGGATAATAAATTTGTTTGAAGGATCCAAATTGAAATCGTCTTCACTTTATTATTAATAAATATTATTTTTTGTAATTCCACTTAAGATTAATAAATTTTTCTTTCTGCTTTGTCACATATAAGTTTTTGTCGCAGCTAAAATAATTACAAAACTAATAATTTTTATCTCAAAATCATTTTTTATAAATTCTAAATAAAAAAATATAATTTCATCTTCCATAATTTATTATCCAAGAAATAATTATTAATTTTTTTTATTTATTTAATGAGTAAATAATTTATTATCTATCACAATAAAAGTTTTTCTTTCTTTTTCTTTCATCGTCACATCTACTATTATTGCTTCTATAGGTTCTTAACGAACTGCAATAGCACATTTGGCTTTATCAATCGCTCCTATTTCTTTACCAGTTTTTTAATAAAAAAGCAACAATCTGTTTCCAATTCTATCTTTTTTTAGGACCACCGTTTGTACATTTTTTTTAGCTTGACTTAACACCTTAGCAAAGTTCAACCATATTATTTGAACTATCTCGTCTAACATGGTACTTTCTGTTCCTGACACGTCCTTCTTCAAACGAGGTTTATAGGCAGCATTAACATCATTATAGGTAGCGGCTTTAGTCATAATAACAGTTACAACTTATCATTATGATGAGTCTGTTATTGGGCAATTTATAAGTAAAGTTACTACACAAAAATATTCTTAGTAAGTTTTTGCTGAACCCCACCCTCCTTTAAGTAATTATACTTTTCAGAATTAGTTTCCAGTAATACTTTATTTACACAAAAGGTTTAAAGAAAAAAAGAAAAATATACCTAAATTATGTATTAAAATGTGAAATTTAAAAATTAGTAATATTTTTCCTTTATATATTATTCTACCAAATTATAATGTTGCTTTACATTCTCAAACACTGTTATTGGCTGAAGGCTATCTTACTTGGCTGTCTATTCCCTTTGCGAATCAGCATTTGTTTTTGTAGGCGTTAAGTATGTTTTATACTTTTTCTATTTAAATTTTTTTATCCCTGTAGCTTTTATGAGGGATAGTGTTGGGAAGTGATCGAAAGTTTTAAGTATCGATCATGTTATAATCTTATTAAGATTAAGACAAAATTATGTTTTAATACATTTAGATGATATTAAATATGTTTCTTGATGTTTCATTAATTCAATGATGTATAGAGTTATTAAATTAATTTATTGTAATTTTGAATAAATAACAACATGTTTAAAATTTGCATGCCACTATGGTCAAATACAGTTGACTATTTTGTATATGTACCATCACATAAAACCTGTGTTTAGCAAATATAGAAATTTGAATTTGAATATGAAATTATAGATTAATTACTTTTGGACTCGGTAGATAATTTGAAAAGAAACTGTGTCGTATCGAGCTAAAACTTTTATACTAAAGAGATGCCTGATCAAAGTAGTAGAACGCTATACATACATCTAAGCTAATTATAAATATAATGAGTTGGGATGGGTTACAGCCTCTGTTGGCTTAAAGCCTCTTTCTAAAAAGCAAAGTAGCAACTGAGATACATTACATTTTATTACAGAACCAAGATGAGTAAGTCACAGCAAGTATAGCCTTAAGCTTAATTCTCTAACGGATTTCCACAAAGTTAAGTCTTATTCGATAAATTAGGGTACTTTGCCACAGAAAATAAAGTACTGGCCAATAAATTAAATTCCAACTTTGGAAAAATCTTGTTACTTGCGGTAAGGGTAGAAAAAAAAAGGTTTTATTTCTTTAGTCTTGAGTGCTTTTAAAATACAGACGGTGGGGTTTCACAAATCAATTATTTTTTATATCGTCGCAATTTTGTTAAATTTACAATAAGAGTTTTTTGAAATGTCACCTTTGTAGATTTTGATAATGTAAAAAAAAATATTTTTGCTTCATTTAGCGTAAAATAGTTTTACTTTTTTAAATTTTTATACATAAAAAGTAATGACAACATTTATAAACAACATGATACAGAGTTATTTTTTAGTCATGTAAAAAAATTATTGCAAATTTATTTTATAATTGTTTTCACAATCAAAAGATATAAGTTTATCATTTGATTAGAAGTTTGTACGGAATCCTCGTTTTACGAGTCCGTCTCGCATTTTGCTGGTTTTCCAGTACATTTCGATTCATTTTGCACTTGATATAAAATATATAAAAATGTTTAATTGTTTCATAGCGTGGAAAGAGCGTATTCGCTTGCAAGCCTGTCAAAGCACACGTCAACGAGCCTTTAAAAATGTCGAGTAGATTCAAACTGTTTCTGTCTAGATCTGGTTACTAGTTTTATTATAGTTTGCAAAGTTTTATTTTGTACTAAACAAGTTAGCTCTCTGGTTGAGAATATGGACTCGTAGAGACAAAATTAAATGAGGGGATACCAGACCGCGAACTAATAATAATTATAAAATTAGTTAAAATAATTAAAATATTACCTTTTTGCATTCACCAATCCACCTTTCAAACGAAAAAAGACTAAGGAAAACGGTTTAAAGAGGATTATGTCGTTAAGCAGAAAGGCTTTTACAAACTAAATAAGTAAGAACATAAAGTGATTTGTAGTAACTATCTTATAAGGTAAGTATGTTTTTTTTCATATTTCGGTGAAAAATATCAAATTGTTAAAAGAATGATAAATTCTATTTTTATTATAGTTTTATGTACTACTGATTGACTATCGTTAAAATCTTTACCGATATGATTCACATCACTACTCTATGTAAGCCGAGCATAGGGGAAAGAAAACAAAGCTTACCATTTAATTATGCGGTGAATTTAGCAAGCTTATATTGTAGCATGGTATTAATTATATATAATTATATAAATTAGCTACCAGACTATCTCGCAGAGTGTATAATACTATATCTACCTACTGGATGTAAGGGAAACGTACTAAAAATCCGTAATATAGCTAGTATCTTCCGACTGTTTTAATATATTTCGTTTCGTTCTGTAAAGTTCTATATTTTATATCTTAAGAATGTTTACTTCTACGTATTACAGATGACAGTACTCTCTTAAAAAAACATAAATAAATCATGCTAAGTCAAAATAAATAGCGCCCTTAGTGTTAGCTGTGAGAACTATTTTTTGTTCACGTGTTTTACTCGTAATTTGACTGGCCTGTTGGTCTAGTGGTTAGTGACCCTGACTGCTAAGCCGGAGGTCGTGGGTTCGATTCCCACCCAGGACAAACCTTTGTGTGATGAGCATGATTGTTTGTTCTGTGTCTGGGTGTAATTTATCTATAATATGTATGTATTTACAAAAAAAAAATGTATATAAGTAGTATATCAGTTGTTTAGTACCCATAACACAAGCAAATATAATTGCTTAATTTGGGACTAGATGGCGCTGTAAAAAAAAAAAAATTTGTCACTGGTGAGATGAACGCATGTTACAACAAGATTTTCAGGCATAACATTTGGCTAAGTGAATATTACTATTAAAGTATTTATTTATTTATTTTCTTCTCACAATAGTCTTTATGGTATTACATTTACCTGTTATATACACTAAGGGACTACATTGTGAAAGACCAGAGCCTGTGGACAAATATGAATCACAGTTTTCCAAGTATTATAAGAGAATGTAACGTCTTTTCCAGTCGATCGCTAACATCGTTGATTTTGTTGAAAATTTAAAACAAACTTAAAATTTATAATAGGTATTTAACAAGTCTCGCATATGTAACCATGCATCAAACTCATGTACTTTATAATTAAAGTACTAGAACATAAGCATGTAAATGTAGGAATTATAATAAAAGTTCACGAACATGGCGCTGTCGAAGTTTTTACAACGGAACATTATGTCTGAGTTTTAGGGTTGGATGTGTGTTACACCGTGATGTTTATTGGCAATGGTGATGAAACAGGAAGCGAACCACCTGATGATAAGTAAGTCGTTAATCTGAGAAGTGCCAAAATTATAGTTGACTATAAGCTTCTAGTATTACTAACGATAATATTTAATTTACAATTAAAGTGACAATTTTCGGATGCCAATTAAATGTATTCTTTGGGAGCACTGAATACTCTAGACAGACTGCCTCACCGGCTCTTATTATTAGTCACTAGTAGCCTATTATTTTTTTACTACAGAATCATTCTTATTAAAAAAATATAATAGCATTGATTACTATACTCAAATCAAATTAGCAATTTCACAATTAAACGTTAATTTAACAAAATTATCTACTAAATCCCTAAGCTTTACAGCTCATCGTCTAACACTGCATCACCATAATGAATTGTAAACACAACTGACTCAAAGTACCTAATTAGTAGTACTACTAGATACGTAGTAATTATCAGGCCCATAACCCGTTAATACATCATAACCAACAAGCACATGGATCGCTGCCAAAGCGCTAACGATTGACACATAAATCCAGGAATTGAAAAAAGTTTGGTTTATGGTAATAATGAATAAGAACTTTGTGCAATGCGAAAATTTTCTTAAATTTTAGAGCGATTGCAACCGTAACTGCAATGTATGAAGAACTTTATCATTATTGTAATAAAGGTAGGTAGTAGTGTGTTTCTAGTAATTAGTATGGTTTCCAAAGTTGATAGCGGTAGATTGTGTATGGCCCGGCAGTACGGCCATTTTTTTTTAAATGACTGTCATACTTAACCGATGTATTTTGATTTGTATAATATTCACGAACTGAAGTGTGAGGGCAAATTATTTTTCAGCCATCACAAGACTTTAAGTTTCAAGCACCTGATAATTCCCAACATCCTCCCTCATCAGATCGATTCAACTACCACATACTCTATACAATGTCGCAATGCTGTCTAATCCGAATTCTCTTCTCACACAAAAAATAATCATAATAAATTCCGCTCCGGTGTAATAGACGTCCTAGTAACAAATTTGTCGTACCAGCCAACAATGCGCGTTTAATTACAACGCTACACTTGACGTGCGTATTACTTGCGTACTGCGTACGGTACGCGATTTGATACGGTAGGGTTACCGAAGAATTAAACGAGTTAAAAGTTTAAAACGTGGAAAGTATGGCAGTGATTTAATTACTGGAGTTTAAGATACACGACCGAAAATGAAACGGGAATGTTTGTAAAGAATTACGGTGTCACTTTAGTAAATGTTGGATGATTTTCTTGGTGAAGTTAACCTAAGTGTTGTGTTAATTTAAAGTCTGCGGTTTTTTAAATAAATACAATAGAAGAACTTGCAGTTGAAAACACAGTATTATGCTGCAGATAGTAAAGTCTATCTTAAATCACTGAAAACGATTGCTTGGTAACAGAAACCTAATAGTAGGTACCTAACTGCTTCTGCTGATCAGCTTCAAGTAATAGAAACCAGTATCAATCTATGGATATATTTTACCCAGCAACTTTAATTTTAGTCTAAAAGATGCCAAAAGTAAATAAGTAACGTTTTATTTGTATCTTATGCAAAGCTTTTGAAGTCAACTTTCAGCTGTCATAAAAATATTACATTGTTTGTTTTATCCACTTGCTTAGCATAGAACTAACTTACTTTGCTAACTTTAATAAGTCTACCTTTATTTATTTATTTATTTATTTATTTATTTATAAGGATCTCTAACAGGAAATACATGTCACTTTCATCACATTTCAAACATAAAAATAACAAGTCTCATGCTTCCTCAATTACAAGAGACCACAGCATGCAGGCATACAGCATCAGTACAGACAAAAAAAAAACAGAATTCAGGTCAAATAAAAATTAAAATAAAAAAAAAATAAAATACAATATTTGAAGACATGAAATAGATTAAACAATGACATAAAATTTAAAAATTAACATAGTCAATACTTAAACCTAAGGACAAAAATCGCGATAGTCAATTCACTTTCTTCATCAATTTGCACGATACAGCCAGTTTGTAGTTAAATATTGCTGTAAACCAATTCTATATTTATTAATTTATTACTGCAAGAGCAGGACATAAGCCGCATATCGATCGTTTCAGGAGTTGTCCTTGCTGTTTAATTGAAATTACGAGTATCAGCTACATAGGTTATAATCTATACAATTATATAAAGCGGAACAGTTTTGTTTGTTTAAACGAGCTAATCTCTGGAATCACCAGTCGGATTTAAAAAAATATTTTTGCGTATGATAGGCCAGTGGTCGAGGAAGGTTAATAATTAATGTTGACAACCAGTTTGTGATAACGCTGTTAATAAATCTTCACTTTGACAATGTTAAAAATGGTTCCGTCTTATCGGAAGATCGATCCAGAATCTCTTGTTTGTTTAAATAGATAGATGGCAATCTTTTTATTGTTTACGAAATTATTTTTCATACCAGTCCATTATTGTCTCACTGCAGGGAAAGGCCTCACCACGAAAGAATCACCACACTTGCTCAGTGCGGATTTATATACTTCGATGATATGATTTCAGGATCGGATATAATCAAGATGCTTGGCGAAGTTCTATAATCAATCGTTTTTTAGATATTAGATTACTATTATTGAATTGTGTAACAAGTGACCTTATTGAAAAAATGATTAACAAACTAAGGTAATCGCACAACTAATAAGGTAGTGAGATATAGTACAATAGTTCTAGTCCAGTTTTTAAAGACAAAGACTCCATGTAAAACATTAATACAGAGCTGTCTGATAATATTATTTCGTGCTATATAAATATCTATAGCAAGAGCTTTTAGCCAACCCTGTTCCCCTGAACTTAATTATTCGCTTACTGGAGGCGCAATTGTAGGGAGAAGGGAGGAAGGGGATGCTTCAACACAGATAGCAATGGGCATCTTTTAATAGTGTATTCTGGAGCCTTGTGAGGTTACAAGAAATATTTGTTAATGTGACTTATGTTTGAAAGGAGGTTTGTTTGAAGTTCGCTAAATTAAATGTGATGTTCATAACGTCTTGTGTAATATAGGATAATTATGCATAATGAATGAGAAGCAAGTTAATGAAAAATACGATGAATTTCAAATTTTGTTCAATTGAAATGTTGCCTAGTAGAGAATGTTTTGATACTAAGCTTACTTTTGTACAATTTGCGGATATAACGTAAATAAGATTAAAAATTTTATATTTTCATATGAACTGAAAGACGTTCACTGCCTGACATCGGCCTCCCCCAAATTTTGCCAACTTAACTAGTCGCTAACCATTTACCACAAAGAACATTTCCCAAAATATTGATAGGTGCTCAACACGCAGGTACTCTTCGGACGGATGCTATGAGTGGACTACGTCTGCGTCAAAAATCTAAAATTTCTATCATTAAATTCTCCAGTTATTTTTGTTATACTAAAATATATAACTAAATATACATGAGCCTCTATCCTAAACGGGGTCCATCATAAGACTCGATGGCCCATAGCCAATGAATTGACCTCTCCAATCGAGGGGTAAGTATGAAACTATTCGAGCTTAAATATCAAGGGTTCTGTAATAAAAATATATGGACTTTAACCTCTATAGGGATGAAAGAAACTTTATTTGTTATATGAAATAGGAGGTTAAATTTCTGAAAGTGTGATTGAATTTCAAGATATTGGGATTGCAAAGTGGTGTGCTTAATCATGTTGTGACTTCAGATGGAGAGTCATTATAAAAATACCCATTTGTTTTAAATTAAAATTAAATCGTTTATTATTTTAATCACTACAAATGACTATTAGAGTAATACCTTTTCTGCCATCATCACCACCATATCAGCCGAAATACGTCCACTGCTGGACATAGACTTCTCTCAATTTTTGCAACCATGGCCGGTCGTTTGCCTCCTTCATCCATCCCATCCATCGGTTGCCCGCCACCCTTATAAGGTCGTCGGTCCACATTGTAAAGGATCTGCCCACGCTGCGTCTTCCGGTTCGTGGCCGTCAGTTCTGCGAGCTGTGTCCTGACCATTGCCACTTCAGAAAAGCAACTCTGCGAGCCGCATCGGTTATTTTTCTTCCGTAGTACATAATATATCAGTCGACATCATCATTCTGTCTGATGGTAAGCAATGACATGCATCGCATAATAGGCAATTAGGTAAAAATTTAATCTAGTAGTTTCATAAAGCTTTTAAAATTATATAGATACTAGACGCGCCTCACGGCTTCGTCCGCGCCTAAAATGTGTTTTGTCTTCCTCGGGAACCAGACCAATACTCGGGATAATGTCCGTCACCGGCATCTGAATCTATCTACGTAGGTACCAGTTTTCATTTAAATAGGTACAGCCGTTTAGGCGCTGAGTGATAACAAACACACACACAAATTAAGTTTTTAAACTTCATTTCATTTAGCATTTTGTTCCTATTTTGTTGCCTACCGAGTCTAGTCATTTCATTTAGAATTTTATTCTACCTTTCTTGTACCTGCCTAGTCAAGTATCAGAAACGTGCTATCTCTAAATAATGAAATTGACAAATATTTTTTTCGTATTACTAATCAATTGTGAATTTACAAGGACAATTTACTTTATTCAACGTGCCACCTATAAAAAACAAGTACTATCCCTATATTATCCCATAGTTAACAGTCCCTTGACTGTTGACGGCTAACTTGAGTTAGTCGGTCAGTGGAATCCAATAGTGGTCACTATGCTTTATTCCTATCAGGTACTATGTTGTGATTAGGGCCAATTTAGCTGTAGTTGACTCTAGAGACTCCTTATGCTTTATTTATAATAAAACTAGCTGCGTTCCAAGG
Source organism: Parascotia fuliginaria (assembly GCA_963082885.1). Taxonomy (NCBI): domain Eukaryota; kingdom Metazoa; phylum Arthropoda; class Insecta; order Lepidoptera; family Erebidae; genus Parascotia; species Parascotia fuliginaria. The sequence continues at coordinate 9,571,231 of OY720197.1, forward strand.
CTTCGCCCGCACCTAAAATGTGTTTTGTCTCCCTCGGGAACCGGACCAATTTTTGGGATAAGTGTTATGTCCGCGTCCAATTTTCATTGAAATCGGTTTTTCTGTTTAGGCGCTGAGTGGTAACAAATATAAACACACTCACACCAACTTTCGCATTTATTATATTAATAGGATATTATTAATTGCTGTACGTAGTGGTTTAGATAATCCTCACAGTTACGTTGAGATAAAGCGTTCATTTCACTTAAGTCTTTCCCACTGGGACACGATATTCCCTTCTATTCCCTATTATAAATCCAACTGTCAAACCAACAACAATTGGAAAATATAAGGGAAGTTGATTTACGTTCTGCCCAAAAAAACAGAATGATATACGGCCTAATCATTGAAACAAATGATTTGGTATCGTCGCGATTTTATAGGGGAGGGTTTTAATATTTTTCTCGAGGATCCCTTATTAATAATGTTAGGAAACCCCGTTTTGGGGTTAATGAACTCTTGTTGAAGGCAATTTTCCTGTACACTCGGTCGGAAAAGTGTTCCTTTGTAGGGGAAATCTTTATGAGATCTATTTTTCCTTTTTTTGTTCATTCTCAGGTTTTACATAAGGGAATTTTAAATAATTGTATTGTTGATTATTATATCGGCTGAAAATAAAAGGTTCGCATAACAGACTATAAATTCTAGTATAAATAATATATAGAAGTCTGTCGCGGTAATTTCACCACTATCGCTGATAACTTTAAGTCATCTACAGTTCCAGTGTCTCAAACCTGTCTTGCAACAACGAAATCTTACTCTCTGTCCCTCAGAAAGATTTTCTGGATTGAATTTACCATCTGAAAGTAATAACAATGATAAGTAATTCCTGTCAATATTGAGGAGTGGTGAGCAGCTTTGACCCCACAACGAATTTATCAGAAGTAAAAAGGAGGACTTTTAAATAAAAATGTTCGTTGTCAGTTATGTTTTAATAGATGTAGTTTTATATATTAATTATTAAAGTTAATATTAAATTACAAATTGTTTTAATTAAAATAAGTAATTAGCATCTGGTTGCAATTAATGTTATTGCTTCGAAATATCATTTACGAAAGCCAATTAGTATTGTAAATATTTGTAATAAATACTGATCACCATGTACCGAGACAAAACGTCATATGTAGATAAATAAATAAATAATATGTAGATGAAACAAGCTATAGAACAAATAATTGTAATAAGACTAATTTTAGAATCATTTTATCAAAAAGGTATTCTAAAGATAAAAATTTTATGCTTCATAAGTGATCTTCTTTTCTTTTTTCGTCGCCATCCTCTTTCTAATTTGTTTCTTAGCATCTAAATGCTACAAGATGAGAGTAGTACTTCCCCGGTCGATTATGTTGAAACCAGCGTAGATCTACTATCGTAAATGTTTTGCTCTTACCAGTACTTATAACCTACATGTTATAGTACTGGTAAGAGCAAAACATAACACATGATATATCTTAACGTTCTAATATAAATCATCACTAACTTGCTTATCTCTAAAAGTAGACAGCATTAAGTTGAAAATATATTTGAGCCACTTGGGATTTACTATTAATCAAAAATGGTGAAGCCATTTTGGTGTTTAAAAAATTCTTCATGTATTTCGAAAGCAGCATATTATATCGCTTAAAATACGAAATACTAAAAATAATAATTTTTACTAGATTTATTTTTATTGCCTACGGTAATGGTAAGTTCACGTGATGGTTGTAACTGTCTCTCATAGACTACTGCAATGCCAGGGGCTCTGCGAAGCCGCTGCCTACCGTGATATCAATACTCTCTTTAAACCTCATTTGAAGAAGGACATGTCATAGCGCTCAGGAAAAACTGTAGCTGATAGTCTGTTTCCAGTACTAGGGAAAAAGGTGCTGAATTTACGAAATCGGATCAGTATCTACTTTAAATATATTATTAATAAAAAACAAAAAGACAGCCTGCTTAAAACCAAGCGAAAAGAAAGAAACCCATTTTTTTTCTCGAGCTGACGACGCTACAATGAAATTATATACCCTATGTCACTCCCACAATTAATACGAATGTAATGCCATCTCATAACAAGCCATTTAGGCTGAAGAGCGTGCTAAAGAAATAGACATACACACACTCGAAAAACATACCCTCTTTGACTGCGTCAGTTGGGCAAAAACAACAGCTTTGTCTTAAAATTGTCTCATTTTGATTTAAATTTAGATTGTAACTTAGGTAAGGGTAGAAAAATGGGTTCATTCTCTTAGTCTTATCTTTAAAGTAAATCTTAACTTCTCATATTAATTTTAACTTGTTTATTCAATTACATGAAAATATTTATTTTATTAAAAGGGGAGAGAAGTTTCTTAAAGATATTAAAGAGACTATGTTGTTGGATTTATGTACTGATTGCTACGGAGATATCTCAAGTTTGATCACCAAATCGGGTAATGTGATATTGAGCTTATCAGTTAAGTTCTGGTACATGGGACAACACTACATAACCAACATATTACCCACGTGAATGATTATTCCACTGCCTACCCTTACAGGTTTAAAAAGCGCAATCTATGTAATATCAAAGTTATTAAATCTCTTGAATATAAGAACTATTTTATAATCCAAATCCATTTTTCATCAGATCCGCCTGGAGCGCCATACATCGAGGGTTATGCTGAAGGAGAGACTGTCCGCAGAGGACAAAGCTTGGAGCTCGTTTGCCGTAGCAGAGGTGGTAATCCACCAGCACAACTCATCTGGTACAAGAACGGAGAGCAGATCCGAATGGCTTACAGGTAAGACTTAGTACCAGGTTGAGATTTTTCACGATCTACCATTACTTGTATCATTATCATATCAGCTAAAAGACGTCTTCTGCTGGACATAGGCCTCCCCCAATTTTCGCCACCGAGGTCGGTCGTTCACCGCTCTCATCCATCGGTAGCCCGCCACTCTTATAAGGTCGTCGGTCCACCTTGTGAGGGGTCTACCATTACTATTAGATAATAAAAGCGCGAAATTGAAATAACAGGCACATATCAAAATGGAAGAAGGGGTAAGGAATACTAAACCCACGGTCATGAGAGAATGACAGAGGCGTAATTTCCATACTACAATATAAAAATTTATTGGCACCGTAATGGACTAAAGTGGTCATTTTAGAACGTCTAATAATATTATAATAATAATATCTCAAAAACTACACACAACGCCATCTAGACCCAAAGTAAGCATATTAAATATTATAGCTTGTGTTATGGGTTCTAGAATGCAGATATACATACTTAAATATCTTTCTTTTTGTAAATACATACATAATATACATAGAAACACTAAGACCAATGCAAGTAGCCATGTTCATGCACACAATTATTTGCACGGTGCAGGAATCTTCGATAGGTCTCTCTAGGAATCAATGGAAGAAGCATGATATGTATATGTACATCTATATTTATTACACACATGCATATTACCTAGTATCAATAACAGTAGCGTAGTATCACATCAAATTCAGTTTAAAATACAAAAATATTATAATCAAAATTAAAATTTACAATGTTTGCGACCAAAACCAATAATATTTCAGTGTACAAACACAAAAGAAAATATTACTTTTACAAAAAAATATTAATACATTAATCAAATTGCCCAAGGCTGGAAAACACGCCCAGGTTTTACTAAAATTAAAATTTCAAACGTAATCCATCAGCCAATTTTCATATTAAAACTTGATCTATGACCTATTCAAATAATGACATTACAACCAAGTATGATCCAGCACAACAACTACACAGGGCTATCTAGACCCAAATGAAGCATAATAATCATTATGGTAGAGCAGTAGTATGAAATGATCTTGATACTCACACTTCTATTTTATAGATTAATGTTGTAACGATTCTTATATTTCAAGTATCAAGAACATTATCGGAAAAGCATCCTCGTTTGCACATATTCGCGAGATAAGCACTATATAACTAACTTCCTTTCTATAAAAACTATTACAAACTATGTGGAAGCAAACGGAAACCTGTTCGATGTGTCGCTGAATTTTTCAGTATAATATAAATATTTATGACTCTTAGTGGTGAAGTTGTGGAAAAATTGAGGAAACAGGAGGAGGAAAAGTATTTGGGTCGTTCGTTAATATATGTACATAATAATATAGGCATGTAGTGCTATGAGTAAGAATGCATGAGATACTGAGGATAATGCAGACGACATTCTTGATAATCTTGACCTAAAAGTTAAGAATGTTAAAAATATAGTTAAATTTATCTTGGGCAATACAGACATACATACAGCTAAGGAATAAAAAAGTGTGGGTATCTTGGATTCCAACAAAAAAAATCCGCAAAAGATCTTAAAACCAAACTGGCCTTCATCATTAAGATAAACTCCAACCAGATAAACAATACAGCATACCTATTAGTACGTTCCTAATTGGAACTGAAATAGCATAAAGACTTTGCAACTCTAAAGGCTCTAATTCATACATTACTTCTTGCTGAAATAAATTATAGAAGTATGCATAAAAATTTCAATACAGAACTCCTCAAACAAAATACAAAAGCTCAAAATATGTAAGGTATTATCTCTAACAGCCCTTGCAATAAGACAACAATAATATAAATTTATCCTACTTGACTGATTGACGGACAGGTGCCGCATAATCGTGACTTTTCCGACAGAAGCTTTTGGTTCTGAGCCTTCGTATTTCGCAAAGAGTTCTAAGGGAAAGTTTAACATTAATAAACTCACGTCAAGATTTAGGCTTACTAAATCACGTTTTAGATGCGGAGATGGGTGACGACGTAAATTGAGCGACATTTCAAGCAGTTGATTGGAATAGGCTGATTGTATGACATCACAGATCATCAGTATTTACACGCTGCGTTTTGCCTATGTTCATAAACATAGGCAATACGCAGCTTGGACACGATGCTTACAAAGTGGACCGACGATCTGATAAATATTTGGGGTATGATAAAGATGTTAGGTCACCGCTGGATGAGGACAGCTCATGACCGGTGAATATTTAGAAGAGACCTAAAAGCCTCCAAATTGCTGGATATATCCAGCAGTTGACGTTTTTCGACTGAAAAGATGTTCATGATCAATAATAGGAATACAGACAGACAGTTGGCAACACTGAAGCAGTAAACATTGGCTCCGTATTTTTATTTATATTAAAAATACAAAAGTAAACAAATTTCAAGAAAAGTTATTAAAGTGCACTCAGGACTCGATAATTATGAAGTGATATCGTTTGTACTTAATTTAGCTAACTTTAGTAATAGTTACTTCTTTGAAGTGCTGGTGTATAAAAAGTGACAATAATAAAACAATATTATAAATTTAATATAAACGGTGTAAAAGTGATTATTTAAACAAGTCAGTCAATTTTAAGATACTAAGTATAAGAAACATTTAAAACATTAATAGATTTTTGCCTTGAAAACATCAAATAATTACAGTTATTATCATAAAATAAACCCCGTTAAATAAAAATTCAAATACAAAGTCCCTAGTGTTGCTACCAACATAAGAGCATTGAACAAAGTCGCGTTCCAGCTCATGCGAACCGTCGACTCTTAGCATTAGGGCCAAAGTAACCCGAACACCTACCGGTGCATTCCAGCGCTTTTAAATTTGAGGTCACTTGCAAGTGATAGTGAATTAAAAAAACTGCAACCAAATCAATTTACACAAACACGCATCAGACAAAACCATGGAAAGCCGAAATAACGTTACACTTCGTAGACGTCAAATACCCAAATCAACTTCCATGGAATCATTAAATGTTTCTACAAGCTCAATGTCATGCGAAGATATTCTAGGAAAAAGCTTAGATTTTTCTACTAATATAAATACCACATACATACTGGAGTTAAAATCAGAAATAACACTATTAAGAAAACAATTAGAAAGTACACAGAATGAGCTTGACAATATAATTTTAGAAAATATTGACTTAAAGGAGAAAGTGACAAAGATGACTCATGAAGTGAATTTATTGAAACAAGTATGCAGTAGCCCTGTAACGACATTGAGAAAAAATATGGCATCCAGCAGTAATAAAAATGTACGCCGTCGTCTTACAAATAGCTTTCATACTTCTCCTGTAAACCTACCTCTGGAGCAAACTAAACCCTCTATAGTAACACAAGATAAAGTGATAATTACAAAAGCCACATGCAGTAGCCCTGTCATTGAAGTATCACCTAAATACAGAGCTGCTCGAAACACAAGCTTCATGCCGTCTGTGCAAATCAAGCATCTAGGAAGCACACCCATCGTTCACAACAAAGAGACCCAAACCTACATCAACTATACACCAAACAACCAGACGAAAATATCTACTGACCTATCTTTAAATAAAAAAACACTACATGAAAATAATAATGTACTGACTAATAACGTTAACGTTAAGAAACGAAAACAAAAGAATAAACTGTGCATTCTGAGTAGCAAGAAAACTAAAGGATCTTTATCTACAATTGAAGAACTATACTCAGACTACTTCTACTACTGTCACTACGTCAAGACCAACAGCACAATAGAAGAGCTTTTAAGCAATGTTGAACATAAACTTGTAGACTTTACCATATATGACTATTGTATACTTTTTATAGATGAAAATCACATAAACCGGGAGAGAGACAGTTTAAATATTATAAATGCGATTAGAACATCGCTACACAAAATAACTCATACTAATTTAATTATCTGTACCCCCACATACGTTACAGGTGCACCAATTTATAATTATAAAGTAGAAATATTTAATAGTCTTTTGTATACAGACTTGCAAAAATATAAGTACGCATACTTTTTTGATAGCAACCGAGATTTGACGCTTGATATGTTCTCCTATGTTACTGGAAAAGTAACTAATTACGGTATAAAAAATATACACAGCCAAATTTTACTTAATATACAATATGATTTAGATTTGCTTGATGATCAGGTAAAAGAAATGTCTATAAACAATAAGCATAGTGACAATAGCCCTAACAACTGTGATTTTTTTCGTGTATAGCCATATTTATGTACTGCACCAAAATATCAATGGTCTAATAAATAAATCGGATCTACTAGGTATACATCTAAATGAACTCTTTGAAGAAGGTAAGTCAATTGATATCATATGTATAACAGAACACAACATGAAAAAGGGTGACCAACAACATTTAAGCATTACTAATTACACGCTAGCAACTTCCTATTCTAGGCGTGATAGAAACGGAGGTTCATGCATTTTAATAAAAAACACACATAAATTCGAGATCGTCGACGTCAAAAAATGGGCCATAGCTCATGTAATAGAATGTTGTGCAATTAAACTTTCCTCTCACCCTATCACCGTTATTTGTATCTACAGACCGCCAAATAATAACAACGATACAGTTTCTACGTTTTTTGAAAATTTAGATATGATGTTAAAAGATATATGTTTGAAACGTAATAGTAAGGTTGTCTTAAATGGCGATTTTAACATAGATATTTGTAAAAATAGTAAAATATCTAATACTTTTCAAAATATACTGCGTAGCTATAATCTGATATTGGGTACCCGTTCACCAACACGACTATGCAGTGGGACCTGTATTGATAATATAATTCACAACATTAGAGGAAGCAGGTGCGAAGTCAAAGAGTTAGCAATTTCAGACCATACCGCGCAACTATTGAAATGCCGAGTCAAGAAAAGTTGTATATTCACACATTGGTTCATTTACAAACGCGACTATAGTGACGAAAATATTACAAAATTTAGGAAGTCCCTACTAAATCTAAAGTTTCAAGATGTTTATAAGTGCTCTGACCCTAACGATGCATTTAATGAGTTTCATGAAATATTTAAACTATTCTATGACCTTTGCTTTCCAATCTACAAAATAAAAGTTTCAGTAGTTAAAAAGCCTAAGTGGATTACAACGGGACTTAAAAAATGTTGTAAGCGCAAAAGAGATATGTTATGGGAATATCGAAAGTTACCCAACAAAGAAAATAAAAGTAAACTTAAAACTTACACGAACAGATTGAAACACATAATCAAACAGACACAAAAAGCACAAAACAATCATTACATAAATATTTCTGAAAACAAAAGCAAAGCTACGTGGAGTATAATAAATAACCAGAAAACTAACTTTCCGAAAGAAGGCATAGATAGTATAGTCATAAACGACGAAATAATTAACAATCCAGAACAAATAGCTGAATCATTTAACGAATATTTTATAAATCAAATTGAATCTCTAAGTGACATTAATTATAATAATAAATTGACATTTAACATTAATAATTATAATTCTATATTTATGACACCTACGATTACCTTTGACATAATTAAAATAATCAATTCTCTTAAAAATACCAATAGTGCTGGATATGATGACATTACTACAAAGGTGATTAAAGCGACATCTTCCATCATTGCACCAATACTTAGTTTCATCATTAATAATTGCATTGAAAAGGGAATATTTCCAGATAAATTGAAAATATCTGTAATTAAACCCTTGTACAAAAAGGGTGACAGAACTGATCCCAGTAATTACAGACCTATTGCGCTTGTCCCTATATTCTCTAAAATAATTGAAAAAGTACTACATAGAAGTATATATTCCTTTTTGGAGACTAACAAAATCTTAATTAGCAATCAATATGGTTTTAGAAAAAATAAAAACATTAATTCCGCCATATATGCTCTTGTTGAGCACGTTTTGACTAACGTTGATAATAGAATTCCTGTAGTTGCATTATTCATGGATATGTCGAAGGCATTCGATCATGTTAGCCATAAAATACTTTTGGACAAATTAGAAAAATGTGGCATCAGAGGTAATGTTCTTGCACTTATTAAATCATATCTATCTAATCGTGAGCAATTTACACGCATCACTAAGATCTGTCCCTATGCAAAAACAGAAATAATTTATACTTCTAAACACCGAAAATGCTTATTTGGGGTACCACAGGGCAGTGTTCTAGGACCATTATTATTTAACATTTATATTAATGACATGCCAAAAATTATTAATAATCCAATGATCTTGTTTGCCGACGATAGTACTGTATTATTTAAAAGTAAAAATGACGATACCCTTGAAAAGGAAATAAATGACGATCTAAAGAATATAATAACATGGCTAACAGAAAACAACTTAAAAATAAACCTAGACAAAACTAATTACATTTTATTTGAACAAAAGACAAACAATAAAAAACCAGATGTTCGCCATGATGATAAAATTATTAAAGAGACTAATTGCACTAAATTTTTAGGTGTATGGATTGATAAAAGCATGAACTGGAAAACTCATGTTGAAATGATATGCAAAAAACTTTGCCAGTATTCCTACGCTCTCTATAATTTAGCAAAAATTGCAAATCAGACAACTGTAGTAACAGCTTATCACGGGTATGTCTCATCGACCTTACGCTATGAACTAATATTTTGGGGAAACTCATCTTACAGAGAAATGGCGTTCAAAGCACAGAAAAAATGTATAAGGGCAATATGTGGCATACAAAGCACAGAAAGCTGCAAGCCATATTTTCAAAAACTTGAACTGCTGACACTTCCATGTCTTTATATATATGAAGTAGCTAATTATGTAAAAACAAATTCACACATATACAGCCACAGAAAAAGCACACGACACAATAATAAAATATGCATAAGCCGTCACAAAAAATCTGTGTATAGTAAAAATCTTCTAGGTATGGCACCCAAAATTTATAATAAACTACCAAAAACTTTAACAGACATAGAAAATTTAGATGTATTTAAAAAAACTCTTAACAAATTTTTAGTTTTAAAATGCTATTACACAATTAATGACTATTTAAATGAAAGATGTTAGACCTTTTACGTCCGATTTATTACACAACATAATTAATATATCCATAAATCATAATTATCATTTTATATCCATTTAATTTATTAATACCAAATTATACCTAGTAAATCTGATCTATTTAACTTTTATTTGTTATGTTTAGACTTATTAAACTTGCAATGTGACTTATGTTTTATCTACATTTATAAACTATTAGAATATTAAATTTGACTACCTAATTTGTATGCTTCAATGCAAAACATAGATGGACACGCTTTATAAAGAAACTATTGTACATCCCATGCATTACCTATGTTTACAAATAAAGAATTTCATTTCATTTCATTTCATTTCATTTCATTTCAATAATAATATATAAAAACAGCTTTTAGTACCTAAGATATCATTTGTTAAAAATTTTCACGAGAAAACGTATTTCAGAACACAAAAGTCTCTAAACTTTGTCGTTTTTAACGAAAAGCTGTCATTATATTTTTCTTTTAAATCTGCTGAATAATAGTCTAAAGATTTTCGATATAAAGTACACAATACGAAGGCAGAATCAGCTTTTTGCCTATAAAAACACCCCCACCCCTATTTCGGGGATCGTATTAAGCTGGCAACAGATAGGGCGTATGTCCTCATGATTTATGTAAGCTGAAGACTAGGGAGGGGAAAATTCGATGTCGATAATGACACTTTAAAATTGGTTTTGTTTTAAAAGAAAAAATGTTCGATATCTAATAAATTTATGAAGAAAAACCAGCTAAATTATGTTCGCTAAGTGCAAAATGTGTTCCTGAAATGTTTTACCTCATTTCTCTTGCGCAATATTTTGTGACCGGGTTTTGTTAGCGCATAATGATAAAATCAGTACAGACCTGAGTTGTGTTTCTTGCGTATTTGTGTACAATCATTGTTATAAAGAATATTATTAATAATTTATTTATCAATACATGCTGATACATAAATATCAGTGTACCAATGTATCACCGTTTTTGAAACAGAGGAAGCTAAGATACTCTCTTGTTCAAAAAGGATTTTTTTTAATTTTGAAAATAAGTGCAAGTAGCCAATATACAGTACTTTTGATACATGCATAATTTAAATATTTCTCAAGCTCACAATTTCAATGCAAATATAATAACATATTTTTCCTATACTTCTTCATATTTTATCGATATATCCTGTTTGCATCCGTCACTTATAAAATTGTATTAAGACGCGCCTACAGGCGGCGGAAACTGATTTATGGGCCTCACTAACTGCACTATAGTGATGTTCGTTTAAAAAGTATCGGTAGTTTTATCGATATTTAATTTGTTGTTCGTTACTATTGACCTCGATTTCTAGTAATCTCGATGAGAAATATTTACCAACTATGATTGGTTTGTAGACAACGGAAATCCTTTATATAATGAGATGGTTTATTATAAGTACTTGGGTAAACATTCATTATCAAAATTGTAATTGAATTCGACACGGTGTAATATTTAACGTTGGGATATACAATTAAGTGTGGTTATGATACAAAGCCTTCCTTGATAGGTGCTGTTATTGTTTTATTAGTACAAGCATATTGATATATGAGATGCTTAGAATTATGGTTAATTTTACCTACTAGGCAATTACATAACTGTGAGATGTACTTTAAACATAAATAATAAAGATTTAATGAAAACACTAGGCAATTATTAGCTTAATATTTGGTTTATTCCCGTATTTAAATTATTTGAGTATATAAATAAATTAACTGAGGTTACGAATTTGAACCCTGGGTCGGGTAAAATATTAATGGATTTCCTGTTGAGAAATTCCAATGTCTTGTATTGTATCTGATAAATAAGATGATTAGATCATCTAATCCATTACATGGGCCCCGACATAACTGGGGAAACGTAAATGTTATACACATCTGCCTACCCTATGCGGTAAAAAGGCGTGATGCTATTATCTACGTTTAAGAGAATAGTCTGTTCTGAAAGGTACATAATTAGTTAGTGAAAGTTAATTAAATTGATTTAAATTATCTTTTAGAAAACAAGAACTTAAGTTTACTCAAAACTACAGGGTACTTGCCGATGATAGCACTTGAGGTTTTATTAAAAAGTTTAGTTATAATATTCTGACCTAGTCATACCGAGTTTAAAAGTTCAGTTTATCTCAAGGATAATATTATGGTATTTCATTTATTTTATCTAAGGCCGCTATTAGACTATCATAGAAATATGGTCAAAGATGTGTAAGTCATTTTTAAATGAAGAACATATGACGGCATAATAACTACATGTGATTATATATGATCATAGTTTGAGAGTCCTCGAACTATGATCATAGAATATGACAGATATGACATCATATAAATATGATAATTTAATACCAGCTTAAGAGGAGTGAAAGTGTCGCTAGAGTAGAAAAAACATTGACAATAATAATTAAATTGTTTAAAGTGAAAATTAATCATTTTATCAATCTAGAGTTTATCATCATCATGCTAGCCAATAGACTTCTGCTGCGGCGTGGCTTGTTTCAAGCATCTTCCTTTAGTCAGGTCATAAGTCCACCATACGAAGGGTCTTATTTTACGGTTCAATCTTACCACTTTAAAGCTTTACTGTTCCAAAGGTCAACAGGAGCCCTACCACAACCTCTTATATTAATTTTATTATAACCTTACTTTGTCTCTATTCTTGTTTTTAATGGTACAAAAGAAAAAGACACAACACAAAGTAAGATTAAAATAATACTGCTATAAGAGGTGGTAGGTCTCTTGTACTGTAATCTTTGTATAATCTAGAATTATTAAATCAAATTGTAGTTCATATATAAACTTAATTTTTAATTAAATTATCATTGCGTATAATTAAAATTATGCTGATGATATTAATTTAATTATCTTTGCTTACATAGTCATACCTGGGGCTTATATAAATGATTATATTCAATCTACATATGCAAACAAACAAGCTGAAATATCTAACAAATTCAAATACATGCGATGCAAACAAAACAAACAAAAGTATTATATATTCAAAGCTTAGCTGCTTTCCGAACAAATCAATACGATAATAACAATTCAATTCAATCCTTCGCATCGCTAACGTAGCGGAAAATAGTCTTATCGATAATCGATGGAGCAGCACTAGCTTTAAAAAGTACTCCTATCTCGATAATATTTTACTTTCTTTCCCTTCACTTTTTACCTGACTTAAAGTTGTTGATTTATATAGTGTAAAGAATTTATGAGTGAAGTTCTTTTTTTTAAGGCTTGTATGGAGTAAGAACTTAGAACAGAATCTGACAAAATTTGTATTGAAAGATCCCTTTTGCTGTAAATGTAAGGAAACAGGAAACCTCACAAATCTCGGAAAAAAATTTTGACAAAAATTGAATAAAGGTGAAAGAAAACAAAAGAGAAATAAAGTCAAATATACCACAAATTTTATACTTAGATTTTATACGATTGTTTACATAAAAATTTAGCTTACATAATGCGATAGAAAAAAGAAAAAGAAAATTTAACATTAATGTAATGAACTATCAGTGAAGCAAAATGTAATTTTGCCATTGTCTTCCTGATAACATGCAAGTTTAAGGACCTGTTTCACCACTTGCTGATAAACTGATAAACTGGCATTAGACAAGCACAGCCTTCGTGCGGTCCACCGCTGATTTTATTAGCCTAAGTACATGATAATTTTATTATGAATTTTGTATAACTGACACGTATAACTCATTTTGCTAATTACACATCGCCGCTCTCACCGAATAATATTGTAATCGAAAAATCTAAATTTTACAGGAAAAATAAAATACGGTTTATGGGTCGTAACTTTTTACCAGGTTTACTTAGAATAATAATATATATACCATAAGATAGCTAATTTTTTCTTCAATAATTTTATGTAATTTAAAAAAAATATATTTAAATTATAAGCAAAACTGTATATTACCGAAATTGAAATAAAATCTTCATCCGTAAAACAACAATACGATTTTATTCGGGTAACTATCGATACTCCTCTGTACAGTAATAGTTGAATGCGATCTTATTGACTGTTTTGCAGAAATGTTATCTGACTCAGTAATGAATTCTTACAATAATATTCGGCGCTAAAACAAAGTGAGATAATAATTGTAAAATTTATTAACGTTATTATTCCATGTTTTACAAAACAAGTTTCACTATTGTAAAAATATATTACCGTGTAATCCGTATTGGAATATAGAAAGTAATAATTAATCAAAATCTTAAAATAAAACAAGTTTTTCGTTATTTTAAAGGTATTTTAATCAATGCATTAAAAAACAACATAAAAGAAAATAATTATCGATTTAACATTAAAAGAGAGATATTTCAGAACCATCTAGGCATCATCTAGGTCTGACCCATCAACATCGTCGGAGTTTGGCTGTTCTGAATTGCCGCAACACACAAGAGATTTGTACTAGCAATGGTAATGTTTAGGTATAGCTTCACTAACACACAATCCAAGTAAATCATTATACAGAGGCTTAGGTATAGGAATAGGTTCGTCATAAATCTGTGTCAAGTTATCAACGTTTGTAACTTCCACAAGATTTTTCGGTCGGTGCCCACGTTTTGATTTTACAGGACCCGGGTCAGTGTCTAAGTCGAAATATTCATCCCGAAAATTATATTTTAACTGTAAGTTGCGTGGATTTTCATGAGATACTTTAATTTCCATAATCTTTGACCATGCAATTTTTCTGCCTTGTGTATCCTTGAGCCAGTTTTTTCCAGAGAGACATTTTATATCATAAAAGTCGCTTTGCTCCATTTCTTTTACATTATATTTCTCACCTTTTACTTTTGTATTCAATATAACGATGTGGACTTGATCAGGTGTAAATAGTATTTTATTCTTCATAGCGCGTTCAACACACGAATGCATGCTGTCACCCTCACTTTGGCTATGGCCAGTCTAAAAAAACGATGAGACATGCTATCCAGACCGTAATTTTTAAGGCATAAAGGTACATGGCTAATCTATTTATATTATGCCCAGACCCATCAGAATAAAATGATATATGTTTAATGCCTCTTTGTGTTTCCTGTTGTATAAATTGTAATAAGCAGCTTCCAATTTGGTTTGATCCTCTTTTTGCAATAAAGAGGTGCCAGATATAGCAGTATCCTGACTTATTAAATGCGTTAAAAATTGTAAAATTATTAATGGGATATTTGCGCTTATAGTAGAAAATAGCTACCTTACACTGAGGCACATTGAGGACCTTTTCTAGATCAAATACAGCGACTAGTAATTTTTGAATCTTATTTTTTGTACCCGAATAAGATTGTGATAATAGTTAGCTGTAAAATATGAGACACTGGGAAGTTAGTAATAACCTATTATGATGATATTCGTTATAAAAAAACGTTTTTATTTTGACACGAACAGTACGGGTAAAGTCATTACAAAACAACTATCTCAAAAAGTACTCGTACGAATATTCTGAAAAAAATTCACAAGGTGTAATCAACTCTCTAGAACAATAATTCCCAATAAAAGCACTTCTATAGTAATAGTCGTTTACGATACTATTCGGTGGGGGCGGCGACATATTAATTGAGTTACAATCTAGATCTAATCTTATACCTATTCTTATGTTATACATTTGTAACAATTGTAATTTGTCGTGTGTAATAAACAAATAAATAAATAAAAAATAAATAAAAATAAAGTGCGTGATAACCTATTCGAAACTTAACTGACAGATCATACTTAAAATCAGTTCCACAACTGTTTGATAACCATAACTGACAAATAAACTTTTTAAAAAGAAGAAGATGTTTTATCTGTTAGATAAATATCAGACACTTAAGCAGCCAGTGGTGAAACAGGCCCTTAATCGACTAATTAATCAAACTGAACTCCTAGGTAAACGGGAATATTTAGTTAACAAATATGAAAATACTAGCTTCTGACTGCAAATTTATCCGAGTTAAATTAGGATTGGATTCATATTTTAGCCAAATAAAATAATATCTTTAACAATTAAAGCCTGTGCTCTAATTTTGATGTATAAGCTATAATAATAATAATAATAATATCACGACAACTACACACAACGCCATCTAGACCCAAAGTAAGCATATATTATAAAGCTTATATTATTGTAAATTTTCATTAAAATTCTTTCATTGGTTTTTGCGTAAAAGAATTTGCATTTTTAGAATTAGTAAGATTTAAAATAAAGAAAAACAATATACCTAATTTATAAAGTGGCTAATCAAATAAGTTTTTACATACAAATAAAACAAAGTTTGTTATGTTTGCTAAGGTCAGTATTTAGGAATGAAATGTTGGCCACCACTTCGGGATTCAACTGATTGCTTACCATCAGGCAGAGTGGGTCACTTTGAGGAACCACCATAAAATCTCAAAGTTCGTGACCTAAGACTTATCTCACAAAACTTAAGTATTCTTCCAAAGTTCTAAAGGCATGTAAAGTCAGCTTATTTACTTTCAATATCTCTGAAAGGTGCCAGATTTTTATGAACCTTTGCTGACTCAAATAAATACCGATCGTGTACGAGTTGGACTTGTGCACCAAAGGGTTCCGTACAAACTTGTAGTTAATATAAATAACATGTAATATTATTATTTTGATTGAGTTGACATAGATTATTTTACAGCCTCAGACAAAGATATTCGATACTAGCTGTCTCGCTTCGCCCGCGCGAGTAATGGTATGCGTTTATATAAAGTAACCCGGGAACCAGACTGATTTTCGAAATAAAAAGTTTTCTACGTCCGTCTCCGGCACCAGTTTTCATCGAAATCGGTGGAGCTGTTTAGGCGCTGAGTGGTAACAAACACACACACAAACTTTAGCATTTATAATATTAATAGGATAAATTTCAGCTTTATACCAGCGTTACTAAGAAAAAGATCTTGACAGACAAACAGACGACAAAGTGATCCTATAAGGTTAAAGTTTTGCCTTTTGAGATACGGAACCCTAAAAAGAATGGTCTAGACAAATAAAAATATTTTGGTGTAAGCATTTTGTGGTGTCGAATTAAGTTATGTCGTACAAAGCCTAACGGCCAAATTGATATCGCGAGATTTATGTGACAGCTGCCTTGTTGGTGTTTTATTTTATTGTGGTTTGTTGATAACAAGGTTTTTATTTTGGGTGACGTTTTCAGAGATAGATTTCAAATTTCATTAGGACTTATTACATTCTTTTTGTTTGCATGTGTTGATTCATAATATCATGTTTAAAATTACGTTTAGTGCCTAAATGACCTGATTTGTAATATCTTATTTTTCAATAATTTTGCGTTTGAGGTATTTTACGTGTAATTTTTGTTTGGATAAAAGATTTTATTATATTGATGATATTTTTATAAGTTTTGTTGTTCACACCCTACAGAATGAAAGTACAAAATATTTTTTGCTTCAAATTTAGATAGAGTCACGTAACAGATAATGTGTATCGCAGAAAAAAATTTCCAAACATCAAAGGCAACAAAATTAACGCATCTCATTGGATACCTTATCGCATGATCTTTTTAAGTCAAGCTATAGTCAGTGTCTTGCAAAACATGTCATGTGAAAATTATTTACATCGTGAAATTTAACCCAACCTCTTTGCTAGCATGTGCCGCGCGGCTTACTCCAAACTATTTTGTATTTCTACTTATAAGAAAGTCGTGGCAAGTTTTATAATTCTCAAGCTCTTTGAAGGTTTCATAAAGTAGGTCTTTATCAAAATTATATGAGACCCTAAACTTAAAAAATTTAGCAATGATTACTCTCCAACAAAATAGTAACGTGTTTGTAAAATATAAAGTACCTAAAATAAATAGTAGGTATTGCATTTTCATTTAGGTATTTTTACTTTTTTTTTTTTTTTGCGTATTGGTTAATGCTTATGCCTTCTTTATATGAGAAGAGGCCTTTGTCCTGTAGTGAGTCAGTAAACAGTGGTATTATTATTATCACTATTATTATTGCATTTCATTCGATGAGTGAGAGATACAAATTTCACTTGGTCTAGTACTACCGTCTCATAGAAGATCGACGTAAGAGTAGTAGTATTCGTACTACTGCGTTTCATTCGGTGAGTGAGAGCGCCGGATGCTCAATTTTCCCTCCTTTCCTCTTTCCTCACCTCCCTCATTCCCTTCCCCTACCCATTCCCAGCCGCCATGGTGGAGTTCATTATACCAGCAGTTTAAGATGATGGCTTTTGGTATGGTGACCACCACTTCTGGATTCCACTGACTGCTTACCATCAGGCAGGGTGGAGTCACTTTAGTAGACAGGGCACTTAGGGTATATAAAAAAAAAAAATATTCACTTTCAAATCATAGTTTTCAAATAGAAGCCATAAACTCGTATTCTATACGACTAGTACTACCGACTTCAACCAGTCTTCTAAATTGAAACTCAATAATGTCATTTGATTCGTTGCACAATCTTTTACTGCTTTACTGTAATGGCTCAATATCATTTCTCTCTACTGTTTTCATAAATTTTCTCTTATAAACGTCGTATTATAGGTTACTGTGTGAATCTTTCCTCTATAGACACTTCGAAAAACTGTATTAAAACGTGTTTAAAATATTTGTTTCAACAACAGAAAATTAAAAGAACTTCCTCTCAGACATCATATGTTATTCCACTGCAGGAAAAGGCCTCTTCTCTTAGAGAAAGCATTGCCCCACTTTTACACATTAAAAAAAAAAAATTCTAAAATGGAAATGGCCAAGTGGATAAGGCATCCACTTCGTAAACATGAGGTCGTGGATTCGAACCCGGGCAAGTACCAATGTGACTTTTTAAATCATGTACTTTCTATGTTTATCTTAGTCATTTCTGACTATCAGGGAACTTAAAATAGTATAATTATTACCACCTAAAATTTAATGAACATCAAAATATACTTTAATACTGATGACATGATAAGAACAACTCACACTACCAAAAGCCTTATCAACGGCCACAAAAACAGACAACTGTTGGCCCATATTTCCCTTATTCCATATTCTGCCAGCGAAACCTTCTGAGCGCACGTCACATTAATGTCAATGTATATACGTATGTTAAAACCTTTTTTCCGTTAAGCGGAATATATGGTGTCGTATTTTCTACTGGTGTGCATTTTAAATAGAGATATGAGGGTGAAATGGTTACTACAAAAATAGGTCAAGAGTTTTCTATTATCATATTTTGGAATATAGCTATGATGGAAAATTCTTGAGATTTAGTATAGGTTATGATTAAGCCTGGATCGGTACTTTAGAGACTCGCGTGAAATACATAATACAATTGAACGATAAATATCTAAAAACGGCTCGCGTTAGGCATATGGATGGAAAACTTGAAATCAGTTTTCCTCAATACTGAATAATATTTTATATATTGTGAGGAGGTTCCTGTTTTTAGTCTTAACTGGTAGGTGAATTTTTAGAATTTTTTTTAATATAATATTTTTAGGAACCAGAAGTGGAGAATGTTAAAAAAAAATAGACAAACGGAATAACACAATTTATTAAAGGCTTTATTATCACTTTTAATAACTAATTTACTACTTACTAACTGAATTCACTAATTAAAACACGTTTTCAGTAATTAAACAAAATAAACGAACTAAGGAACAAAGAAACAATCAACCATCAGATACACAGAAAAACCGTTAAACAATTAAAATTCGAATAGCTCACGTGTACACCAACGACCTCACTGCTCGAACGTCGACTGACAAAATGGCCGCCATGTCGTGATTCGACCGTTTATATAGAGGTCGCCGGTGACAGATAAAACAAAAAAAATAATCGATTCTAATACGGCCTCTCCTGTCTGTGGTCGTCCTCGGGCACCTCCTCAGTAGCTACTCCCTCGGCTGGATTGAGGGTCCCGCCTCCGCCAGATCATCGTCATCGTCTTCATCTGTAATCACAATTTTAGTGTATAAGTCTAGTGCTATGAATCTAGTTATGCCTATTCTCTCATTCGTTCCGCATTCAAGGCCCACTTTCATAGTCAGTAAACTGTCTGAATTTCTGCATCCATAATCATTATTAAAACATTCATCTCTCACGAGCATCACACATTTGTTCTACTATACGGCCGTATAAAACACACACATCAAGCGACGTATTCGCTTAATGTGCTTTTTAAGGAGATGACACCGCAGCGCATCTTTGATATGAGGACAGCGGTACCGCAGCACATGTCTCTCACATTCAATCTGACAACACCGCAGCGTGTCCAACTATCAGATCGGATACCGCAGCACCGATCTGACTATCATTCAAGCTATGTGGTATGTCATCGTAGCGCACACCACATTATACTGCTCCGCCAGGTACCGCAGTACATGTCAGGCTGCTAAGTAGATAGCTAGCCTTGTTCACGGAGCGTTCTTCATATCTACAGCCATAATTATCACCACTCATATATGACCGTAGTCAGTCACACATATTACTGTCTTCTGTAACATAAAAGCAACCATTACTCACGTTCAAAGAAAGATGCACATGTATCCGGACACCATTCTCCTTTCCACAGCACCATATACTGTGCCGCTGCTTGTGTCATTTTGCCGCGAGCACCAGCAAGTAACTTAAGCTCATATCGGTCGCTTGGTAAGATCTTCTTGACCTGATAGGGACCCCTCATACCAGGGTCCAGCTTTCCAGTGCTCTGCGAATACTTTATGACAAACACCAAGTCGTTTAGATTAAATGTCTTTGGAGGACGTCGATGCCGGTTGACGTATGAATCCTGTTCAGTTTGATTCTTACTTAGCATCTCACTTGCTCGGCTTCTACATAACTCTCGCCAAGCTTGATGATTAGGATGGGAGTTTTCTATAGCTACATCTCGAACTAGTCCACGGATGACTGGAGTGGTTGCATCAGAACCGATTAACAAGTTTAAAGCCGAGTGTTTAGTGGTTTTTTGTTTCGTGACATTTAATACTAGTTGAAGTTTCCACAAATAATTAGACCAACAAGCATTTTTATTACTAACTTCGATGCGAATCATGTTCAAAACGGTGCGTATGTAACGCTCCGCCTGACCGTTCGCATGATGCATTTCAGGTGTAATGTAATGTATGTCAGAACCCATGTCTGTAATTTGTTTTACAAAACTAGAAGCTTCGAACATACGACCGCGATCACATACTATTAATTTAGGGACCCCGAACAAAGAGACAGCAGCGTTAAACACTCGTTTTAAATCGTCTGCATCTTGTCTGTACATAGGGTAAAGAAGACAATACTTTGTGAAAGAGTCTACAATAACGAGCACGAACTTATGTCCATTAGATTCCGGCAGGGGACCAAGGGAGTCAACGTGTACAGTGTTGAAGGGTATTGACGGTTTTTGCCAAGATGTTATTGGTTGTAGTGGGGCCCTAGGGACTCGTTTCTTTGAAATGCAAGTGAGACAATGTGACACATATTTATTTACAAATGACCTAAGCCCAGGAAACCAGAAATGCTTAAGAATCAAGTCCAACGTCTTGTCGGCTCCAATATGTTCGTGTTCATCGTGGAATATTCTCAACAAACTGAGTCTATGTCCCTTTGGGATGAAGCAAAGAAGACGAGGCTCCTCGCCTATAGGAGTATAACGATAATAAAGCAAATCATTTTGACAAATATATCGCCGCGAATCTAAGTTACCTTCGCTAAGTTTCTGAATCAAATCTTGGGTTTCATTATCTGCACTTTGTGCGATCTGAGCCCAATTTCGAGGTCGGTCAATATGATTTACTTGCGTCGCTGGTGGATTCCTGCTAAGGTAGTCAGCATGGGGCATTAATACACCCTTTCTATATTCAATGGTGAAGTTATAATCCTGCAAATAAATCCACCAACGCGCCACTCTTGGGAGCAAGTCCTTTTTACGTTCAGTAGCCTTCAGAGCGTTACAATCGGTGATAATTTTGAATTCAACCCCGATGAGATAGTGTCTAAAATGTTGCAACGCTCTGACAACCGCTAACGTCTCCAGTTCATACGAGTGGTATCTACACTCAGCTCCCTGTGTAGTTTTGCTGAAATAGGCAACCACTCGTTTCCTACTATTACTATGGGTTTGTAATAGAACAGCCCCATAACCCACGCTACTAGCATCCGTGTGGAGCTCCGTAGGTAAGCTTGGGTCAAAGATTGCGAGTATAGGTTCACTAGTCAACTTGTCTAACAAATACTGACGTGCGGATTCCTGTTCAGGTCCCCATTCAAATGGCACGTCCTTTTTCATTAAACGTGATATACTCGCAGTCTTCGACGCGTAACCCTCGATATACCGGCGAAAGTAACCCGCGAGTCCTAAGAATTGGCGGACTTGTTTCACCGTACTTGGAATTGGAGTATTTACTAAAGCTGTTACTTTACACAGACTCGGCCTGACCTGACCATGAGATATAACGCGGCCAAGGTACTCTACCTGATTAGTAAGAAATGAGCACTTTCGCAGGTTTATCGAAAAACCAGCACTTGTAAGAGTTTTCAGAACTTCTCGAAGAAGACTTATTCCCTCATTGATAGTCTCACTAATTATAAGGACATCATCAACATAGACTAGAACGTTGCCGGCATCTATCAACTTTCGAAGAGTGCCATTAATTATTCTTTGGTAGACAGTTGGCGAATTGCTTAATCCGAAAGGCATTTTTAAATATTCGTAGTGACCCTCGGGGGTCACGAAGCCGGTTTTGTGAATAGATTCTTCGTTAATGGGGATCTGGTGAAAACCAGAAGCCATATCTAGACACGAAAAGTATTTTGCAGATCCTAAACGATCAATGTGATCTTCTATAAGGGGCAACGGGTATCTGTCTTTAACGGTTATTCGATTTAAGGCTCGGAAGTCCACGCATAACCTATTCGAACCATCCTTCTTCTTAACTAGTAGTACGGGGCTGGCGTACTCAGACTCGGATTCTCTAACTATACCCTTCTCTAACAAATCTTTAATAATTTCCCTTACTATTAGTTTTTCTTGGTATGATAGACGATACGGGTGATATACTACAGGTGTGTTACTAACAAGGTTTATGTGCATTTGACCGGTTTTAACTGTAGTAGTAGCTGTGCCAGATATTAAAAATTCCGAAAAATCTTTAATGACTGACATAAGGGCAATTAAATCATCGCCCTGAAGGGGCGTGTTTACGTCACTAGGCATATCTCTCTGGACTGCGTTAATACCAACAACCTTGTTAGAGGAATGTGTCAGATATTGTCTGTCTTTAGTTCTGCAGTAAACAATGCCGTCTCTATTTAATACGTCCGTACCTATTATAATTGGAGTGTTCATGCAAGAGGCAGGTACGATGACTAAATCAACTTCAAGAGCAATATTCTCAAGTTCAATGGTTAGCGTAACGTATTCTCTAGAAATAATTTCTGTGTCACTGACACCCTTTATAACACACTGCGTGAGTTTACGAGGGCAAGAAAATAACTTGACTGCATCTGAAGAAATCAATGAGACATTTATCGCACCACTATCTATCAAGACATCTATAGGAATGCCCTGAACCACGGCTGCAGCCACATCACTATTACGAGAACAATTTGAAATTTCTTTACATAGATTTACTTTTCTACTTTGATGTTTATTGTGAGCTTCGACTTTTTGTTTGGTAAAACATTCGTTCTCGCTGTGGCCTATCTTTTTACAAAAGCTACAAGTGGGTTTTGTAGTATTTTCTGACGTTTTGGGTAAGCTTTCGGGAGCCTTAGGTTTTTTTCGGCATTCAAAGCTTTTATGTCCAGCCCGACCGCACACATAGCATTTTAAAATAGATAAGTCAGCATTGCGCTTTTTCGTAGAATGCGAAGCTAGGCGAGTATCAGGTTTTGTCCGGGCGGGCTTGACATAAATGGCAAGAAAAGATACCAAGTTCTCTACAGTCAGATCGGCATTAGCGGCAGCGGCACGCACTTGCGGGTCGTTTATGCCTCGTATAACAATTAGAACCATGAGTTCGTTACTCAAGCCCTTAACGATACGCAAGCGCAGCAGCGACCGACGAGCATACTCCGCGTACGTTGTATATTTGTCCGATGTGGCGTTCATCACGTCAAATAGAATATTTGCATAATCTAACTTTCGTGCACATAACGGCGTGAATTCGGATCTAAAATTTGTCCAAGACCGGTCATTAGTGACCCACTCATTGAGCCAGGTCTTGGCGTCACCTTTGAGACAGTTTGAAACTCGCGAAAGGCATTCGGCATCCCCCCAACCGTTCGTCACTTTAGCGCGTTCCACCTCTTCACACCATACCTCAATATCATGAATCGCCGGATCGAAGTTTGACACAAAATAATTACGAGATTTGTTTGTTATTACGGTGCTTAACAATTCAACTAATGTTTTTTCAACGGAGGGTATTTCACTATTTTCTTGAGGTATTTTGTAAGAAGCTGGACGCGGCGGCGTTCGCGAAGCGTCTACCGAGCTTTCTTCTATAGCGTTAAGACGTGCGATTATCGTGTTCAAAGTTTGTTTCACCGAGTTGGCGCAACGGGAATTTGATTCACTCGAATTGGAACGGGACCGCCTATGATTGTGATACCGGGTATGAGCACTATCCCGATCATTGCGACGAGAGCAAACACGAGAGCGGGAGCGAGTACGGGAACGAGAGTGCCGCGGGGTATTATGTCGGTATTGAGTACGAGCCCGCTCTAACGATTCTCGTCGCCTATGCGATCGTTCCGACGAATGCATATCTTTACGCCGACGGTCTTTGTTAGATGACCTACTTCGAGACCGTGAAGACCGGGGCATCGTTACTGATAGCTGATTGTTTTCTCAAAAATTCAATGATATGTGGACACGGATCCTATCCCACTTCTGATTTTAGGAACCAGAAGTGGAGAATGTTAAAAAAAAATAGACAAACGGAATAACACAATTTATTAAAGGCTTTATTATCACTTTTAATAACTAATTTACTACTTACTAACTGAATTCACTAATTAAAACACGTTTTCAGTAATTAAACAAAATAAACGAACTAAGGAACAAAGAAACAATCAACCATCAGATACACAGAAAAACCGTTAAACAATTAAAATTCGAATAGCTCACGTGTACACCAACGACCTCACTGCTCGAACGTCGACTGACAAAATGGCCGCCATGTCGTGATTCGACCGTTTATATAGAGGTCGCCGGTGACAGATAAAACAAAAAAAATAATCGATTCTAATAATATTTAATTTATTTTATATTAGCTACGCACTACGGCTTCGTCCTCGCCTAAAATTTGTTTTGTCTACCTCTGGAACCAGACAGATTTTCTTTATAAAAAGTAGCCTGTATCTGTTTCCGGCACTAAATCTATGTATCTACATATGATTTTTCATCAAAATCGGTTCAGCGGTTTATGCGCTAAGTGGTAACAAACACAGACATATTAATAGGATTTCATATCTAAAATTAAATAATCAAAAACATTTTACGGTCACAGCTTTTAATGTAGTAGTAATACTGGTCTTTCTATACTATTCTATATGAAGTGACTGCCAACTGACCTTTACGACCTAATTCAGACTTAAGGCTTAACGTCTGAAGCGCAAAAAATTCTAGATGCGTATTTATGAAGGCTTAAAGACCACTTAACTTGCAATTTACAGCTTGCCTTTTTAAAATTACATTTAAATATGGTGTAATTACTGAATAATTTAATATACCTATACGATTACAAAAAGGCATACCAATTATGTATTGTATTAATAATAATTGTTATTTATCATGACAATATCAGCTTGGAAGCTTTAGGACTACAGGAAATAGGTTTTTATCGCCGATAGTGGCAAACGAGCAAACAACCCACGTGATGGTAAGTGGTAACTGTCGCTTATGGACGATTCAGAGTCTGCGAAGACTGAGTTGTCTTAGAGTGACTGCGAAGTTCCTACCGTGATGAGAGTGGAGTAGGTGAAAGGATTGAAGAATGTAAGTAAAAAGGAAAAGGGGAAAGGTTATCATTCTTGCCATGAAGGTTAATAAATGCAGAGATGCTATATTTAGTTCTCTGTTGCTCTTACACTTAGCTCTTATTACGACACACATTGGGATGGGAAGATGGGATGTGTGGATGGAAAGTCTGCCTTCAGCATAACGACACGTCATTACTAACAAAATGAAAGTAGGTAATCAAATCTTCTTTTTCTTCTTAATGTGCCTCTTCATTATTGAAGGTTGGCCATCAGCTTTTTGAATTTGTCTCTGTCCAGTGTGAGATGGAACAGTCTTTCAACGGTGATAATTCCAGTCCACTCCCGGATTTTTTTTTTTTATATATCATAGCCTACCAAAGTGACTCCACCCCGCCTGATGGTAAGCAGTCAGTGGAATCCAGAAGTGGTGGCCACCATACCAAAAGCTATCGTCTTAAACTGCTGGTATGGTGGCCTCCACTATGGCACCTGGGAATGGGGTTAGGGGAAGGGAATGAGGGAAGTGAGGAAAGAGGAAAGGGGGGAAATTGGGCCTCTGGCACTCTCACTCACTGAACGAAACGCAGTAGTAAGGATACTAATACTCTTAAGTCGATCTTCTATGAGAGGGTAATACTTCCCCGGACGATCCGGCTCATTCCTGCTGAAACCAGCGTGGATCTACTACCGTCAAAATGATGATGTTTCGCAGCCAAGATTTTTTTCTTCGCCCAGCCCGTCTCTTGCCCTCAACCTTGTCTATCATAATAAGCTGGAGTAGCTTATACCTATTGTGCCTTAGTACGTGGTCGAGATACTCTGTCTTGCGCCTCTTAATGGTAACAAGTATTTTTCGGGTCATTTAAACACTTTGAAGCACGGTTTCGTTTCTGACCTTGTGTGTCCAACTAATGCGCAACATGCGACGGTAGCACCATATTTCAAATGTCTGCAAGCGCTTCATAAGGTAATAGCCTTTCATAATAAAAAAGATACAAAATAATGATGCATAATATTGTTCAGATAGTGATGGGAAAGATTCATATCGACAAATTCTTATTTATGTACTAGCTGTGCCCGCGACTTCGTCCGCGTGGAATAGTGATTTTGGGCAGCATTTTTTGGATATATCTTTTGGTTTGTTTTGAATTATAAACATCTTGGTTTAGGTAAATAAGAAAAATCTTTACAGTAAAAGCTTCTCTATATACGATATTAGACGTATAGCCATCGGGGATCAAAGCCATACAGGCTGCTAGGATTACTTACACGTGACAAATCCACATAAAGCTGACCAAAAACAGCCAATATTTAGATCCAAACTGACAACATTTAGTGTCTAGGCTTTATTAATTGTCATCGCGAAACATAGACTCACTGGAAACTGAACTCGTTTAAAACTAAACGGGAAATTGTTTGGAATGAGAGGAATCCGAGGAATATAAACGCTATAATGTTTTTTTAATATATTAGCTTGCCAAAGTGACTCTACTCTGCCTGATGGTAAGCAGTCAGTGGAATCCAGAAGTGGTGGACACCATTCCAAAAGCCAAACTACTGGTATGGTGGACTCCACTATAGCTGCTGGGAATGGGGTTAGGGGAGTGAGGGAAGTGAGGAAAGAGGAAAGGGGGAAATTGGGCCCCCGGCACTCTCACTCACCGAACGAAACGCATGGGTACGAATACTACTACTTTTACGTCGACCCATTCATGCTGAAACCAGGTTGGATCTACTACCGTAATACTACGGTTAGGTCTAATTGGGCCCCTGTACAATGCCGCGGGTAGCCAGCGGCAACACCGTTTATACAGGTCTCTCTGGCCGGCGGGTTGACCCACACCAACCACACAATGACTCCACGGATACTCAGCTGGTCCCACACGTACTGCGAGGATTGTCATCTCTGCATCAGTTGGGCCTCTGGCTCTCGCACTTACCGAACGAAACGCAATAATATGGATACTATTACTCTTACAACGATCTTCTATGAGAGGGTAGTACTTCCCTGGTCGATCCGACCCATTCATGCTGAAATCGACTACTACTATTTCGTAATTCACTTTAATTCCACCTATTTCGTAATTAGACGTGTTAACAAACATGTTTTGTCACAAAAAATAAAAATAAAATAAGTCCAGAAAAATATAAATCTAACTTTTATTTACATTTTAATAAAGAAATAAGAGGTGTTAACCTAACTTAAAAACACTAACCCAAGCTAAATACATACCACATGTATGACGTGATTATTTAAATTGGCATAATTTTATTATTTATTTTATGAACCGATTGACATGAAACAAAGACTAAATGTTAAGTGAAGCTTACCACAATGTATCAGTGAAAACCATATTTAAATCGGATAAGCCGTTTTTGAGATTAGAGTAAACAAACGCACAGACAAACAGACAAACAGACAAAAATTGTAACAATCATTGTTTTGGGTTCTATTTGCGTTGATAAAGATCCCAATAACATTTTTTCTAAAATATCTTCAATGTACAGACAGCGACCGGTTACATTTTTATTATATGTATAGATAGATTATACATATAAACTCCCAGACCAATGCAAATAGACATGTTCATGCTACAAATATTTGCACTGAGCGGGAATCGAACCCGCGACCTCACAGTCCATACACAGTACCACCGAAATACAGAGGCAGTCGATTTCCCCCTGACTTTCCCCTCCCTTTCCCCTGACTTCTCCCTCACTACCCCCGCACTTTCCCCTCACTTCTCCCTTCCTTTCCTCTTCCTCCCCCTCCCTTCCCCCTCCCTCCAAATTTTAAGTCGCCAACTTCAAAAGCAAAGATTTTTCCATACAATATTTCATCTCTTATTTCACTCCTATAAATCCACCCCAGTAAAAAAAAAATTATGAGCGTATTTTTTATTTAAATAAAAGTATTCCAAAACAAAATTTCAAAGCTGTAACTTAAAAAATGAAGACGTTTCATACAATCGATTTCATCCCTTTTCATACACTTAAGGGTGGAATTTTTAATAACCCTTTCTTTGTACACTTCTAGACATTAAGACAAACACACCCTCCAAATTTCAAGTCGCTACGACCAGCGGTTTAGGCTTTACGTTGTCTGTCAGTCAGTCAGTCAGTTAGGACAAAGCCTTTTATAATGTGTATGGATGTATGGATTAGACGTATAGCCATCAGGGATCAAAGCATACAGGCTGCTAGTAATGCTAACACGTGATAGAGCCACATAAAGCTGACCGAAAAACAGCTAATACTTAGATCCACACCCACAACTTTTAGTGTCTTACCTTTACTTTAATTACTTAATTAATTAATTACTTTAATTAGTCATCGCAAAACATAGGCTCACTGGAAACTGGACTCGTTTAAAACTAAATGAAAGACTGTTTAGAATGACAGGAATCCGAGGAATAAAAACACTATCAGCTATTCCGCAACCTGTTAAAATATCTGCTTCTATAAGATTTCATAGTAAATTAACGAATGTTCGATGTGATTCTTTAAATTGGCATAACTTTTTTATTTATGAACCGATTGACATGAAACAAACACTAAATGTTAAGTGAAGCTTACCACAATATATTAGTGAAAACCATATTTAAATCGGATAAGCCGTTTCTGAGATTAGCGTGCACAAACGCACAGACAAACAGACAAACAGACAAACAGACAAAAATTTTAAAAATCATTGTTTTGGGTTCTATTTGCGTTGATATAGGTCCTAATAGTATTTTTTCTCATATATCTTCCATGTACAGACAGCGATTGGTTACATTTTTATTATATGTATAGATTTATTGAGAGAATATTAACAAGTTCTTTGATTACAATGGAGAAACTATATACCCTTATAGTAAAAGCTTTAGAGTCAACTGATATGGAGTTTCTTTATAATAATATAATAATAATAATAATATATTTTAAATGTGTATTTTTGGTTTTTATAAGAATATATTTGAAAATGTAATAAATATAAAAAAATATGAATAAAGGAAATTATAATAATATTCTACCACATTTACACAGCACCATCTAGCCCCAAATTAAGCAATTATATTTGCTTCTGTTATGGGTACTAAACAACTGATATACTACTTATATACATTTTTTTTTGTAAACCCATACATTTTATAGATAAATTACACCCAGACACAGAACAAACAATCATGCTCATCACACAAAGATTTTTCCTGGGTGGGAATCGAATCCACGACCTCCGGCTTAGCAGTCAGGGTCACTAACCACTAGGCCAACAGGCCAGTCAAATTTCGTAATATTCTTTATAAGAATAAAGTTCATTGTAGTTGTGACAATTTCATGTTTAAGGGACAACATAATAAACAGATCGATACTATTGGTCATTGACAGAAGTTCTGATTACATCATGGCCTCTGAGGTCCGGTGATACTGTTTACGGACTGCCACGCAGTGGTCGCGGGTTCGATTCCTGCTCAGTGCAAATGTTTGTGTGTATGAACATGTCTATTTGCATTGGTCTGGATGTTTATAAGTATTTATGTATTTACAAAAATTAACTTGTATATCCGCATTATAGAATACATAACACAAGCTTTAATTTATATACTTACTTTGGGTCTAGATGGCGTTGTATGAAGTTGTTGTGACATTACATTATAATATCAGCTGCAGGGCATTTATTGCTGAAACTAGGTCTTCTCAAATATTGTCACTGTGATCAATCGAGTGTCTCTCATCCATTGGTTATCCGTCATCTTTAATAGGTCATCAGTCTGTCTTGGAAAGGTTCTGCCTACAATGACTCTTTGTTACGCTTTTTAACAATTTATGCATTTATTTTCAATAGTACATTTATGGATTTGTATAAAATTTACTTATATTAAGAATAGAATAATTTTTAAGATTTTTTTTTTTTATTTTTTTTTTATTTTTTTTATATTAGCGTACCAAAGTGACTCTACTCTGCCTGATGGTAAGCAGTAAGTGGAATCCAGAAGTGGCGGACACCATTCCAAAAGCCAAACTACTGGTATGGTGGCCTCCACTATGGCGGCTTAGTGAGATGCTTATTCACGCCCCGCTTAAAAGACCCAGGATCAAAATTAGATGGGAACACATGCGTTTGTTAATTAAGATTTAAAATAAGGCAATGTTAGGTTAATTTTGCATTATACACTATAATGAGAAACAGGCAAACAGAACATTAATTTCAAAATTACTATTGCACAAGATTTGTAGAGCCTACTTTCGTGTTGCTAAGTATTACAAATCACCATTATTATCACTCCCAGAAGTTAATATATCATAAACTAACAAAAGTTTATCCAAAACATTGTATCCGCTGATATCATAAAAACGTCACGCCCCTATTATTAGAGCGAAATATAGTGGGGAGTATTATCGATATCGGCAAAACTTACGTGTTGCGCATCACTAGTTTTTGTTAGTTCTTCTATTTATGCGTCACTTTGCATGGTACTTGAAATTGTAACTCATGAAAAGTTATAACAATCTGGCGATTAAAGAGAGGCTGAGTTATCTGCTAGTTCTTTTCATACGAGTAGCTTTGTCTCAGAGAACTGACTGTAGGTGAGTTGACTGAAATTTTGATTTTGTTATTTTTACGTTTATAAGTGTCACTCAGGTGACCAAAGTTCATAAGTGTCACTCAGCTGATTGAAATGAAAAAAATAGTTTGAGTTGATTTTATTATTTCATATACATCTGCGCATCAAGTTAAATACCTTGTTAACAGTAACTGTGTCGTAACATCTCATTCAGGTAATTTTTTAAATATTTATAGAGGCCTAAAACAGCATAAAGCGAGTCAGTAAGATGTTAATAACTTATGAGAGTGCGATATATTGTATATCGCATTCTCATAAGGTTCGCAGAATTTACTTTATATATGTAGTATAAGTACCTACATAATAGAGTTTATTTTATTTTATGACTGGCCTGATGGCCTAGTGGTTAGTGACCCTGACTGCTAAGCCGGAGGTCGTGAATTCGATTCCTACCCAGGACAAATCTTTGTGTGATGAGCATGATTGTTTGTTCTGTGTCTGTCTGTCAAAAAAGAATGTATATAAGCAGTTTAACAGTTGTTTAGTGCCTATAACACAAGCAAATATAATTTCTTAATTTGGGACTAGATGGCGCTGTGTGAATGTGGTAGCATATTATTATTGTTATTATTTACTAGAAGATTGGTTTAAACCACCTGGCCTGGTATTTGTTTAAAAAATTATGTGTTGTTATTAGTCTAAGTCTAAACTTAATTTAATTTATACTTGCTTACTTTTGATTTTCTATTTATATAATATATGTTCCTGAGCAAACAATACAAGGAATTAGTTCTTATAACTTCACACCCTTACTTCTCCTAGCCCATTGTACGATTAGTAATATCACATTATTATATTTCAATATTTTAAAACCATTTATCCTTATACTTATTCTGTAACTTTTTCATATTTCAAGAAATTACATCCACCATAATGTAATTCGGAAAGACCGGTCGACCTTGCTCTAATCTCTACCATTAATCATTCTGTCAACTCCTCCATCTAAGCTGTCGTGATAGTGGCAATATCACCAACATGCTTTGCATTTAGAGATATGTCTTATTATGTTTTTTTCTGTTACTTTTTATATACTGTTGCTGACAATTTTGTTGAGAGTATGCTTTAAACAGAAAAGTAATAATTATTATTTTTGACTTATGCTTTAAGAATTGCTACTTAAATCAACTTCAGCTATCGGTTACCCGTTTATGAGGACGACTCTAGACCAATCAAGATAGATGCTTGTGGAAGTTCTTAACATAACATGTCTCAGCGACTGTAAATGATTAAGAAAATATAAAATAAGCTTTGAGTAATAGATAATGACGTTCTTTATTACGAGTACCTATGAAAAGCAGTGGACGTCTTTGAAAATTATAATCATGAAACGCTAACACCGAGCTATGGAAAGGGTTATTTTGTTGCGTATTGTTTCGTATCTAAGTTTCTTTCTTTTATCTCTTGTTGTTTTTGCCTGACTGCCGAAGTCAAGACGGGTAATATTTTTCGAGCGTATGTATGTGGGTATGTATGTCTATTTTTTGGCACGCTCTACAGACTAAATTTATTTATCATTAGATTCGTTTTTACTGTGAGAGTTACACAGGTATAAAATTTTAATGTTGTGTCAGTTTAGGCAGATGGTTTTTGTTGTTTGAAGGTTTTTTGTTTTTTATTGATAAATTTTGCTTGTTTTATACAACTTCTAGTATAAATAATCATATAGTCCTGATGGTAAATGGTAACCTTATCTGAAAGATCTGAACATAGTTGTGTTCTAAAGCATTACAGAAACATAAGAAGCCGTTACCGGCCATAGAGAGATGAGATAAAAGGTTTGATAAATAGCCGTGATATTCAACAACCTACTTACAAGATACAATTTCATCCTAAACGTGACACAAATACCCCTTGATAATGAGAATATTTTACCCGTTGCTTAACACGTGTATAGGTAGATATTCGCTTTGTTACGATATCACTATAGTATACTAAAAGTAAGATAATAGCCTGAAAGATGACGTACATGTATGGTCTAAGTTAGCAGATTCATTAACTAGCCGGAGCAAAATAAGTATCAGCATGACTATTCAACTTACTCTTACATGTAGTTTTTAATATTGTTTTGGATATTACTGTTACAGAATCAAAGATAATATCATTAAGACACTTGAACTAATATTAATAATACCACAACAACCACACGACGCCATCTAGACCTAAACTAAGCATTAATTAGAAACACCCGGACCAAAATGTTTGTGCACACAGATATTTGCACTGAGTGGGCAACGAACCCGCGACCTCTGCGTAGCAGTCCGTACAAATTACCACAGAATTAGTCGTAATTAAATTATATCATAAGAACTTTTATGTGTCCAAAAGAGAGCGATATAGACCCAATCACCCCTCTGTCATCTTCCTTTTTCTTTATCGCTCTAAGTTCTCACTCACTTCAAGGTCTGTAACAATTGATGCTAAAAACATTTACTTATGTATAAAACATGTGTTATAAGAATCAAACTCTTGACCCTTAGCGTAACAACAGCAGCAATGCAACCGACTGAACCAACAAACCTGTGTGCATCTGCATAGCTTCCAGTTTGCATTTCAATAATACAGTTCACCTTATACTCGCTAAAAGCCATTCTACACTTGCATCATTTCACATCTTCTGCTTCAGTCCGCTCCCTTTGTAACTCCACTCTGAACTCAAAACTCGCTTAAATAGCGAAGAAAACGTTTCGCGAACGTAATCGCTTTTCATAGTTTTGATTTCCTTTGTAAGCATGTCAGAGTAGTCTGATCTTAAGGAGTTCTCAGGAAATGCAGTTGAATTTAAATAAACAATGTTTGTTGTGTTAAAAAAAGTTTAAAGTACCTAAGGAAAACAAGCTAGAAGAAAATAGTATAGTTTATGACGCATAAGATACAAAGCAGAGCAAAGTTACGTAGAATCTATACTAATATTATAAATGCGAAAGTAACTCTGTCTGTCTGTCTATTTGTCTGTATGTTACGCTTTCACGCCTAAATCACTGAATCAATTTTGATAAAATTTGGTAAAGGATCAAGGAACAACATAGGCTATATTTTATCGCAAAAAGATGACTTAAAATGGTTGAAATAAGGGATGAAAGTTTCTATGAAAAATTTGATATAACCGCCATTCAGGCGAGCGGAGCTGTGGGCAACAGCTAGTATATTTTTATATTACAACCTACCAAAATGACTCCACCCCGCCTGATAATAAGCAGTCAGTGGAATCCAGAAGTGGCGGCCACTATACCAAAAGCCATCGTCTTAAACTGCTGGTATGGTGGCCTCCACTATGGCGGCTGGAAATGGGGTTAGGGGAAGGGAATGAGGGAGCTGAGGAAAGAGGAAAGGGAGGAAATTGGGCCTCCGGCGCTCTCACTCACCGAACGAAACGCAGTAGTACGGATACTACTACTCTTAAGTCGATCTTCTATGAGAGGGTAGTACTTCCCCGGACGATCCGGCCCATTCATGCTGAAATCAGCGTGGATCTACTACCGTATAAATAATCTATCACCCATTAAAAGGATAAGTGACTCTGCGAACATCCTTTGCTACCCAGATGCAAGTTGATGAATAAGTCCTGAAATCTTAACAACGAACAGCTTCGCATGTAATCTATAAATGAAAGTATTTTCCAAAAAGACATTTAAAAGAAACTGACACAAAATGTCAAAATAAACTCAAGTTTATTTTATTTCTACCCATTTCAAAACTTTGACATAATGCTCATTAGAGTAACCAAGAGTACCATGTTAAAAATAAATTGATTAATGAAACTTCTTTAAAAATAAGTATGACTGATATTTTAAATAAAATATATCGTTTGAAATTTCATTATTGAAAATCACTAGAACAAACAAAATACTCAAAGCGCTAAAGTATGTAGTTTAAATTATTACGTAAATATCATTATTAAATTTGCCTGCTGATTTTAAAATCATCTTATCTTGGTAAACTTTGGAAGAAGGGAAGAGAATAATAGAATTGTAATAATATTAAAGTGAATGAATATTCACTAAGAAATACCCGAGAACTTTTATTGTTTAACAAATAATATTATATTAATTTTATAACAAGCACCAATTTCAAGAATTACTCAGTATCTAAACACATGATATAATAATAATAATAATAATAATAATATTCTACCACATTCACACAGCGCCATCTAGCCCCAAATTAAGCAATTATATTTGCTTGTGTTATGGGTACTAAACAACTGATATACTACTTATATACATTTTTTTTTTGTAAATACATACATATTATAGATAAATTACACCCAGACACAGAACAAACAATCATGCTCATCACACAAAGGTTTGTCCTGGGTGGGAATCGAACCCACAACCTCCGGCTTAGCAGTCAGGGTCACTAACCACTAGACCAACAGGCCAGTCTGATATAAAACAAACATACTCTTATGAGAAACGCAATATGTTTAAGATTTTAAAAAAGAACAAAAGGGATAATTCCAGTGAATCTTATAAAGATATATACGGAGCAGTTAGCGTTTAAAACATTTACCGAGCTTCGAGATTAAGTTATAAATAACGTTCCCAAAAATTTAGAGAGAAATTTATAAAATGCAGTAGAATTTACAAGCTAAAGCGGTCATAACTTTATGTACAACATTTGGTACAAAATTGTAGTTAAAAAGGAACTGCCCGTTTTACAACAGTATTACACAGATAAGAATAAGGTAACTTCACAATTTGTAGACACTTGATTCAAAATGTCTTAAATGCTGTACTTAATTTATTTTGAAGAATACGAAGCTTAAGTATTTGAGTATATTATGCTAGGATCAATATCACGTCGTAAAAACAAGTCTGGATTTAGACCTGTCAAAATTTAAGCAGATTATAGGAAAAGTTGACGTTAACTACGACAAGAGTTCTTACATTAACAGATATTGTATCACACAGAGAGTATATAACTACTACATTTAGTGTCACCTACGCTTTACGATGATACTTACGCCTTGCGTAACGCACAAATAATTAAAAATGATTTTTTGATTACCTTTACTTATAATTAATGTTTTATTTATTTATTTATTTATTGCACACACACAGAAATATACGTAGGAAAGAAGATACAGATATAGAAATCATGTACAAAGGCAAGCTTAAATGCCTAATGCTAAGCTTAATGTTATCGTTACTGCAAAACTCTTATTGTCTTATTCATAAACACAGAATAAAACAATTCAGTGTTTGTCTCTTTTTAAATGTCCAGTTAAACAAAAATAAGGTAAAACACGCAGTAGTTTAGCTAAACCGTTAGTATTCTATGTTTGTTAGTAAGCCACTTGGACCTCATTACTTGTACCACACTCCACAGTACTTGCGTCTTCCACACGTTCAATTTGATTTATTTCAGTCATAATAACTAAAAGATATCTCTCTGCTTTATATAGATATTAACAATGGTTTTCTTCATTGCGAAAATGCTTAGAGCGTGTTGTATCTCGGGAGATATTATTGCAATTCACGGGTGAGGTATAACAGTGGTATATAAAATACATGTCTTTGGCAAATTATTTGAAATCAGCACGGTCACGTATTCAAAAGAGCTATTTACATCATTTTGAACTCTATCTACAAAGCTATAAGACTCAGAATATTATATTTTACTCAAACTAACCGCAACGTCGCCTTGCTTAATGTGTCGCTTCCTTTCTGGGTGAGTTCGCTGAGCCATCTTCAATTTGGCTTGTTTCTGCGTTGAAAATTAATATAACAAGCTCTATGTTTCGTAAATTAGTTATATGATGGCCTAATAATTACAATATCCACCGCCTATAATTTATATGCTCTGTATACCCGAGGATGTGTGTTTAAAAGTTTAAAAACAACAATACAATGTAATTTCTAAGTTTACTTTACAACAAACAACCTGGATGCAAATCATCTCTTTTTAATTCATCTGCTGTCGTGTAAAATGTAGTCTTCTAGCTGCACTACAAATAATTTAATTGCTGTACAAGATGATCTAAATAGTATAGTACAAAAATAATGATATTTATTTAAACACACCAACATTTAATCCATGAATATAAATACCAACACTTGATACTCTTGAACCGCAAATTGAAAAAAAATATGGGTCGATTCGGTCCCTTCACTCGAAGCGTCGTTTTCATAGAAAAGGTCCTAGTTAGCCGCAGGTTCAAAATGTTTTGAATTGAGGAAATAAGATATTTAACAAGAATCCTTGTAGACCTCTCGTTATTTGAATTTCAACACATACATTTTTGGTAAATATACAGGAGAATGAAGGTATTCTGAATACTATTTACTTACCTCCAAAAAAGTAAACAGAAATCATATGTGAAGTTGTAGGTACAGATTCTGATGTATTCGATTATGAATATTTAGTTGTAAATAGAAGTCGAGTATATATAGAATATATAAATAAAACTCATAACGTCAATATTCACAATAAGAATATTCGTAAGTTAATACCTACAACCAAATCTCTGACTAAGGTGGTATTAGAAGAACTATTAAATAATACTTACCTAATAAATTCAAAGGATGCTTATAGATGCAACAATCACACAATAAGAATAATACGCAACTAGTGTGTCAATTATTTTATATACTAAAACAATCTGTTTTTAATAAGCTGAAACATGAATATCTGTTTTCTCATGACTGTACTTGTCAAAAAGAGTATGTGGATCTGACCGGAATGACTAAATTTTTTAGAGTATCGGAACGGAATACCAGCGGTGGTTCATATCTGGGTAAAACCATTAGAAACTATTCATTTTTCAATTGCTTTATGAATAAAAGTCATTTTGCCGAAATTCATACTTTCAGTCACTTTAAATCTAAAGGTATGCTGAGAAGTTAATTATGATTCTGCTTTGCGCCCAAAATTTGCAATTATTCAAATCATTAATATATCTGTAGTTTCAAAGTCTAACTATTCAAATTAATTCTAGATTTAATGTAAGTTTATAAATGTTATTCAGCACTTATGAATATATTCAATTTAATATTTTGATCTGAATTGAAATATTACATTTACTGAATAGTAATAAATAGATATGAACCTTAAAAATTACTTTGGCAATCTTTGAAAGAAAGAAAAGAAAAAAAGAAAAGAAAGAAAAGCAGTTTATTTTTCACATGAAGGTGACACACACAAGAAGTAAAAATAAATGTTTAGCCACAGTCAAAAAACACAAAAACATAAAACTGACATAAAAAAAAAACAGAGTACCATGGCACTGGACTTCACACAAGCTCGCGTGCAGATGTGCGCCACGTCCACGCGAAAAACTGGCCGTCACTCAGCTTAATGCTGAGGCGCTTCAAAGCGCAACAGCGCTGGTTTTCAGCGACAGCCACGTGTGACTAGTGACGCCAAGCATTACAGTTGAATAAAAATTAAAATTAAATGAATATATATAATATAAGTAAATATTACATCAGCTACATATATAAGTTAAATAAATACGATACAATTATGTATATTTTATAGATAAATAAGAATACAATTTAATACTTATTTTATAGAAATATTTTATTTATTTATAATATGGCAACACATTACCGTCTCCGCTC
This sequence comes from Parascotia fuliginaria, assembly GCA_963082885.1. Lineage (NCBI taxonomy): Eukaryota > Metazoa > Arthropoda > Insecta > Lepidoptera > Erebidae > Parascotia > Parascotia fuliginaria. Next base: position 9,610,208 of record OY720197.1, read on the forward strand.
CGGAACTGTCCGGTTTTCAGTCTTCACTCTTCAGTGAAAACCCCGGCAATGGCGTCAGCGCAGCGTCGGTCGTTAATGGCTGCCGTTTTCAAAACTTTCCAAATTAGTAGTAAGTGCAGTTTGAAATTATGTGTCAAAGTGTTGTGTATAGTGTGAGTGTAGTGAGTTTTGTGTATATGAAAACGTAAGCGTTATTAGGCAAATACACAGAATATGAAAGACATGTCGAAGAGAAAGTAAACACTCGAGAAAACCACAGATGCATGGGCAGTCTTGAAAATTTAGCTGATAAAAAGAGCAAGATATTATTTACGTTTGTATGTTTGGATTCCAGCAAATTGCATTCTATAGTCTCTGCCTACCCCATTAATGGAAGACAGGCGTGAAGTTATGTATGTATGTATATTATATACGAATTTTGCTATGTTAGCGATCCATCTTAAGCTGATGAATCTGGGTCACAATCATAATGCAAACAGGGCTAATGCACAGGTGATATTATATTTCATAGCTATATAGGTATATAAATGGAGTTTCTTCACTCTCATAGTTTAATGATACGCTTATCTAACTGGACCACATTCTCCTCGGTCTTCTTCCTTTACCTTCCTATCCCCGTCTTTACGATCAACAACGGCTGCGTTGTGTTTTTTTAGCATTATTTTTGAAATACATTTTCCTTTTTCTCACCTCCCTCAATCCTTTTTCCTACCCCACTCCCTTTACGATAGGCAGAAGCTTCGCAGAGTCGCTGGCATTGCAGTTGCAATGTTAGACTCTGAGGCGTCCATGAGCGACAGTCACCACTTAACATCACGGTGGCTGTTAGCTTGTCTGCCAATGTCAGGTATAAAAAAATAATAATAGGAATCAACCATGACCATAAGTTACGGTTACTATTTACCATCAGGTAAACTTGCTTGTTTGTTACTGAAATATAGAACACAACTGGAGAGAGAACAAGTTTAGCATTAACGGCGTTTTAGTTGTAACGTTATTATCAGTACAAACTCAATTCGTATCCCAAGTTCGACAAATTCTGAATAAACTTTCATTAAAATCAAATTATTAATTTATGCTTACCCAATTAAAATTATCTCTGATCTAATTATACCAAGATATCTGTTCTTCATCGTTAGAATATGAAAAGAGAATGCTTTGTAATTACAAGTCTTATTATCTTCTTAATAAGAGTTATAGTTAATTACAACTATGCTCCCTTATTAGAACATTTCGAACAAATTTGTTTTTTAGACTTAGTTTGAAAATGAAACTTCGCTCCGTCATTTAAAGTTTAGATTTGTATGAAAAGTAATTATGATATTGGCGAGTTTCTCTCGGCGACAAGTATACAATGCTAGTAGTACTTTTAATTAAGCTTATGAGAACAAAAGTCTGATAAAAAGTGGATGCTATATGTTTGCGTTCATTCTTGTCACGGTTCAAAGACTTGACCGTGGGAAGACTCTTGAATGATTCCCCTCTCTTGAATTTAGTAATGGTTTATGTGGAAGTTTAGCTTTGTTGAGTAAAAACTTTGAGTATTATCGGTCTCAAGCTATAACTTAATAAATCAACGTCTATTTAATGAGTGATTTGTCACATTTTTTATTTAATCGACGTGAAACTATGACGTCATAACTCGTTAGTGATGAGCTGAACTGAATTTAAACTACATGGTTTTTTTTTTTTTTTTCACGTGGGAAATGCATTACGCATACGCACCCGCCCGGGCAAGGTGGGGGTTATGTCGGACTCTCCGACCGCACTCAAAGCGCGGCCAGCATACCGACTAAAACCCACGGTGTTCCTCCAGACGGCCAGAGTGTCGGGGTCACGGGAGTCGCTTGCGCATTCATCCGCGACCCCGACGGGCCATGGCCCGCTCACCGCGAGCGGGCCCCGTCCGATTTAGGGGCCTACCCCCCCCTCCTTCGAGAGGCGCGTGCGGAACACGCGCACTGCCGTCTCGGGCCCGTGCTGTTCGGGCGGCGACTGCCCGATCGCCGCCCGCAGGCCAACTCGGCCGCAGAGGATAGGGAGAACGGCGCATCGCAATACCGACACTTCTCTTCCCTTGCGGCCCCACCGCGTCCGCAATCTGGCGGTTGCGGCCCCGCCGAGGCCGCGGAAGGTAGGGAGAGCGGCGCACCGTTATAGCGGCACTCCTCTCCCGCCGCGGCCCCGCTACTCCTCAGCCGCAGTGTCGCCGAAGCAACACTGCAGCCCGACCCAATTGCGGTGCCGCCCAAACAGCACCGCAACCCACCAGAGCCGCTCCATCGTGGGCTTACCGGCAAAGCCCAGAGGAGCGGCGCCTCCTTGGGGTTCCTCTTGGTTCACCGTGGTCCTTGGTAACCACGGCTACTAAGCCCCCCCGCCGCGACAAGGCGAGAACCCCGTTGGGGGGGAAACTACATGGTTCTTTTTATTTACATTAACCTTTTTAAACTTATTCATCAAGGTTGATAATATTCTTAATTGCGTATAGATTATGAAAATCTTTTTATAATCATTTCCGTACTAAATCTATTAAATTTAATAATTTAAATTTTAAATTTTCTATACTAAATCTTTCGTTAAGTGATGGACGTCTTTTGTATTAACAGCTCTCGAGATTTTTAGTTTGGGAATTGTCCAACGGGAAACTTTATTGAACTTTTGCCAGATTTGGTAATATAAAGGAAGAGTTTTGGACTAGTCTACACCTATAGTTTATGATAAACCTTGTTATAAATTGCTTTGAGGAGATCAAGTATTTTATAGTCTTCTATAACATGGTTTATCAAAATTATATATTTGATTAGTTTCTTAGTTTATTTATCATCTTCAAAGTTTATAAATATATTTTAGGAATTCGCTAATGGAAGTTTTAATATTGCATAAATATGATATTTTTCCTTATTTACTTTAAAACTTTTATCCTCATATCTATTAATGGTTCCTCATTGAACTTTTGAGTTATCTCTTTTTTGGCTTCGCGATCATTTTTCTATTTTTATATCATTCGATTTGTGTTGTTTATTTTCGTGTGTTTACCAAATACATCTGATTTGTATAACATTAGTTTTGTTGTACTTGTACTGATTTTTGATTATCATCTATATTAAATTCTTAATCTGGTTACTTTGACGAATAATCTGATTAGTATCTGCTGAGCTGATTAAATTAAAGCTTTTGATTCAAATATTCTGTTTTATGAATATTTAACTTTACGCATTATACATTCTCGTAAAAGAATATTTAGCCCGATGACCTCTTTTGAAGAATTATTAAAATTTTCATTAAAATTTTTAAAAGATTTTTTGCTATACTTGCCTTGTAGATAGCCATTCAGATTGGAATATATAAAGTGCATTTTCATAGTGGTCTTATAAGCTTTACACATTACTGTTGACCTTACCATATAACCTAAAGGTTTATATCAACCGGCTAAAATTACGATAATTACGCTTATATGAATACATATATTCACGCCATTCATCCTTGAAGGGGTATGTAGGGTATGTAGCAGGGAGCGAGCCAGTTGCCATATATCGGGGGTACAATTGCAGGCTAATTCTGTGAATTTCTCGACCGAAAAATCTTTATATTACTTTACTCGATCCGAGGATCGAACCCGAGATCTCTGCGTGATAATCCGTATAGAGTACCACCGAATGATAGAGGCATTAACTCTATAGGTACCTACTCTATAAATTTTCTTACTATTTCTTGCGTAAAACGTTCAACTTTGATTTAGAACCAATTCAAAGCTACAGTTCTCTTAGCAAATATAATATCTACGATAATAACAATCATCATCATATCACCCAAAGATCATCTACTGTTGTAGAAAGACCTCCCTCAACTTTCATATACAATGTTTCTACAAAATTCAAGCCTTCAATTAAACAGGATTCGCTTATAATTTATACCTCGATCAAACTAATTAGTCATGTGAATGCTGGTGATTAGCAGTCATTGTTACAATTAGAAGCACTTGTGGCAACGGTTGCTGAGTAACTGTGATTACGTAGATGTTGCCTTTAGTGCCTTTGAATGTCTCGAGTTAGATGCCTGTTTTGGACAGGGCTTAGTTCAGGCTTTATAAATGCTCGTATAGTCTTGATCTGAACTCGTTTTGGATTTGATAGTTTACGGTATTGTTTTATTTGTTGCTTTGTTGTTACGGCCTACTTGGTGTATATTATTGAAATTTTATTTAATTTATCAAATTTTGACAAACAAAACGCCTATATAAACAGCCTATAATGCCAAAATGATAAAATAATCCCAGAAATATTCTTAATATGTCTGTATATTGGGTCTGCCCGATATAATGATAAAAATCAACTCGAATAACTTTTGCCATAGTTAGCCAAATTTAAATTTGCCTACCCTCTACGAGAACAGTCGTGATGTAACATTATCGCTAATGAAATTATAAAAGCAACTGGTAGCAGCTAAATCCATTAAAGATAACTCAAATAAATGACCGCAGATATTACCATCAAAATGGAAAGTGTTACGCATGAATCAAAGAACACTTAAAACTTCCTAGAAAGGGTCCTCGATACCGCATATTTCTATAGCGTTTAACACTATAGACCCATTTTCCCATCGAATGATACCCATAATACGATCCCGTGGGATAGTTTAGTGACCGCAAAACGTTTTTGTATCAAATGAAGTGTAGTTTTAGGTTACAATGGGAGAATACGACTTATTACGGTCGTAGTTATGGAAGGGTAACCAGGAAAACGTTGAAAGTGTTTAGAAATATCGAATATAAGAATTTGTAATGAGGGTTAAGGCAAAATCGATATTGAAAATGTGACAATTTGTGGTTGGTTGAATTAAAAATGTACCTGTGTGATTACGAATAATAATGTTACAAGTTTGGATGACGCTTTATAGCATCACATTTTTATCATTTAATTTTAGTCAGATAAAAACATCGTATTGTTTACGTTTATTAAATATTACTATTCTTCTGTCACATTGTATGAGATAAATTCATAAAAACATGAAACAAACTGAATTAATCGAATAAAAGTGGTAAGTTATGTAAGTCTAAATTCTAAACGATAAAAAGCTATTTTATCTTATAAACTCTGTTTAAATTAATAGGTTATATTATCCATAATTCATTTGTACTAACATTTTTAATCGTTTATGTGGTATTTTGACTTTGTAATCAGTCGGAGAATAATTTTAGGGATAGATGCAAAAAGTAAGTGCTAAACAGTTCAAATTTAAAACAAATATTATAGTAGTATCTTATTTTGCAAGTCAGGCATTAAAAAATTTCAACCAGAATTTTCGCAGCAGCCTTTTAATATAAAGTAAAAGTGGTTGCCACCAACTCGATCGAACCACACTTAGAAGCTCACTTAACCTTACTAAGAAATTCACGAAAAAATCCTTTTCTAAGAAGACTAAGTAAGAATACTTAAGAAATCTCAGCATTAAGAAACTTCAGCGTTCAAGAACTAAAGTGAAAGTTGCAAAAAACCTCTTAAACCGCATCTTTCGTTATATTTTCTATAAATATTGTTGGAGTACCTGAAACTGTACGAACCAGTTTCAAACTTCGTCGTTGAGATGAATAATTTTTAAATGAAATGCTTCGGTTGGTTAAAATTTTAAAGCACTGAAGTAATCTTCTCCGTTACACTGTTTTAAACACTACTATTTCAGGATTCAGTGATTCTACCTTCATGACTGTTTTTGGATGCAGAACGAGTTGTTTTAAGCGAAATCAAATCTTCAACTTCTTAGTTATTATTTTCATATTCATCGCAATTTGTATGATAAAATTTATATACATATTTACGAAATTCTAAGATTTTGGTTTCAAACTTTATCATTATGCAAACTAAAAACGTAATTAAAAATTCATACACGAACTTAAAACGGATGGAGGAATAGACCCAGCTTCCGCTCTTCAATATTGTTTTTCAAATTGAGTTTTAAGGTTTTACGAAGACGATTTTCGCGGCATCAACTTGTTTAAAGGTATTCTGTTTAGAATCATATTTTACTTCAAAAGTGATTCTGCTCAGATTACTTCTGTATCATATTATTATTGCAAATCCAGCTTTATCTGCAAATCTGATTTATTAATTTTGCAAATTGAGTTCTGTGTTAAGAAATGAAGGCGTCAGAATTATTGAGTTCTGAATTACTTCTTTCTTTTTAATAATCAATATATTTTGCATAAAGACTTACCAAGAAATAGTAACAAAACATTTAATTTTTTTATTCATGTAATCTGGAGATTTTTTTTAGTATATTTATTGTAAATCAGATTTACAAGATAAACGATAAATTTAATTTAATTGTATTTATGTATGTCTTGATTTCTCGCAGGCATACTGTCTGGTGTGAAATACTCTTGATTACGGAACTTTAGTCAATATTAACACTAGCAAAACTGACAAATAAAGTTTTCTATGAAGGCAAAGGATAATTGATATATCACTTAAATAAATAACCCTTACTTTGATAGTGTCAATAATTCAGTCATCGATTATTCAAACCCATGTCAAGATGGCAAATCACACCAAGTAACAATTTCATAGACTTGAAAATAGAAATCAAACATACTCTATCATTATCACAATTATCGAGAGTTCCTTAAAAGTACGTTACACTGTTTAGAATGAACCTTTTAATAGAAAAAAATATGATATAATACAGCTTTCTTTTAATTCCAATCTGTCATTTAAAGTTTTCAAATCAATTTTATATAATCAGCCAAACTCACTTACTGTGCCTTTCTATATTCAATCTTTAATTCAAGATTCTTTGAAATCCCGATTGTATGCAATGGATTATTCGGCGCTGAAGCGTTGTCAATAATAGACAAATATTAATTGACATATTGTTAAGGCGATGCAGCGCTGATCGATCGATTGCATTAAATCGGATTCTAAAAGAATCTTGAATTAAGGATTCTATACTGAAATAAGCCTTTGTTAGTTATACAAAAAACGTGAAAATAATGGACGTCAAAATAACAAAACACAATTAACCTATAGCCAGTTTACTGTCCAAGGAGTCCTTTAAGAAAAACAAGAATGAAACATCGACACTTATTTTAATCGCCTCAGATATTACAGTTTTACCACTTTACACGGCTTATTACGTTTATCCACCCTAAAACAGCCACTTTTGGGTAGATACATGGCAACGCGCGCTTTGTAAGGTAGTAGATCCACGCTGGTTTCAGCAGGAATAGGCCTGATCGACTAAGCAAGTACTACCCTCTCATAGAAGCTACCTTCTCACCGTAAGAGTAATAGTATCCGTACTATTGCGTTTCGTTCGGTGAGTGAGAGCGCCGGAGGCTCAATTTCCCCCCTTTCCTTTTTCCTCCCTTCTCTCAATCCCTTTTCCAGTTAGAGAGTGACTTCCGATTATCCACCCGTACAGGTTGGATAGACGCCTTTCTGAGTATCCACCCTAGGGTGGCTCTTTTAGGGTTAATAAAAGGAATAAACTGGTTGATATTAAACATATTAATATATTTTATTATATAGTTATTCTGCTCTAGATATTTACATTCATAAGAAATAGATTGCGATATATCTATTAAATATCGTACAATCTACATCAGCGTGGGAAACCCACTAGAGCATGAGTTTCAATACGCAAACCTTTCTACCGTATAATGATTTATTTCATAAAAAATCTATTTGGTATTATCATTTTATCAAGTAAGGTTTAGGGTTTTTCTATGTTTAAGTTCTAAACATATTTCAGTCATTGTCAGAACAAATCATTCATCATTTCTTTTGCCTTTCTCTCAACTTTTTATAAACCAGGCTGTTATTTTTGGAAGGATTTATAATTTTCCAACGTACCTAAAATAATTTTCATAAGATACTTATTAATATCAAACTCGGCCAGCGTGGTATAGGTCAAAACCTGTTCAAATGACTCGGGACTCGAAATCGGGAGAGACTCGTTTCCAGCAATGGATTTATAAATGTGGACACAGAGACTTGATCCATACTAATATTATGAATGTGAAAGTAACTTTGTCTGTCTGTTACGCTTTTACGCCTAAACCACTGGACCAATTTTGATGAAAGGCTAAGAGATACCTAATTGACTTGAAGGGGTTGGAATAGGGAATGAAAGTTTGTATGAAAAATGCGATAATCGACATTCACGTGTCGGAACTGCGGGCGATATCTAGTATCTAAGTAACAGCGAGTTTATGAAGGTCAACTAAATTGAACTTGTAATTCACCTATCCTTTTTTTGTTACAGAACTAGCGGAAGAATGTCAGAGAATGTTCTGTCTTTCAAAGCGGACTCATCAGACAACAAGGCCCGATACAGCTGTGAAGCGAAAAATATCATGATCAGTAATACTTTGAAAGCTGAGATCGATCTTACAGTTTTGTGTAAGTATATACTTATATGTTTTTTTCTACATGAAATCAAAATCACTGTTGAACAGAGGCTTCTTTCAATTTACACCACGACATTCGGTCCTCCGCCTTCCACATCCAGTTAACACCCGCAACCTTTATCTGTTCTTCCGTTTACGTTACCTCTTTTTATCCGACTGCCGAAGTTAAGATGGGTAATGTTTTTCGAGAATATGTATATATGTATGTATGTTTCTTTCTTTAGCATGCTCTACAGCCTAAATGGCTTGATGAATTTTAACGTATTAGGTGTCATTATATACGTATTGATTGTGAGAGTGACATAAGATATATAAAATTTCAATGTAGCGTTAGCAAGAGAAAAAAATGCATTTCTGAATGGAGGCTGATTTTTTGTTTTTTAGTAATATATATTGCTTGTTTACTTAGTGACGTTAAATATTTATAATTATGTACCTATCATCATTATTCCAGTGATTTTTTTTCACTGTGCGTACTATATAAGAGACATCAGTCCTTCTCCGTTTTGTAAACGATCTCGTAGATGACACAAAATACAGACTGCTTCACTTCGTTCTCTGTTTGACTTTAAACCTTTATTTCTAAAGAGGTAAAGAAAGTATGTTTCTATCGTAGTAAAAAGCGTTTGTCTCTGCTAGTTAATAGCACAGGCGTGACGCTATTTATGTAACTAATAAATTGTACTATTGAATAACGTCGATGTTAATTCAAAACAGACAATTTATTGTTAATTCGGGCTTTATGGTTTGTTACTTAAGGGTACACTAATGTTTCTCTTGTATTAAAATAACGTTAAGTATTAGTTAAAACACCATTTCAATTATTTTTAATCTCTTTGAACGGTGAGAAATAGTCAAATGTCATCTATATAATGAGTTACAAAATTGTACTTTTTATCGTCATTTATTTATTTATATTTAAGGATCTCCAACAAAGAATGTACACAATTGTAACTTAAGAGTAAATAGGACACATTTATATTTTAATGTACTCCTTCAATTAGAGGAGACCACGTCATGCAAAAATTGATAACAATTAATAATTAATTAAATCTATGTATTACGCAAAATATTACTAACAGAAATTGAACATACTTGAATAAATGAAAGTTATAAAAAAAACATATAATTAGATAGACTAGTAAAGGAAACGATATAAGTAATTAAAATAAATAAAAATGAAGTTTTGAGTTCAGTTAATGGCAAGAGTGTGGTTTTAAATTTTAATAGTGGTATGCCGAAATCAAGATCTTTTGTTTTTGACAGGAGGTTGTATTGTCTGCAAAGTCTGGGTATAGTGGCAAAGTGTCCAAAATTTGATCTCGTGAAGGGTACGAAAAAGTAGTTATAGGAACTCTTCCTAGGCAGACTTGAAGGAACGGTTATTGGTAAGCTGCTTGTGAGCTCATTGCAGTCTAAGAGGCCGTTATATAACTTGTACATAAATACTAGGTCTAGATACCTCCTGCGATTCTGTAGCGAACACATGTTGTAGTGTTTGAGCCTGTCAGTGTAATTTGAAAGTTGCCTTGCTAGGCGATCATTGTAGGACAGATGGTATAAAAAACGTTTTTGTACGCTTTCTAGGCGCTTGTTGTACACTTCATAATGGGGTTTACAAATGATAGTGTTATATTCTAAGGTTGGCCTTACTAAAGCATTAAACAACATAATCTTTGTGCTAGACTTTTTGAATTCCTCAATACAAATCCTAAAGTTTTAAATCGTTTAGAAACAGTATTCATGATGTGAGTGTCAAATTTTAATTGTGCATTCAATGTTATACCTAAATCCCGAACAGCGCTTTTACAGTTTAGTGGAGTTCCGTCTATATTATAATAATTAAGACCTTGTGTTTTTGTTACGTGTAAATTGTATATAGTAACATTTGTCTATATTTAGTTTCATTATGTTTTGTGGATTTACAATGTGGATCTAAAATAAAACTATTTTGTATCTTATTCCATGTTATGGGGCATTCATTGAAGTGCACCAAAAGTGTTATTCGAAACGCACCAGAAAAAAATATTACTTCTTACTACTGGTTCATTTTGCACCTTTGGTGCGTTTCAAAGTTGGTGCGTTTCGAGGAATACTCGCATTTTTCATAATCTCATCCCCATTTAAGATAAAACATTTTGCTTAATGACTGTCTTTATACAAAGGTAGTACAAAATATTGTATAACTAACACAATTTCAGTGGAAATTTAATATACCGTGCTCAGATCGTATTTTGAATAGTACTGTCAAAGACCGAAGCCGTTGGGAAATAAACATGAACAACCTCAAAGCAATTATTGTGTCTAGTGATAAATGGGCCAAGAAAGATAACAATATAGCTTCAAAATATAAATGTGTGATGAAACAAGTTTAATTCGGCGTGAATTTACTTTTGGATTTCGTTGATTCTAATTTTTATCTGAAATTTTTGGAACATAATAATATTGTGCTCTCTTATAAATTACTACTATCTGCTAAGAATGGTGATTATGGAAAACACGTATTGATCAAAACTTAAAATCTAAAAGATAAATGCTACAGTATATTGTCAGGTTGATGATTATTCATACTATATTATAAATGCTAAAGTAACTTTGTATGTTTGTTACGCTTTCACGCCTAAGCCACTAAACGATTTTGATGAAATTTGATAAAGGGATAGAATAGATCTTAGAGAACAACATAGGCTATATTTTGTCGCGGAAAAATGTCTACAAGAGGTAGGATAAGGGATGGAAATTTGTATGGATAATTCGATATAATGTCGATTACTTATTCACGCGTTCGGAGCTGTGGGCAACAGCTAGTGTAAAAATAATGATACATTATAGATGATAGATGTGTAAAAGCAAATAGCCTTCACAATTTTGCAAAATTTACAAACCAACATTTTTAATACAATGTAACGTTGTTTATTAATCAAATTCCAGTACTTTAACTAATGAAATAATTCACACAAACTAACCAACAACATCTGCTACATAATTTAATTCGCAAATGATTTTCAGTGACATAATAACTCCATCTTGAATACCGCGAATATTAACATCATACCTCAATCCCCTTGTTTCACTCGAAAGAGTCTGATATCAAAACGAATAATTTGGTGAACAACCCTTCAGTTCATCCCCTTAGAGCCGAATCCTTTGATAATATAATTCTATCAACTAGGAGGGTAGTCAAAAGCGCAGTAATTTTGATATTGTGTGGTACAAAGGATCAGCGTTGTACTGTTTTGTTTAGGATCTTGCAGTATTCAACTTATGTTGAAATATCTCGAATTTACTTAAATTATTGAAGTGAAGTAGGTTACGTAGATATTGATAGCTTACTGGTTTTAATATCCAATCTGCAGCTTCTGAAATATTGCTTCCTACTCGGAGCATAAACAATAAAATTTAGAAAATTACCGTTTTTTATTTATTACCCTTTGCCAGAAACTTTATCTGATTCAAAATCTTAATCTACTTATAATGTTAGAACTAAACTATAGCCAAACGAATAAAAACCTTAAAAGTACTTTATCGCGGCATCCCTTCATCGCAATAAAAAGTATTTTATGTGTTTATCCGAGCCAGAACCTATCTATGTAGAAAAGTTTACCTGTTTACGTGTTTTTGTATTTTGATAATATCTCCAGCGTATTGGCTCGTCACTATTTCATTTTTGTAGAATAATAATATAAAATCACAGAAAATTTTGTAGAATAATAATATAAAATCACAGAAAATATTTCAGAGTTATACAAAAAAACAGATTGAGGTATAAAAAACAATAATTTTATTAAAATTAAAAACTAACAACAGATTTAACGATAAAATTAAAGCTAATAAACACAACTTATCAGGCTGGCAATATTTAAAACTCAACAATTTCATTTTATCCATACCCTTTAAGTCCCTTACTCGTATATTACACTACACCCCAAACAAGTGTCCCCAAAATCCTGTCTCGTTGTTTATTTACAAAGAACAGGCAGGTAACTCAGGTGTGGTTAGCCAACCGTGGAGGGGCCCGGCATTTTTATACAATACACATTTGCTTGACTAATCAAAGGCTTTTGATCGATCGATCTTTGAATGACGGTCATGTGATTTCTAGATGCGTACCCAAACATTAAATAGACCATGAAGAACGGTTAATGAATCTAAATTTGTTTCTGCTCGTGATTTTGTACGATGAGCAAAGTTGTAATCGTTGTTGCTAAATTAGGAAAGTCTTACAGTTCTTAATTTAAGCCAGAAAGTTTTAATTTAAGGAGTGTGTCGCGCTTTCACAGTTTTCATAGAATATTGAACAAGACCCTGTTCTAATTATATAACAATCTTTATGTGGTGCTGTGTAAAATATACTAGTAAATAGTTCAGACTATGTGTTCCTGGTTAAGATATGAAAACTCTTCAGCTCTCGTCCATCGAAGAAACTGCATGTTTAAATATCACCTTATTGCGGTTAATTTCTAAATCTACTGAACCGAGTTTGAAACTTCTTTTTGCGTTTAAGAATGACTAAGTAACATTACGCTACGAGTGACGGGAGCGGAGCAGTAACCAAAGATATAACTAACTAACGTATGACGCGCCGCGGAAAGCTAGCATTTGTATAAACGAGAAATTCTAACAGTAAACTTGCAAACAGAACTTATACAAAGCAAATAAAGTGATTTGATGAAACCCCTTCGCGAAATCAACGTCAGGATTACTCACTACTTATATCCCAAATTAATTAGCGCTAATTGGTTCGCTTACCTCATAAGAGATAAAAGCGTGAGTGATATTTAATTGACCTTTGGCGTCGTACGTGAGGTATAAGTACCGTAATTGGGAAATAGAGTAATCAATTACATGATCATTTACTAGTGATTGGTTTAGTTTGTGGTCAATTTCGGTGTATATTTGGGTAGCATTGGGTACAAATTACCTAATTTGTACTGAGTGATAGTATATTTTTGTATTAATTATTAGCTATTAATTGCAATCAGTAAAATCTTACGAATGTAGCAATTAATATTACTAGTAGTAAATATTTTTATGACACTGAAGTGACTCCACTTATGATCGACCTTATAAGTTACTATTAGATACCACTGATCATATAAAATAAGGAAATCACATTATTGCCAATCAAAGAGACAATATCCCTCTTGCTGAAGACTGCGTAACCTGAACTCAAATTAATTTTAAAGGTTAAATGAAATTTCAAAATTTGTCTTAAACTTTATTGAAGTGAAGGAAAACATCGTGATCTTTATGAATCAAATCATTTTGGATTATTGAGATCAGAGTTTATAGTAAGATAAAAATAAAAGTGTAATTTTTTAGTCTTTAAAAATAATTTGAGGGAAATATTTTCTAATAAACAAAATACACAATAACAAACAAATAAATGTTTTTCTTTCTTTCTTTTCTTTTTCTTTCAAAATGTTCAAACTAACGACGTAATAATAGATAAACTTAAAAATGTTTCTTTTCTAAAATTACGGTTGAGATTAGGATGTGTTTTAAGATTACTAAGCTAAAACAGAGAACACGATTTAATCGAGAATGTTAAAGTTAAGGTATGTATGAGATGAATTAATTCTATACTTAAGGTTGTCTGAAGGATTTTAGGCCAGTACTTTCGGATAGCACTATAAAGTGGTTTAAATTCTTACAATAATATGCTCTTTTTATTCCAAGGTTTAGACAGAGGTATATTTGTACGAAATTATTTCTTTCTATGACGGATATTAAAAATACAAATAGATTAATTAATGTTGAATAGGGAAAGGTATGTTTGAATCGCGTCAAATGATGTTCTATAGTCTCTGCTTACCCCATTAATAGGTGACAGGTGTGAAGTTATGTATGTATGGACTTACAGTGAAATAAAACACTTTGTGAAGCAGTTTGAACTGACATAAAAGTATAAATCTGAAATAGCCAATACACATCGGACACTTGATCATCAATACTCATAGTCTCTGTATGAGAAGACGCTATAACCCTCAGGTGAAATATGTTAGACTGAAGACAATGCGATGATACACCTCTGATTGTGAATACTCATAATGGTAAAACTAAAGTACTCTTATCAGATATTTTGATTAATGTAAACATCTCAAAAATAAAAGGAAATAAAATAAAGGTTTTAAATAATACAGTAAAAGAACAAGTGTAATGTCATCTCCAAAACAACTCTGTGTGGCGGTGTAATGGTGTGATGGTGAATGCTGATGAGGTGCTGGTACGTAGGTGCCGGGGAAGAAGAAATAAAAGCCGGAGAAGTAATTTTCACGTGTTCTATTGTTCCGTGTCACAAATAGAAGGGGAGTGTGTTGCCACACATAACATTATAGTTACCATTTAATGTTGGTGTTGTAATATGATTAATTAAAATATCCAACATGCTGCGGCCTCACAGAATTGGCACACAAATTTCAATGTAAAGTTTACAATTGTTTCTTACTTATAGAGAAACTAAATATTAAATGCTTTTACAAACAAAATATGACATAATACTTAAACATTAAGTCACAAAAATATTTAACAACCATCATCATAATCTATTGGTAATAGACAGATTTTATTGATGGCCCGGGAATGTGTTTTCCCATTTGGAGTCCTAACCTCCACTGCCCTAATTTTGCCATCATGTCCTGGAAACAAATTAACAATTCGTGCCATGGGCCAGGACATAGGAGGAGTATTATCCTCTTTTAAAATAACTAAATTGCCCAGTTTCACATTACATATATTATCACGCCATTTAGGTCTATTTTGTAACAAATTTAAATAATATTGATACCACACTTTCCAAAAGGACTGTTTTAAAGAAGTACACAAATGCCAGAACTTAAGCCTATTTTGTGGAATGTTACAAACATTATTTTCAGGATACATTGACATTGCACTACCTATAATAAAATGACCAGGTGTTAAATAACAATAATCATCAGTGTTTGAAGATAAAGGTAAGAGCGGTCGAGAATTAAGCACTGCTTCGATTTCTATTAATACAGTATTAAGTTGTTCATAGGTTAAAACAGTTTTTTGCAGTGTTCGTTTTAAGTGAAACTTGGTGCTCTTTACTGCCGCCTCCCAGAGCCCTCCAAATGTAGGCGAGTAGCATGGTATAAATTGAAATTGTATTCCACGTTCGGCGGTAAATCTTTGAACCTGCATTTGGTGGCCCTGAGAAGCTTGCAGTTTGTAGAGCTCGACTAATTGGCTCCTTGCACATTTAAAGGTACTAGCATTGTCACAGTGAATTTCGGTGGGCAACCCTCGTCTAGAGATGAACCTCCTCAAGCACGCAAGAAAGGTTTCTGTGGTCAAGTCTGACGCAAGTTCTAAATGAACGGCTTTTGTCGCGAAACATACGTATACACAGATATACCCTTTACCTATTAAGGATCGTCTGACGCGAGAGAGTTTTACATCAATTGGCCCAGCAAAATCCACGCCAACCTTTTCAAATGGACGGCTAGTAGCTGTTACTCGTGCAGCTGGCAAGGAGCCCATTAGCTGTTTGGCCACTGAGGCTTTTTGTCTGAAACATATAATACATTTATGAGTTATTTTCTTAACTTCTAATAGTCCATTGACTATCCAAAACCTTTGGTTTAGATGCGAAAGTAAAAGCTTAGGCCCCGCATGTAGAAGCCTCTCATGTTCACACCTTATAAGCAAGCCAGTAATTAAAGAACCTTTGGGCAGTATGACAGGATGTTTTTGTGAGTAAGCGATATCAGCATAATGTAGTCTACCTCCAACGCGCAAAAGACCTTGGCTGTCAAGAAAAGGATGCAATTCAGATAGGTTTCCTTTCAAGTTGCTATTATTGCTTAATGCTTTAATTTCAGTTTTAAAATATATGTCTTGTTCATGCTTAATTATTAACATCAATGCACGATCTAACTCGGAAGCTTGCAAAAAGTTTGTGTGTATTTTAACTTTATTTTTATTGATATTGTTTAAAAATCGCAATATGTATGCTAATAACCTTACTATTTTATTTATATTAGAGTAATTATATAAGCGCTTGAATATATAATCAAGCAGGTTTGGATTTTGGTACACCAAGTTGCTGGAAAGAGCTAAGCAAGGCTCCACAGTGGGAAAATTAGTGGGCGAGCTATAAGCAAGAAAGTCGTACTCACTGTTTTGCAGGAACTTTGGGCCATTCCACCAAATGTCGCAGCTACTCAGCTCATTCGGATTGACTCCTCGACTTATAAGATCAGCAGGATTGTCATTTGTATTGACATAATGCCAACTACATCCAGCTGTGTTTTGACGAATTACATTTACTCTGTTCGATATGTAAGCTTGAAGTTTTGTTAGCTCAGTATTTAGCCATGCAAGGACAATTTGTGAGTCACTGAATAAACAAACTTGCCTTATATTAATTCTAACTCTGAGTGTATTATGAGTTCTCAAAATTAATTTTGATAGCAATAGTGCTGCATTCAATTCAAGTCTTGGCACGGTCATGCCTTTCTTTTGAATAGGGTTGATTCGTGATTTGGAACAGAGTAGATGCAATTTTGTTGTACCTGATTGGTTTGTGAGTCGCAAGTACACGCAGCATCCGTAGGCTGTCTTACTCGAAGCATCTGCAAAGCCGATTATATCTGCTGAGTCTGCTTCTGAAATATTGATGTTCCTATCTAATAGGATTGGCTGCATAGCAGCTAAATTGTTGGTAAATTGAAACCATTCTTGCTGAATATTTGCAGGCGGGCTGTCATTCCAACCTGTTTTCAGTAGCCATAATTTTTGCATTATGGTCTTTGCTGTGACTACTATTGGGCTCACAAATCCCATTGGGTCATAGAATCTACCTATATAACTAAGTATGCTCCTTTTTGTAACCTTATTTATATTAAATGGTTCTGGTGTAGAGATAATAAAATGATCATCTTTTACATTAATTTGAAGTCCTAATGCCTTCATGTTATAATTATCCCTTTGTAACTCTAAACTGTCAAAGTGCCTTTCGTTCAATGGTATATTGTTCAACACATTTTCATCATTTGATGACCATTTATGAGTATGGAAACTGCCCAACTTTAGCAAATCACGAAGTTGGTCTCTGGCAGCAATGGTAGTTTCTAAATTATTATTACAATAGATAATATCATCAACATATAGACTATTTTTGATAATAGATGATGCTAGTGGGTATAATTTTTCATATCTATTTGCTAGCTCATCTATACAGCGAGTTGCTAAATAACTTGAACTTTTTAAGCCATATGTGACCGTATCTAACCTAATACACTTGACTGGCTCATCAGGATTGTCTCTCCACAAAATATTCTGAAGAGTAGTGTATTGAGGATCTACTTTAATGTTTCGGAACATACGCTTGATATCTGCTGTAAATGTATATCTACCTAAACGGAATAATAAAATTATATCAAACAAATCCTTTTGAACAACAGGTCCATTAAGTTGTAAATCATTTAGAGAAACCTTCTTGTTTGTTTTCATTGAACCATCAAAGACTGTTCTAAGCTTTGTGGTTTTACTATTATTATTAATAACTGCATGGTGTGGTAGAAAATACACTGCATGCTTATTCAAATCATACAATTCTATATCAACATATTGACCATGACCAAGAGCTAGATATTCATGAATGAAACTTTTATATTGCAATAATAAATCTGGATCGGCATGCAATCTTTTTTCCAAATTAAAAAACCTTTTTAAAGCTATATGAAATGACTCACCAAGAGTATTATTTATATCTGACAATGGTAATTTTAAAGGCAGAGGAACTTCAAACTGATTGTTAACTAACTTAACCGAACTGTGAAAAATATGTTCACAAAGCTCTTGCTCAGATGTATGCTCAGCAAATATTTCTGGAACCTTTTCATTGGTCCAAAACTGGGCAAGTGTCTCATTGAGACCTAATTCACATTTTAATGCTACTCTATTACATGTCTGTTGAGATACCTTGGGTGGTAGATTTCCTCCTACAATGTGCCCGAAGTATGTATTAAAGATGTGTAGTTGTGTGTTACCAGGCTGCTGTAATGAATGAACAGCACTCCGGGGCAGAGCCGATGACTGCTCGGTTTGCCATGGCAGGTTGATGCTTGTGCTCAGCTCGTTTGGTAACAAGGTCTGGAAAAACACGTTAGCTCCTAATAACATATGTATTTCACTAGGCACATTAAATTGGTCATCTGCCAATAAAATGTTGGGTGGTATTATGACACTAGAGACATCAAATTTATTCTGAGGTAATTTGCATGTTACATTCTTTACCACATGACAAGTTACCATTGTTTTGAATGGTGATTTTAATGAATGAATTTCAATTGGAATGCTATATTTTACATTACTCTTTTCATTAGTGATACCAATAATACAAGTGTCACTTTGCAAAGGTGTTAAACCTAATAGCTGAACAACCTTTGCCGTTATAAAAGAAACCTGTGAACCGCTGTCCAATAAAGCCTTGATAATGTATTCAGTGCCATTCCTTGCTATAACTTTTATTTTAACTGTAGGCAGAAGCACATTATTATTGACATTACCTGATAAGGTGACAGCTGGTGTGATTTCACCAGAATTGCAGTGAAGCAGAGTGTTATGAGGCTTCTTGCACTCCGAGCACCGAAAGTGAAACCTACATTTGCCACCATGAATACCTAAACAAATCACACACAATTTTTGTTCTTTGGCAAATGTCAGTCTATTGTTTGCTGGCAAAAGCTGAAATTTTTTACAATTATATAATTTATGGTCGTTTAACTTACAGAAGATGCATGTTGCTCCTGCAGTGGCAATTGCTGTTACCCTTGTTGTCTGTTGCTGCGAGTGAGGACTTTGGCCGGCATTTTCTAGTGCCAGAGCTCGCTTCTCAATATATTGCAGAAAATGTTCGAGGTCGGGTTGTACACTGGGATCTCGATCTAGCTGATAAGCTCGTGCAGTAATTCCATCTAATTTACGGGAGAGAACACATAAAAGAATTGCATCCCAGTATATGACATTGGTGTCAAGGTTTTTAATTGCAGCTAATTGTTGCCTAATGAATGACACAAAGTCTCTTAAACTACTGGCTGTTGACTTAACAATGCTACTTAAATCTAAAATGTTACATATATGATCATTTATAATTTTATATTTATTATTGTAGCGGTCACTCAATAGTTTTCGAGCTTCGCTATAACTTTCTGGGCATAAACTTAAATTCTTTATGAGATCATACGGTTCACCCTTTAGAAACGATCTCAAGTAATAAAACTTTTGAATGTGATCAAGGCTACTGTCATTGTGAATTAATGAATCGAACAAATTAATAAATGGTACGTATTCTGTAAACCTACCATCAAATGTTTTTATGCAAATTGGTGGTAGCTTTGTCTTATGTGTGGTTGCATCAGAATACGTGTGGAGGCCTGAGGGGCCTGCATTTTCATGTGACTTTATTTGTTTGTTTAATGATGTTAAGATACTAAAATAATTATTTTCCATTTGCTCAACATTTTCTTTGTCGGCATTATCGAGGTAAAGAATATCTTTACATAATGATTCATATTCACTAAAAGCAGATATGAGTCGATCACGTTTGGTAATCAGCTCATCACAACTGTTTTTACACAATTCAGTAAGTTCTACGAAATTAAGTATTCTTGTGATCATACCTTTCACATAGCCTCGTGAGGCGATTTTTCGTTTCAGTTCGTCTTCCATTTTTAATTACTAGCACAACTTGTTGAGGTAACACAAATTAATATTAAAATACTTAAACACAACTAAATTAAGTTGATAATGTTATGCGCGTGGACCGTTATTGAGGACGAGTCGATCGAACGAATTCGAGGATGACACAAGATGGCGGCTTGCTCCGGGGATCCGGAAGTTTGCTTTACTATTTGCGTCACTTGCTGTCTCTTTTGCGCTCGTACGATTTTCGCTCGCTCTCTTTCTGTTGCACGGCTTGCGTGGGTCGTGCGTCTCAGGCGCGTGATTGAGTACCTAGATACCTTGAATTATTATGATGCGTGCCGTCTCGCTCTTTCTTGCGGAATACCTTATGTTGCTGACAGCTGTACTCTTCACACCTGCAGGAGTTATTCCGGCGATGACGACTGGGACGATCGATGAAATAATTAAATTACAGATTGCGGCTGGGCTTCTTTTTCTTGTAGATATCTGCTGGAGTCGTTGAATCGATAATTATGGCGATTATGTTGCGTTGCGACGACCAAGCTAAGAAAGAGCACGCTTGCGTTGCCGACAAAATGGCTGCGACACGGACGGAAAAATCTTGACAAACCTCTAGCCTTTGCCTCCTCAGCACCGATGTTTTCTCTGCGAAGGACCAATGTGTGGCGGTGTAATGGTGTGATGGTGAATGCTGATGAGGTGCTGGTACGTAGGTGCCGGGGAAGAAGAAATAAAAGCCGGAGAAGTAATTT
Organism: Parascotia fuliginaria; assembly: GCA_963082885.1. Classification (NCBI taxonomy): domain Eukaryota; kingdom Metazoa; phylum Arthropoda; class Insecta; order Lepidoptera; family Erebidae; genus Parascotia; species Parascotia fuliginaria. Next base: position 9,631,040 of record OY720197.1, read on the forward strand.
TCACGTGTTCTATTGTTCCGTGTCACAAATAGAAGGGGAGTGTGTTGCCACACATAACATTATAGTTACCATTTAATGTTGGTGTTGTAATATGATTAATTAAAATATCCAACAAACTCTAAGCTGAAGCTGTCATCGTGACCTTTTCAACAGCAAACCACTTAGAAATATAATATTTCAAAAAGAAAATTCACTTTAGTGTACATTTCAAAGTGGAGGCACACCAACACGGCAAAAGTAAGAGTTTTATATAAAAATACGTTCGACAAAGTTCTGGGGACCGTCAATGGAGTCGGAACAAATTAAAACTTTGCCCTCGTATAAATGTCAAATAAATTTGAATTTCGTTTGTGGAAGTCACTGATTTATGTTTGTATCATTGAGTTGTTTCGTTTAGATTGTCTCATCGTAATCGTGCCTTTGTAACGTATTGATGACAAACAAGAAATTTACGGTAAAAAAATACTTATAAAATCCACATGAATGTCAAATACTCGTACCACCTACATTTTGCGTAACCAAAAAACTTTAGGTTTGGAAAATCTCCTTGTTTACGACAAAATCTGATAAAGCAAGAATTGATGTTGAAAAGTTTATCATCACCATTACCACTATTGCACTGCTAGACCTGGACCTTTCCATATGTGCAATTAGATTTTTGATGAACAACGTTACTGGGAAACAAGCATACGGCCAACCTGACCTAAGTATTAACCTATGGACAGGACTATTTTTCCTAATCATTGTAGAAATAATGCTTAGAAAACACAACCAAGCCATTGCCGACCATGTAGGGAAAAAGAATGAGGAATAAAAAGCAAATCAGATGAATTATAGTAACACAAATACTTCTTTTGTTACAGTCGCCCCATCACATGTGACAATATCAGGGCCTTCCGAAGCAAGGGTTGGTGACCCAGTTCCTCTGACCTGTAGTACAGCACCTTCCAACCCTGCTGCTGAGATCAAATGGCTGGTACTCGGCAAACATCATAAGGAAGCCAGTAATAGAACTGTTATATCTCCTGAAGGTAAGTTAAAATATAATTAGCTAGATTTTATCAGCAAAGATATCGATGGTATTTTCTTAGAAAATAATAAATTATTGCCATGAATGGTAATTAAGTAATGTGTACAGACTATCACACAGAAATCTCGGGTTCGAATTCCGGATCAAGGAGTGTTTTGAGTTGGCTATTGTCAGTAGGACCGTGATGTCAGTGTGATGATGTGATGGGATGTGATGTGATGTGTTACTATTGTAAATACTAGTGTAATACGCTAAATTATACATTTACCATAGTCTCAATTTTGTTAAGTTATCTTGTATACCTTCTCTTTATAGGTAGTTACAAATTTCGGAATGAACTTCATTCAAAAAACATATTTCACCTCAGTTTTTAAATTGATGTTAGTCTTTAGTATCATAGCTTTTATTATAATAAGCTTTATTTCACTAGGTGGCTGGATTACAACCTCGAACATCACAGTGGTGGTTGAGCCTAACAAAAGGTCCATAGTCGTCGTATGCCATGGCATTAACGCGCAGCTCACTGAAAACGTCGTCGCTACTCACACCATCAATGTTTTATGTAAGTATTTTAGTATAGTATATATATATACTATACTAAAATGTATATATATATATATATATATATATATATAGTAGCACCAGCTTAATTTAAACCTCTTAAAATCATATTAATAACAGATTTGAAAGGTCAAGTAATAATGGATGTAAAATAGCCAAATGTAATTTGAACTACCTCTTATATGGTTCAACTAAGTTCGATAATTCGCAAGACAGGATTATTTTTATTTACATCTTTCGGTCTCTCGGAGTAATTGGCAATATGCATACAAATTATGAACATGTGCGTTTCTAGGCTAAATTGGATTTTCTTTAAAACCATTTATGTTTATTTATTGCCTCTATGAATATTTATTGTAAAATCCTGATAAAGTACCAACTTGACATCAAGATTATTAAACTTGTACTTCTATGTTTTTCCATCATAATTTTTAGATTTTATTGATGATGAAGGAAAAACATCTTGTGGAAAACTTGAGATATAACAAAAATATACTTATCATAATAGATCCCAAGATAAGGAGTAGGTACTATTGTCTATTAAAGACAGTATCAATCGTAAGATAAAGATATACTATTGGTATTGATCATAAAATTTTCTACACTTGAGCATTTGACTGCCTGAGTAGCTCTGTTTGCCACACAGACAAAGAGTCAGAAATTCAAATATTAAACCTGAGTCTGGAATCATGCTCGATAAATATAACGATATACACCACTGCCGATCCCTTCAGGAAAGTAGGCGTGATCTTATGTCAATTTTAATCAAACTGTATTAAAATTAAAAACAATTTTAAGCGTATTTTCAAAAACAAAAATAAATTTTCATATTCTACGATTACATTTTGACCGCAAAATAAAATATTCAATCCCGTAACCCAAAAATCCATTAAATGTACGATAAAATATGATAATCCATGGTTTAAGTAAACAGCACGGATTTTCCATCAAAAGCTATTTGATTAGAGGGCTGTCAAGCACAGGCTTCTGCTCGAAGCTACGAATATTGATATGGAAGAACCAATATAAATAAACGAGTATGTTCGTTCGTAAGAGATTTCGAGTTTTTATTTAGACTATTGATTGAATTCATTAGGGTAAAAAGTTGGTGAAGTAAAATGTTGTGAAGTGGGATGTATTTTTATCAGCTTGGCAGTAATTCTGGGAATATTTAGATTTAGATTATAATAAATATTGCATCACCATGCATCATGGTCCTTGTTTTTTAGAACTGTTCTGTGTAACGGCCATCACATTGAGCCACTGTAAGCCATTTGAAAGCCATAACTTAATGATTCTGATGGACAACCGATACAAATGAGAGCAGCTCACAGTCGTAAGTCGCAGCTCTCACCAGAAGCAAAAGCCTTATCCCAAAAACCTTCATTTTGACAGTCGTCAAAGTGAAGATCTTTAGGGTAAGCTTTTACCCAGCAGTGCTTGTCTCTTGGCTAGAATGATGATGGTGATATCATCACATATTTTGCCTAAAGTCTATCTCCCTGCCTACCATTTGGTGTTTAACGTTTAAATTTCGTAAGCTATATTAAATTACATGATAAAACCGATACAATATACTACCAATACTTTGTTTAATAATAAATTATTATTTCTGTCTTACTGAATCTTCCTTGATTAATAAATTGAACCAGGAAACTTCATTTAATATTGTAGTTGAAGATTGAAAGTTGAACTTTAAAGTTTAGCGCCCTTCAAAAGGCGAAACGAGACTTGAAATCCAAGTGTTTTATTGAAATGAACTTATTAATTCTATATGAAACCAAAATCCAAGCGAAGCTAGATTATTTCGAATTCAAACTTTGTACGTGATCAATGTTATTAATAAATTTACTCATCATATCTCTGTAAGACATACATCCATATTGGAAACCAATCAAATGCTTTTCATCAGTTATATTGACATCTGATTGGTTGGAACGATTTTATGTTTCTTTGATAGAAACCACAGAAGATTTTGTTTGTAACCTAACTACTAAACTTCGCCAATGCCAGTACGTATTTTAGAGGCATTTAAGAGCGCGTTAAATTACCCGTAGTTATTTAAACATGTATAAGTTGTGGGATGTCTGTGAATAATTCTGATGAGTCTGGTTTTATAGTTGGCAGTTAACGGGTAAAGGTCGAATGGATCGTTTTGTTTATGACCAGGAATAGTACTTGTGGTTAAGTTATCTCGCGTGTTTTCTGTAAATACATCGTATGCCTGCAAATTTTGATCTTTCGTTTTAAGTAGTATTATTTTCTTAGTTTCATGAATATTACAATAACGAAGATTTACCTACTATTTCAATCGTTTCGTTTCTCTATGAGTTTTATGAATCCTGCTCAACACGCACTTTTTTCCTCACTTTAACAAATTTTTGCTCAAATACCAATTCCAATTCAATAACAATTAAATTTCACATCATTATTATACTGATCTACTTTATTATTATTATGACATGTAATACAAGATATAATTAGTAAATAAATTTATAAAATAAGAAATCTTGCACGCTGAATGGCTGAATATGGAAGCACTAAACACTTTTGTAACTCCTCTGAATCCTAAATATATTCGGCATAAATGATTATGATTATAAATGTTAGCAGCCTAATATATAAAACACTAATTCTAACTTTAAAATAAGATACAATCTTTTCATTAGCTTTCTATTAGTAGTAAAACAGATACACAGTTGTTGTTAGCAGAAACCCGAAACCAGTACATATAATTTATGATTGTTCAATAAACTATATTCTCCAACAATTCAGTTGTTGTAGTGGTTGGCTTGTGTTATGTTTATTGTTAGAATTCAGCCAGTGATTACAACTTTCCTTTACCTCCCTAACACTATTCATGATCCTCTATAATAACCTCGTCTTTGTGATTTCTAAAGGGATTATTTACTACAAAGTTTCTAGCTTCTAAATTAAATGTCACTTTTAGATCTCGAATCTTGTGAGCAATTTCATATTAGAAACAGAGCTTTATAGTTTAGGCTTTTGTCATTCTTGTGGAATTTAATCAAGTTAAATTTAAATTATTTGCTAAGTCTGGTGGTGGATAATAAACTATAATATATTATTATTATATCTAAGAAAATAATAGAAATATTGGTAATATCTGATGTAGATATAAATGTTCAAAAAATAAAGGAAAATCTGCTGGAGAGAATAAAGAATCAGTACTATTAAGACTGGTCTGTTGGTCTACTGGTTAGTGTCCCTGACTGCTAAGCCGGAGGTCTTGGGTTCGATTCCTACCCAGGACAAATCTTTGTTTAATAAGCAAGATTGTTTGTTCTGTGTCTGGGTGTAATTTATTTATAATATGTATGTATTTACAAAAATAAGTATATTATAGTACCCATAACACAAGCAAATATAATTGCTTAATTTGGGGATAAATGGCGCTGTGTGAATATGGTAGAATATTATTAATATTAGTTATAAAAGATTTAATTTCATTGTATTCGATACTAATGAATCCTTGTTTTACTAAGTTCACTGCTCGTTTTATATTGAAAGAGAAAATGTCTGCTTTTTAGCTTCATTGCTGAGATATATAATTTGTATATTTAATAAAGTTTCATTTTGGTCGCTCATTAGTGACTTCTAATTTCCTGTTGTGTCTCATCCATGGAGTCTATTAAGGTATAATGTTTAGACTAAAAAATGTGTCAATACAGTTTGTAGTTTATTTATATACTACATTTTAATTTACAGGCTTACTGCAGTATTCAATAATGAACATAATTATGTATGTCTAACAATATACATACATTCTTAAAGAATAACAGAAATAAAAATAACGAAGAAGAAAGATCATACTAGAAATAATGTCTTTCGACAACATCTGTGGTTCGGTGGTACTGTGTACGGACTGCCACGCAGAGGTCGCGGGTTCGATTCCCGCTCAGTGCAAATATTTGTATGCATGAACATGGCTATTTGCATTGGTCTGGGTGTTTTCTGTATATTATGTATATAATTACAAAAAAAAGTATTTAAGTATGTTTATCCGCATTCTAGAACCCATAACACAAGCTATAATATATGCTTACTTTGGGTCTAGATGGCGTTGTGTGGTTGCTGTGGTATTATTTATTTATATCTATCACTTCTAGACTAAAATCCAGGAGAAAACTGACTTCAATTTCAATAAAAACAATACAAAAGATTTTCATATATTATTGCTAAATAACAAAATTTTGTTTGCAATTCAGAATTCTCTCGCACTAGTTACTTCTATCTGTCACTGCTTCCTGCACATATCGACCGCAGCCTCCGTATTGGGATCTCTTCGCGCTTCGAAGAACGCATCTACCCTCTGGTTCCTATCATAACGTATGTATAGTACATCTTCTGAGCGAAAATCGTTATCTTTCTAAATATTTTGTGTTAGCTTCCCGCAGCGCGGTTTGACCAGTTACAGCTTTGAATATGGCTCTACTCCTGTCGCCAGTAGCGTGATGTAAGGTAGCCTAAAACTTTTTTCAATAACTGGGTTATCAAACAAAAAAAAACAAATCCGACTAGTAGTTTTAGAGATTTATGCGTTTAAACAAACAAACAAACTCTTCCGCTTATAGTAGTATAGATTTAAAAGCTGAAAACTAAAATAAGTTATTTTTTGTATACTTAAATTATATTAAAACCATCATTACCTATTATCTCAGCTGTAGTCCATTCTTTGATTTACAAAAAGATCTTTTAAAGGAGTCACGTTTATCACCTTTTCATCGTTATTAAATATCCAAAAGTTGTACCCACGTTCAAATGGCGGTATCAACAAATAAGATATTGCAAAATATAAAAGAATTAATCGTAACTAACAAAGTAACAAATACAAAAATAATCAGAAATAAAAACATAAGCACTCTTTAAATTGATGACAGTATACTCATTGATAAAGTAAGTCCTGAAAATCCAATCTTAATTGTTTAAGCATTGATTGATTGATGAAAGTTATAAACTTCAGAGATACTATTAATAACCTCACAAAGAACAGCTGGCATTAATTAACTGGAAGAGATAACTGGATCACATTGTCGTTTGCATTTCATCAATAATAATAATAATAATAATAATAATATTCTACCACATTCACACAGCGCCATCTAGTCCCAAATTAAGCAATTATATTTGCTTGTGTTATGGGTACTAAACAACTGATATACTACTTATATACATTTTTTTTTTGTAAATACATACATATTATAGATAAATTACACCCAGACACAGAACAAACAATCATGCTCATCACACAAAGGTTTGTCCTGGGTGGGAATCGAACCCACGACCTCCGGCTTAGCAGTCAGGGTCACTAACCACTAGACCAACAGGCCAGTCAATCATATACATTTTTGTAAGGCCAGACTAATTTGATACAAATAAATAATATGATGTTCTGACCTGTAATTCTATAACTTCATTGGCAAATTAAGTATATCGTAACCTAAGCATTGCAGAGAAAATGATAAAAATACACAATTAAATCTTTGCCGTCCGTGGAAAGTCAAGGCTATGAAGGAAGAACTCCTACTCACCAAACAAAACGCATAAGTATGACAACTAATACATTACGCTGAATAGAGCAGCGCTTTTTAGGCCGTAAATATCACAATCAATCGGTTACATAAACCCTAAATTACTACATCTAACAACCACTTATTAGACTATAAACATGCTATTTTCTACGAATCTAACAATAATTACATCTCAAAATATCCAGTAACGTTTTTCCAAATACTCTCGGCCTAAAACTAAATAAGATAAACAATTTTCGTCTTAGCTAAGTTTACTTAAGGTTGCTAGTTGCTTGATGATATTTTACATAGATCCTTTTTTACCAAGAGTGCGACATATACACAAATTTCAGTAGTCTATTTGACTTTATAATACGTCGAACTCGGTATCCTTATGGAACGTGAGCTGCACACATAGTGGCATTCAGCGCGTAGTATGTTATACATCATACTATGTACTATGTAATTCTGCACAGACGAGGATATTTCAGATATATTCGTCTATTAGATACATGCGTATCCTTAACATTTTTGTATTGCATTAAGGTGCTTAGCCAATTCGTAGATTTGTGACGTCAAATTTTTTGTATCTTATTGTCTTGACTCTTGTGTCTTAGTGTACAAAGTAGATTATAAAGTTAATTTTATGAATAATGATTAATGAAGAGGAAATGACTGGGAGAGTTGGTAGGGGTCGCACTAGACGAACATACGCGGACCAAACAGATGATGTGTTGACAAAGGGGTGTTACAAGCACCCGTAACCTACGTGTGTGTATGAAAAGATTAATGAATGTTGAAGAGACAAAGGAGGTATGTTTGGATCGCAAATGGTTTCTATAGTCTCTGCTTACCCCAGTAATGGGAGACAGGCGTTATGTATGTAATGTTAAATTCTCTTGTTCGATCATTATATTGAATAAGTTTATGGTCTACATTTTTAACCGACCGAGGAGGTTATCAATTCGGATTCGGATTCGGAATGTTTTTTTTTTTTTGGTATGTTTGTTACCTCATATCTCGGTCATTTAGGAAGGGATTTGAATTTTTTTTTTATTTGAATGGATATACTCTGAAATCGATTCCATATTTTTTTTATAAAAAATGGTTCAGTCGTTGTATGTTTGTTACAACAAATCTCGATCATTTATGATCCAATTTGGAAAATTCTCGACTCCAAAATAAGTGATTATAAATTGTAAATACTAAAGTATTATCAATGATTGCGTTGATTCTTGTTTAATGTTCTTTGCTATGAAGTAATAAAATATTATTTTCTACCTTTTAGTTAAAGATTGAACATGTGTGTATTGTAATGAAGTCGGTTTTTAGGTTTTTCTAAAAAATAATTTTATATTAATAAGAAAATTATGTTGATTATTAGATCTGTGGTTCTGTGTACGGATTTACAGGGCTTTGGGTTAGATCCACAAGTCGGGCAAATTGATATTGAGTTTCTTTTGAGGATTTCTAAATGTTAGCGATCTATGGTTGGACTCGGTAAATAGCAGTAAGCTTGCCTGTATGTAACTAATTCTGAGTCTTTTAATAGCTGTCAAAATTTTATGCAATAAATTTCTGCCTTCATTGAAAAAGCATAAACCTACATTATCTATAATAATATATATATATATATATATATATCAATTTTACCAATATAAGGGCCTTGAAAGCACTGTACGAAGCACTCGTAAAGAGTCACTTGGAGTGCAATGCGGTCATTTGGTCTCCACACGAAGAAAAGTATAAATTAATGATAGAACGCATACAAAACAAATTTCTTAGGTTTTTATATCTGAAGCAGTATGGCGTGTTCCCAGGGTACCCACTACTGTATCCTACTTTATTTGTTATGGGAATGGTGGGTTATTACAGACTCGAAGTAAGAAGGGAGGTAGCTCTCGCCACCTACATATTTAGTGTAATACGCGGTAAGATACACAATCTGGGTATCTTAGAGACGGTTCAGCTGTGCGTTCCGGATGAATACAGAGCGCGCCGCTGCTGGTTGTGCCTTGCGCACGCACCAACCTGCTGCGGCGCGCGCCGCTTGTGCTCAACACGCTTTCTGACCGGATAGATCTGTTTTCATGTGCACTGAACGAATTTACTAAGACTGCTTATTGCATCTGCAGTACTTAGGTTAGTTTTAATCATGTATTAGGATGTAGAAAAATAAAGTTATAAACTAGATAAAAAGCTCAACTTCTCTGTCGCATTAGGCTTGCCTGTAAAGATAGATGTAAGTTTAAGAGTAATAAATTAATAAATAAATAAATAAATAAATAAATATTAAGCGGAAGAGTTTGTTCGTTTTTTTGAACGCGCTGATCTCTGGAACTACCCAATCGGATTTTTTTATTTTTTTCAAATTCTGCGTATGATAGCCCAGTTCTTGAGGCAGGTTGTATGCTATATAACATTACGCTACTGGCGACGGAAGCAGAGCAGTAAGCAAAGACGCGAGTGAAATCGTGCCGCGGAAAGATTGACTAATAAAAACATAGAATAATAAAAACAAACTAAAAATTCTTTATCTATAAGACGAAAATCCATCAACAGCCTTTACGTAACCAAAAACCTTAAAATTCGATGCGAATGCAACTGAGGAGAACCCGTCAGAAACGTAATTGGAAAAATAACACTACATGAAAATATTTAGTGAATTTTCTTTGCCAACGTCAAGTTCACTTTTTAGAAGTTCTACAATTCTTTTGACATGTCATCTACAGTAAAATATAGACCTAAGACGACTACATGTGTTTGCTAGTTTTCATCTTGTACCGATGTACTTAAGGTTGAATATTGCTTGTTCCTATGTCTCGACTTGGACTCTTTTTCTACTAAAGTTTCGAAATAAACCCATTTTAATGTACTTTCTATTTGAAATTGTTGTTTTATTTCTAAAATATAAATGAATTTAATTTTGGTAATGGACAACGGCGAGTTAATTTCGAGACAGCTAGGGTTTAAATGTGAATTAAACAAGTTTATTTTTAATGTATATGATTGCAACCAACTGTCTAGTCGCTTCTTTAATAATAAAAATGATATTTATTGTTTAACTTTATTTATTAAAGTAATATTAGTATATAAAATGCTACCATGCCGTTGGAAATAGGAATCTTTAATAGGATAATTATGACCTCAGAAAAATATCACTATTTCATTTTAAATCTTATTATACCCGCAACGAACGATTTTCAGTACATTCAATGTACCGGTACCTATCTTTCGTTTTTCTTTCGTTTGTTTGCAAAAGCAAATAACCTCATCAAACGATGTTTTTAAAAGGGAATTTAATATTATTCTTTGTACATAATATACCCATTCTGATATCTCTTCTGTTAACAAATATATTGGTTTATTGCGTTACGATCAGGTTTATAGTAAGGTTGGGCATTCTGAAAATATTTTCATTTATTACTTTCTCCGGAAAGATTAAGAAAATAAAAAACAAAGATAATTTAAAATGTACGCTACCTCGATGGTTGAGTAATACTGTGTAAGTATTATCATTCCGAACTTCAGGGTTCGATCTCCGGGTCGAGTAAAGTTTTCAAAGAGAAATTGTGAGTATTAGCAATAAAAAATTAATCGGATAATTGTTTTTCTCAACATAGCTAGCAAAACGTAGGTGTTACAGGCATCTGTTTGCCCCTACAGAAAAAATGGCGTGATGCTGAAATAAATACGAAAAAAAATGTACCAGTCCCTGCACGTTAATAAAATTGAATGTAAAAGTAGGTAAATTCTAGAAACTAAAAAAGTTTTGGAACTTATTAATGTTTAATTAATTGTACACAATGTAGCAAATTCAGTCATTGTTTATAATGGTCCCACTGCTGAGACTTCTTTCAATACAGAGGACTCTAAGAACAAATGTATATACCTAATAACTACACTACACCCTCGATCGAATGTATTGGTTTGTAAAGTTTTGTAATTGTGTAATTCTTGCTCAAGGCTAAACCGAATATATCAGGATCGGTAAAGCGTGAATGATTTATCTGGTATTTGGTATTCAGAGCTGCCATATGTTACTGCAACCGCTAGCAATCGAATAGTATAATATATTATAAAGAGAAAAGATTTGATTTATTCTATGTTTGATTGCTTGCAACAATTGAACTAAAATCTACGTTAACGATTTGAAAAATTCTTTCATGATTAGTAATCAATAAATGAAGCGGGTAACAGGCTATATTTTATTATATTAAACATATTTTTCAGTCAATTATAGAATTTCAATATTTTAAGCACCTTTGAAAATGTAAATGATGCAATGCTATATATAACAGGTAGTAGATCCACGCTGATTTCAGCATGAATGGGCCGGATCGTCCGGGGAAGTACTTACTACCCTCTCATAGAAGATCGACTTAAGAGTAGTAGTATCCGTACTACTGCGTTTCGTTCGGTGAGTGAGAGTGCCGGAGGCCCAATTTCCTCCCTTTCCGCTTTCCTCATCTCCCTCATTCCCTTCCCCTAACCCCATTCCCAGCCGCAAGACGATGACTTTTGGTATAGTAGCCGCCGGATTCCACTGACTGCTTACCATCAGGCGGGGTGGAGTCACTTTGGTAGGCTATAATATATAAAAAAAAAAAAATATACTACAATATTGTGAGACTATGAAACTTTTGATACCGAAGCGAAGCGAGGGTGTATGTCTAGTGTTTACATATAAATGAAAAACTTCTGCGTTTAGAACAGTTGCCCCATGTAACAAAAAGCGCGTCTTTTTTATAGACAATTTTATTGACAACAAGCATACTCAACCTGGTGATAAGTGGTGACCCCTATGGATACGATTGTGTCTTCTAAGCATCAGAAATAATATTAAGAAAACATAACCAAGTCATCGATGGGTTAGGGAGAAGGGAAAGAGGAAGGGAAAGGATTCCGTTATTAAATTTATCGGATATAATACCAGATTGCGAATGAGAACTATACTTTACCTTACATGATAATCAAATCACCTTTACGTAAAGACGTAGTCTACCCAGAGCACCTGTCCGAAGAGCACCGGCGCTTTGAGCACCTAGCGTAGTCCACGTTGAGCAACTATAAATATTTTTGACACATAAGTACCTGCCAAAATTATTGAAAGGTGCTTAACATGAACTAGGCTAGATGCTCAACGCGCAGGTGCTCTTCGGAAGGGTGCTCTGTGTAAACTACGTATTACGTCCGCGTAAAATATCATCCATTTAACCAAAAAACTGCATTTTAAAACATTAAAACGCACATAAGATAAAAAACATAAAATAATAAAACTATTGCGCTATATAAACAGCGAGGACCAACGTCCGGTCTGCACGAATTATCATAATATTTGCGGAACCGGAAACGGGTTGACGTCACATGGCGGAGGCTTTTCGGGGTTCCGCAGTGGCATTGTTGACGCCATTTTGTGTTGGTTGTGTAAATTATGATATAACTGATGTATTATCTACTAGTACAGGGTTTATTTGTTAAGTGTACCGTGTCGTGCAAATTTTGAAAATTAATATAGCGACCAAATTCATGTTGATAAGGAAATTTATAAAATTGTAATGTTATGTAGGTGTGAAATGGCAAAGTACGACCTCCTAACAACGACTGTCTCTGTGGTTCGGTAGTATTGTGTACGGATTACCACGCATAGGTCTCGGGTTCGATCTCCGGGGCAGATAAAGTGATATTGGGTTTATCTGTCGAAAAATTCTCAGTGTTATCCCGAAGTCCAGAATTGTGCCCGATAAATGGCAACAGGCTCGCCCCCTGTTACATGGGACCTAAAAATGGCGAAAACCCCAGTTTCTGAAAGGCTGTTCAACGAAAAATAACTAATCACCTGTTAAATTTGCTTTTAGCAACCCGATTGGTACTCCACATGAGATTTAACAGATGATTAGTTCATTTTTCGTTGACTATCCTTTCTGAAACTGGGGGTAAGAAACAATGTTAAAATAACACTTCAAATAAGCTTCATTACTGACCGTAAGGCCAAGAGAATAAGGCAGAAGAATGTAAAAAGATAATTTATGAGTTATGACTTACCTATTGACACAAAAGTATTGTCTACTTAATCACACTACTATGATTCAAATTTAATATCGTTTCTGCCATTTTTAAAATTGCCGTCTACATTGATATTATTTGTATTCACACTGTATACATACATAACTTCACACCTGTCTCCTATTACTGGGGTAAGCAGACACTCTTTATCATTCATTAATCTTTTCATACACACATGTCGGTTACGGGTGTTTGTAATTGTGCCTATGTTAACACATCCCCTATTTGGGCCGCGTATTTTCGTCTAGGGCGACCCCTACCATCTTTCTCAGTCACACTATATACTTAAGGCCTCAAATCAATACGTCTACAAAAATCACGAAATCTACTACCATTTGAAGTTCTAGGAATACGCTCAGTGAGTGTCTAATATTTTTTTTATAAACAAAAACTCTAAAAAGCCAACTGAACCCCAGAAGATAAAATTCATTACTTGTCGTATTTTTCCCGTCGGCCTAACACGATAAAGCCTAGGTTGGATTAAACAGCTTTTTAAACTGCAACTTTCATCCTTTTCTCTCCTACTACGTTTTACTATATGCATCTCTCTCTGGCTAGAGGTTTGACTCGTTTTTCTAGTGGTTTAAAGTTTGCGCTACCTATCACATTTAGAATATGCTGTAGTGGATAATAAAATGAATGGTAGTTAGTATGAAAAAGATGACAGATATAGCTTTTAAGAAGAAATAGATTTTGGTTAGATTCAAAATCTATATTGTGCGAGATATTTCAAATTAAATTGACAGTAATTTTATTTAGCATAATTTCTGGTAAGAAAATGTTGTTTCGGTTAAACTCTTTTCACAACTAGATTTAGAAACTTCAAGACGAATGCAAATAGATCAAGTTACACTGACCGTAAATCGAACCCGCTATCATTGATTTAGCAGTCGATCGCTTTACCGCACGCTAGAGGTCGTCAAGAATCTGTACTATTAGGTTTATAAAGCGGAAAAGTTTGTTTGTTTGTTTGTACGCGCTAATCTTTGGCACTACCAACATGTCGGATTTGATTTTTTTTTGCGTTTGATAGCCCTTACCTACAATTTTTTTATTATAACCTTACTTTGTTTCTATCCTTGTTTTTAATAGTACAAAAAAAAAGACAAAACACAAAGTAAGATTAAAATAATATTGCTATAAGAGGTGGTGGTAGGCCTGAGTGAGTAAGGTATATGTATAACATAACGCTATGTGCGACGGGAGCGGGCCAGTAACCAAAGATATCACCGAAAGATGAAACCGCGATGCAAGAAGCTAGTAACATAAAAAAATTGTCAAGGCATTTAATTTGACTGCTACTGTGGTTCGGTGGTGCTGTGTATGGACTGCCACGCAAAGATCGCAGGTTCGATTTCCGCTCAGTGCAAATATATGTGTGCATGAACATGTCTATTTGCATTGGTCTAGGTGTTTCTATGCATAATATGTATGTAGTTACAAAAAAAAAGTACATAAGTATGTATATCCGTATTCTAGAACCTATAATACAAGCATATAATATGCTTACTTTGGGTCTAGATGGCGTTGTGTGTAGTTGTTGAAATATTATTATTATTATTATTATTATTATTTAAAAAACTGAATAAGATGAAGACGGTTGTTGTTTACCTTTTACAAACATATCATTAGCCAAACAATACATTTTACATGAACATAAGAATGTTGCAATATACGCAGATTGTAGCCCTTTCAACGAACATACGCCTAAACTTCTACTGGCCACACCGAGTTGTTATCTTAGCAACATTAATCATTTCTTAAGAGATTGGTCTAAGAACTGAGGTATTAGCGATTTTGAAATCTTTACTGTAAGAAGGAATTACGTTAAATACTTCTATGAAATTATATTTTAGATACTTAAAAGCCGCGTAGAAGGTTGTTTTGATGAAAGTCTTTTCTTGCGTTCAATTGCTTTTTGAATTGATCCCGCAATTTTGCGTTCTATTCACTACAATACGTATAGGAATGATAAATTATTATTCTGCTTTACAGTGAAATTGATGGATGAACTACCGTTTAGCTTATAATAGTAATAGTATTAATATTACTAATTTTTAACCGATTTTAAAAAGAAAGAGATCCTCTATTCGAATCGTTTTTTTTGTATGTGTGTTACTCCATTTCTCCGCCAAATATGAATAGATTTTATTGATTCTTTTTTTGCAAGGTAGGCCATGTTTAAGTCATGGTCGAATTTAGTCCAGTTGGTTTAGCACTCTTTGAACTCTTTTTTTCTTAATATTAATTATTCTCTATACTTTAATTGTATTTATTCAAAAACTAAAGAAATATTCTTTAAGATCACTCGCTTTTCTTGTACAAATAAGGCACAATATAACTGAAGCACATTAGCAAACAGTTCACAGATTATCTGACCAGCGGTACAACTTCTGTTGGACTCTATGTCTTAATTCGCAAACTGATTAGCAATTAGAGAAGATAACGTGTTTATATTATACTAGACATCCGCCCTTGCTTCGCTGGTATCAAAAGTTTCATTTGGTCTCACAACAAACGCCCACATAAAATATTATAGCAATATTTATTTATTGCACACAAAAAGATACATAACAAGAAAAAAAAATAAAAAAAATATATAAATAAAAATTATGTACAAAGGCGAGCTTAACTCAGAACTGAGTTCTCTAACACCATACCTTAAGAGTGGAAGAGGAAGTAACATTAGTGAGAGTATATGAAGTGTACAATTAAGAACGAAAAATAACAGAGAAAAGTAAAGAAGAAACCAATTTAACCTAGATTACACAGAAGTACTTATAGTATAACACAATGTATACCTTTTAATATAAACATACGTACTACCTACGTCTGCAAAATATTATTGCTATAAGTACCGCAAATTTACTTTTGCTTTCTTCTGAATTGTAAATTTACCAATAAGTAATAAAATTCTTAAAATTGCTAAAAATATGTTAAATATAATAAAAAATATCAGCTTCATTTATTGATTTCCGATTTCGATAAAAATTGGTATGATAGATTTGGTGCCGGAGACGGACTACTTTTCAACCCAAAAATCGGTCTGGTTGCTGAGGGATACAAAACATATTTTACGCGCGCAGCTTGTTATCTATAAATAACTCATAAACTATGCCTCTAGCTATAACTAATCTACTAAATCGTATTACTAATATCCTAAATACCTCTTACCCTAATTAAGTAAAAGCGCTTCATCCTTTCCCTTAGAGTCAAATGTCTTCAGTAGTCCAATGTGACGAAGCAAAAAATCTATTCACCCTCTATTTGTACAAGCGTCATGGTAAATAAGGTGTTAACTGCCTGCTTATGTAGTTTTTGCTTTTGAACTGTTCTTTGTTATATTCATGTTTTTAGATCAGCTTCTTTCTTCTTCTTTTGAAAGATAATTCCCGCACTAGTTTACAAGCTCTGTGTCGCGGAGGACTTTAAAATTATAAATTACACAAAGTACACCCAGACTCGAAACTAATATTTATGAATCACACATAGTTTTGTCCTGTGTGGAGATCAAACCCACAACCTCGAGCACAGCAGTCGCTTGTGCTCTTATACACTACAGAGGCATTCAAGTGATAGATATCGTTAACATCTCGTCTCCGAAAGGGTAGGCAGATTTCTGCCTGTCTGCAAAGTTGAAATAATAACCTGAGCGGTATTCGCTACCGCTTGCTATAAAGAAAACCGGGTGGAAAAGCGGTAATACTAATAATCTACCAACTTTTCTCTCTAGCCGCGGCACATAAGAAATACTTGAGCGAAATCCGCGCGGTATGTACACCTACCCATAGCGGTTTGTTTGAATAAGCCATAATATGGGTATTCTAAAAGTATATCATATGTGTTATAATGATTGAATAATAATTAAACCAGCCCGTCCATAAATTGTAGGGCAATGACTTCTTATACAGAAAAGTAATGGGCATTAAGATTAGCGAAGAACTTATTTTATAAAATAAATTATGTCCAGTTTTCGTCATGATGTTTTAAAGCATTATTCCAGCCGAAATACTTTAACTGCTGGACAAACATCTGTATTTTGATGGTTCATTGTTAGCCACTATATCATAACAATACGTATTTATCACATTTGAATACATAAATATCCAAGATAAAAATAAAAATACGAATAAAGTTCATATTGTCGTCCAGTGAATAAACATCAGAATGATGGTGACCTTAATACGTTTTCAATTAAGACGCGTGTACATTTGATAACAATATTTCATTTTGGTATGGTATTGATTTTAAACAGTTTGGTATTATATGACATCATGATATGGTTTAATAGCAAGGGTGTCTGATTTACGTCTTCATCACCTCGGTTTACTTCGTAGTCTTTTAAACCGCGACGCAAAAACGACGGAGTTTGTATGTGGCATCGTATCTTCCGAACGAACTGATTTTGTTTTTTTTTTGTTTGAAAAACGTATTAGTCGGGAGCGTTTTTAGCTATGATTGATGGAAATCGGTCCAAGATGGCCGCCACCACAAATTGGCGGATTTTATATTTTTTTACAACTCTCTCAATATGGGTATCAAATGAAAGGACTTAACTAGTATAGTACTACACAATGTGTCGGGGGTTTAGTAAATTTTTGGTTTAGTTTTTCTTTTTCTGCTTGAATTAGGACAAAAATAACAGTAGATCGATAACAAAAGCAAAGCTTTACCAACAAAAGCAACGCAGTTCTATAAAAAATAATACAAATATATTACAAATTTGACCACAATAATAAGTTCACGTTTGATCTATGGTTATGGTGTTTTATCTCTAGTGATACATTGATTGATGTCTATCAATTTATACTTGTGGCACATCGTTTGTTTGTTTGTTTGAACGCGCTATTCTCTAGAACCAGAACCAGTCGGATTTTAAAATTCTTTTTGGGTACGATAGCCCAGTTTTCGTAGAAGGTTATAGCCTATGTATCTTCACGCTACTGGCGACGGGAGCAGAGCAGTAAGCATAGACGTGGGTAAAACCGCGCCGCGGAAAGCCAAAAAATAAATATGTATGATAGACGACGTCTGTTTGGTAATTATATGCTTGTAAAATTAACCTTGTTTCTCCAGGTATTTCTTTTTATTAAAATTTATAATATAATATAATATTTAATATTTCAATATTTCAATATTTCAACAACTACACACAACGCCATCTAGACCCAATATAAGCATATTATATGCTTGTGTTGTGGGTTCTAGAATGCGTATATACATACTTAAATACTTTTTTTTTTGTAAATACATACATGTTCATGCACACAAATATTTGCACTGAGCGGGAATCGAACCCGCGACCTCTGCGTGGCAGTCCATACACAGTACCACCAAACCACAGCCGTTTATGTTAAACTTTTTATCTTGTTACGCGTTCTTTCATTTCTTTATTACAAATTCTAATATATTTTTTTATAATAAAGTGATTTAAATTCACAAAGCTTTATTATAATCTTAGCACGTTCTCAAATAAAACCTCATAACAAACTACTACATGTATTAAGTTAATAAAATAAAAGTAGAAAATGAAATCACGTCTGTACGCGCCCTTATGTGTAGGGTTGCCACGGTCCGGCACGTTTCTCTCATTAAAATAATGAGTTCGTGGACATCACGTGAATTAATTGCACAACTACGAACAGTGGTAGCAAGTGTAGATACATAATAGTGGCAGCCCTGACCATCAAATTTGCTTTTTATTGTAGTTTTGGAAGTTTTATTTTGAACATTTTATTTCTCTAATGTTTTACTCAAAAAATCAATAGTTAAATATGTTTTATTTAAATATTGTTGTGTTTGGTATGCTTTATTTCAAATGTTTTTTTTATGATGTTTATTATATTAGAATTGTGACTCTAACTTTGATTAGTGGTTTTAGCTAAAACCCTGACATTGTACAAGTAATATTCTTTTTTTTCTGTGGGACTAATATTAGGCTCAATATCATGTCTTACAGTTCAAACAATAAAATAATATGCTTAATTCTTTTTTTTTTGTGTATTAAAACTAATTTTTAACAATATGGTTGAATAGGGAACGCTATTCGAACAGGACAACATCTTTCGGGTCGATACATTTGATGGTCTTGTTCTTAAAAACCAAGAGATATTAACAATCACAAAAACATAGATCAATAGTCAATCCACAAGTCTCGATGGATTAAGAATGCCTGAAGCTAAAGCTGACCCATCCGTTCTACACTAATTTATAAAGAGGAAGAGTTTGCTTGTTTGACAGCGCTAATCTCTGGCACTACCAGTTGGATTTCAATAATTCTTTCTGTGTCTGATAGCCCAGTTATTAAAGAAAGTTATAGGCTATGTAACATCACGCTATTGACAGTAGAGCAGTAACCAAAACTGTAACTTTATGCGGGTGAAATCGCGCTACGGGAAATTACTTTGTAGAATAACAACCGCTCCTTTTAGACCTTTGCAACAATCGGACATGAAACTTGTCATATCAGTGTCATTAATCATAACGATAACAGAAACGATGCCCTAAGGACTGAATGATAGATCGAAATATATCGTTAATTTTGATAGTTATTTTTGGAAACGTATTGCTATATTTATATTTGCAATGTATTTAAAAGAAAGCTAATTATCTATTCATACTAATATTATAAATGCGAAAGTAACTCTGTCTGTCTATCTACTACGCTTTCACTAAGTCTTCTACTAAGTCGATTTCGATTAAATTCTTTTTTTGTCGCGAGAAAAATCGGTTAAAAGGGTTGAAATAGGGAATGAAAGTTTGTACAAAAAATACGATCTAACCGGCATTCACGCGGGCTGAGCTGCGGACAACAGCTAGTAGTTTAAAAAGCAGTAATATCGTAGTAATTTAATTAATTGTATCAATTATGCTGAAAACATCAACTGCAGATCTTAAGCTTCAGTGTATTTCATTGATTTATTTTAAGCTTATTGCAAGTACGGCTTAAATTAAACTAAAAGTACTCTAGTCGAAAAATATACAAATAATTCAATTTTTCCCGACTGCCGAACTGACTGAAGGAGGGTAATGGTTTTCGAGCGTATGTATGTATGTGTATATGTATGTATGTATATATGTATGTATGTATGTATGTGTATATGTATGTATGTATATATGTATGTATGTATGTATGTGTATATGTATGTATGTGTATATTTATGTATGTGGGTTTAAATGTCTATTTCTTTTGGCACGCTCTACAACCTAAATATAGCTTAATGAATTTTAACATAATTATGAGATGTCATTAGATTCGTATTAATTGTGGGAGTGACATAGGGTAAATAATATTTCAATGTAGCGTCAGCACGAGAAAAGAAATGCGTTACTTTTCGTTTCAGTCTGTTTCAGGCGGTCTTTTTGTTTTTTTGATAATATATTTTTGCTTGTTTCTCTTAATATACCGATATGAACGATGTTGCTCATAAAGCTACAGAATTTCTAAAATTTGAGTATAGACTGCTTTTGCATACTCAGTTTTTTTTTATGATTTTCTTTTTCAAATTGTGATAATAATCGACAAATGTTATCTATTTTTGTTACTGTCATGTGTTAATTAATAGTTAAGTTAAGTAGTTAAACAGAAAAAGTAGATAAAACTGAATAAAACCGTTAGCCTTAAAAGACGGCAGCACGAGTAATGTCACCGTTTTATAGTTCAACGGTCATCAGTGTCATTTCTAGTTCCACTACCGTCCGCTATGTCGCTACAACAAAAACAAATTCATGTAAACACACGCTTAGACCATAATTTAAACGTGCAGTAACTGTTTGCTAGCAAAAACTGATCATAACTCAGTAATAGCATTCCGGGATGATTAATGTTTTTGTTATCATATGAGACATACATGTCATTATAAGGAAACTTGTACGTATGTTTGTTGTCATCGATGAATTGCGTTTTAGGGGTAACGATTGTTATAGAATCGCTTTTTAATATAGTTGTAATCAAAGGTATGTTTTGTAGCAATTTTTCTCGTAGTAATTTATATACACTAAAAATAGTTTATGGTTATTTGAGATAGTGACAAAATCGGGACTAAAAATATTTAAAATTGCCAATTCACTTTAAGCGGGTTTGGTGATCAGTATAAGAATAGACCTTTGCTTTGGTATAACAAGGAATTATATTTCCACTAATAATAGCCTATTTTGAAACAAAAAACTTGTCAACTAAGTACTTTGTTTTGGATGATGTCTTGATGAATTCCTGAAAATTTATTGATTGAAAACTAGTATTCGGTATTTTTGTCTCTTTAAAAATGCTCAATGTTACATCAGAGCCTGATACCATGTGCAGAGTATATATAATAATATCCCAACAACTACACACAACGCCATCTAGACCCAAAGTAAGCATATATATTATAGCTTGTGATATGGATTCGGGAATGCGGATATACATACTTTAAATCTTTTTTGTAAATACATACATATTATACATAGAAACACCCAGACCAATGCAATCAGACATATTTATGTACACAAATATTGGCACTGAGTGGGAATCGAACCCACGATCTCTGCGTGTCAGTCCGTATACATTACCCATGAACAACAGAGGCAGTATAATATACATCTATTTGAGCAGTGAAGTAGAAAATCACAACCAAACCACACGTAGCAATTACTAGCAATAGCATGTAATTACTACTATGTCATGGAAAACCGAACTTTCATCACTAATGCGAATAATCCTTTTAAATTAGAACTAACATTAGATAGTGCTTAGCTGTGACTAAACACTATGATTCACAGTGGTGAACAAAGGATCATACGTTGTATATGACAACAATTCCTTTAATAAATAATAATAGTGATCTCCTAATTAGAAAACAAAGCAATTTATATCGTATGCTAATATGTTTAAAGTTGATTTTTCAATGTCAATTCCCGATTTTAAGTCTTTTTGTGATGCGGTGTTTGTCAAATCGAAATAAGGACTCAAAGGCCTGTAGGCGTCTACTTCTGGACATACATAGGTCTGTCCCAAACAATGAAAACCACAGTAAGGTGATATATAATAAGACCACACGGTCAATTGTATACTTAAAAAATGCCCATTCTCTGCTATGCTTTTCATTATCCATTAACCAACTGGCTACAGTTAACTGACATAGCTGTTATTCAAGCTTCGGCACTTCTTGCACTGTATATGTCAGCCCTTTTGTTTTCATGTTTCATCAAGAAAATGGAGACGCTCATAGCTCGTTGCGCTCACTGATCGATAAACGATTAGCGAGTTAAGAAACATAAAATGTGGCTGGCTCATGGATGGGTGACTGCATAGTGGTATTTGATCTGAGCGCCTCCGTGCTTCGAATGGCACGTTAAAAGTTCGTTCTGGTTGTTTCAAAGTTGATAACAGTCGTTAGGTCAAGTCAAATGGCTCTATGGGCTACCTGAACAAATCCTGACACTAGGTTAACCACTAACCAATCGATATTCGTTATATCAAGAGAAACCTGTTTACCATTGAATTGTATTTTCTATTTCAATCTTAGAAGTTAACGAAAAGTGTGAAGAAGATCTGTACTATGATTATAACATAATAGAAATCGAAATGATGCCATACAAGAGCATAATTTATGAGAAAACCTGTATTCTTTTACTTCATACATAGATGTTTTTGTCCCCATTACCTACTAATGTTTTCTGCTATTGTGATATGAATGATGCGACGTAACGTGAAACATCTATGCAAACGCACTTTCTCTGACTGTGTTTGCAAATACTAACCAGAATGGTTTCATTTTATCGACGTCAAAGATGATAGGTTGTATTTGCGATATTTGGTAGACAGCGGCTTCATAGAGCCCTTGGCATTAAAGAAGTTCATGAACGACAGTTGCCACTTACTATCAGGTGGGCTGTTGACTCGTCTGCTAAAGTAGGCAACAAAAAAATTTAAGTCATCTTCGTGATAGACTGGCCGAATTATTTCTATTTTGTTCGATTTTAAGCTATCCTTACCAGTAAACAACGAATTTTGAAGTACTGACAATTCCCAGCAACCAATACCAGCGATTGGTTGTTGGAAATTGTCAGTACTTCAAAAGACGTTGTTATATAAGATTTGCAAATATCACTTTTAACTACTATTTTTCGGTTCTTCATTATCTTATAGGTTATAGTTATCCATCTACTTTTACCTGTTTGTACTTTTATACAAAGCGTTAGTAATACTTTGAAAATATTTTAATTTAAATGAACCTTGCCATCAAATTTTCATCTCACATAAAATTTTTAAAAGAGTTTCCTGATGCCTAAAAATTATTCATCAACCAATCAAAATGTCTGCTTGGCTTACACGCGTATGCCCTTCCATTTCTTTATTATGATTATTATTCTCGGCTTGTATTATATTTTGTTCAAAACAACGTCGGTAATTTTAAAGATCAAAGTCCTGGAGGTTAAAATGTTACCATTCAGGTAACATAGCTAGTCTAGTTAATACAGTATCGTAAAAGAGATTAAGAGGATGCGCAAATTAGATACGCGGGTTTTTAAAAGGGTGACAATATACGGGAGTGAATTTGAACCGGTAGCATTTTAAAGTTTTAACGTGATTTCTTTAACAATACCAATATATTTTACATATATATAATTTCATAACAAACTTCATAACAAATACAGACACATACACAAACACACCAATTTACTACCCATCACGAATTGTTTCTTGGAAGGACCATTTCATGTTGCTTGCTCTCAAGTAAGTGAACCATTTTCACTAATTATTTTAGCTGCCCCGGATCTCTTTCTATGGGAATCCTAAAAGGCAACCAAAATAATACAAGAAAACTGGTAACAGCGTTTCTTGCGTTCTAGGTTGATACCTAGAACGCAGGAAACGCTGTTACCAGAAACAAAGAAGGGTGATCCCTTCTTTGTTTCTCTTCGTAACTATGACAGTAGTATCAATATAGATAGTTCTAGGAATATGATCTACTTCACGATGGCAAATACAAGTGTTAAGATTGACACTAGCTAGGCCATTAAAAAATTCAAATGAAATCCGAAATTGCAGCGGTCCCTTGCCAATTTGATCATCGTATATTTTCCCTAGGGCTGTCGCATGAATCCTGATTGCAGTTGTACGTGCCACGAATAACACTCAGTTGTTATCTGATACCGTAAACGGTTATTTATTGGATAAACCTCTGGTTATTTCGGTTGGTTATGCCTTGACCGTGAATGAGGTTTTTTGTATTGTATAATTTTAATTCGTTTGAAGTGTCGGACCTTTGTGTTTTCTTATCTCTTATAATAAGACTGTATCTGTTCTAATAATTATAAATTGTATTGTTTTATTTTTGTGTACAGAATAATAACTTGTTTTATGATTTAAGCTGCTCTTATTAGAACTTTGGTCCTCTGTTATATTTTACTTGCTTTAGTCCACGATCCACTGTATGCCAGTAATATTTCTAAGGCTGAGTCATGTATTAATCATTTCAGTAATGTTTTTACATAAATGCACACTTTTTCCTTACTGTACAACACCTACGTCACAGATAAATTATATTTTTTGGACGTGGTTAGATTACTCTACAAAAATCACGTTTCATTTGAATATCGTAGCCCTACTTTTAAAGGAAATGATAAGAGTTTGAGTATTCTTTGTACCTGTTATATGCACTGACTTAAAAAGAACGTACTTATATAAGTTTGTGCAAAAACTACTAATATGAATTAGTCTGATATTTTTTCTAACATAAACCAAACTATTTTGCATAAATTAAAATTTATCACCCAACTAAACTGCATGCAATAAACTTCCAAGCATCTCTGCTGACACGAAGTTAGTTGATAAAACTAATAAACTTCTAAGGCCGTAATTACACTGTTAGACAAACACGTCCATGTGATCCAATTAGTGACAACCCTAAAGTAGGTTGTCGCTTGCCATTATTTTAATCACCATTTCGTGACTAGACCCTTCCTTATAATTTATAATTGTAAGGGCTGGGGTTGACTTGCGACACGTTTATACTATTTTTGTATTTTTCGAGTGATACAAGACTTGTAGTTTTAAGGCAGACTTATGTAAAAAAAAAAATGTAATTTTTTTTTAACGTTAAAAAAAAATATCATAAAAAAATAATAATCTTTATTTTTTTACGAGTAATACTGCCCCAATGTTGGGCAAAGACTTTTCAAATTTTTAATTTGACCAATTTTTTTTTTATCAAATATATTTGGCATCTGCTCATTCATGACTTCTCGTTTGCTAACTAGTTATGCTGACTCCTGGCTTCTCTGTATAAGAAGACGCAGTGGAAATATACTTAGTGGACCTAATACTATATTTTTATTATTAGTCCAGATTCTCGTTTACGATGTTTTGCAATCTTAAATATAGACATTAACATTTAAAATAGCTTTTAATATACCATATTTTGTACACTTGAAAAACATGCGACGTTTGTACTGCAGTGTATTTAAACATGTCAAGAAAGGCATTTTCTCGCTTCCTCTAGTGTTTCTAGTTACATGAAACTACGTAAAATATATTGTTATTAACAGGTAACCTGTGTTGTTTTAATTTTACTAATTAGAAAGGAGTTTTATTTTTATAAAATTACTAGCTTCTGCCCGCTACTTCGTTCGCAATAAATTAGGATTTGGTACATCTGACCAATTAACATAATATGTTTATAAATTATAGCCTGCGTTTTATTCTGACATATAAGTTATTACTGTTAAGTTGCACTAAAATCATTCAATTTAACTCAACTGCGGCGATAAATAAAGGATTTTTGCGTGAAAACTTAACAAAGAAGTCCATATTATCTAAATGATTTCTGTAAGGAAAACTATGTATATACATAGAATTTATATAATTGAATAACTGGCGTAATTATTGAATCAAATGATTACTGTGTAACCATCACACGAAAAGCCACAGTAGAATTCTTTATTTGCAATATTTAGTTTTTCTGTCAAATGTGGCTAATATATCTTTAGTCAACCAAGGTCTCAATCTTATCTTGCGGGATGAGTTGATCTAACAGAAAACGGCTAAAATTATAAACAAAAGAACATAATTCACATTTTTATTGATAATTACTGGAGAAGAACAAGCGCTCAACCTTAGAAGCTCTAAAAGTTGGCTGAACTCCTGTTAACTGTAACTTAATTTATAAGAAAGAGAAATTTTACTTAAAGCTTATGAAAAATTAGCCTAGACTTACATGTCAATAACCTGACTACGTCATTTATAAGAACCTACTCCATAATTGTATACAGTGTCTATACTCAATCAAGTCACGCCTTTATTCAAAGTTGATCACACTCTGTCATTACTAATATAATAATAATTAAACTATATTATTTAGAAAATGAACGACACCAGAAAGCTCCAATTGCGGAGTTAAGTTGTCGTGAATATATTTTGATTGGTGGCCGTTTGCGAATGAAAAACAAATTCATTTTGACGACGTTTAAGCTTTTGGAAAATGAGGCGCATTATTAGAACGTTCTGTTTTGACACTGCAGAGTAAAACTTCTAATTTAGGGTTAAACATTTTATAATGTTATATATGGCGGTTTGATAATAGGGAATTGTATACCTAGAATTTGAATTACATATATAACTTTACGCCTGTCTCCTATTAATGGGGTAAGCAGAGATTAAGAACGCCATTTGCTGCAATCCGAATCTACTTTGCCTCTTCAACATTCAACACACATGTTGGTTGCGGGTGCTTGTATTTGTGCTCGTTGTCAACACATCACATGTTTGGTCCGGGTTTTTACCATAAGAGAAGCTTGTAAACAATAAGTGTGATATCTGCTGGCTAATAGACAGACAGCTACAGTAGATTAAAAACGTAACAGCAGCAATATCCTACACTATATAGCTTTCCGTGGCGCGGTTTCACCCATTTGGCTACTGCTCTGCTCTCATTGCCAATAGCGTGATGTTACATAGCCAATAACCTTCCTCGAGAACTGAGCTATCATACGCAAAAAGAATCATTGAAATCCGACTTGTAGTAGTATAATAGTTTAGGTAGTAAAAGCCTGTTTTAAACCTCCAAATACCAATACCCAATGTGTTCAATCCCTAAAGGATAATAGAGTGGATAAACCGAGGCAGTGGCGCGTGTATACCATATTGCCACCACTAATTCCTCTCGTAGTTATAATAATATTCCCCGCTTATTCTAACTTGCCATTTATCGCTAATGGCGCCTATACATAGATATAGTATAGTCGAAATGGTCCTGTGGATAAGGCATCCGATTCGTAAACACGAGGTAGTGGGTTCGAATCCGGGCAAGTACCAATGTTATTTTTCAAATCAATCATTTTCTAAGTTTATCTTAGACATTTTTGACTGACGGTGAAGGAAAACATCGTGAGGAGACTGGACTTAAATGTCTGAAATTGCCAATCCGCCTTGAGCAAGCGTGGTGATTAATGCTCATTCCTTCTCTATATGAGAAGGCCTTTGCCCTGCAGTGGGACAGTAATAAGGCTGGTATTATTATTTATTATGATAGATATAGTTTAAATGATTATTAATTTAGATAACGAATAAGCTAAACTATTATATGAAGCGGAAGAATTCGTTTGTTTGCACGCGCTTATCTCAGGAACTCATCCCAGTCAAATTTGAATAATTATTTTTACTATTTTATCGACATACAAACATTGATATTACCATAACTACTAATATAATTTAATATAAATATAATTTTCTTTGTTATAGATCCACCAACTGCACCAATGATCACTGGCTACGTCCCTGGAACTACCCTCTCTGCTGGTACCGTGCAGAGGCTGTCGTGCATATCGTCTGGAGGCAACCCGCTGGCCACGCTCACGTGGTTTAAGAATGATAAAAAGGTATTATTTGTTTTTACTCATTGTAAAAAACACATTACTCTCATTTACTTGGCAGTCGGGTAAAAAAATACACGACTAATGATAAATAGTCAATATCATACAATATTAATAGCATCCGTAAGTAAGTATTACGTATATAAATAACAAACAGTGTAATTCCAAAATTACACTGTTAAACATAATAGGTATACCTAACTCGCATATAGCTCTCAAAATTTTTTTAGGTACCTACTAAAATGTTAATGAGGGCATAGACAAAGTATGGCCGTTGCGGCAGTATGTATGTATAACAAGGTTCACGACCAGGGCTACCACCATCTCTTAAAGCAGTAATATTTTAATGTTACTTTGTGTTTTGTTTTTTCTTTTGTACTTACCATTAAAAACAAGAATGGAGATAAAGTAAGGTTATATTAAAATGGCTATAAGAGGTAATTGGAGGGCCCCACACAAAGTAAGAGAAGGCCTTCCTTGTGATGATGATGATAATAGTACATTCTCTGTTTCTGTAAAAGTGAAGATATCTGATGACTGTGTTTTTGTAGCGGTAACTCAAACTGAAGAGCTCTTTGAATTAATCCCACCCCGTCCCTTTTTTTTCACTAAAGTGTCATCCCTTTACAGTGCAATCTACAGGGCCTTGAACCAAACGGTTCAGCACTTTATACTTTTGTCGCTCAAATAAAGCGTGGAACTCTTTGCCATCGCATGTGTTCCCCTCTAACTTTGATCCTGGGTCTTTTATGCGGGCGCGAAAGAGCATCTAACTATGCCGCCGTAGTGAGACCACCATACAAGTAGTCTGGCTTTTGGAATGGTGTCCGCCACTTCTGGATTCCACTGACTGCTTACCATCAGGCAGAGTGGAGTCACTTTGGTAGGCTAATATATAAAAAAAAATCATTTTTAATTTATTATATTAGAATCTATCGCCTGAATATTTCGATGGGTTAATGCGACAACAATGTAACAGTCTTTTGCAAGATTTAACTACGTTTTTCTTTCAGATCCATTCAGTAACGAAGCAGACGGACCGGTCAGTGTCAGCAGAGATCTCAATACTGACGAACGTGACGGACAACCAAGCACAGTATCGATGTGAGGCCACTAACAGTGCGACTGAGATACCGCTGTTTGAGACCGTGACGTTAAATGTTTATTGTAAGTATTATTATAACAGACCTTAGTAAGCAATAAGTACCAGCCATCAGAACTGACAAAACAATTGAATATGTATCTGGAACTTAGGAAAAAATTTAGGAAACTATGAGGCTTACCGATTTCTACAAGCATTTTCTACCCACGACTATTATTACACTTGCAGCTCAGATACAATCTATTTCTATTTATACTAATACAGTGACACTATAATTAGAATGAGACTAAACAACTTTATCATAAACAATTAGACTTTATAATGAAGGAAGATTTTGATCAAACAACCTCCTACAACCTTCTGCTAGCCTAGTACAATTTTTTTGAGATATTTAACTTTGTTATATTTACTGCGTTTACATACATAACTTCATGCCTATCTCCCGGCGGTATTTATTTTTATTTTTTTAGTTAATTATTACCTAAACTGCTTTTCTCTTCACTGTACTTACCTGTCAAAAAGACTGAGGGTATCAGACCCGAATGCCTAAGTAGGCAGAGGATCAGACCAGAATTAAAGAATAATAATAATCAGGGGATCAGATCTGGGCGATCAGACGCCATTGACAGGTACAGCATTAAATTATGTTTTTCCAGTGGCTATTATTGTTAGTTGTAGGCCGTGTTATAAGAGCGCCAGGCAATTTCAAACGTGTATTCTATAATTTTGATACTAAATTATGTTTAATTTCTACCAGTCGCCCCAGAAGCAGTGAAAGTTCGAGTGGAACCTGATGAACTGAAGGTCGGCATTGAAGCCACATTGTACTGCGATGCAGCTTCGAGCAATCCACCTGCAACACTTTCGTGGTGGAGGGACGGAATACCTGTACAAGGTGAGCTTCTATTGACAAGATGATATATTTATTTATTTATTGATTTATTGGCTCACAAAACAAGATACAAACGTAAAGAAACAAAGTAAATATATAAATAGAAAGCTAGTTTGTAATCTACGTATGTGTGCACAGATGCTCCAAATATTAAATAAGTTGTCATAATACAAAAATATTATATGTCCTTCATTAACCGGAATTGGAACTGCAGATACATGGAATCCGTCTAATTTCAGTTTTGAATTTACTGAGACTACTATTAAATATATCTAAGGTAGAATGTCAAGACACTATGTCATTGTATAATCGGCACATTCTAGTTACAGGGTTATAGAAAGAGGTATTATTCTTGTAAACTTGTAGAGCAAATAATCTTAGAGAGGGATTGCTAAGTTTATAATGGGTGATGAAGTTAAGAGAGGAGAGTAAATCAGGGCAGTCTATGTATTGCTCGTATGGCTCGCTATATATAAGATACTAATGAAAGGAAATTTATACGAAGACTGTATAGCAGTGCTTTGGAGGACAGATTGAAAGTCCGTCCCTGTTACTATGTTAATAACAGTTGTTAAGTTAAGTCGGATAATCCTATAATTAATTATGGGCGACCTGAAAATTCTGACAGTAGGTTGACCATTAACCAGTCGATAACAAAAATAATAAGCAGTAAAAGATTCATTATTTCGTTTTGGATAATAAAATAGATATTATAGCATGTATATGAAACCTTAAGCCTTCTTCTTTATTAGGTTACTAACTTACCGCGGCGCGGTTTCACCCACTTCTTTGCTTACTGCTCTGCTCCCGTTGCCAGTAGCGTGATGTTACATAGCCTATAACCTTCCTCGAGAACTAGGCTATCATACGCAAAAATATTTTCAAATCCGACTGGTAGTTACAGAGATTAGCGCGTTTAAACAAACAAACTCTTCCGCTTTATATAATAGTACAGATAAATGGATTATGTTATTTAAATGTAATTGGATTTTGTATAGATAAATGTCAGTAGTAGTCAGTACACATTCTTCGCTAAAGTATGCACGATATATTATTAATTTCATAATTGAATGCAGTAGGGCTTTACCTGTGTTCTAGTTCTCTTTTGCAATATCAGATCTAGCGAAAGTCTACGTGCAATATAAAATATTTTATCGTTGGTAAAAACGTTAGAACATAAAAGGTATTTTAAAATTAAAAGTAAGATTAAATTATAATAATAACCAGCTCCCAGAAGCGTGATTTCATTTGCGTCAAGTTACATAATTGTTTTGGTTACTGCTCTGCTCCCGTTGCCATTAGCGTGATGTTTCTATATATTTTCTATATATTTATTGCCTATAACCTTCCTCAAGAAATGTTCTATCAAACGCAAGAACAATTATTCAAATCAAACTGGTAGTTTCAGAGTATAGCGCTTTCAAACAAACAAGCTCTTTCGTTTTACGAGTATATATTAGGAGATATAGATTATGGCAATATTAAAGCAAAATGTCTTTCTAGGTTTACCAATGCAACTGAAGAAAGGACTGCACGGCGGCACGGTATCGACGATTGAATTAAAATTGAATATAACAAAAGATTTAAATGGAGCCGTATACACTTGCCAAGCGATGAACGAGGCGCTGCAGCGAAGTGTTCATGACGCATTGGCTCTTAAAGTTTTATGTAAGTATATTAAAATTGTAGAAGAAAGAGAATTGATAAAGGAGATTTTAACTTTAAATGCAAAATACATTTATTTAAGTGAAAAATGCTTTTTGATGTACTCTGCATTATCGTAGGAATCGCCCATCTAATTTGAGCAATCGTGGCAATGCCTTCTCTAAGGGAAGAGGCCTTTCCCTGCAATGGAATAATAACGGGCTGGTGTAATTGTTTTTGTAGTATTAGTTATCAATATAGAAGTATGATGAATTAAAAAATAAACATTTGCTTCAATTATTTTTTCTTATTATTCATTTATGTTTAATAATTCAAAGGTAAAATTCATCTCCAAAAGACCTCGAAGTGACAATTAGTCTAATTAAGCATTATTTTCTTAGACGCGCCAATATTTGATGAGACAACGCCCTACACTACTGTAGGAGTGGAAAACGAGCCTCTCATCGTTGTGCTAAGAGCTGATGGTAATCCTGGCAGCATTACTTACACCTGGACCAAAGATGGACTTCCTATCACGCTATCATCGTATAGTACTGGCAGTAAGTTCAAAATTTTATCATCTTCTTCTTTTATTATTACAACTGAGCTATTGCGTAAATTAATGTTATTGTTTATGATTTTAATGCTATTCGCAGTCTTGGATGAATTTGATTGCCAACTATTTTTTGTAAAAACGTTTCGATGATTTTCATAAATTTCATTCTCTGATTACTGATTTTTATTACTTTCGTGTCATCTTTTTTGACATCGCCATATTTTACAAGTCAGAAAATATTGGACAGTTCCATTGTATAATTTATACTTATCAAATAAAACAATTTATAGTAACATGATGGACGCAATGTCAGAAAAATTATTAGTGATATTGGTAATATTTTACTGCGATATTATTTTTGTTTTATTCACAGTACAGTTGTTCCAAATTAATGAAATAATTTTTAAATAACGTCTTTGTATCAATGTAATATATTATGCTCGAATATTTTGATCTTTTTTTAGTTCGTTTTTTAAAAAGTCAGTTTTCGTGTTATATGTTTTTGAAAAAAGACTTTTAGACATTCGTCTCGTTTTGTTATAACATCATTGTAAATTTATTTATTTTATGCACGCTTTTGTTAACTATACCTATATCAAATTTTATATCGATCTAAAATTATTTAACAAAACTAATAATGATGTATGATTTATAAATTTAGAACAACTTATATTAATTTGAACCATTTGAATTATGAATTATACCAAAACAGCTGGCGTATGTAATTTAAATATTATATTGAATTGAATGGAATTAATTAGCGACAGTAACGCGAAATACAAACAAATCTAACATCAATCAGCTTATCAAATATTGATAGTTAGTTTTTACTACCAAATTTAATCATAGCAAAGGTTAAAGCTGGATTCACACTGAATCCTCCAAATTGGGTTTATCTTGTATATGTCGCGTTATTTTATTACTATTCATGTTTTCCGTGTCAATTTAAATACGTTTATGTATGTTGTTGTAATCAGCGCGAAAGAATCGCGTCGCGCTAATAGTGTATTGTGTATTTCTAACTTTATTTGTTAATGTAATTTATTTACAAACTGGCACATATAATAGATTAAAACGTACTGTTTGTTATATTGGATAAATCTATGATGTGAAAATGTTGAGACATAAATAAGCACATGTTTTATTACTTACTACAGGTAATTACAATACATAATTACTTATTAATAATTATATGACTTATTACAACGGTATGGCTAGATTCATATTATTTGATAGTATAAATATCTTAGATAAACTATGTTCCGTTGGAGTACGATATACCTAAGTGTAATTCAATACCATTTCTCACCTTTTTATTATTTTCGAGTAATTCAACCAATATAGAATATAATTTTCTTTATTACTGAAACAAACAATAGAACAGCAGAACATTAGGTTAGACCATGGGCGGTCTTATCGCTAAAAGCTTTCACCTTTAGATCGACTTAGAAAAAAAGAATATAGAATAAAATGGTTTGTCCAATACAGATCTTATCTTCTACAAATACGTATTACATTTTATGTTATAAGTAAACTATGGCAATAAGCTACATGGAGAGCGGTTCACGTGACATTACCTGAACAATTGCTAATAACTTTCATGTTTGTGGTCTCCCTAAATCGTATAGAAATTAACAAACTCTGTATAACTAACTTGCATGCGGGTTGTTAAGTTAATAAAGAGAATAAAGGGAGTAACTATAACTACATACGTAGGCGAACACAATGTAATGTTATCAAATATTCAGTATATATGGAAATGTAATAAAAATGTATGAATGTATCATGTCTGAAAAACTGACAGCTGTGTTGTATGCATTGGTATTTTAAGAACAGATTAATATTAATATCTTGAAAGAGATGGAAAATAGAGAAAATATAAGCACTGACTTTGTATATCTTTGTTTGACTTTTGTTGAAAAAATTTATATTTTAATTATATCGTTCTATATGAAAGGGATTCCATCAAATAATAATCTTCTGTATACATATTGTAAAGTGTCACATTTTATTATATAGTAAATATTTTAAATTAATTAGTCAAATTAATTAAAATTAACCAATTAAATTAATTAGGTACATTACAACCGTATTTAAATATATATCAGTATGTCAACTGACAAATATTTAATTTTTCTATTTAGACGATCGCATAATATCCGAAGGAAGCATGCTGAACATAACAAAATTGACTCGACACGACGCTGGTGTCTACACGTGTGAGGCTGTGAATTCTCAAGGAGCTGCCGTTGCTAATATAAGCATATCTGTGCATTGTAAGTATATTTATCTTTATTTTTAATAATAGACCTTATCATTGAGTGATGCATTTATTTGTTCTTAGTCTGGGTTTACTTCGTATCTTTCGACTACATATTTATATGCCGCAGTATAGGCATGTACATGTTCTAGTAGTGGGATAGTAGCTACGATTTCTTATAAATCGAAGAAAAGTAGATTGTGTGTTGTCCGGTGACTGAGAGTGCCAAAGACTCAATAATCTCTCAATCCCCTTCCTTACTCCCTTTTACATCATGTTTTCTTTGTATTGTGTCTCCAACATTTAGAGAATACATCCACGTCTTTATACTACGGTAAGCACTTAATATCAAGTGGACCGTACGTTTATTTGCCACAAAACGCTACAAAAAGAAATATACAGCTTTATATTCGTGAATAGAACAATAATGTGTGAGTGTCAAAGTTATCGTTGAACATAAAATGCTGATCAAGCGTTTCACTATTTTAGAGGTTATAAAAGAATAAGTCACTGGATCCTTAAAAGAATACATTTCTATAGCTGTATAGTTCATACTGCTAACTTATGAAGAACGCAGTAACTACAAAACACAATCTATAGGAATATGTACTTAAGATGACTAATTTAAGACACGTTTTCCCTAAACAAGAATCTTGCAGTATTGGTCTTTGTTTGTATAGTAGAATACTGATGTACTAAAATATACCCATCGTGTATAAAAGGAGGCAAAGTATTTTAGATATTCCTAATAGAAGTAGGATAACAGTATTTCCTTTCAAACTACGGGCATTAATATTTATAATATTACTTATAAGGTTTAACTTACTTTATTCTATTCTGTTTAAAGCTATTCTATATTACACTATATTTTGGATATGATTTTTTTTAAATTTGTATTTTATTGATTTTTACGTGCTTACATAAATTGGTAAAACAACTGCTTCCTATATACGAGGTTGTGAGTGTGCTCCCTGAGCCAGCAATTCGCTTCGAACAAACGTAATTATCGATGCTAACGCCTTTACTGTATGAGAAAAGGTTTTTTTTTCTGCAGTGCGATAATATGAGGTCGATATCATTATTATTTCTTGTTTCAAGGGTTTCTTTCATAGGTATTAATATTGTCAGTAATAAACCTTTCGATTTTTGCTTCAATTACACGAAACAAGACGGTCAAGAAAATTTGCCAAAAGTTCGTAATTTTCAAAGTAAATATTTCTTTATTTGATTACCTTGAACAAAACTTCTTGCTAAAGACGTACGTAGGTTAATCACATCTTTCTACAACTGTTAATTCATTTAAGTGATTCGGTGAGGCTGCACTACTTACAAAGTAAAATGGAAATTCTATGCAACAGAGTGGTTTTACAGATGCTGGCCTTTAAATTATATCTGGTTCATTGCAATATTATTTGTTTTTGAGTAGATATTATATGAAATGTGCGGATGATGTCAGGACTATCATAATGATAAGACTGATACAAGAACGCGGAGTTTGGTGGTTCGAAAATTATTAATTTGGACAATGATAGTGATTATGGTAGAATCATCTACCCCATACTTTGCTACATTAAGTACCTTGTAATCTTGAAGTATGTACTTTCTCAAATTTACTTAATTATCATACCATATTTATTAATTTAATTATATTTTATTTTGTTCTAGACCCAGCTTACATTGTGTCTGTGTCACAGAAGGACATCGCTAATCCAAATCAAGATGCTTTGCTATCTTGCACGGCTCAAGGTAAGAAAATTTAACTATATATCAAATCGATATTAATTAAAAGTGTTAATGATGACTTCCATACAAAGGTCTTGGGTTTGACTTCAGGATTAAATAAAGTACCTTCGGGTTATTATTTCTAAAAAAAATCAGTAATAACTGCCTAAAGTGCCCGGTAATAGACAACAAGCCTGCTTTCTGATATAGACTCTGCTGGTAAAAAGTCATCATAATTTAAATGTAAATTATGATGACTTTATGTAAATTATGTTACTCCGAAAAGGTATTTTCGGAGTAACAAGGTGTATTTCTATGTTAGCCTACCAATTATATTATTAAAATTACATCTAAAATTACTTTAACAAGATAGTTAGATTTTTTATCTCACCGAACTTAACCCACCCTTATGCTACCTAATAGGTTTTCTATAGGTAATTTAAAAAATGTACCTGAATTTAATATATTTTTTTCGATAACTTGAACTAGATTGTATAAAGACCGTCTTGTTAAAAACTAACAATTTCAGGTCTAAACTATTATCTGATATTGAATACTTTTATATGTTTCGTTAAAATATTCGGCTTTTACCTAAGTATAATTTTATACGAGTAAAAATCATTCAGAACATTTATTGTTATATTTTTTGTAACATAATATATTTTAAATGAACTGTGGGGTACGTTGTAATTTATTCGTATTGTTATTTGATGACTCTCATATTTTTCACTTAAATAATTTTCAATGATAAATATATATACTCTATAATATTATATACAGCGGAAGAGTTTGTTTGTTTTAACGCGCTAATCTCTGAAACTACCAGTTGGATTTGAATCATTCTTGTAATATCATGCTACTGGTGACGGGAGCAGAGCAGTTAGCAAAGACGCGGGTGAAACCACACCGTGGAAAGTTAGTTTTAAAATAGGACCGTACGGTGTCCGGCTTAGAATTTAGAACTCATGTCTTCCTGTGGATGTTGTAAGAGGTATTACCAGGTAACGCATATTAATGTGTGTCCATGTTACATGTTTATAATGCTAAATAAGAATGTAACAAGGACTTCAACACAAGCTCGCGTACAGATGTGCGTCACGTCCACGCGAAAAACTGGCCGTCGTCCAACAAATTGCTGAGGCGCTTCAAAGCGCAACCGCGCTGGTTTACAGCGAGTAACGTTACTTATATTAAATATCACTTCATTGCTATCACCAATCCTGCCAAGCATGGTGATTGTAGCAATCACCCTTTCGGATTGGTTTGTCTTTAAGCTTTCTCTGTTATTTCGCAGGAAACCCACTAACAGGCGACAATTTTCGCTGGGAGCGTAAAGGTTACAAAATCAATTCCAACAACATTTCTTATGAACCTCGGAACTTCACCAGCTATCTCCTCATAAAGCAAGCTACCAGAGAAGACGTAGGAAATTTTTATTGTGTAGTAAATAATGGTATTGGTAATGAAGCCAAGAAAGAAGTTATGCTGGTGGTGAAGTTCAAACCAGAATTGGATAGCTCACCAAGTTTGATGAAATCAGCGTCAAATGTTGGTCAAGTTGGGAGACTGACTTGCAAGTAAGTGGAAGTTTTTGTATTGTAGACTAATTTTAAACAGTAATAAATGTATTTATAATAATTTTTGTTTTGATTAATACGTAATGTTTGAAATTCTAACTGATGATACATAAAGTTCTATTATTTTCTATAAATATATGTTTTTAATTATTTTGCAATAATACAACAGTATTTAGGTCATTAAATCAATAATACTTTCTATCATTGTGGCTGTTATAGTGCAACGCTCAAATTTACAGTAACTCAAAAGAAACGATATAGCTAAACATAAATTGAATCTACGGAATTATAAACTGATATAAACTACAACGTGTTGCCTGTCCGTCCCCTTGGGCCAAATTACTGTGCGTTTAATCGTCCGTCAGAATTACGAATTAATTAACAATGGCTTAGTTAAGCAGTTAATTTTAGTGCACCTGCCTTTATTACTGCATTAATATCTCTATTATTCTCTAATTTAATTAACATGTTTTAGTATAATCCTAAATTTAGTATAGTATCAGTTGTCTTGTAAATTTCATCATTAAATTTTACTAAAAATATCTACGTATGCGACCCATTTTCCACCGGTACATCTAAAATATACATCTACGCTAAAGCCACTCCAAATCCTTTAATTATTAAGCGACCAGCACATCCACATATTTATTCTGATTCCCTTTCAGATGCAAATCGGCTCCTGCACCTAACTTTACGTGGTCCAAAAATGGAGCCAAGCTTCCCGTCAATACATCAACTAAGTACTTTGCGGAATACCACAAGCTAGATGCTATCACGTACACTTCAATCTTGCTGATAAACGACGTCTCATCTTCTGACTACGGTTCCTACGAATGCGGTGCGAGGAATGACTTGGGATTCTCTACTACGTCTGTTAAATTGGATATTACTAGCGCTCCAGGTGAGGAAGTTGATGTACTACTAATGTTAGACGCAGCTAAATTATTATTCTACCTTCAATTTAATAGTTACTATTGACTTGTCGGCTGTGATTTCATTAATTTGTGAGGTTGTTTAACATAAGTTACATGTCTAGTGTTCTGTATTTATTCACTTTTATTCATATTTTGGATTTTAATTATTTGGAACAAAATTAGTAGATAAATATACACTTGCGTGTAGTCAAATCGGCTCAACCCCTAATTGCGCATACAAACCCCGATTTTTTTAAAAGTGTACAAGTTTTATAAAAATAGTATATCAAATAAAACAATTTAAAAAAAAGCGTAATAAAATTTATTAATTCGATACTTAGTATTGACCCCCCTTAGCACGTATTAGGGTTGAAGTCAGTTCCTGATCGACCTATATCATAAAATAATGCCGTCCCAATCCTCTGTTAGAGCTGCTTTCAATTCTTTTACGCTCGTAGATATTGGATTTCTTTCTTGTTCTCTTGATTAGAGCTCGTCCCATAAATACTCGATAGAATTTCTTCTAAAATTAGAGTTACATATTATGTATATCATATTGAATTGTCTTTATCATATTTTGTGGATTAAACACACAGCGGATGCTCAAGGCCTCGCCGCGACCTACCTATTTATATCGCGATATATATAGATTGATTTTATTCATTTTAGTTTTGTGACTTGTAAACTGGAAATTATTTAATATTGTCTATACATATAATAAAATTGAAGTGTCTGTTTGTAATATTGAAATAACCGTTTTTTACTACATGTATATGAATATATATACGGTACATACACCAAAATAACATTTTTTTCAATTTTTGTCTGTCTGTCTGTCTGTTTGTTCCGGCTAATCTCTGAAATGGCTGGATCGATTTTGACGGGACTTTTATTGGCAGGTAGCTGATGTAATAAGAAGTAACTTAGGCTACGTTTATTTTAGAAAAATTCTTTTATAAATTATAATAATATGCGATGTAACCGACATTTACGCGGGCGGAGCTGCGGGCAACAGCTAATAAAAAAGAAAGATTATATTATACGTAATAAAGAAATTTGCTTGAATAATAATCACACTAAAGGCTGGACGTATATAATGTAATCGTAAACAAGCTGTTAAAGTAATCTTTAAAAGATAATTATGTCTGCAAGAACCTACGCGTAGAATAAATTAAAATAATCGCTACTAAAGAAGAAGTTTATTATTCTTGGAATATAGTAATATGAATTAGAAATTAATGATGGTTCAGAACGTTATGGATACTTAGGGCGGCTTACTAAACATTTCGTTTAAAATAGATTTAAACAAAATTTGTTAAACGCAAAACATAAGTATTTAAATGAAACTCGATTATGACTGCGGTAAGATAATGTTTGGTTTGCAAGTAACGCAGCTGCCCGGTGTCTAGCATTCCGTTAATTTCACAATATTCGCGTATAGATAGGGATAAAACCATGTTCTAAAAAGGGCATTAATTATGATATTTTTTACAGATCAAGTGATATCACTAATAGTAAGTAACGTGACCCATAATACTGTGACACTTCAATGGGTGCCAGGATTTGACGGTGGTCTGCCGTCTTGGTTCAGGATTCGATATAGGTAAAAAAACCATTATATTCATTTTTTATCGATTTAAAATACGTTTTCCACATCATTATGTAGGTTTTTAATAATCCAATATTATCATAATAAAATATAAATATTATAATTTTAATAAAAATTTAACATTTTGTGCAACGTTCGTAAATTTAGCAGGAACTTTGCACAACAATGTTGTTTTGTTTCTTTCCCATGCAAATTCATTTATAATTGTAACCGTTCTAACTAAAACTGATATTTTCAGGCGTATTTACGAAGAATCATACAAATATGAAGATGTAGTACCAAGAAATGCAACAACATTTACTATAGGTGGTCTAGAAAGAAACACAGACTACGTTTTCTCTGTGATGGCAATCAACAAAATAGGACAAAGCAAATACAGACCCGATGACACTAAAGTTACAACATTAAGTAAGTTTAACAATTACTTTTAATTGGAGTTTCTTAAGTTCTTAAATGACGTAGAAGAAAGAATGTTAATTATAAACAAGTTATAAATAAGTATTGCTCTCGTTAAATTTTTATTGAGATCATGAATGCGTGTAGCGTCTTTAATATAATGTTGATAAAGTTTAACTTTTAACTTGAGATTATAATGAATCGTCAATTCTTCTAAATTTATTCGATCAAGTCAGTTTAGAGTTATATATAAAATATTATTGATATATTTTTAAATTAATTCAACTGGATAGATTACAGTTGGTAAGAAGTCACTGTTCGTATCTTTATATTGATAACATTTGTTGCCATCTTTATTCGGTTTTGAATTTATCTTAAGTTTATTATCATTTAGTTTTATGTATTCAGCCATTAGCAAAACTTAAATTAATTTTTGCTAAAATTTGAACAGGCTTCAAAAGTTAAAAAGGAAAAAAGGAGTTATATATAAGGTTTTTAACAGGATCGGCAAAGCGCTAGTGATGCTCCTGGTGTTGCAAGCGTCCATAGGTTACTGTAACTGCTTACCATCAGGGCCGTATGCTTGTTTGTGACTTTAGTCGTTTAAAAAAAAGACTAACGTTTTTTGAATGAATGTTTGTTCACTGTGATAATGATAGTCATCAGCGATACAGATAATAGGTAACTTTTCAATTATGTTTAATTTCGATACTTAATCGTGTTGATGTTTTCCACGCTGCCTCAGACACAATTCCTTCATCAATACCTTCTTCTTCTGAAGAATACAATTATAATGTGCCAGGTGTCTTTATAATAACTGGCACTATTGTCGGTACTGCTTTGATACTCCTGAATGTATTGTTGATCGGATTCTGTTTGCACAAACGAACAAACAAAAGGATCAGAGGTTTGTTATATGTGTTAGATTTAGTATGTGTAAATATTTATGTTTTCTTTTTTAGAATGTTTTGTTTTTGTTGAATTTGGTATTGTGTCGGTATATTTTCTAATAGATGTTGTGATTTTCAATACAGTTTTCAATTTTAGTTTAAAATACACTACTTTGCAATCTTTGGACGCGAAATGAATATTGTTTGTTTAAAAGTTTTAAGTACTTCGGTTTTGTTGAGTGCTGCAAGAATGTAAGCAATATAACACATTTTAAATTGAAATCTAAGTTTTTCAAAAATGTTTATAGCTATTTTCAAGATGAAAGTTTTATGATTCTGATTCTCAATTTACAGCTATGCTGTCAAAATTGTCATTATCAAAACTAAACACAAAAAACACATATTTTTTACATTTTCAATGTATGAAATATAAAATGTATTTCGCCAAATATGTTAGGACTATTTACCAAATTAGTATTTCAGGCATTTTGCAGTAAAAACTATATAGAATATAATCAAATTTTAACAAATAAATCCAAAAGTAATAAAGTACATACAATACAATTCCCGTGAACTTTTCACGTCGCCCTTGACTCAAATATAATCATGAAAGCTCTTAGTGACAGAAAGCTAGAGTGGTTTTACACCAATGGTGGATATGCTTTTAATGTCGAGATACTTACTCTCAATAAAATTTTATATATTATAAACATTATGCGGAATTTAACTGAATACATCATATCTTTTAGACCTGTAATTATACCTCTTTAAAGATTTGGTTTCATTTTGAATGGTAGTATTGCAAAGTTAATTTTTAAGCGCTAAAATTAAAATGCTTTCGAAATTCATTATTTTGTACTTCTAGCGTCTATAGTTTTGCTGTATAAATATAGTAGTTAGTAATACAATTATTTTTAATTATTAAGATTCGTTCGTTTTGTTTTATTCTTTACATACATACTGTTATTTTAGGTAGGCAAAGATAAATCCTATTTAATTTCTTTGTTGCTAACCAAATATGTAT
Organism: Parascotia fuliginaria; assembly: GCA_963082885.1. Taxonomy (NCBI): domain Eukaryota; kingdom Metazoa; phylum Arthropoda; class Insecta; order Lepidoptera; family Erebidae; genus Parascotia; species Parascotia fuliginaria. The sequence continues at coordinate 9,673,667 of OY720197.1, forward strand.
TTCAGTATAGTAATATTATCAGCATTTTGAAATAAAAAATATCTCGAACAGAATTTCTCATTACTAATATTAGAATTGAAGTTAAAAATCTTCGCAACAATAATTATACGAAAGATATTGTTTTACATAATTAATGTTCGTCTAATGAAACAGAAAATAAATGTTATGATGTAATTATATGTTAATTGACTGCTCACTTTGTAATTTATTAGCTCAGTGTTCACGTGATATGTTGAAGAAAATTGTATCTTTTGAGAATACAGTAACAATTCAATACGTAAAAGTTTTCTTAGGCCGCTATTACACTATCATAGAAATTCATAGATGTGTGAGTCATTTTTAAATGAAGAACATATGACGATATAATAACTACATGTGATTCATGTTGTCTATAATCATTGTTCTAAGATTTCTTTGTTGCTGCAAAACATTTATGTAAAACTTGTTCTGAGTCGCGAGCTATTTTATTTGAGACAGTCATGTCACTGAAGCTTAGCTCTTTTAAAAGTTAAAGTTTTTCTGAATAATCATATCGGCCCATTATCAGCCCACTGCAGGGAAAGGCCTCTTCTCATACAGGAAGGTATGAGCAATGATCGCCACGCTTGCTCTAGGCAGAATGGTGATTACAGACTTACTCAGAAGTCCAGGTTTCCTCACAATGTTTTCCTTCATCGTCAGTCAGTAATGTCCAGATAAACTTTAATAAGTACATTATGATTTGAAAAATCACATTGGTACTTGCCCGGATTCAAACCCCTGATCTCGTGTTTACGAAGCGGGTGCCTTCACCACTGGGCCATTTCGACTTTCGTAATAATAATATCTATTATTTAGTAATTTAAAACCGACAAAAAATTAAAGACTAACGTTTACATTCTATTAATGCGGTCTGTAATGATAAAAATGTACGTTACAATTGTTAATTACTTTTACTCTATTTAATAGTACTTAATTTAATCATTTAAGGCTCAATTTGTAATCAAATTTTCTCTGATGATATACCAACACAAAATCAAATTTCATCTGTTATTTTTAATTTTGCTAATTTTATTTTATTCTCTTCTTCCAAAGCTTCATCTGAAGTAGGCGAGTTGAACGTAGTATCTACAGAGTTTGTGGAATCAGCTGATGTGTCGAAATCAGTTGTTATCTACGTATCGATTACTGGAGTTGTATTAGTGTTGATAAATGCCGCTTTAGTTGCATGCTTTGTATTGAAAAGACGATCTAGACGATTAAAAGGTAAGTTTTTGTTTTGTTTTCGCATTTTTTGTTATTCTGTAGTATTAATTTCAAATTTATATTTGATAATTGTGTTTAATTAGAAAACAAATGAATATTAAATTAGAATGTAATTGTGTCTTACATCTAGAATTGAACTATCATATCCATGGGTTTCGTAAAAGCGACTAAATTTAATGTTACTTCATAGGTTTTTTTGAATCTTAGTAATAAAGCCACGTTACACTTAGTTGGTTTAATCTCATTATAATTATTAATATTAATTAATTTTCTATTATAATATTTTGAATTTCTATGATTAATACTTGTTATTATACGTTTCATATCATATACGTTTTAAATCCATACATGGATTTAAATACGTATAATGTTGATACGTCCTTTATTATAACCTTTGTCTGACCTTTAGAATAAAATTTCACGCATTGTTATAATCTTGTAATTATATTAGCGTTTTATGTTCGCTTACATAATATAATTTAATTAACGTTGAGACTGGATAATTCTTGCAAATTGATAATTTCAGTCTAATTAAGAGGGTTAAGCCTTGAAAGTATTTTGCTATTATTAGCAAGTTTTAATATTTTCAGTTCCATTTCGTAACATAAGAGAAAGTAATTTAAATCGTGTTTCTAAGTGTCTTCAGTCGCTGTTTTTTCTAAATATTAACGTGCAAAGTCCATGTTTTTCCTCCTGTCCTCTAAAACTATGCAATGGATTTACGTTACTTGTAATTGTATTCATTAGAGTTACTTCTATATTATTATATTAAATAGTAGCAAATAAGTTCATTACAAATTACTGTTGAAATGAACAGGCCTGAAGCGTAAATTAAAGCATTACATCAATAACGATATGTTTGATCGCAACAGTTTTATTTATCTTCTTCGTTATTACTGTTTACGCACTTTGTTTAATTGAACTTCATTTTATTCGTTGTGTATTATTAAAATTGTAATTTTGTCCTCTGACAAATGAAAATCTTCAATGAAAATAAAATGAAAATATAAAAATATGGTTAAGATAAGACACGTCTTTTTATGTGTTTTTATGTTTCTATGGGGTTCTATGGAAGTGCAAAATACAGTTATTTAAACCTAATTATGAACTGCAAACTAACTATGGTTTCGTTCCTGATCTGATTGGAATAGGTCATTAAAATTTTACCGAATAGTTCCTTTGCCAGCGATATTAATTTGAAATCCTCTATAAAAATTATTTGATCTTGTATGTCTAAACTTTTTTTCTAATAAAAATTGAACATTAGCCGCGTTTCCGTTCTCAATTTACTAGAATAGGACGTTCTTTCCACGAATCATTTATTTTATGATGAACTTTTTAACTACAATATTCAGATAGGTCTCGAGTAGGTATATTGAGTACAAAAATCAAATGACCTCAGCAATTAACTTTCTTCACAGAACAAGCAGGTCAGGCCTCAAAATCGGCGACTATTGAAATGTACGCTCCATCATCATACAACGATACAATGACGGGAGAGACCCTCAGTTCTGTCTCTGAGAAGTCCGAGTATTCACAAGACGATGGTGCTGATGATAGACAGCCTCCACCTATTCCCGAAGTGCCTAGTATGCCGACCAGGCATATGTTGAGTCAGGTAAGTGAGAAGTAGTTTTTGTTTAGGTCTTTGTATAATTTGTTACAATTTTGATGTTAAAATTGGCTATGGTCGAACCTTAGAAAGAATCTCATTTCATCCCGTTGATATCGTTAGGGATGATTAAATGAACGAAGTATTCAGATCTAACGGGAGGCAGTAATATTTGAGTCTCTACTAAGTGGCAATTTATTGCTTATTCCACCTATCTAATGGTAAATTCCTGACCTTCGGAGAGGTCAATGTCCGGTGGAAACCTTCATGGTTTTGCAATAAAACATAGCCCATACATTTTAGAATATACATTCTTTTCTCTTTTCAACTTTTTTAAAATGAATTTATATGAGTATGTCTCACTCTGGAAGTTTGCGAACCCTAAAAATAAAAAAATAAAAAAATATAGGTACTATCATTTTGATTATGAAAACTTAACCTTACTTATCTCTTCAGACAACCGACGCATTCCTTATGGATGACCAAGGCCTGGTAATTCCTCCACCACTGGATTATCCACCACCAAACTACGCAGTATATGATGCTGAACATGCTCGAACATTGCCACACCCTCACAGGCATAAGGATATTAGTGGTCATAGTACTTTGGGAAGGAGTGCAGGTAATGAAAACTATATTTGAAGTTTGTACACGAATGACTTGAAAGATGGAGGATCGGTTCTAATGGTTTCGATTCGAAAAACTTTTATTAAGTATATATTTCGAGAACTACAATCGCATAATTCTTAATATTAAATTAAAGTTTATAGAATACTAATAACAAAGATAATTAAATTATATATTTGATTTAGTAAATGAAACACAATTAACATTTAAAATGTTTTGTGTTTCTTTTCATGAGTTAACCCTTTCATGGACACTACAGGGGCTCTACCACAATCTCTTTTAGCAATCCTATTATAACCTTACTTTGTCTCTATTCTTGTTTTTAAAGGTACAAAAGAAAAAGACAAAACACAAAATAATATGAAAATAATACTGATATAAGAGGTGGCGGAAGGCTCCCTGTAGACACTATAGACTGATGTTTTTATTGTCATCACGGCCATTGATATACGTTTACTGTCCCGAAAAGTGTTATATGTAAAAATATAATTATATTAAAATATATAAATACTTCTAGTTTTTATTGTGATAGTAAAATTTTCACACAATTTATTACATCGTCCCCGTTTACAACAATCACTTTAACTAAATATCTTGTACATCGTCAACAGGTAAACAAAACTATGTGCCTGCTCCAAGCCCGATGCCTCCTCTAGACGGCTCCTACTACAACATGTCGTCTGATAGATATCTGTCATACCCACCGCTGATCGGAGAATTTTTACAACAGGTAATATATTTTAAAATAAAATCTTAAAAATTAGTGCACAGGATTTTTTAAACTATAGTTAAAATGCCATAAATTGCATGCAAAAGTAAAAATATTGATATTTCTTTTATTACAATGGAGATCTATTAATTAATTAATGTAATATAATCAAAATTTAACAATAGAATAAATGTATAATCATGGAACTATACTAAACGCATTCATGCTTCCTTCTCTTCCTGTTCCAATGATATGAAAGAGTGGAGTCTCCTAGTACAGGCATAATTTATGCTTAGAAGGAAACCTCTACCATTAAGTTAAGAACCAAACATTGTTTATGAAAATAAAATAAAGTTTATTTATTATTTATATATTTATTTATTTATTTATTTATTATTCTCACTGTACTTCAAGCATTCTCACAAAATAATCTTCCATTCGTCCGCAAACAGATCACATTGTGAATAATAAAAATTTATAATTATGTGGATACTAGCTGTTACTCCGCTCGCGTGAATGTCGGTTAATGTTTAAAACTTTTTTTCTTCTAAATACAAAGTTTTATGATTTTATCTTCTACATTGATTTTCATGCAAACTTTCATCTGCGATAAAAGATTTTGTTCCTCAAGGTCTAGTCTATCTCTATACAAAAGTTCATGTGAAAGTATAACAGACAGACAGAGTTACTTTCACATTTATAATAATAGTATGGATTTTTCATGTTACGTTAAATTTTCACTTAAGTTGCAAAAAAATCACACAGTCTAATAAAAACTAATATTTGTACATTTTCCACCGGTCTAATTATTGAATGTTTGTCCCTAGCAACAAGGCCGCACGCCCACACCGCCTCAGCAATACGGTCAACCTTTACCAAAGCCTCATCTCATGAACGGTGGAATGTCTACTGGGTCTCCCTCACATATGGCCAGCCCACCTCATAGCTACGCTTTAGATGGTAAGTGCAGTACATTCTTTATAAAGTGGCAAGTGGCAATAGGCAGGACACATAGCCCGCAGAACTGAGGGCTGTTGGGGCAGAAAGGTTCCACGAACCGGAAGACGCAGCGTGGACAGACCCCTTATAAGATGGACTGGCGACATTATAAAGGTGGCAGGCAACCGATGGATGAGGGCGGCGAACGATCGGCCAAGATGACGAAAATTGGGGGAGGCCTATGTTCAGCAGTGGACGTGTTTTGATGATGATAGTCCTAAATCACAATAATAAGGATCGCTACGATTAGCTTCATAATTTAAAAATAAAATACCTTGAAAATATAATAAAGTGACAGCTTAAAAATGTATACAAACAGAGAACACCATATTTAATTTTGATTAAATTAAAGCATTACGGTATTATTATTATCACGGTAGTAGATCCACGCTGATTTCAGCATGAATGGGTCGGATCGTCCGGGGAAGTACTACCCTCTCATAGATCTTTTTTATTTTTTATTTTTTTTATATTAGCCTACCAAAGTGACTCCACTCTGCCTGATGGTAAGCAGTAAGTGGAATCCAGAAGTAGCGGACACCATTCCAAAAGCCAAACTACTGGTATGGTGGCCTCCACTATGGCGGCTTAGTGAGATGCTTTTTCACGCCCCGCTTAAAGGACCCAGGATCAAAATTAGATGGGAACACATGCGCTGGCAAAGAGTTCCAGGCTTTAATTGAGCGACAAAAGTATGAAGTGCTGAACCGTTTGGTTCGAGACCCTTTAGATTCCACTGTGAAAGGGTGGCACTTTAGTCCCGCACGTGTTGTTCTGGATAAAAAGAGAGTAGTAGTATCTGTACTACTGCGTTTCGTTCGGTGAGTGAGAGCGCCGGAGGGCCAATTTCCCCCCCCTTCCTCTTTCCTCAGCTCCCTCATTCCCTTCCCCTAACCCCATTCCCAGCCGCCATAGTGGAGGCCATCATACCAGCAGTTTAAGACGATGGCTTCTGGTATAGTAGCCGCCACTTCTGGATTTTACTGACTGCTTACCATCAGGCGGGGTGGAGTCACTTTGGTGGGCTATAATATAAAAAAAAAAAATTTTTAAGCTTTTTTTTTTTGATAGGTACTGAAAATTTTATTACCCATTAGAAAAGCACAAAATTGTGGTCTTCTTTTTTATTGTCACGTATATTTTTAACGCAACAAAATAATAGCCCATGAAACAATAAATATCCTTTTCCTTTAGATAGACAATCAGCTGGTGGCACTCTAAGGCGACAACGCATGGACAAAATGGCAGCCGTACCTCCACCCGACGTCACAGTACTGCACCAGGGTAATTGTGCTCAGGTAATACAATAGTTTGTTAATTTATTGTTTACAGTATACTCCTAATGTTGCTATGTCCATAAGCTAAGGTAACTCCTTACTATAAGGCAAGCCGCTTTGCTTGTTTGTCATCTTTGTTGTATAAAATCATTTAACATTTTAATCATTTCCTAACATTAATAATGTCAACCTCTGTGGTTCGGTGGTACTGTGTACGGACCGCCACGCAGAAGTCGCGGGTTCGTTTCCCGCTCAGTGCAAATATTTGTGTGCATGAACATGGCTATTTGCATTGGGCTGTGTGTTTCTATGTATAATATGTATGTATTTACAATAAAAAAGTATATATATATATGTTTATCCCCATTCTAGATCCCATATCACAATTAACTATTTGTATATGCTTACTTTGGGTTAATGTAGATTTGTGTGGTTACCAGCGCCGCGACCTAGTTGCGGCGCTCGCGACGGCCCAACTCTCGCTGCCGGCCGTGGTTCTGTCCATGGTCCGCAGCGAGAGGGCTTGGGAGGGGGTCGCCTCCTTTTGCGAGCAGGTAATGCTCGCCAAGGAGGCGGCCGAGCGGGAGAGGGAGCTGACCACCTTGCTCCCCGCCCGTCGCGTCCGCCCCGGACGTCGCCGTGGGGCGCTCCGGGATCTCCAGCCACCGTAGGAGGATGCCTGCGGGCGGCGATTGGGCAATCGCCGCTCGAACAGCACAGGCCCGAGAAGGCGGCGTACGTGTTCCACGAACGCCTCTCGATGGAGGAAGGGGGGCTAGGCCCCCCAAATCAGACGGGGCCCGCTCACGTTGAGCGGGCCGTGGCCCGTCGGGGTCGCGGATGAATGCGCGAGCGTCTCCCGTGACCCCGGCACTCTGGCCGTCTGGAGGAACACCGTGGGTTTTAGTCGGTATGCCGGTCGCTGTCTCATTGTGGCCGGAGAGTCCGACATAACCCCCGCCTCGCCCAGGCGGGTGCGTACTCGTAATGAGTATCCCACGAAAAAAAAAAAAAAAAAAGATTTGTGTGGTTAGGGCACGCCACGGTGGTGGCGGTAAGTCCCATCCTAGAGGAGTGGCTGGAGAGGAGGCACGGCGTCCTCACGTTCCGGCACGTACCTGTGTCTCATAGGCCGGGAGCAGACGTCCGTCTGCCACCATTGCGGGGTCTGCCCGCGCGACACGGCGCTCCACACGCTCGTGGAGTGTCCAGCGTGGGCGGACCAGCGCCGCGACCTAGTTGCGGCGCTCGCGACGGCCCAACTCTCGCTGCCGGCTGTGGTTCTGTCCATGGTCCGCAGCGAGAGGGCTTGGGAGGGAGTCGCCTCCTTTTGCGAGCAGGTAATGCTCGCCAAGGAGGCGGCCGAGCGGGAGAGGGAGCTGACGACCTTGCTCCCCGCCCGTCGCGCCCGCCCCGGGCGTCGCTGTGGGGCGCTCCGGGATCTCCAGCCACCGTAGGAGGATGCCTGCGGGCGGCGATTGGGCAATCGCCGCTCGAACAGCACAGGCCTGAGAAGGCGGCGTACGTGTTCCACGAACGCTTCTCGATGGAGGAAGGGGGGCCAGGCCCCCCAAATCAGACGGAGCCCGCACGTTGAGCGGGCCGTGGCCTGTCGGGGTCGCGGATGAATGCGCGAGCGTCTCCCGTGACCCCGACACTCTGGCCGTCTGGAGGAACACCGTGGGTTTTAGTCGGTATGCCGGTCGCTATCTCATTGTGGCCGGAGAGTCTGACATAACCCCCGCCTCGCCCAGGCGGGTGCGTACGCGTAATGCGTTTCCCACAAAAAAAAAAAAAAAGATTTGTGTGGTTGTCATGGTATTATTGTTATTGATTATTTAGTAATTATATCAGTATTTATAATTATATAAATCTAAACAGTTACTAAAATTAAAATCAAAAATATATTAAATTTAGATACCTAGAAACATACTTACTAATTTAAAGCTCTACAGCAGAACTTTCTATTTTCCGAACAATAAGAACAACTTTTCGTGAACATCGTTTGTGAGATATCACGAAGGTGCCTTTAAGCCGTGAGTGCATAGGTGCCTCTTACGTACAAGTACACTTTAACGTCGACTACACATCGCTTCACATCTGCAAAGATCACAAGCGTGCGTTTTTTTTCCATAGTTTACAAAAGTGACTCCACCCCGCCTGGTAAGCAGTCAGTGGAACTAAAGGAGTAGGGGAAGGGAATGAGGGAGGTTCAAAAAGAGGAAAGGGGAAAATTGGGCCTCCGGCGCTCTCACTCACCGAACGAAACGCAGTAGTACGGATACTACTAATTTTACGTCGATTTTCTATGAGAGGGTTGTACTTACCCGGTCGATCCGATCCATTCATGCTTAAACCAGCGTGGACCTGCTACCGTAAACTTACTCCATATTATACAATAATAGACAATGTAGACGACGAAATTGAAAGGCCACACGAGCAAAATAGTAATTCAACATTTTTGAAACTCCACACATTGGATAAATTGTAACGGATTGGGAGTACGGATAGTAGCAAATAATGCTAGCCAAAGCAAATTGAAATAGATTGTCGAAATGGGGAAAATAACTTACACTATCAATGGATATTATTGTAAAGTACGGTAAATACAAATGGAAAAAGGTTAGCACACTTAGATAAATAAAACAAACATTATCCCGAAAAGGAAGGATGCTTTCCAAATCCCATTAAACACGAGCTGGCATTAAATAATAGTTTTGATTAGTCAAGCAAATAAACGAAATTCAATTCCGAAAATTATAATACTAAATACAACATCTTCACAAATTTGTTCATCCGAAACAAGCATGAACGGTTCCATAATTCAGATTAATTAACAACGATCTTCCGTTTCATCGTAAATTTGGAGGTTTTCAATCTTACACAACTTTCCAATGGGTTCTAAAATAGCAACTTTTTGCTACAAAACTTCTTCATTTTACTTACAAAACGTAATTGAGCAAATGCCGTAAGAAATTCGCGCGTGACTAAAATTCTATTAGAATTAATTAAAATAGTAAATGAGCGGCGCTTGATACCTACTTCTAACAACAATTTGGATGTTTTAGATTTTCAGAATCGTTAATCTAGTATGAAATTACTTGTTTTATTAACTAACCAGAGGGCTTAGACAAGTGACATAAATGCTAATAGAATAGATTTAAAAATCTTCTTCGTTTCGTGTCGACAGCATATCTTTTTACAGGATGTCAGCCCAGAACTCAGTTACGGCTACTGCATTGTCAGCAGCGTTCATTAGATCCTACTGCGTGCAGTTGGATTTAAAAATATATGGAATTGACTTAAGCTAACGATAATGTTGGCGTTAGCTTATGTCAACCCCATACATTTTTTAATCTATTCTATTGTAATAACATTTATACCACTTTTCTAGGCCCTCTAAATATGTCTATATTAATTGAATATAAAGGTTCCTAAGATGAATTAGTATCGCAAAATATTTTATTTGTTTTAAAACAAAAGTTTTTGAATTATCTATACTTTATATAAAGTGGAAGAGTTTGTTTGTTTGTTTGAAGGCGCTGATCTCTTGAACTACCAGTCGGATTTGTAATTTTTTTTAGCGTACCAGCTCTCGAGGTAAGTTATAGGCTATGTAGCATCCTGTTACTGGTGACGGGAGCAGAGCAGTAAGCTAGTAATAGATAACCGTACCTGGTATCGACGCCTGGATATTGTATACAAATTTATGTTAGTTTTTAGTGCCATTTTAGTTCTATCATCTAATGGCATCATTTTCTGCTATGATTCAGGTGTATAAATAAGTTTTTGTTTGATCGAAATAAGTTGGTTTTATAATGATAGCAAATATTTATGGTTTTTAATAATAGTAAGGTATAAATATTTTAATATTATTATCAAAACAAATACTCCTATGTTAAATTTAAAATTGTCCTGGATATAATTAAAACTTAAGAACTGTCTAGCCTTTTGAACTTTAGTTTAATGGATTTAGCAAAATTCTTAATACTCAGAAGTATATTCAAAGTTTTCTTCTTCAATTTTTGATTTAATGTGATTAAAATTTACATGATATTTTGGCACAAATAAATATAAAATAAGTATTAATTAGTGGCAGACTGCAAACTTTTCTACTTTTCGCGTGGGTTGTACTTAAGAAATCTGTTTTCGTATCTACAAGTCACTTAAAGACTTTTGAATAATCAATTGTTAAAATTTTGTTTACGCTAATTTGTACGAAAATATTCAAGGGCGTATGTGATATTATTAAACCTCTTTTAATGACGTTATTCGACTCTGTAAACGAATAATACAGTAGATACAATATTATTCGCTTTGTAGTTCTAAATATAAAACTTGTCATTGTCTATTACTAATAATTTTTTTTGTTACAGCACCTAACTCAAACGCCAGTGCCAAAGCAGCCGCAGTCCATACTAAAAGATCCATCGCGCCACAAATATGGCAACCAATATGGTAGTCCTATCTCGTCGAGCACTCCGCAAAACTCAAGTCAGATTCTCACTGTGCAGAATCTTACTTCGGACGTCCCACAATACGGGACCATCAAAAAAGAAAACAAGAAACAAAACGTCACTATCGACGAATCTTACAATAAGAGAAGTGAAACCCACGTAGTATAAAAACAATAATAATATTGCGAAGTGAAGCCAAATACTATAAAGTGTAAAACGTTGTAAAGTTGGCTATGAGTGTAAACTGAAGTGTGAAAAAGTGTAAATAAAATGGACTAGATAAAATTGTAGATAGATTTAAAATAATTGAATGTGATACACGAACGAACTTTCAAACGACTAGTGTCCATTGGTAGATAGAAACGACGTTTAGCCTAGTTTGGGCTAGTCAGGTTGTATTAAAATGTTTGACTGACTTATCAATATTGTAATAGGTAATACGTCCAAACGACATAAGTGAACAAAAATATGATTTTTTTTCAATGTCCAATTGTGAAATCATTTTAGGTAATATATCGTAAAGTTACGATTTTGTTCATTATTTTAAAGGCTGGATCTGATTTTGTTCGGCAGTTTGTCGGTTTATACATATTATGAAATCATAAGGATTTCTATGTCTAAAATTTAACTTCAAGTTGAAGTTAAGTTATAAAATTGTAGCAGTTATATGATTTTAATATCTTATGTGTGATGTTAGCAAGAAATTATTTGTCATACAATATTTTACGTACGATCAACTGTCGGGCTATGACATCTATGCGAATCTAAAATTTAGCGATTCCATAATGGATCTCTTGTAATTAAGTTTTTAAGATAATTATTATTGTTAAAAATAGGATTTTTGAAAATAAAAAAATAATTATTAGTCAGGAAAAATTTTGAATTTTCTCCTGTCGTCGTTTTTTGATTAAAATTGTTCTCTAGAAAATGTTATAATACATTTTTATTGTTGAAAAGTGGTTTTTGTAACTTAAGAAGTTGTTCCTGCTAAATTTTGATATTCATTTTAAAAACTAAAATAACTGTATTTATTTGGAAATTAGTAAATGTAATTTGATGATGTTTTTATGCTTTACATTTATAATTTTGGGTAAAATAAATCTACTACTACTACTTATACGAAACGACCCCATTACGTAAAGTGTCAAAACATGAATGACTGTCACTTATATCTGTAAATTGTAATTTTTTACAAAAACTAAACTGTATACATACTAACAGTTTTATATTATTATTTTGTAAATTTTTACTCGTAAGTTACTTTTTTTCTGCATTTTACGATGTAAATAAAAAAAATAATAATACTCAAAGCGCGAACTGACAATAAAAATAAGTTCAATTAATTTTAATTTAGATCCATCTTTGATTCTTTGTAAATAATATGTAACTAATTATTTGTTTACGTTAATAACATTTCAGCCACAAAATTTAATCGGTCATAATACACATGCCAAAGTTTTATTAATTTTATATTTTAAGTTATTATTATACTTAATTATTTTCTATTATATTTTTTTTTTTTGCATCGAACTTGTAACAATTAATGATTTCTCAAATTTTGACAGATTGTCAATTCATTATTATTGGTTTCCTAAATTTGAGAATCCATCCAATGACAAAATACGATTTTATATTTACAAAAAAAACTATTGTTACATTTCGAATAAAATAAAAAACCTAATAATTATTATTTTTGTTTTATTTTCACCTTTTATTTCCTTTTTATTCTAATCCAATTATAAAGACATATCAATCGGTAAAATATATCTTTTCTGTATTCTCCTATATTACTTAGTAATTTAAAGACGTGAATTTTCATTTTGAACTTATGAACTGAAAAAGTGCCAAAGCAAATGTTTTTTTCGCGACTACCTAAACATTTAGAGAATAATATTAGCTGGTTAATAACGTCCTTCTACATTTAAGTAAATTTAGTAAGATATTAAAAAACCGTGCCTTATACTTTTATGCCATTTTGAGATTAAAATATCACTTTGAATATTGCCAAATTTAGTATATAAATTATAAAATATGAACTTTTTAGTATCTAGTAAGTGCATTTTCATTTTGTTTTTTAATATTTTGATGGCATTGAGGCTTGTATTTATAAATAATGATTGGTCAAAATAGACTATACGTAATTTTTATTTATTATGAAATATTTTTTTAACATATTTTTTTTAGTTCTTAATACAAAGGCCTCTTGTAAAATATTTTTAATATAATTGTTTCGTTGCAAATTATTAATATTGCTGGTTTTGATTGATTTTATAAAAAAATATGAGCTTGGTCATTTAGTAGTAAGTGCTAATCGAATGTTCAAAACATATTGTCAATATGAATAAGATAATTAATTAAAATAATTAATTTATTAAAATAATTAATTAATTAAACAAGTCAATGTTAAAACTTCGGTATAATCGTCAGTTTAAAAATATAAAATATGTGGTATTGGTATTTTATTTTAATATTTATCTATTTTATTTATTTTTCTGATATTAAAATCCACATCTGGGTAAAAATATTTTGCCCAGTAAGTAAATATATTTAAATAACTTACGATTAATCTTTGAGGTTTCATCAACTTGTTTATTCAAAAATAATTATTTTGACATAAAATTTTAGTTTTTTTATTATTTTACTGTTTTAAATCAGGTTGATGAAATCCTATTTGAAATAACGATAACTTCATCTCAGCGTTCATTGTAAAATAAGCCCAATCGATAAAAATATAAGGTTGTAAATTGTTCTGTAATTCAAAAAAAAATGTGACTTTGATATTACGTACTTACATAAAGCTCATTTGTGTAATCAGCATAAAATTGAATTAAAGCGTATATGTTAAAAATGCATTTTGTTTCATTTGGCCCCTATAAATTAAGTACACATTTAAAAAGAGTCTCTTTTTTTACTATATTGATACGAAATTAATAGCAATTTAAGGGTAGGTAGTGTGGTATTTAAGACGATTGTCGCAGTAAGCGCAGAGAGGAGCAAAGTGTATAGTTTCTTATATTTGTTAAACATTGGGAAGCTTTACATTGTAAGCTACACAAGGTAGCATTTTGTAAACCACAAGTTAAATATAACATAAATAGTAATTGAACCAACGCAACGGTGGCAAGCGCCTTATCTACCATTGAAATACGAATACCATTGAATACCATTGTAAATACGCGTAGGTACCTACAATATCAATGCTCTTTTTTTTTCATAGTAAAATATAGTATAAATATATACACCTATTTTTATTTTTATTTTCATGGCTAAGAATCGATATAAGGTCAACGCTAAAGGAATTAACTCTTAATCAACCTTTTCCTGATAGTAGCCTACCGAATAAGTAGTAGTAATTCGCTGTAGAAGGCCGAATTCTAATTGGCTGGTGTATATTAGAATACAAATAGAAGCTTTTGACTTAAATACATGAATACACTGGGCTTACGAATGGAGTCACATCGCAAAAACAATTTAATAAAAAAAATAGTATTTTTATTATTTTTACTGTTCAAAACAGGATAATTTATTAAACGATAGCTTAGTATACTTTAAGATATATTACACACACAATATACTTTAGGTCCACATCCACCAGTCTATTAACCGTAAACCATGTTAAGAAATTTTTCGTGATGTTTAATTTCTAGATTTCGATTTTTAAATATAGTAGGTATGCAAATTCATGTAGCGTATTGCAACATCTGTCAGTTATATCTAAATCTCGAACCACGATGTAGGTCTAAAACAAACAACGAAACTAAAACATTTATTTGCTTAATCGTTATTTTGTTAAAAAGCAAACTTGATAGTTAGTAGAGATATTTAGACTGATGAAATATTTTTTTTTACTCAGCTAGCGACCCGCCTTTGCATCGGTATCAAAGTTGCGGTTGACCGGTTTGGTGTACTATTATTATTGCTGTTAATTTGTTCGGTTTTATAGTAAAATATAAGCAAAAGGTTTTCTTGAAAAACGCACTATAACAGTGAAAACTGTATTCAAACTTATTTATTCACTTTTACAGAACGGTGGTAACCAATTACACTATTTAATGATACAAATTATAAATACATAAAAACTAAAACTACTCACACTTTCATCTCACAGTACCTCATACATTCTGATAATAACACATTCCAGCCATAATATACCGTAATATATATACATATGTAGCAGCTTGGCGACACATTGTGCTTGCGTTGCAATTCTGTGTGGGAACGTACACACAACAGCAGGGCTCGCCAGTCGTCTCCCCTCAGTCATGTAGTGCACTAGTATTATTATGTATTTATTGTATTAATCTGGTACCAGGAAATTATAGTATGGTTTTATCATGAAGTTATTTATTTATGGAATCCTGCAATACATTAACCCTACCCAACATTGGTGACCCCTGACAACTGGACACGGAGCCTTCAGCTACGAGACAACATGGACACAACGGAGACATCGTGGTCCTGAAGCACGTGGCTACACGTGTATGAAATGGAGACGACTCGCCCTATTTGCTGCGACCAACAGGGCTTATACAGCTTACACATGAAGACCTAACATGAATTCTGGAGAATACGAAGTAAGATGCAGACTCTCAGCTTATATATATAGTTGTCTTTTAAGCGAAACTAAATTAGCGAATAAGATAGACTATCGGAGAGCACGAGCTACATGGGATGTCCAGGTGAAACATGAAGTATAGTTTTGTTATTCTTGGGTGCGACGGCGTTTTCCACATCAAGAAGGATACCTGAGAGGATAGAGAAGAAGGCATGGGACATGCGGCGGCATTCGAGCGTATAGCGTACCACACACGGCAGAGAGGCAGAATACCGTACCGGTGTTGGAAGGTGCACCCTGTCGATCTTCTCCAGCGGCCCATTGCTCAAAAGGAACGTTACTCGAAGTGGAATTCTTGTGAAAGTGTGTTCCTACTTGCTTATCATGATCATTATGAACTCGTAAGACATAACATTTTATTATGGTTCTTTTTACCACCCATGCCTTGCATTGTCATGCTCACTAAAATGTCATGGCTTGCGGTGTCGTATTGGCCGGGTCATCACCTTCCCTCTAATATGGCGAAGGTGATGATGGCTGGTCTGTGCGTCATGCTCGTGAACGCGTGCTACCTGGGATGACTGGTCAATCTTGGCATGGCATACATTTAATACTTAATTCAATATTACCTTGTAGTTCAATATGACTGAGAAATGCATTTACTATTTTTTAATTTTAATTAAAATACGTAGTCAAATTACCATACTAGATGAAACTAAATAATTGTAATCCTCTATTTTCGTTACTTTTCTTTTTTCAAAAATGTTATTAAATAATTAGTTATTTTGTAATAATTACTTTGTATGGTTCTTTGGTTGCGTTGATGTGTTAAAATTGTTAACTCATACAAAACATTGTAATTATCTGGCGATTGAAAAGAGTGGCGTGAGTTTCTTGCCAGTTCTTCTCACAGCTCTACCTCGTCAGCGAACTGGCTGTAGGTTAATTAGCTGACTTCATGTAATTTGACTTTTCATAAGTATCATTCTGTGATCAAAATGAAATAAATACTTTGACTTTGACTTTGACTTTGACTTATTATTGTGTATTCTTAATTCGAGGTTTTAGTGTTTTGTATACTTTAGTCATGCAAAAAGTCTAATTTTACTATAACATGATGGTAATAGGTATTGTTAGTTTGTTTAATTCTACACAGTGTTTATTATAATGTAGAAGCTATCAAATGATTTCTTAGAAGTATGCATCTTGTTGACGCTGCATTTGTGTTGTTCTATGTAACTCGGTAATATGAGACCTATAGCAACGATAAGCGTACGAATGTAATTATTGTAAGGTGATGAAACTTCTATTGTACCTACCTATTGTATTTTGTTATTGTATTGTATTTTGCGACATTTTTAGGTAAATTATGTATAAATTATATTCCTTTAAAATTTTGTGACAAAAATTTTGTAAAAGGGGGAGAATGATGTAGCGGCTTGGCGACACATTGTGCTTGCGTTGCAATTCTGTGTGGGAACGTACACACAACAGCCTGCTGTTGTGTGGCGAGCCCTGGCTCGCCAGTCGTCTCCCCTCAGTCATGTAGTGCACTAGTATTACTATTTATTTAATGTATTAATCTGGTACCAGGAAATTATAGTATGGTTTTATCATGAAGTCATTTATTTATGGAATCCCGCAATACATTAACCCTACCCAACACATATATAGTAATATACCGCGTTACCTTCTTAGACACTCGTATACACACTTAATGCTCTTTTGAACCTAAGTCCACAAGAGCGCTAAGCTCTTTGAGTGAACGCAAGTAATCTGTGCCTTCTGCCACGACAATAGTTGTTAGGGACAAACAGCAGATTTCATAATTAAGATCCAGTGCATCAATCATCCCATTTAGGATCTTACAAGTTACAGTCATCTGATCATACAAGCGTTTCAATTTTATAGAGCTATTGTTGAGATTAGTAACTATACATCAACACGCATTTTAAAGTAGAGAAAAGTCGAGAATTTGAACGACGGGAAATCATGTCGTTAAAACATTAGTGCTCAGTTACTAAGCAAAGACATGTTGCTAATACATTAATTATATTAAGACACACGTGCCTATAATTATCAAAAACTTTCTGACTTTCTCATTTTTTTTATAAGAATTGAGCAAAAATCTTCGCTATAAAAATAAAGATAGTTAAACTAATAATTTTCTCCGTTTTGAAACGCATTTACGGCTTTGTGTATCTGATATTACTTCAGCAACCTCTAATAGGGTTAGTAATCAAGTTGGAGGAAATCAGACGTCCGAATATGTTTGATTGCTGACCTAGATTTGGATGCGCTCAGAAACAGACAGCGTTACGTTCTTGACAATAGCTAAGCTTGATAGATTAAATAACCGTAACTAACTTTAAAAGTTTTGTGGAAATTAATATATTCAAAAATAATTAAATTTTATTTAATCTTAATAAATTTATTTTATTCAATCTTATTTTTTATATTGAAAGTTATAAATAAATATACTTATTTCTAAATTTTAGTTTTGGACTGTGAGCAATGTTGTGTCTAGTCCATTGCCACTTCAGTAAGGTATTGCGAGTAAGCTTAATTTTGAACTTAAACGCAGATATACTATTACTCTTACGTCGATCTTCTATGAGAGGACTGGTAGTACTTCGTCGGTCAATCCGGCCTATTCATGCTAAAACCAGCGTGGATCTACTACCATGAACGAAAGGTCTCGAATAGTTGCTGATAAATGTAAATGTAAGTTCCACTTTGTAGTTGAAAAATGTTTTATAATATATTAGCTGTTTCCCGAAGCTTCGCCCGCGTAAATCTTTAGGGTCCGAGTATCATCATCACATCATCATGGGCGATTTCAATACCGACCTCCTTTCCTCTAGCTCCCATCGTTCCCGTAAACTCCTAGAGATCGTTGAGCCTTCACGTCCTACCACTATAAGCCACTCACCACAACATGACAGGGGAAGACACCTGGCTTGACTTAATACACACTTCTGCTCCTAACCTAGTTCTGTCCCATGGTCAACTTCTTGCTCCTGGATTTTCCCATCACGACCTTATTTTCTTATCATACCTCCTTAGACCTCCCAAACCCCTGCCTAAAGTACTGCACATGCGTTGTTTTGGACGCATGGACATCGAGGAACTAAATAAGGACGCATCTGAGTTGAATTGGGACCACTTACTGGAGGCTTCTACAGTCGACGAAAAGGTGAGTGTACTACACAAAAATATTTCAGCTCTCTACGATGTCCATGCTCCTGTAAGGAAAGTAAAATTGAAACGCCAGCCTGCACCCTGGATCACAACGGGTATAAGAATGGCGATGAGGCGCAGGGACCGAGCTTTTCGCAAGTATAGAAGAATTCGGCGTGATGACAACTGGGTTGCTTTTAAGACTGCAAGAAATCGGTGTAATCAGATGATACGAAACGCAAAACGCCTCCTCGGTCCTCAGGACCCTAGGTATCGGCAAACAGCATAGCGTAGACATCCATAAGACACTTGGTTTGGATGATATCAATAAATATTTCACCACTAGTACTCCTTTGGATCACCAAACTAAGTGTCATACTATCAACAATTTAGCTGGTTTACCTCGATTAGACATTGTATCTTTTTCCTTTTCTCCGGTTCTTCAGGCAGAGATCAAAAAGTCAATCCTCGCTATTAAATCCAATGCGGTAGGTAGCGATGGTATTAGCCGCCGCATGATTGTCACCATTCTGGATCACCTCCTCCCAGCTATCACCCACATCATTAATTTCTCCCTCACTTCCGGTACCTTTCCGTCAACGTGGCGCCAAGCCTACGTTATCCCCTTACCTAAAATACAAAATCTTTTCTTACCCAGTCATTTCCGACCCATATCAATCCCTTCCTTTCCAAAGTGCTGGAGGCCTGCGCGCACAAGCAGTTGGCTAACTACATTTATCGCCACAAACTGGTAAGCCCGTTTCAGTCCGGCTTCAAACCAGGCCACAGCACTGTTTCCGCACTCCTCAAAGTGACTGGCGATATCAAAGACGGTATGGAAAACATCCAAGTCACGATACTAGCTCTAATCGATTTTTCCAAGGCCTTTGATACCGTCAGTCACGATATCCTGTTATCCATCCTGTCCTATCTTATGATCTCTCCCGAGGCTCTGGATTGGTTCTCTGGCTATCTTCGAGGGCGTCAGCAGTCAGTTCGACTCGATGAGAAGTCGTCTAGTTGGTGTGACATAGACTCTGGCGTCCTTCAAGGCGGTATTCTCTCTCCTTTGTTATTCTCTACTTTCATTAATCTTATAACTAAAAATCTTCAGTGTTCGTATCATCTGTATGCTGATGACTTGCAGTTGTATACGCAGGCTAGTGTGGACAGTATATCCACAGCAGTTAACCTTATTAATATGGACCTTGCACATATTAAATGCTGGTCAGACAGGTTTGGTTTAACTGTAAACCCGTCAAAGTGTCAAGCAATCGTCGTAGGGAGTCAACGCCTTACGTGCAGGTTGGACACGTCAAATCTTCCTCTGATTATCTTTGACGGGACAGCAATAAATCTATCGACAACTGTAAAAGACCTCGGTCTAATAATTGACTCCACATTAAGGTGACAAGCCCAACTGACATATGTTTGTCAAAAAGTTACCGGTACCCTGCGTGCTCTGTATCGTCTCAAAAATTTTCTTCCTTGCAGGACTAAGGCAATGCTTGTGCAGGCCATAATTTTTCCGCTGATCGACTATGGTGATGTATGCTACTACGACCTGAATGCAGATCTTCTCAACAAACTTGACCGTCTTCTTAATAACTGCATTTGATTCGTTTTTAATCTTCGCAAGTATGACCATGTGTCTACCTATCGTTCCGTTTTGAATTGGTTACCTATCGTCAAACGCCGTAGTTTGCGTGCACTCACTACACTCTTCTCCATCCTTACATCCCCAAACTCACCTCCCTACTTAACTCCTTACTTTCAATATCTCAGCTCTACCCATGATAGAAACCTTCGTTTATCTAATAATCTAACTCTTGCAAGTCTCTCACATACCAGTGGTTTTGTTCATTCTTCTTTCCCTGTCCAATCTATCCTTCTTTGGAATGCCCTCCCTCTTGAAATCAGGAAGTCCATCAACCGTTACACGTTTAAAATCAAAGTTCGGGAACTAACGGGTGGCGCAAAAGTAAAGACCCTATTTGGTTCAGCTATAACATTTTTTCTAAATTAGAAAACTAGATTTAGATTTTTTTAAATGTATATTTGTGCCATTAAATTTCGTACCATTAGGATTTAAAGATGATGTCTTTTAAATGGTGACCTCCAGAGTTGATACACATTTGAGCCCTATTTATGACATTTTGCATAACTTGCCGTAACACTTCCTGCGATATGTTCGTTATTTCTTGACGAATGTTTTCTTTTAGAGCTGCGAGAGTCTGTGGCTTGTTCACATACACCCGAGATTTCAAAAAACCCCAAAGAAAGAAGTCTGGACTGGTCAGATCGGGTGATCTTGCAGGCCAAGGCAAATCGCCAAAACGAGAGATAACTCGGCCTGGAAAAGCGTCCCTCACTAAGTCCATAGTGTCGCGCGCTGTGTGTGCCGTAGCGCCGTCTTGTTGAAACCAGATGTGCTCCAGCCCCAATTCGTCCAAACTGGGTATCAAAAACTCACGTAACATGGTTCTGTAGCGTTCTCCAGTGACAGTAATCGCATTGCCTCCAGCGTCTTCGAAAAAATAGGGTCCGATCACTCTGTCAACACAGATGCCACACCATACAGTAACTTTTAGTGGGTGTAGAGGTGTTTCTTGAATAATGCGCGGATTATCAGTGCCCCAGAACCGAGTATTCTGCTTATTGACATGCCCTGAGAGATGGAAATGCGCTTCGTCACTCATAACCAATTTTGAAGGAAAATCATCCTCTTCAAGGTTGAGGTTTATGACGCGCTGGCAGTAATCTAGACGAGCTCGGTGGTCAGCAGGCAGCAGTTGATGAGTCATTTGAGTTTTATACGGGAACATCTTTAAGTCTTTCACCAAAATACGCTGCAGGGTCCGTCTGGAAATGCCCAATTGCGT
The DNA here is from genome assembly GCA_963082885.1 of Parascotia fuliginaria. Taxonomy (NCBI): domain Eukaryota; kingdom Metazoa; phylum Arthropoda; class Insecta; order Lepidoptera; family Erebidae; genus Parascotia; species Parascotia fuliginaria. The sequence continues at coordinate 9,695,210 of OY720197.1, forward strand.
GGCACGTCGCCTCGTTGATGTTTCTGGACACTCTTCCACATCTTCGCGCACAGCATCGATATTTTCAGCTGAACGGCCTGTTCTTGGTCTCCCAGACTTAGGTCTATCCAATGTTGAGCCAGTTGCTTCAAGGCGTGTGGCAAAGCGTCGAATTGTGCGACCAATCGGTGCCGGACGGTGGGGAAATCGTCGACGAAATTCACGTTGTGTTCTTATCACTGATGAATTATTCCGTAAGAACATTGACACAATTATTCCACGTTCTTGGGGAGTAAAACGGTCCATGTTTATTTTCAGTGTATTTTACATTTGTTCTCTACACAATTTTCAACAACAGAATGACAGAAAATGTCATATATAAAAAAAAAAGTATTTTCTTTAGTGCCAGTACTTTTGCGCCACCCAGTATTATTAGCAAAATAATGTGGCAAAATCATCTCATACTGTTGTGTATTTTATATATGGTATATAGTGTATTATTGTGTATATATATATATATATATATATATATATATACACAATACTATATAATATATATATATATATATATATATTATATAGTATCTTTATATATAATATATGTACTCTATATTTAAGTATTTATTAAATATCGTATATATTTATTTATAACTTATTATTAAATTTACCTTACTTATTATGCACCTACTTCATTTATCTCTGCATCATCCCAAGGTAGACTGGTAGATAATGCCTTTGGCATTAAGTCCGCCTATACATGTGTTTTTGTGTATGAAGTATTAATAAATAAATAAATAAATAAATAAATAATTGTCAATCATCGCATAAATTTTAATCTTTACATTGACGATTTTTCATGAAAACTTTCATCCCCTATTTCAACCCCTTCACGCCAATTTTTGCAATACAAGATAGCCTATGTTGTTCTCCAAAGTCTAGTCTATCTCAATACTAAATGTCATCAAAATCGGTTCCGTAGTTTAGGTATGAAGGCGTAACAGATAGACAGACAGAGTTCCTTTCGCAATTATAATATTAAAGTATGGATAGGCGCATATCAAAGGTACCTACTCGATACCCTTTTCTGTCTGCTTGTTGACATTAAACTTGTTGAGACTGGCCACCAAACTAAATGCTATAATTTTTTATGTTAGCCTACCAAAGCGACTCCATTCTGCCCGATGGCAAGAAGGAATTCAGATGGTCACTACTACAACTAAAGCTTTAGGTAAATGCAGAATCTAGCTATTAACTTCATCAAAAAATCTTCTGATCCTAAAAAAAGCCAACCACATTTATGCATTTGGGTTAATTGGATTAACACTTATGATACTTACATATTAACACTTATGTTACAATTACCATACTAGATGAAACTAAATAATTGAAATCCTCTATTTTTCTTTTTTTAATCTTGGTAATTAAATTAATTGGTTGATTTGTAATAATTACTTTTTATGGTTCTTTGGTTGCGTTGATGTGTTAATATTGTTATCTCATACAAGAAACTGTAATTATCTGGCGATTGAAAAGAGTCGCGTGAGTTTCTTGCCAGTACTTCTCGCAGCTCTACCTCGTCAGCGAACTGGCTGTAGGTTAATTAGCTGACTTCATGTAATTTTGACTTTTCATAAGCATCATACTTTATGACCAAAATGAAATAAATGCTTTGAGTTATCATTAATTTTATGCAGTAGTCAACCATTTTGAATTGCAAAAACACCATTCTTTAACCCAAATTCCCCTGACAGGTACCATTTATCGTACACTTATAAAAGTACTAAATACAGAGCCGTTCACGGCAGAAGATTATATTTCGAGAAAGCTGTGGGAATTATTCCTGTTAATTCGGAAGTGTAAATCCGTGCCTAATATGCTAAATACAGGTCTGCCGTCAAATGCAGATCTCTGTGATGTGTGGGGTAAGTTGAGAGCGATTAGAGTAATGATAACACAACATTACATAGGCAACAACAAACGAACTGTAGAACATGATATTAATTATACTTTGAACAATAGCATTAGCTGGCTAAATATAAATAACCTCAAAATAAACATTCAAAAAACTAAAATTATGATTTTTAAAAATAGAATAAATAAACTAGGTAATTTGGATATAAATCATGACGGCATAAATATATCACAGGTACATAATACAAAATTTTTAGGTATAATTATTGATAATGGTCTTAACTGGAAGAGCCACGTAGAAAGTTTGTGTACTAAAATAAACCAGTACTCTTATGTTCTATATATGCTGGAAAAAAGAGCATCTAAACCCACATTACTGACCGCCTATCATGGATATGTGGCTCCAATAATACGTTACGGTATCATTTTCTGGGGGAATTCAGCAGGTGTACAACACGCATTCATAGCCCAAAAGAAATGCATACGAGCTATTTGTAAAATTAAAACAACAGAAAGTTGTCGACCCTTTTTCACTAGATTGAACATTCTTACTCTACCATGTATATATATTTTGGAAACTGTAATATTTGTAAAAAAGAATTTAAATATGTTTGAGAAATTGACGAGCAAAAGACATAATTTAAAAATAAGTGTTCCGCCTAACACAACAGCCTATTTTAACAAAAGTATATTTTGTATGGCACCTAGAATTTATAACCACTTGCCTAAGTCGCTTCTTGAAGAACAAAATGTAAATATTGTAAAGAAAAAGTTTAAACAAATTTTGTTGCAAAAATGCTATTACAGTGTTAATGATTTTTTATGTGATGAAATGAAATAATACCTAACTAACACATTAAAATCTAGTATTAAGTTTTGTAGTTTTATATAAAATATTGCATGCCGCAAGGTTAAGTACAGTGTTACCTAATTGTATACTTATTACACAACATCTCTTACACCTGTATTTGCAATTCAAATAATAAATAAATAAATAAATAAATAAACATTTAATTCTTTTTTTTGTTTTACGTATAATGTCTCAGTAGTTTTGGTGGTAGAATGACTGCCACTGTGGTTCGGTGATACTGTGCCGAGCATAGCCATAGTGACTTTATAAGGTTCTTTTTACAAGGCACTTCTAATTTTAATGCTGTTAATAAATGAAACACATGTGCTTGTAAAATTTCAAGGTTTAAATATAAAAAGACTCTTTAAATTTCTGATGACTGATTGATTATTTATTTTCGAAATACAGTTGTTAAAAATGAAAATACCAACGTAAATATTTCAAACACGTATTGTCATCACAGTTTTACGAGTTAAATTGATATATCGCGACTCATAAAAACATTTCGTAAAAATTTTCACGGGATTTTACGATTTCAAAGGTCATGTAAAACTCAACAAATCGTTTGATAGACTTTAAATGATATCTATTTGTTTTGTTATTAAAACTGGTGCCTGCATTTCACAGTGGAATCTAAAGAAGTCTGCCCACTACACCGTTCCATACCATGACCGTGCTATGAACGTATCAGGATCGGCAAGCAACACGATACTTTTTTCTTTTTTTATATTAGGCTACCAAAGTGACTCCACCCCGCCTGATAATAAGCAGTCAGTGGAATCCAGAAGTGGTACCCACTATACCAAAAGCCATCGTCTTAGACTGCTGGTATGATGGCCTCTATTAAGGCGGCTGAGAATGGGGTTAGGGGAAGGGAATGAGGGAGGTGAGGAAAGACGAAAAGGGGGAAATTAGGCCTCCGGCGCTCTCACTCACCGAACGAAACGCAAACAAAAGGGTAGTACTTCCCCGGACGATCCGGCCCATTCATGCTGAAACCAGCGTGGATCTACTACCGTACATACATACGCTCTACTATGCCTACTACAGCGTAATGTATTCTCGTTGACAATTGTTGACGGTCCGTGCATGGCACGCGACGGTGCCGTTCGGTGACGGAACGGTCTAGTGGGCATACTCTCATACTTTTTAAATGTGTTAGTATTTCATATACGTCTGTTGGTAATTAAAATCTGTTACTCTAACAGAGCATATTTACTTCTATAAAGTCGCCATAGTGGGAGTTACCATGCCAATACTTTTACAAGAGAAATATTGGGATTGTTTATAAATGTTTCTTGACCCCAATGACTGCTTACCATAGGACAAAGCAGATTCATTTCGGTGTAAGAAGATTTAATACTCATACAAAAAAGATGAACTTTAATCACCGCGCGTTCTAAAGGCGGATAGCAATTTCAGACTATTTTGTTCATGTTAAAAACAAACTTATTAGTCCTATTGTCAAGTACTGGACATAATGTGTATGATGGTTTTTAGTAATATCGTTGTAATTCTTGATTTAGTTTTTTACAGGGAGAATATTGCTCGGTATAATAAGGAATGATATAGTGAAAAGTGATTTTATGTAGTGTAGGTGTTCCAACAATTAATTAATGTCAAATACAAAAAGTTTAATTTGGCGCGCACTTCTACTTATTTTGTTGCAGTTTAGTTTAAAGCATAGTTTTAATTCTGTAATTTGTAATGATAAATGACACTGCGAATTGTTAAGAATCGTTCACATGTTGCCTTCTTTTGTAGCAATATGCAAATTGAGGCAGCTCGTAAAGCACACATTTTACTTTTTATTTTTTCTTCACAACATAGAAAGCTGTAATTAATTACCTATAGAGTTAAGTGTCAAGTGCCTGTGTCACTTTGCATGCTACTTGAAATTGTAACTTACAAAAATTATAATAACCTGGCGATTAAAAAGAGTGGCCTGAGTTTCTTGCCAGTTTTTCTCAAGGCTCTACTTCGTCAATGAACTGGCCGTAGGTTAATTTGCTGACATTTTGTAAACTTTGGCGTTCATAACTGTTAATTTAATTAACCTATATGAATAAATATATTTTCATTTTCATTTTCATTTTTCGTGCTATTTCTGCTATTGCCAGTAATTTCTTTAAAAAATTTACTTATATTTCGGTGTTTGGAGTTTTTCTTTAAATTTATAATATTCTCGCAGTTCTCTTCTAACAGAGGCTTTATCGTAGTAATACGTATGAGTTCGGTGGCATATTGATATGTTAATGGTAGCAGTGTACACGGAGCGATAGCTTCTGGAGCTCGCCGGTAAATAGAAATAACACCAGAGTTTTATGTGAATAAATACAGATTGAGGTTAGAATTGTAGAGAAAGATAAATGGTATAGAGAATATGGGGATTATAATATCTTTACTTCTGGTACTATTTTAAAAAGCGGAAGAGTTTGTTTGTTTGTTTGAACGTGCTAATCTCTGTAACTACCAGTAGGATTTGAAAAATTGTGTATGATTGCCTAGGTCTGGAAGGTTATAAGCTATGTCACATCACGCTACTGGCGACGGGAGCAGAGCAGTAAACAAAGACGCAGGTAAACCGCGCCGCTTAAAGCTAGTACTATTATTTAAAGCGGACGAGTTTGTTTGTTTGAACGTGCTACTGAAACTACCACTAGGATTTGAATAATTCTTTTTGCGTTGGATAGCCCAGTTGCTGAGGAAGATTATAGGCTAAGAAACATCACGCTTCTAGCGACGGGAGCAGAGCATTAAGCAAAGAGGCGAATGAAACCGCACCGTAGAAAGCTAATTATTATTCTTACTTTTATTGTCTAGCGTAGTAAAACAAATAAAGTCAGTAGTATGAACATTATCAAGATATAGATTAATATTTCACGTTGATAACATTCAGACATTTGCGTAGGGTTTTTTCTAATGTTGCTATGCAAAGCAAGCAAGAATTAGCGTCCTATGTGCCTGTATTACAATCTTGTGATGTATATGGAACTCCTTCTTCATTAGGCATAATGTAGAAGGAGTTACATTGTGTCAATTAATTGTCTTGGCTTTTGTCAGTTCTCATCTCTAAAATATACGTCATCAATATAGCTGCTGTTTTATTAAACTCCTGATTACTCAAATCTAAAGTAATATAAAAAAAAAATTCCAAAAGTCCTAATCGAAACAGAACTTCAACCATGGTTGAATTTCTGATTCGGGCTAACACCCCACACGCCGATCATTTCGTCGTGTGAAGGAGGGACGACCCCGTCTAGTGATAATAATTATACAATTATAATCTTTAATATTGTTGTTACTTTTATATTATATTATTATATTTATATACTTATTATTCTCTGCTGTGCTGAAATAAATGTACCTACTTTCAAAATATTATAAGCAAATTAAATCTAACATAAACTAACTCCTCCATTTTGCCTCTATCGTTGTAGATACATACCAAACTTGTCTAAGAGCTAAACCTTGTCGTTGATATTAGGTTCCGGGTGTTGAACCGCGAAAACGTATCGATTCTTTGAATATTCAATATTTTTACTAAACACCTGATTTTGAGATCTGTCTTTTTAGATTGGCAGCCTATTTTCTAATATTGATATCCATACTAATATTATAAATGCGAAAGTAACTCTGTATGTCTGTCTGTTATAGTTTCACACGTAAACCACTAAACCGATTTTGAAGAAATTTGAATTAAAGATAGATAGAACAACATAGGCTATTTTCAATCACAAAAAATGGCTTAATGGGGTTGAAATAGGATATTATGAAAATTTTGTATAGATAATGCGGTAACCGACATTCACGCGGGTGGAGCTGCGGGCAACAGCTAGTATTTTATATTTATCTTTTGGTTTAGTTTTTTGGTTGCATTTGGATTGTTGGAATTAATGTCCGATATTTTTATCATAGTATTTTGATTGTCGAAATCTTTCGAACATTTAAACAGAAAGACCTTCACTGACTGGACTTTAGTCTTCACCATTTCTATTTTGATTTTGTTTTTTCATATTTCGAAGTGTTCCAATATTTTTTTTAATAGTCGATCGCTGAAAATCCTTTTCTCTTAAAAACGCGCGCATAAAATTATTTTCGCGTGCCATACTGTTTTTTTTTACATTTTGTGTAGTTTGTTTTTTTTTTAATTCTATAATTAATACCTACATATTGCCTATTTCTTTTGTGTTCTCAATAAATAAATGATTTCCTTTATCATACATCAGTGTAATCCAAGTAACACTTAAAAAGTGAATAATTGTTTTGATAAAATACCATTAAAACTCACCCTCTTACAAACCACAACCAAGCAGGAGGTTGTGGTTTGTAAGTGGGTGAGTTTTAATGGTATTTTATTGTAGTAGTGTTGCTTGGTAATAATTAGATAATCACGACTAATCCTGGTATGAGCAAAAAATACTCTTCTATATTTACTTTGCTTTTTTTGAAGCTCTTTTGAATGTTAGATGTATTTAAAATTACTCATTTTTTAAACATTCATCCTCATATACTTAATAACGTATTTAATCATCCCCTATATATTTCAATACCTTCGTTACTTATCCTGTGCCTTTTCAATTATGCTGCCCTCCTAACGATGTTGACCGTTTTAAAATTAAATTATTATATGTACTGAGGTTTTATGTTTACACCATTCTATGGACCCTGGCCCTCGTGGTTTGAATGGGAAATTAAAATCTTTAGAAAATATTGGGTATTTTTTATGAAGTACTCAATAATTTTATATAAAAAGCCAACCAGAAGAAAAGCCGAAGGTCTAAGATTAATTGATATAATTAGTGAACAATGGTCCAGTGGAAAAGGTACCCGATTCTTAAACACATGGTAGTGGGTTTTAATCCGGGCAAGTACCAATGTGATTTTTGAATCATATGTACTTTCTAAGTTTATCTTGGACATTTCTGACTGATGGTGAAGGAAAAACATCGTGAGGAAACCTGGATTCAAAAGTCTGAAATTGCCTCATGCCTTTTCTTTATGAGAAGAGCCTTTGTTCATCAGTGGGACAGTAAACAGGCTGATAATATTAGTGAACCACAGTTAAAAACGTGTTTTTTAACCCACTTCAAAAAAAAAAAGGAGTTTCTCAATTCTACTGATTTTTTTATGTTTATTACCTCAGAACGTTCGACTGGGTGAACCGATTTTGATGATTCTTTTTTTATTCGATATCTGGTGATTCCCGTGTGGTCAATTTGGTCTAGTTCTGATAATAGTATCCATGAGAAAACAATATAAATCCTAAATTAGATTTTTTTTTACTTTTTAGTTTCTTTCCTGTTTGCAGTAGGTGTTTTTTTATGAAAATTATTTACGATTATAATCCTTTTTTTCAACACAATATTACAAATCAGTCTTGCATAACAAAATTAAATGATATTACAAATATAGAAATGTTGGTATACGAAATTACATAGCAACTAGTCCCTTAGTAAAAGGGAGCAGTAAGATTATCTGCCACAGCACGGGTCGTCCGAGAAGACTCGCAGTACTTTATGTATCATTTTTTTTTATACAACTTTGGTGGCAAACAAACATGCGGTTCTGAAGTTCAACCGTAACCTATAATAATAATAATAATAATTTATTTTTCTCAAAAAGATACATATACAGATGCATAGCACAAGAATTTGAACAATTTTAGTTTTATACAATAATTAGTTGACCACTGGCACCCAAAGTAAGATTTAACTTGTGGTATGGGTACCAGGGCTCTCACTTATTTGTTGCTGGTAAAAAGTTTGAAAGTGTAGGTAGTGTATCAAAAGTAACTATAGATAAAAATAACCTGTTTATACATATTAATATTAAAAATGTATATCGAGTCATAAATGTATACTATATTATATGTATTTATAAATAAATATAAGGTAAGCGGTGTGTGTGTGTGTGTGTGTGTGTGTGTGTGTGTGTGTGTGTGTGTGTGTGTGTGTGTTTATGTATGTGTGATGAGTGCATTTTGTATTGCATATAGACATGGCTGTTTGTTTTCCAAGCATCGCAGAAGTAATCACAAGCTTAGATAACACAACCAAGCCCTTACCGACCACGGAGATGGGTATAAGGAAGGAAAAGGGAAACGTAAGAGGACCGAGGGGGTATTTGGGCTGCCGGCGCTCTCACTCACCGAGCGAAACACATTAGCATGAAAACTAATATTCTTACGTCGATCTTCTATGAGAGGGTAGTACTTCCTCGGTCAATCTGGCCCATTCATGCTGAAACTAGCGTAGATCTACTACCATAAAAAATCCAGCCCATTATAAGTATTCAAACTACAAAGTAAAAGTATTTTCTCAACAGAGAAGATTGGAGCATTGACAAGGTGGATTGGCGATTTCAGATGTAGTATCAGTTTTATCAATTTAAAATATCTCACGATGTTTTTCTTCACCATGAGCTAAACGCATAATCTAAATAACCTCTATGTCTACCTATCACTGTGCCAGTCGCTCATAACCTACTGTATTACATCTTGGGGCGGAGTAGCCAAAAAAGATCTCCTTAAGATTGAAAGATCACAAAGAGCCATACTTAAAGTCAGTTTATCCTTACCCTTCTTCCATCCTACTACTGATGCCTACGTACGAAGTGACGTCCTAACAGTTCGGCAGCTGTTTGTTCTGCATACTGTGATCAAGCAACATTCAATGGTAGCATTTGAACCAGAACTACAATACCAAAGGCGTAGAAAGGATTGAGTCTGTACCATAAACAAATTTAATACTAGCTTCTCACATCACTTTTTCTGCTTTCTGGGTGCCTCCCTCTACAATAAAATAAATCGTATTCTCTCAATTTACGATCATACTACGTCTGAATGCAAACCTGTTATAATAAAATGGTTAAAAGAACTGGACTATCGTTTAACTGAAAGCTTACTGCATAACTAATAGTATTAACTAATAATATTAAAATAATATATACAAAACAACTTTTAAACTCGATTACACAGTATTTACATATTTTACTTACATTTTTCTCTCACTCAATCATCACACACACACATATTCACACACGAAGTTTCTTGCGAGGTTGCCGGCATGTAATTTTATTTGTCTTTTCCTTACTTTCTCTTATTATTGTGCATGTATCTCATGTTGATATTTCTGTATCTTCTCCGACGAATTGTAATATATTTATGTCTCTGAGTTACATTAACAGTTTATAATAGCAACAAAGAAAGGCTCTAGCAGGGTGAGTGCCTGGTGATCTGAGCTACAGGCTCACGCCTATTTCAGACACCAGTCCTCTCACAATTACTGTTTTTAATTTGTAAAAATTGTTGATGTAAGTTTTATTGATTTGTGATTGTGAGAAGAAAATAAAGAATTATTATTATTATATTATTATTATTAACCTTTGAAAGTAATCTTAAAAAGTAAATACTGGCCGCTATAGTGGAGGCCACCATACCAGTAGTCTGGCTTTTGGAATAGTGTCCACTACTTCTGGATTCCACTGACTGCTTACCATCAGGCAGAGTGGAGGCTAATATAAAAAAAAAACATATTGGCCTGATACCTCGTGTATCCATTAACCACGACTATTATTACAAGCTTAATAATAATATTGAGAATCACGTCATTGATTAAACTTGTTTCTTTTTATAAAGTTTCAAATTTTAATGGATAAAGTTTATATTATATTCTTTTAAAATTCTTTACAAAGTAATACGGTGCATTTATAAAACAGATTTTACAAGGTCAGTAGTTATAACTACATATATTAAACTTGTCATCTAAACTAATATTATAAAGAGAAACTGATTTTTTGTATGTTTGTTTGTTTGTTTGCAACGATATAAATAATAATAATAATAATAATAATATTCTACCACATGCACACAGCGCCATTTAGCCCCAAATTAAGCAGTTATATTTGCTTGTGTTATGGATACTAAACAACTGATATACTACTTATATACTTTTTTTTTTGTAAATACATACATATTATAGATAAATTACACCCAGACACAGAACAAACAATCATGCTCATCACACAAAGGTTTGTCCTGGGTGGAAATCGAACCCACGACCTCCGGCTTAGCAGTCAGGGTCACTAACCACTAGACCAACAGGCCAGTCAAATAATAATTGTGTTTAATTGGTTTTCTGTACGATAATTCTACAACGATGTGACAAAAAATGAAAGGAATATGTTAAGGTGATTTAAACATGTGGAAAGGATGGATGGAAATACGATAACGAAAGAGATTTATGGAGCGGAAATGAGTGAGCAAGTTGGTAGAGGTCGTTCTAGACTGACATACGAAGACTAAATAAGTGTATTGGCAAAGGGCACAATTACCAGCACCCGTAACCGACGTGTGTGTATGAAAAGATTAATGAATGTTGAAGAGGCAAATGAGGTATGTTTAGATAGTAGCAAATGGCGTCTCTGCTTATCCAAGAAATGGGAGACAGGGGTGAAGTTATGTACGTATGTATATTTATAAGCTTTCCGAAATAAATGGTCTAAAGGATAGCGAAAACTATATTTGAACCACAACATTCATTCTCAGAAAAACATACTAGCACTACTGCATCAGACACGAATAAAATCCCTAAAGAATAGAGTCCATATCAAAACCCACGACCGTTACATTATGCTGTCTTATTTCAATTCCATATTTATATTTACGACAAATAAATCAGGATATAAAAGATTTATATCTCAAAAACAAATAAGTCATTTCGAAGCATTGATGGGAAAAGATTTTGTTGGAGGGTAAGCAGATATTGAAGTATTAAGTTAAGTTTGAGTTTCGGCATCGAGCAAGCGTGACGATCAATGCTCATACCTTCTCTGTATGAGAAGAGACCTTTCCTGCTGTGGGATAATAATAGACTTGTATGATGTAAGTTTTGGGATGAAAATGTACATTCGAGTTTTTGCTTCGGTGGTTTCATCACTCTTTTTAACCGACTTCAAAAAAAAGGAGGTTATTAATTCGGGTCGTATGTTTTTTTTTTTGTATGTTTTTATTACCTCATATCTCGGTCATTTATGAACCGATTTAAAAATATATGTTTTTATTTGAAAGGGTATACTCTGAAATTGGTTCCATTTTTTTATTATAAGAAGTGGTTCAGTAGTTGTATGTTTGTTACAACAGGATTTGGTCATTTATAAACCAATTTGGAAAATTCTTCTTTTATTTGAAAGAGTATACTCTGAAATTGGGTCCCATGTTTATTATATACTAGCTGTTGCCCGCGACTTCGTTCGCGTGAAAATTCAGATGTGTGCCTGTATGAGAATATTTCTTACCTAATCTTACGGCAATCGTACATTGTATTAGTAATAAATATCTGTATAATCCGTCTCTAAGGCGAATCCGATTTAAATCTATTCACCCGCTACCCCTAAAACAGACGAAATTTTGCGATATTTAACGAAACTTGGCACTCCTATTTTCAAAAACTATAGAAGCTTCATACAAATTTTGTTTCCCTTTATACTCCAGGGAAATGAATTTCGCAAAATCCCATCTTAGAGAGCACCTATTTCCAAAATTTGAAACTCCTAGCACTTGTAGTTTTTAAGATTTCGTGATGAGTGAGTGACCTTTCGTTTTTATATATGTATAGCTTCTGCCCACGGCTTCGCTCGCAAGAATATCGTTTTCAATAGACATTTTTATATTGTTTAAATACTATTTCTAATCTCATCATCATCACCATTCGTACAAACCCTCTTTCACCTACCTAAAAATATCCCCCGTAAAACAACATACAATACACAAAGGCAAATTTTTACTACAATAACTTTCCCCTTCCCCTCCCTTCCCCTTCCTTTCCCTTCCGTCTCCCTCCCATCTACTTCACTTTCCCCACACTTTCCCTCACTTTTTCTCACTTCCCACTCACTCACCCCCACTCACTGACTCCTCACTTTCCCTCACTTCCCTCACTTTTCCTTACGTCTCCCTCACTTGCCCTTCACTTGCCCCTCACTTGCCCTTCACTGCCTCCTCACACCCCCTAAGTTCCCTCTTCCTTTTTTTTTTTACACAACGCCATCTAGAACCAAAGTAAGCATATTATATGCTTGTATTATGGGTTCTAGAATACGGATAAACATACTGAAATACTTTTATTTTTGTAAATAGATACATATTATACATAGAAACACCCAGACCAATGCAAATAGACATGTTCATGCTACAAATATTTGCACTGAGCGGGAATCGAACCCGCGACCTCACAGTCCATACACAGTACCACCGAAATACAGAGGCAGTCAATTTCCCCCTGACTTTCCCCTCACTTCTCCCTTCCTTTCCTCTTCCTCCCCCTCCCTTCCCCCTTCCTCCAAATTTCAAGTCGCCAACTTCAAAAGCAAAGGTCTTTCCATACAATATTTTATTCCTTATTTCACCCCTATAAATCCACCCCAGTTAAAAAAATATATAAGCGTATTTTTTATTTAAATAAAAGTATTCCAAAACAAAATTTCAAAGCTGTAAGTTAAAAAATGAAGACGTTTCATACAATCGTTTTCATCCCTTTTCATACACTTAAGGGTTGAATTTTTAATAACCCTTACACTTCTAGACATTAAGACAAACACACCCTCCAAATTTCAAGTCGCTACGACCAGCGGTTTAGGCTTTACGTTGTCTGTCAGTCAGTCAGCCAGTCAGGACAAAGCCTTTTATAATATGTATGGATGTATGGATTAGACGTATAGCCATCAGGAATCAAAGCATACAGGCTGCTAGGAATGCTAACACGTGATAGAGCCACATAAAGCTGACCGAAAAACAGCTAATACTTAGATCCACACCCACAACTTTTAGTGTCTTACCTTGGGCTTTATTAATTAGTCATCGCCAAACATAGGCTCACTGGAAACTGGACTCTTTTTTAAAACTAAACGAAATATTGTTTAGAATGACAGGAATCCGAGGAATAAAAACACTATCAGCTATTCCGCAACCTGTTAAAATCTCTGCTTCTATAAGATTTCGTAGTAAATTAACGAATGTTCGATGTGATTTTTTAAATTGGCATAACTTTTTTATTTATGAACCGATTGACATGAAACAAACACTAAATGTTAAGTGAAGCTTACCACAATATATTAATGAAAACCATATTTAATTCGCCGTTTGTGAGATTAGCGTGAACAAAGGCACAGACAAACAGACAAACAGACAAACAGACAAAAATTTTAACAATCATTGTTTTGCGTTGATATAGGTCCTAATAGTATTTTTTCTCATATATCTTCCATGTACAGACAGCGATCGGTTACATTTTTATTATATGTATAGATAGATATATATATATATGAATTAAAGATCCTTCTTGGCTGGCACCGACTCCAAAATAACTGATTAAAAACTATAAATAAAAAAAATATTGTAGGTATCAAGGATTGCGTTGATTCCCCTTTAATGTTCTTTGCTATGAAGTAATTAAAATATTATTTTCGACTTTTTAGTTAAGGATTGAACATGTAGGTATTGTTTGAAGTCGGTTTTCATTTTTTTTTCTAAAAATAATTTTATTTTTAAACTTTTAGTGGGAATAAATTGTGTATAAATATATTCAGTATGGGTAGACCTACTAAACGTACTGCGCAAATGAAACAGCGCCGCGCCGTTTGAAAGAAAGTAGAGACGAGAGGTAATATTGTAAATAGAGATCTATAGTCCTTGTCGACACTTTTGCTGATCGCTAAACCCTGAATCCCAGAAACCACAAACCAAAACAAAAAAGTGATGATCTGCCAACAATAAGGAATCATTAAAAATCATCATTTAACTGACCGAGCAATCGCTAAACAGATATACAAAGAATAAACAGTGGTGCTGTAAAGGCAGGTTTATGGCCGCCCGCTGCTGTTGTAATTTTTCACGACCTTAAGACCTCCAACTTGGCTTAACGACTACCAAATTATAGTAATAGCCATAGTCCATTGCTTCTAAAGAATGAAGACGCTGTAAATTAAATGACACAAATAATCACCCATCCAGGGCCACTTCGTTTCTAACAAAAAAATAATTTTGGAAATCACTTCGCACTTGTAGCATGGATATGTTGATGTCAGAAAATTCGTCGCAAAATACATCGACGCGTTGCTTTACACGTCTTGTTCATACGTTTTGTTACAAAATATAAAATTAAAGCCAAACCACTAAACCATTCTTTATTCTATGTTTAACTTGCGGTATCCAAACCGGGCAAGTGTTGTAATTTTAACGTTATCGTGTGATTAGAAGTTTTTCTATGAGTAGAGGTACATTAAAGTATGAAATTTATTTCACTTTTTTCCTTAAATTTCTTCCGTATATTAACGTGAATATTCACATCATCTGAAATTAGTTGAAAATAAAAAATGCTTGATTAGTTTTAGGCTCCTCACAAGGTGGACTTATACCTGCTTAGGATGGTGGGTAATAAAGGATGAGAGTAGCTTACAATGGTTTAAGATGGCAAACCTTAAAAGCCTTTGTTCAGCAGTGAACGTCATTCTGCTATTAAAATGGTGATTTATATGTAAATCCGTACAAATAAAAAAATTGCGTCAAACGTGACAAAAGTAAGAATTACATATTGATTTTAGTAGGCGCTTTGTAATTTGCTTTAATCAACTCAATCAAGAAGTAAAAATATATATAAAAAACCTCAACAACTCGTTTACTACGTAGACTTATTAGTCACTAAACATAAGTCAAGTTTTCAAGGCTTATGAACCGCGTAATAAGCATACCAATATTTAAAAGCTCAGAACAAAACACAAGTAGACCGATATATATCATAATATTATTATTTTGAGACAATAAAATATGATTCCTGTTGGTTGGGGTTCGCATCCAATAAACGTTTGCGATTCCAGGACGTTTCTGCCCAACCCCGACGTATCTTTGATGAAATACGTGTACGGATTGCAGTGAAAAAAATGTCAAGGTTTATTTTGGTCGGTATAATTTATATAGATTTTTTGTACAATTTATACAATTAATGTAGTAACAAGCTTAACAAGCCTTATAGAAAGTAGTTCTTGTACTTAAATATATAATAAGTACTTATATACAATGTTTTAACACGCGTTAATACTAAAAATAATGGTCGACTTGAACAAAATCCTAAAACTAAGTTGACCATTAACTACTGGGTAAGAAAAAGAAGAACATGCGTTACTCTGTAAAAACTTTTTCTGGCTTGAAGAACTTCAGGTAACTAGGATATTATTATGATATTTTTATATCAGCAACCATAAACATAAATATTGATATGAGTTTTTTTCTAAGTATGATAAGTATCCAACAACCTAAAAAAAACTGTTTCGCTTAAATCTCCTTTATACATTTGGTATCAACATTGACAAAACAAGGGTGCAATACACTTGGTTACCCCTTTGGTGATAAACAAGTGGTGTTATGCTTGGAGTATAAATAAAGATTTATGTTCCGTGGGGAAATCCTAGCGTATTAAAAATCTGGTATTTTTAATACTGAGCCTAAAAGTACATTATAGATTTAGTAATATAAGTTTTTATTTTATCGATCGTGTGGCCGTTATGTAAATTTTTGGATCGGGGAAAAATAAACTTTTATTACAATAGACGTTTACAATGAATTATAAAATAAACGAGGATAATAATAATATTTTTATACATATTTTTTGGTCATAAACTGATTATTGAAAATTTTCTATCAAAAACTTCTTTCATAAACTACTAAGTTATAAGACGACTTCTACTCACGATAACGAGTCAATGTTAACTTATCGGTAATACAATCTATATCTCTGAGGTGCCAATATCGCTATGTCGAAATGCCATCTCATCAAATAAATGGTAAACTCTTGAATAGCGAAACAAAGAACCTCCTTTGTATGAACCATCTTTGCAGATAAGCCATCATAATCAAAGTTCAGAAATATCCATAATATAAAAATAATAAAATACATTTTCGTTGCTGACTCTCCCACAAAGCTTAGTTTAGATTCCGTCACAAGTTCTTTATGTGAAACAATATGAGCGTCCCTTGCAAAGGTCAGCTTTTTACATTCCCAATATTTGCCATGAACGAAAATATCCGGAGAAGCCTTATTACGAGCCTTTATTACCTACTCTAGACCCCTGACTTTGCTTGTGATCTCTTTATGAGGCTTCTTCATAAATATATACATGAGGTTTTTATACATCATGATACCTTTTTATACATTGTTAGCTCTAGATTATGTTCAATGTTGGACATAAGTTGCCCACTAAGGGGAAGTAATATATTGTAAGTATGTTATAATAATAATAATAATAATATTCTACCACATGCACACAGCGCCATATTTGCTTGTGTTATGGGTACTAAACAACTGATATACTACTTATATACTTTATAGTCATTGATGACGAAAATTGGGGAAGGCCTATGTCCAGTGGGCGTCTTTCGCCTGATATGATGATGATGTGATGGCAACCACGTACCAGAAGACGCAGATTAACCAGATCTGTCACAAGGTTGGCTGACAACCTTAGAACCTAAGAGCAAGCAACCGGTAGATAAAAGCAATCAATAAAAAAATGAGGGTGTTTTTTCCGCT
The DNA here is from genome assembly GCA_963082885.1 of Parascotia fuliginaria. Lineage (NCBI taxonomy): Eukaryota > Metazoa > Arthropoda > Insecta > Lepidoptera > Erebidae > Parascotia > Parascotia fuliginaria. The sequence continues at coordinate 9,712,532 of OY720197.1, forward strand.
ACCAGTTGGCGCCACTTAGGTAAAAGATCTTCCATTAAGCGTCACGTCATCTAGACCCAAAGTAACCATATATTATAGCTTGTGTTATGAGTTCTAGAATGCGAATATATGTACTTAAATGCCTTATGTTGTGAATACATAATGAAAATGAAAATGAAATATGTTTATTCATATAGGTCAATTAAATTAACACTTATGAACGTCAAAGTTTATAAAATGTCAGCAAATTAACCTAAAGCCAGTTCGCTGACGAAGTAGAGCCATGAGAAGAACTGGCAAGAAACTCAGGTCACTCTTTTTAATCGCCAGGTTATTACAATTTTTGTAAGTCACAGTTTCAAATAGCATGCAAAGTTACACAGGCAATACACTTAACTCTATAGATAATTAATTACTTACAGCTTTCTATGTTGTAAATACATATTTACATAGAAATAAATATAATTTAACCTTAATACTCCTCGAAATTATAAAGTACGTAATATTAAACTGAAGGACCTTTGTAATGTATATTAAATTTTGAATAGATACCGAGATATTTATAATAGGAACCTTTATAAAATTATTAAATAGCAGCCACTTGACTTGTATTGAACTCAGTTTGTGTTATAACTAGAGGTGCGCCCAATTCGGTTTTAAAAAAATTATTTTATCTCACAACAAACTCCTACAGCAAATATATTAGCAATAGTGTCGTATTGCATCATTTCAGTATACTAAAGCGATTAAAATATTAAAATTCGTATAAATAATGACGTAGTTTTTGAGTTAAATCGTTGCAAACAAACAAACATAAAAAAAATCTTTTGTCTTTCTAATATTAGTTTAGATCAGACGTAGAGGTAAAAGGAAACACTTAAAAATTGAAAGCACCCATATTTGTAAAAAAAATATTTATAAAATAACATACCCCATAATTTTGATGTTTAAGAAGCTTGTAACAAGGCTTTTCAGTAAGTGCATATTATATTAGAGGAATGAGAAAAACTTCTATTTGTTTTATAATCAAATCTTAAAGTATAAAAATATGTGGAAACCAGGGTCCGGTCGCTTGTATATTTTACAAACTCATCATAAATCATTCTTCTCATAAATCCTATATAAAACAATTCAAATTAAAAAAAAAACACAAAAATTCAATTGAACTGTTTTTGCGTGATAAAATTAATAGGCCCCGTTTATCCGTCGAGGCATTCAATACGAACTCGTAAAATTTAATTGCATTGTATAAAAACACAGTTAAACGACACATTGTATGTAAACGGTGTATACGAGATGTTATATAAATGCATCTTTAAATTATGTGCTTAAATATACTAGTTTTCCGCGGCGCGGTTTCACCCGCGTCTTTGCTTACTGCACCGCTCCTGTCGTCAGTAGCGTGATGTTACATAGCCTATAACCTTCTCCGAGAACTGGGCTATCATACGCAAAAACAATTTTTCAAATCCGGCTCTAGCGTGTTCAAACAAACAAACAAACAAACAAACACGACGACGCGAACAGAGCAGTAAACAAATACGCGGATGAAACCGCGCCGCAGAAAGCTAATAATTATATAATAAAATTTAAAGAAAATTAAACCATCCTCAAAATTTAATTCACCAAAATTCTACCGTGTATATAAACCATTATAATTCATGGGCAGGAACAATTATTTGACAAAAGGCTAAAATAGAATGAATAATTATGATAGTAGGTTGCAGCAGAGGCAAGCCTCTTTTCCGACTCGCTTCTGCTTCTAATGATATTTCCTAGTGAGCGTGATGAGCTTTTAAATGGATGGTGTTATGCAACATGAGCACGATTATAAAATAATTAAAAAAATTTATTACATTACCTATATATTACGTAAGTTATCTATGTATGGTAGTAGATCCACGCTGGTTTCAGCATCGACCGGGGAAGTACTACCCTCTCATAGAAGATCGACGTAAGAGTAATAGTGACCGTACTATTGCGTTCCGTTCGCCAAGTGAGAGTGTCGGCTGACCAATTTCTCGGCAAAATTTTTTTTATTTTTTTTTTATATTAGCCTACCAAAGTGACTCCACTCTGCCTGATGGTAAGCAGTAAGTGGAATCCAGAAGTGGCGGACACCATTCCAAAAGCCAAACTACTGGTATGGTGGCCTCCACTATGGCGGCTTAGGCCTGAAACTGCGTTAAGCGGACGCCCGCGCGGTTCCATACAAAAGTGTTCCGTCGCGGTTACCCGCGCGGACGGCCGTCGCGGGGAGGCGGGCCCCGCACCCGCGCGACTTGTCCCGTAACCGTACGACGGGGTACGGCGCGGGGGCAAGCGCGGGGCACGCCAGCGGTAACAGGCACGGTTCGGTTCAGTTAATGTCGCTGAGTGAGACGGTTTGCACGCACGGAGCGCAGTATTGTAGGGAATAAAAATGTCTTTCGATACAGAACGTGTAATTATCGAAGTATAGTGTCGCCCCGCTATATGGAACCAGGCGGATGAAAATTATAAAGACAGAGATGCGCGAACAGCGGCTTGGCTCAAAATTGCTAAAGAACTTTTTGAAAGTTTCGAAAATTTTAGTGATGCTGAAAAAAAAACAACTGGTAAGTAAACATTTTTTATTTCCTATTATATTTTGGGTAAATGCCAATACTTACATACTATTTTTCATTCTAAGCACTATGCGGGTATTGTTAGCTACTTTTTAACAATAGATTATCTTAAAATAAGCTATTCAATTTTTAATTTTTTTAAATAACTTATTTTACATTATTGTGCAGCGTAATTTTTGATCTTTAGGTACTATGCCTAAATGGGCGACTCCATATTAGTGGTAGTAAGTTCGCGCGAGTCGTGCCCTCCACATTCACGAAATGCTCATAATCGTTCAGCGTTCGCGTATTGTATACGCGTCTCTATGGGTGTTCCCAAACCCATGGTCGATATCACGAATATGACGCGGGGTAATGACAATATCGTTAACATCATTGTCACCCTGTCTAGATCTAATAAAATTATGCAGAATACATATCGCTTTAACAAAAGAAATAGCATTATCTTTTGAAACGTTTAAAGGACGATGAAGTATTCGAAATTTATTAGCCATAATACCAAAAGTCGATTCAATATAACGCCTCGCTCTTGTTAATCTATAATTAAATATTTTTTTCTTATGGTCCAAATTGAGAGCTCGAGCATATGGCCGCATGATATTACTAGACAACCCAAATGCTTCATCTCCTACAACAACGTGGGGTAATGGTACAGTTGCTACAACGTTGGTTGACTTGTCGTTCTGCAGGTGAGGTAATGCCTTAGCAGGAGGAATATTCAATAAATTATCATTCATTTGTTTGTACAAGCGACTTTGGGTAAAAATTGCTGAATCAGATTCTTTACCCTGTACTCCCACATTTATGTAGGTAAACTCATAATTTGCATTACACATTGCAGTAAGACAATAGAATAGTAATGTTTATAATTATAATAAAGTGAACCGCTGTGAGCAGGTCTTATAATGCGTATATGTTTCCTATCTATTGCACCGATACAGTTGGGAAAATCAGCTCGCACCAAAAAACCTTCTGCTATCTCTTCCCATCGCGCACATGAAAAACTTGGTATACAGTCTTTCTTCATTCTTTCGTTTATGATTTGACAGACATTTTTTACTATTTTTCTGATAGTCGTTACTCCTGCCTGATACGCCAGATGTAAATCTACAAAAGTATGTCTGCTTACAAGGTACCTGTAAACAAAATGTAAGGTACATTAATAAAACTTAATAATAATACGTATTGTTTCAGTCATAAAACTACAATCAAGATGGAAAACTGCGAGGGACACATATATGAAAGTTAAAGCAAACAAAAGAAATCTAAAATCAGGTTCAGGTGCTAAAACATGCAAAATTACATGTTTTATGACATGTTAACCTTTTTAGATTCGAATAAAAGTAATGAAGCAGATGAATCAATAGATAAGAGTGAAGATCAAGACTTATCAACTAATGCATTAAATGAGAGTAACATAATCTAATAATTAGGAAGGAAGAATATACATTTACTTAATGTGATTTAAATTTGTTACTTATGTGCAAACAGTTATAATAATAAAAATGATTAAGAAGGAAGAATATACGAGTTTTTACCTACTGTGATTATTAAATGTGATCTACATGTGCCAAGAAACTATGTACCTATAAGCAAATAATAAAGACGATGAATAACTAATAAATATTTTTTACTTACCGCAGCGTTATTGCCAGCCTTTCCATTGGTGTTATCACTGATACAGATTTTACTCTAAGATTGTTGATTTTCATATATGGCTCCAGTTTTGAATATAATTCGTCATAAACCTGTACCGAAACTTTAAAATATTTGTAAAATGTGTTTTCATTTTCTCTTAATTTACTAAACTTAACAACAAACTCCCCGCACAGCAACCTAGATTCCATAAACGGGTTTACTGGCTGTCGTTTTTTTTTTAATAGTTGGCGTCGTTTTGCTACGTAGTAACATATTAAGTTCTCCATCGACACGACTGTACATTCACAAAGCTAAAATTGAACTAGCGACACTGCGAAATCCGGTCTCCGCGTCTGGTATACGCGACGGAGACCGTTGCGGGCGTCCGTCACCCATTCGCGTGTCCCCGCGCATAAACACGCGGCGGGTGTCCGACGCGGGCGTCCGCTTAACGCAGTTTCAGGCCTTAGTGAGATGCTTTTTCACGCACCGCTTAATTATTTAAATCCGACTGATAGTTATAGAGATTAGCGCGTTCAAACAAACACACTTTCACGTCATATATAAGTACAGATATTAGATATTATAGGTTATTTTTATAAGAGAAAGTTGTATTTTATTTACGTTTCACTGACTGTTGGTCTCTGTGTTGAGTCAGGCTAGCGTATACACAATACAGTTCCATTTTGCAAACATTCCTACACTAAAGCTCAACTCGGGCAGTATATATACTACTGCCAAGTTACTTTATAATAAGATTTGTTTTTGTAATGACTATTCTATAAGAGTAAAAAATTCTATTTCCTATTTATACCTATGTAAAGGTTACGTCTACTTTCTTATCATATAGAATCCTGTCTATGATATGAAATATACTTAATCATCAATTAGTACACAAACACACTTTTATCACTATCACGAGGAAAACAATCTTATCTTCCAAATACAAAGATTGAAATGAAAGTCATTTATGAGTGAAAACTTTATAAATTTAAATGAATACGTTTAATGGCTGATAAGCTTAATATCGTAACACAAATGCCCACATTTTGGTAATTACTCAAATAGCTTATAAATACAAATACTAGAGGTAATTTTATTAATTCCCGTTCACCACTGACCTGTATTATACACGTACAGGTCAGTGTCGTTCACACATAAGAGTGGCAACGTCGAAATTCAGTGCCATATTTTCGTGGTTTTCAATTTTAATCATTTATTCGGAGCTATATTTAAAAAATATAAGTAGTCGTAAAAATATTCATGCGCGTCTCTCATGACCCTGGCACTCTGGCCGTCTGGAGGAACACCGTGGGTTTTAGTCGGTATGTCAGCCGCGTTTTCAATGCGGTCAGAGAGCCCGACATATGACAGCTCGCCTTGCCCGGGCGGGTGCGTACGCGTAATGCGTATGCCACGAAAAAAAAGGTACGTACGTATTATTTTAATGTACATTTTAGTTTGAGTTATTATTTAAGATTGTAAAAGAAAAAATAAACATTATGTAATCAGCAAATAGAGCAGAATTTTATTTCGAACGATAAAACGAAATCTCGAATAGGCATTACGCAGAAACAAATTCCCGAGATACAAGAGATTCATTCAGAGATATAATTTGTCAAAATGTTTATGATTTATATTAAAATATTGTATTTTCATTTTATATTCACCTATTAGCGTAAATACTTCTGGATATAAAACCGCCTCAAAAGGTGGTCATGCATATATGTTGGCTTTCGATATACAAATTTCGATCGAAAATTCTTAAAAATCCGATTTTTCGGACGGCGATGAAGTGCTGTCAATTTTAGACATACTGTAGAAGCGATTCAGCGCTGAACGATTCATTGCATAAAATCGGTTATTCAAATTAAGATCGTGGCACTGTTTGTCACCACACCGAGCTTGGCAATCAAATTGATGACTGCAATAAGGTTATACTTACTACAAAAGTAACTCTGTTGCCCCTTACTCTTAATCACGGGTAATACTAAGTCACCTCTTAAGGCATAATTTCCCCTCTTTCCTTTTCCCTCACCTCCCTCAATCCTTTCGCCTATTCCACTACCTTCACGGTAGGCAACAGAGCCCCTGGCATTGCAGAGGCCCTAGACAAGTGGCAAAGATTTCTTTTATTTTTATTTTATTCATATAATAGATTAAAAAATTTATGAGATTGACATAAGCGTTGGCGTTAGCTTATGTCAATCTCATTTTTTTTAATCTATTCTATGAATAGAATAGAAATCTTTGCCACTTGTCTAGAGCCTCAGGTGACTGAGACAATGCCAGGAGACTCTGAGTCGTCCATGAGCGACAGTTACCACTTACCTTCACGTGGGCTATTTGCTTTTCTGCCACTCGGCTATAAAAATTATCACTTTACCCGCCAGAAGACCACTACTTCATGGTATTCTATACACAGTATGTACCATCGAACTTGTCATTTTATTTTTGTAGCAATTTTAAATTCAATTGACTAAGTACACCGTTGGTCTAGTGGTTTGTGTAACTGACTACGACGCCGGGTGTCGTGTGTTCAATTCCCGCTGAAGACAAATATTTGTGTGATGAACCTTTGTATTTGTCTTCATTCTGGGTGTTTCCTATGTATTCTAAGTATGTATTTACAAAATAAAAGTATGTATATGTAATATATTTCAATTATCTAGTACCCATAACACAAGCTCTGCTTAGCTTGGAACTAGACGTCGGTGTGTGATAGTGTCCACATATTATTATTATTAATTAAGTCATATCTTGGTTACTTTGAACATAATTGCATCAATCCAGTAATTGTATCTGTACAAATTAATATGGTTATTTACTTTCACCTTGAGAGACACATTAGGCACAATGGTTGCCTTGCACCGCCATTAAACGGTCGCTGCCCAAATAAACTATAGTTTTAGTAATTAAAATAAATATAAAAAACTTTTAATAAAACCTTAACTATTAACTATAACTATATGATGTTTTGGCAATAATGTAATAATAATAATGATGTACGTATTGATAATAATATTGATGATGAATGATGTAATATTATTTTAGATTGATAGTAATTATAATTAAGATCAATACTCACCTATTGTAACATTTGCATGCCTTTTCTAGGCAGATTACGGTATGTACTTTTATTACCATTAAGCCACCTGGTTTCACCTGTACTCTGAGCAAATAAATGTTCTTATTTCTTTCTATTTCTTACCATGTTACGGCAAACTGGTAAAGTAAATAAATCCTACCGAGGGGTTTCCCGAGTTACATTAATTACATCCATACTTTTTTCCACGTGGACGAAGCCGCAGGGCGCAGCTAGTAGATCCATAAAGGTCACTCCTGTTATTGTCATTTTGGTAGATAAAAAACATCCGTGCAGGATACTAAATTGCAAATCTCCTGAATTTGGTTTACTGTTAAAATTTTGTCTTTAAAGTCATGGTCATTTTCGATAATGTTATTTTCATGCCTTTTATCCCCGAAAGGATAGGCACAGCTGTTTAACCATCCACGTTTTGACATTTTTATTTTGGGTCCCATGTAAAGGAGCGGGCTGGTTGCCATTTATTTGCACATTTCAGACTTCGGGCTAATATTGAGAATTTCTCGACTGAAAACCCCAATATCACTTTACCCGACACGGGGATCGAACCCGACACCTCTGCGTAATACACAGTAGCACCGAACCACAGAGGCAGTCCATTTGTTATTATATAAAAGTAAGTAAATATTCCTCACGCTCTTTCCGACAGGCCTAATAAAATATTGTGTAACTAATAGAACTGTCATGTCAGTTGTCAAATCAATGTTTCATAAACATTTTTTTTAAATAATTGCCGCATAAATATTCTTTTTATGTTTGGTGTAACTTAATTTCTTCCAAATTATTTGTTTGTTAGTTTGAACGTGCTAATCTCTGGAACAACCAGGTAGAAAAAAAATCTCTTAATTCTTGAGGAAGTATATAGGCGGGTAAATAACATCACAGGAGTAGCTACTGGCTACGGGCGCAGATCAGTAACCAATTAACTTCAGTCTAGATGTTTCCTTTATATTATATATATTATGTTTTTACAAAAAAAAAGTATGTATGTATTATATTTCAGTTATCCAGTACCCATAACACAAGCTCTGCTTAGCTTGGGACTAGATGACGGGGTGTGTAATAGTGTCCACATATTATTGTTATTATTAATTAACGCAGGTAAAACCGTGCCGCAAGAAGCTAGTTTTTTATAATTTGATAGATAGAAAAGTATTTAATCATAGCATAATATCACGACCACAACTAAAGTAGCTGGCAGAGGTTTAGCTACCGATGTTGAGTCCCAGTATAACATGCGGCGAGCCTGAGATTGACATAAGCTAGCGCCAACATTGTCGATAGCTTATGTCAAAGCCATACATTTTTAAACTATTCCATGAATAGAATAGAAATCTATGCCATTAACCTAAAACAGCAAGATATTTTAGTATGCTAACATTAAAAAATATCAATTTGTTAAATTTCTTTGTTTTTCTTATAAAAAGTAAAATGAAAGGCCCTTACAATGTCCACGGTTTTGGATATTGGACATTATTTTTAACACCTTTGTAACAATGGCAGTTAAACCGCAGTATTAATAATTTACTGTTTATTTGTTTTTGTTCGTTTTTGTTTAACGAAGTTTGCGCAGGTAAGATTTGTAGAACAATTTACTTCTTACGATCTCGTGGCTATGAGACCCTTTATGCAATCTTTTTTTTTATATAAGCCTATCAAAGTGACTCCACCCCGCTTGATAGTAAGCAGTCAGTGGAATCCAGAAGTGGTAGACACCATATCAAAAGCCAGATATATATCTACAGAATATAGAATAGAACATACAATACAAATAAAACATTATTACTACAATGTTATATTTGAAAACAATGTCTATTTCCCAAGCGATACCGAGAGCCCTTTAGACAAAGCTTCTGAACGGTCGTTGCCTGTCTAAAGCCTGAAACATATTATGTATACAAATTACTATTGTTATGTCCCAATTCTGACATATTGACTAATTGTTGATACGAATGGGAAGTTCAACGATTAGGAAGTGTTAAGAAAGAAATATAATGTTAAAATACAAAAACCTCTTGCCTAAAACATACTGAAAAGAAAGAAATCCATTTTTTTAGTGATGAAGCTACATTCTAATATTGTAAAGTGTCAGTCCCGCAATTAATACGAATCTAATGACACCTCTAATGACAACACGAGGTAGTGGGTTCAAATCCGGGCAAATACTAATGAGATTTTTCAAATCTTAAGTACTTTCTAAGTTTATCTTGGACATTTCTGACTGACGGTGAAGGAAAACATCGTGGGAAAACCTGAACTTGAAAGTCTCAAATTGCCAATCCGCCTTAAGCAAGCGTGGTGATTAATTCTCATACTTTCTCTATATGAGAATAGACCTTTGCCCTGCATTGAGACAGTAAATAGGCTGGTAGGTATTATTAATAACTTTGTTAATGATAATTCATATAGTTATTATGTTAAAATCCATTACATCATTTAGGTTGTAGAGCGTGCCAAAGAAATAGACATACATACATACATACCCTCTAAAAACAAACCTTGAAAAAAAAATGGATCAAATGGAGTTTTTGCAAATATAGCGTCTGATTGAAAAGTATGGTAAATGCCTTTAAATAATTGGGATAATTGGTAGAAAAATTAAATCATCATACAAGCCAAAAGATGTCCACTTCTGGATTTTTCCTAAAAAATTAAATACAACTTGCTTATTAGGTAAGCATATGATTGTGTTTGATGATGATGGCAGTATAGAGCAGTTAAGGGTGATTTGAACCAGAGGTTGGGAGTTCAAAACCAGGCAAGTACAAATGTGATATTATGTAATATGTTTCTTAATTATCACAATTAATCTATCGGATAGTAACCGAAATATATTTCTATTTTTATTGTTAGCTATTTTTACAAAATGAACTAGCTGTAACTTTTCTATGCAATACGTAATGTTTCATTATTTTTTATGTTTAAAGTAACTAGCTCATAGTTTTAATATAGCTAGTTATTTTTGAGTTTCAATTATGTAGAATTACGAGTATTATGATACGTTACAACTAAGTGTTTTAAGCGTACTTTATCTTTTTTAGAAGATTACTTTATTATCTTTATGGATTTATATTAGTTTTTACCTTTGCTCGTATGAAATACCCCAAATCTTTCAGCAAAGGTGATCTAAAGCCATATTAGACTGCACCGTTGGCCTAGTGGTTAGTGTAACTGACTGCGACGCCGGTTGTCGTGGTTTCGATTCCCGGGGAAGGCAATAATTTATGTGATGAACATTTGTATTTGTCTTCAGTCTGGGTGTTTCCTGTATTCTAAGTATGTATTTACAAAAAAAAATATATATATGAACCTACCAAAGTGACTCCACCCCGCCTGATGGTAAGCAGTCAGTCGAATCCAGAAGTAGTGGGCTCCACTATGGCGGCTGGGAATGGTGTTAGGGGAAGGAAATGAGGGAAGTGAGGAAAGAGGAAAGGGGGAAATTGGGCCTCCGGCGCTCTCACTTACCGAACGAAACGCAGTAGTACGGATACTACTACTCTTACGTCGATCTTCTGAGAGAGGGTAGTACTTGCTCGGACGATCCGGCCTATTCATGCTGAAATCAGTGTGGATCTACTACCGTACGAATATAATTATAGTTCAAACTATGTATTATATTTCAGTTATCTAGTACCCATAACACAAGCTCTGCTTAGTTTGGGACTAGATGTCGGTGTGAGCGATAGTGTCCACATATTATTACATTTTTATTTCCGACAGTGACAGACCAGCCAACAGTCCACCTGGTAAGTTGCCAGAGACTCGCCGAAGCCGCTGCCTACCGTGAAGGGAGTAGGGTAAGTGGAAGGAAGGAGGTGGGGAAAGTGAAAGGGTGTAAATTGGGCCTCCGCTCTCTAACTAAAGAACGGAAGGTTGGCACTAAGGAAAATTTTAGTTGATAAAAAAATTCAAAATTTTAGTATAGTATATGTTTCACAAAATTAAAATTCTCTAAAACAAAACCCGCGGTTCCAGATTTACGTAAATTTAAGGGTTATGTTCAACCGTTCGAAAAACGACAGAAGCTTGGAGTGCAATGGAATGGAATATCAGTTAAAGACTCACTGCAAATTGTGAAAAGATCGCATACTTTGATAAGACTTATTGATATTGTAGTATGTAATTTATATTTTTTTTTTCATGCCGTATTGCAAGAGCAGAACGGAACGTTTATAGGATTAAGGAGAACTGTCTGTCTGTTTCTTTGTCAGTTTGTCTGTTTTGTTTATCTATTTGTCTCTCAAGACTTTTTCTCAGTAACGTGTAAAGGTATCAAGCAGAAATTTATATAAATACTCTTGTCTGCCATCTCTTAAAGCTATGAAAGCAATCTATATTATTGTATAAAACGGAAGAGTTTGTTTGTTTGAACGCGCTAATCTCGCTACTACTAAATAATAATAATAATATTCTACCACATTCACACAGCGCCATCTAGCCCCAAATTAAGCAATTATATTTGCTTGTGTTATGGGTACTAAACAACTGATATACTACTTATATACATTTTTTTTTTGTAAATACATACATATTATAGATAAATTACACCCAGACACAGAACAAACAATTATGCTCATCACACAAAGATTTGTCCTGGGTGGGAATCGAACCCACGACCTCCGGCTTAGCAGTCAGAGTCACTAACCACTAGACCAACAGGCCAGTCTAAATCGATCGACATCGATCAGTCGATCCACACTTGTTTCAGCATGAACGGGCTGGATCGATTTCTCATAGAAGATCGATGTAAGAATATTAGTTTTTATGCTAATGTATTTTACTCGGTGAGTGCCGGCAGCCTAAATACCCCCCGGCAGCCCGAACACTCCCTCAATCCTCCCTTTTCCTTTCTCATCCCCTTCTCCGTGGTCGGCAACGGCTTGGTTGCGTTTTCTAAGCATTATTACTTCTGCTATGCTTGGAAAACTCAGCCATCTCTATAGGTTACGGTTACCACATACCATCAGATGCGCCGTATGCTTGTTTGTCACTGAAGCTGTAAAAATAAAGGTATCTATAGAAAACCATAGCGAATCACTTTGCTCAGCAGTCCAGGTTAAATATTAAAAATATACAATATTCATTTCAATTACCCTAAAATTTCTCCTTTATAAGACAAAGGGAGTCCATAATAGTATTATATAATCAAATACTAAACTATGATAAACAGGAAATGGCCGCTAGAGGTAGAACAAACTGCTGATTGAACTTCCGGCCGGCACCGGATATTGCGCGGTATGTACAAGGCAGGAGTACTTTGCAACTTTGGCTTGAGATGTTTGGCCTCGACAACAATCTTTATCTTATTTTTTTGCGATGAAACTTTTTGATAGAAACCTTGTGACGTCACGCGTGACGTAGCGGTTCCGATTGCCGCTATCATTGTTATTTCAAAAGGTAAGTTTCATTCTCATCTATCTATACATATAATAAAATTGGGTTGTCTGTTTGTAATATTCAAACAACCATTTTTTACTACATGTAGGTATATGAATATATATACGGTACATACACCAAAATAACATTTTTACATTTTTTGTCTGTCAATCTGTCTGTTTGTTCCGGCTAATCTCTGAAATGGCTGGACCGATTTTGACAGTACTTTTATTGGCAGGTAGCTGATGTAATAAGGAGTAACTTAGGCTACGTTTATTTTAGAAAAAATCTTATATATACATAATAATACTATGCGATGTAACCGACATTTACGCAGGCTGAGCTGCGGGCAACAGCTAGTACTACTAGTTAACGCATGTAATTAATTTATCTTTATCGGAAGGAGTGTTTCCAGATCGTCTAAAGAAATCTATAATTAAACCAATATATAAAAAAGGCACAAAAACAGAGTTATCTAATTATCGTCCAATAACATTAATTCCGGTATTGTCAAAAGTATTCGAGAGAGTCATGTGTAATAAAATAGAATCTTTCTTAACAACATGTAAAATCCTCAAAAATGAGCAATTTGGTTTCAGGAAAGCAAGTTCTACTACATTAGCATGTTTTTCACTAGTCAAACAGATAACACAAAGTCTAAATCAAAACTTAAACATAGCTTGTATATTCCTAGATATGACAAAAGCGTTTGACTTTATTTGTCATAAAACCCTCCTCTCAAAGCTGTCATGCTATGGTATCCGAGGGAATACTAATGACTGGATCAAAAGTTACATCACAGAGAGACTGCAATGTGTTGAAATAAATAAAATAGATAAAATCGAACTAAAAACTTTTAGATCAACATACAAAAAAAAACTCTACGGTATCCCCCAAGGGTCCATATTAGCTCCAATACTTTTTCTACTCTATATCAATGATCTCCCAGATGCCATTAAAGAAAATTGTATAATGTTTGCTGACGACTCAACATTAATTATCAAGGGTAACAATAAACAAGAACTACATAATAATGCTAATACAACTCTACACAAGGCTACTTGGTTAAATTATTAATTATCTCTGGAACTGCCAGTCGGATTTAAATATTTGATTTAATTACGTATTTCTTGATGAAGGTTATAGGCTACTGCTCTGCTTTCGTCGCTTGTAGGTTGATTGATGTTAAATTATGTTGTGTTATGTTACGCCTATAACCTTCCTTGAGAATTAGGCTAACAAACGCAAGAACTATTCAAATCTGACTGGTAAACCAAATATAATTAAACAGTTAAAAAAATATTTTTTAATGTTTCAAATTCTCGCCAAATGTTTTTATTGTATAAATGAATAATCACTTTGTGACAGAATTAACATAATCGATATCGTTTCAGGCTATTATTATCTTCCTGCAATGTAAAAGCTTCTTCTCATACAGAGATATGAGCATTTATTGCCACGTTTGCTTATAAGTGAAGGTTTCCTTCACTTGTTTAAGATAATCAAATGTCTACAATCTCGTATTATACCAATTAAAAGCACCCGTGGCCGACGTGTGTGTATGAAAAGATTTATGAAGGAGGTAAATGCTTGGACCTCAGTAAATGACGTTCTATAGTCTGCTTACCCCAATAATGGAAGACAGGCGTAAAGTTTTGTATATAACAAACATGATTATTATCCGCCCGAATTTTGGAAATATGCTGATGTCAAATTTTACTCTGTTATTAAACATAAAAAAGTAAGTAACCTTTTTCTGCTGATCTCGACGACAAAGTTTAATGCCCTGGCTACAAGCCTAACAATAATAATATTATCGATACTATGATCATAAACTAAACGGTGACACTAAAACTGAATCCTCGTGAAATTGGAACCATCTTTGTCATCTTTTTTTTTTTTTTTTTTTTTTTATATTATAGCCTACCAAAGTGACTCCACCCCGCCTGATGGTAAGCAGTCAGTGGAATCCAGAAGTGGCGGCCACTACACCAAAAGCCATCGTCTTAAACAGCTGGTATAGTGGCCTCCACTATGGCGGCTGGGAATAGGGTTAGGGGAAGGGAATGAGGGAGGTGAGGAAAGAGGATAGGGGGAAATTGGGCCTCCGGCGCTCTCACTCACCGAACGAAACGCAGTAGTACGGATACTACTACTCTTAAGTCGATCTTCTATGAGAGGGTAGTACTTCCCCGGACGATCTGGCCCATTCATGCTGAAATCAGCGTGGATCTACTACCGCAGTCGTCTCGAGTGTACTCTTAAATTTCATTCTTTTCGTGTTTTGTAACTATACAATACACATACAAAAGAGTGAAGTTGGTAACCGCAGGATGAGGGCGGTTACGACCGGCTATGGAGGACGCCTATGTCCAGATTAACTAATATACCATGGTACTATTAAAAATAGAGTCACTGAAATTCCTAAAGGATAACTGAAAAGTTTAGTGACAATAAAATATCACTTTACAGTATAAGTTTAATGTACCCGCTTTATCGTTTTGTGATAGAGAAATTTGGAATAAAACAAAAAATGAACATATTTGCAGCAAATTGTAACTATTTATTTTCAAATTATAATATTGTAAAAATAAAAAAATAAATTGAATTTCTTGCCAGTAATATCCAAGAGTGATGGATTATTTATAATGATAACAATAAATCAAGGTTACAAGCTTTGTTGTTCCGCAGCGCGGTTTCAACCACGTCTTTGCTAACTGCTCAGTTTCAGACGATAATAGTGTGATGTTACATAGCCTATAACTTTCCTCAAGAACTGGGCTATCATAAGCAAAAAAAATTATTAAAATCCAACTGTTAATTTTAGAGATTAGCGAACAAACAAACGCTTCCGCTGTACATAATAGTATAAATTGACAGTGCTTCAGCACCGAATGAAAAATCGGGTTTTTTAAAAAACTTGGATTTAAATTTGTATATAGAAAGTCAGCATTATGCATTGATAGAGTCATTGCGTAAAAGCACAGCTGTTGAACATTAACTTGAGTTTAAATAATCTTCAAGTTATAGCGTCCACTTAAACTAAGTTCAATAACTGAAGGCGAGCATCCGGTAAACCGTTCGGTGGCCGACTAAGTGCATCTAACTATTATTCCCTAGTACTCGATCTGAATACTGTTTTGGTGCAAGCTTAAATAGAGGCTTACTCCCAGTTTCTGAAAGACTGATCGATGAAAAATGAACTGATTACCTGTTAACTCTCCTGTGAACATCTATTTATATTCAGTTTAATTTGATATAATTTAAATTTGATTTGATCAATTAAGTCAAATTAAAATTATTTTCCATGCTTTTAGCATGCTTTGAGGTACTTCTCATGAGATCTGCTTTTAGCATGCTTTGAGGTACTTTACATGAGGTAAAGGTGAGGAGGTTTAACAGGTCATTAGTTAATTTTTCATTGATCAGTCTTTCAGAAACTGGGGTGAGTCAATTGTCACTGTGTTTGATTTCAGTTTTTCTACAGTTTTGTCATTGCTGACAGTGGCGGTCAAGCCAACAGTTAATTACATGGTAAGTGGTAACTGTCGCTCATGGAGTTCTTCAATGCCAGAGACTACAAAGCCGCTGTCTGCTGTGAAGAGAATGGGTTAGTTGAAGAGTGGGGTAGGTGAGAGAAAAATAATAATAATATCACAACAACTACACACAACGTCATCTAGGCCCAAAATAAGCATATATTATAGCTTTATGGGTACTAGAATGCGGATATACATACTTAAAAACATTTTTATTTGTAAATACATACATATTATACATAGAAACACCCAGACCAATGCAAATAGACATGTTCATTCACGCAAATATTTGCACTGAGTGGGAATCGAACCCGCGAATGTAGGAGGTGAGCAAAGAGGAAGTAATATTTAACATACACTGCTGATAAGTCTTTCTATTTTTATATTTCTATGCTTTTCTGTTTCCCATATTTTGTTCAATTTTCATTATATTTGTCCTGATTGTGACGCTAGTGTTATTAAAACCTCGTCTGCCACGGCTGTACAACTTGGTATTTGATATTCTTAATTATCTTCTTCAAACGAGATTTAACTCTTCTTAGAGCATGGTGGGTGGAGGGATTCAGAGAAGATACAAAGTGGTTTAAAACCACACATTACCTCGGGTCAATCTGACCCAGAGTCATTAGCGTCTGGTTAAGTATCTTGCTAAGAGTGGTGTTTATGACCTAAACACTCCAAAATGAATGCTTGTGTCAGAATGTCTAACAGTTGACATCTTTCGGTTAAAATGATTAAATCCTACTAATCATACTAATATTATAAATGCAAAAGTTTGTGTGTGTGTGTTTGCACTCAGCGCCTACATAACTGAACCTATTTATATGAAACTTGATATGTACATACATAGATTCGGTGCCGGAGACGGATATAGAATATATTTCATCCCGAAAATCTGTCTGGTTCTCGAGTTACAATAAACACACACCAAATTCCGCGCAGACGAAGCCGCAGGGCGCAGCTAGTATATAGTATAATATACTGATAATGATATATTTTCAACATAAAACTATTTTCTTCCAAAATAAATCCATATAATTTAGTATCTGGCAAATATAACAATGTCACAGAGAGTCCATCAACTATTATGCGTTGTTGGCAACGAATAGGTCTACCCCCCTTCTCCCCTATTCAAGTTTTAGGCACAAATGTAAACGGGGCTGAGGCATTTCGTAGTCAAAAATACATTTTTCTTAGGCAAATAATGTTTTAATAATGTCTTCTTGCGGTCAACGGTAATATAAGGCGAGAAAGTATAGATGCGGATTCTGTTAAATGATGTTTTTTTAATTTGATAACGAAATTATGTGGTCAAAACCTCACTGACTGCTTAAATCTATACTGTTATTTATAAAGCAGAAGAGTTTGTTTGTTTACGTGCTATCTCCGGAACTATCGGATTTGAATATTTCTTCTTGCGATTGATAGCCCATTCTTGAGGAAGGTTATTGGCTATTAAACATAACGCCATTGGCGACGGGATCGGAGCCATAATCAAAGATGTAACTTAACGCGAATAAAACCGCGCCTCGGAATTTTAGTTTCAAATTAAAGTCGTAATTGCTTAATAGTTAAAGCATGGTAGTTTAGTTTTGGGCTTAGAACCAGACAAGCACCAATATTACTTTTTCAAATACATTATGTACTTTTTAAGTTTATCGCGGATAATAAGTATTGTTTTGCAAGAAAACCTGAATATAAATAATAATACCAGTCTATTTACTGTCCTACTGCAGGGCAAAGACCTCTTCTCATATAGAGAAGGTATGAGCATCAATCACCACGCTTGCTCAAGGCGGATTGGTAATTTCAGACATTTAAGTCCAGGTTTCCTCACGATGTTTTTCCTTCACCGTCAGTCAGAAATGTCCAAGATAAACTTAGAAAGTACATATGATTTGAAAAATCACATTGGTATTTGCCCGAATTCGAACCCATTAACTCGTGTTTACGAAGCGGGTGCCTTATCCACTGGACCATTTCGACTTTTATATATATACCTGAGAATAATTATATACTCAGTTGACTATAAAATTGCTTTACCACCCTTAAAGTAAATATCTTCTTCTTTTTGTTAAAAGTGGTAAAGCAATGTGGTCGACTAATTTTCTGTTTATTGCCTACAGTGGCAGACGAGCTAACAGGATCAGTCCATTTTGTTGTAACTGTTAACTGTCGCTCATGTACTTCTGCAATGCCAGGGACTCTGAAAAGATGCAGTCTACTGTCACATTTAGATTAAAAATATATTATGTGCTACAAAAACAAGATCATATAAACAACTAAGTCATTAGCAAAACATAATTTGATTGACAGGGGTTAAACAGTTAAATCGATCAAGTTTGCCAATTTGTAACTTGTTCATGATTAGTTTGTGACGTGTCAGGATTGAAATAGAACGCGTAATCGATAATACAATACAATATATTAAGATAATATATGCCATAATGAACATGTCTTGATGTGCTTTTGATAGTCTTTCACTACAGAAATACAACTATATTGCCGCCTGATGGTACTTGCTAACCATAACATATGATCATTAATGGATATAGGCAAGCATTGAAGACACAATGCTTAAAAAAACCAAGCTGTTGACGACCATGTAAGGAGAAAAGAATGAGGAAGAAAAAGGAAAACGATGTAGAAAATAGCTGGGCTCAGCATTCTCCGAGCGACAACTAGTATTTTACGTAATACTTCTCCGGTCGATCCGGCTCATAAATGCCGAAACCAGCGTGGATCTACTCCCATAATAATGTCTAGCAGTGGTTGAAAATCGTCGAATATTTAACGTTCAAAATATCACAAATGTCATAATACCTTACTAATATATACTATTATGTAAAGTGGAAGAATTTGTTTGTTTGAACGCGCTAATCACTGGAACTACCAGTCAGATTTGAAAAATCTTTTTGCGTATGATAGCCCAGTTCTCAAGGAAGGTTATGGGCTCTGTAACATTACGCTACTGGCAACGGGAGCAGAGCAGTGAGCAAAGACGCGGGTGAAACTGCGCCGCAGAAAGCTAGTATCTAAATAAACGGAAATTCTATTTTCCTTTACGTAACGAGGTTACACCGGCCGTGGTCACAAGGGTGAATTTATGTATAATTTGAAATATTATATCATTCAACGCGAAAGTTTTAAAGTAAATACCTTACTAAAAGTGAAAGAATCAAAGCCATCTCCATAGTTGTCAACTAAACCACCCATAGCGGACATGTCATAAAATTCTCATTTGCTCTCTTTTGTACTATATTGTCTGCTTTCTAACATTCTTAGTTATGACCTCCAAAACAAAGTTAACGATTGTTTTATTGGGACGGGTCACGATTAATCTGAGTGTCGTTCAGAATTGATGAAATACTGCCAAGTGTAAATAAAGCTATGCATTTTTCGACTGAATAACTTAATGCCGCTTTTTCAACACAATAATGAAATCTAGTAACTTATCACTGTTAAACTAGCATTTATTCATTTTATCTCAAAACGTGATACAAGGAAGAGTATTTTTTCTTTCTTTTAGTCAGAAACTGACAGATACGGACACCTTCAAATAAGCCGAAAATTTGAGCGCGCAATAAAAGCACCTTATTGCCGATCAAAATGCTTAGAGGAGGCCTATACTCAACAGCGAAAGTCTTTCGGAAGAAATGCAAATAAAAGGAAATAAATGCCTTGAATAGTCAGTAGGGGTCGCCTTAGACTGACATACACTGTCTAAATAAAGGTAATGTGTTGATAAAGGGCAAATTACAAGCACCCGTAACCAACGTGTGTTTATGAAAAGATTACCTACATAACTTCACGCTAGTCTTCCATAAATGGGTGAGCAGAGACTATAGAACGCCATCTGTGATCCAAACCTCTTTGAATCTTTCAATACCTCCTATACTTCTTTAACATTCCGTTGCTCTCTGCTCACTCATTTATGGAAGACAGGCGTGAAGATAAGTATCTTTATAATAATTGCACGCAAGTCTAGTTTTGGTACTAAATTCACTTACAATAAACAAATAAGATTAGAGTTAACCCTATACACAGTTGGTTCAAATCTTTTATCCATAATTTCTAAACTACTTATCGTATTTCGCGAAATACGGTTGTTGCAGTCAAAGTTGCAAACTTAGATCTAGTTATGCCAATAGTTGGATATTTTACATATCAATATTTTTCACATTTGAATAACGATAGTAGATCCATCAATTGGACGTTAGTAGATCCACGCTGGTTTCAGCATGAATGAGGCGGATCGACCAGAGAAGTACTACCCTCTCATAGAAAATCGTCATAAGAATATTAGTTTTTAAACTAACGCGTTTCGCTTGGTGAGTGAGAGCGCCGGCAGCCCAAATACCAATCAAATCAAATCAAATCAAATAATTTATTTTGCTGAAATCACTGTTTACAAGATGTTGTTATTATGTCTACGTATGTGTCAAGTGTTTCTACCATTTTGGTGGCATGCAAAAACAATATAAGTTTATGAAATTAATATAAGTGAACATGTCAAAAAAATAATAAATTAATAATGAAGTCAACAGAATAACAATCGAGCAATGTCAATCTAAAAAAAAGGTCAAAAATATATATCTATGGGCAAATAAAACTATGTCAAGATAAACTACAAGCTAATAAACATGTCAAATATACGTATAAATATATATATATATATAAATATATATATATATATAAATATATATATATATAGCTGTTGCCCGCGACTTCGTTCGCGTGAAAATTCAGATGTGTTCCTGTATATTTCTTACCTAATCTTACGGCAATCGTACATTGTATTAGTAATAAATATCAGTATAATCCGTCTCTAAGGCGAATCCTATTTAAATCTATTCACCCGCTACCCCTATAACAGACGAAATTTTGCGATATTTAACGAAACTTGCCACTCCTATTTTCCCACTTAATAAGAATAGTTCCTAGTTTGGAAATCGTATTATCAAAACTCCCGTTTAAAAACTATAGAAGCTTTATACAAATTTTGTTCCCCTTTTTACTCCAGAGAAATGAATTTTGAAAACCCGTCTTACCTCGCGTTTTCACTGACGACAAAACATGTAGCAAACATATATCTTACTATTTAACTCTCAAAGAATGAGTGGGATAGGTAGCTGTTTACAACATGTGTCGTCAGTGAAAACTTGGGGTTAGAGAGCACCTATTTCCAAAATTTGAAACTCCCAGCACTTGTAGTTTCTGAGATTTCGTGATGAGTGAGTTTTTCCAATAGACATTTTTATATTGTTTAAATACTGTTTTGCATACTATTTCTAATCTCATCATCATCACCATTCGTACAAACCCTCTTTCACCTACCTAAAGATATCACCCGTAAAACAATATACAATACACTAAGGCAAATTTCCACTACAATAACTTTCCCCTTTCCCTCATTTCCTCTCCCCCTTTTTCCTATTCCCCTCCCTTTCCCTCCCGTCTCCCTCGCATCTCCCTCACTTTCCCCACACTTCCCATCACTTTCCCTCACTTTCCCTCACTTTCCACTCACTCACCCCTCACTTACCACTCACTGACTCCTCACTTCCCTCACTTTCCCTTACGTCCCCCTCACTTCCCCCTCACTTCCCCCTCACTTCCCCCTCACTTCCCCCTCACTTACCTCTCACTTGCCCTTCACTTGCCCCTCACTTGCCCTTCACTGCCTCCTCACATCCTCCTGAGTTCCCTTTTTCTTTTTTCCTTTTTTTACACAACGCTATCTAGACCCAAAGTACCTAAGCATATTATATGCTTGCTTATGGGTTCTAGAATACGGATAAACATACTTAAATACTTTTATTTTTGTAAATACATACAACATATTATACATAGAAACACCCAGACCAATGCAAATAGACATGTTCATGCTACAAATATTTGCACTGAGCGGGAATCGAACCCGCAACCTCTGCGTGGCAGTCCATACACAGTACCACCGAAATACAGAGGCAGTCGATTTCCCCCTGACTTTACCCTCCCTTTGCCCTGACTTCCCCCTCACTACCCGGCACTTCTCCCTTCCTTTCCTCTTCCTCCCCCTCCCTTCCCCCTCCCTCCAAATTTCAAGTCGCCAACTTGAAAAGCAAAGATCTTTCCATACAATATTTAATCCCTTATTTCACGCCTATAAATCCACCCCAGTTAAATAAAAAATGAGAATTTTTTATTTAAATAAAATTATTCCAAAACAAAATTTCAAAGCTGTAAGTTAAAAATGTAGACGTTTCATACAATCTTTTTCATCCTTTTTCATACACTTAAGGGTTGAATTTTTAAAAACCATTTCTTAGTACACTTCTAGACATTAAGACAAACACACCCTTCAAATTTCAAGTCGCTACGACCACTGGTTTAGGCTGTACGTTGTCTGTCAGTCAGGACAAAGCCTTTTATAATATGTATAGATGTATGGATTAGACGTATAGCCATCAGGGATCAAAGCATACAGGCTGCTAGGAATGCTAACACGTGATGGAGCCACATAAAGCTGACCGTGCGAAAAACAGCTAATACTTAGACCCACACCCACAACCTTTAGTGTCTTACCTTGGGTTAAAATCTCTGCTTCTAAAAGATTTCGTAGTAAATTAACGAATATTCGATGTGATTCTTTAAATTGGCATAACTTTTTTATTTATGAACCGATTGACATGAAACAAACACTAAATGTTAAGTGAAGCTTACCACAATATATTAGTGAAAACCATATTTAAATCGGATAAGCCGTTTCTGAGATTAGCGTGAACAAACGCACAGACAAACAGACAAACAGACAAACAGACTAACAGACAAACAGACAAAAATTGTAACAATCATTGTTTTGGGTTCTACTTGCGTTGATAAAGGTCCCAATTTCTTTTTTCTCATATATCTTCCATGTACAGACAGCGTTCGGTTACATTTTTATTATATGTATAGATGTATAGATATATATATATATTATATAATATATAATATATATATATATGTATTATTGTGTAAGTAATATGAATTAATAATTTAAGTTCCAGTAAATTTGTCATTTAAATAATCTTTTATGTTATAGTAGCATTTATTTACCCCCTCGGTCCTCTTCCGTTTCCCTTTTCCTTCGTCATTCCCTTCTCTGTGGTCGGCAACGGCTTGGTTGTGTAAATATTATTACTTCTGCGATGCTTGGAAAACACAGCCATCTCTATAAGTTACTATTGCCACTTACCGTCAGGTGAACCTTATGCTTGTTTGCCAACAGTTACATAAAAAAATGTATACCAACATTAATATAGACAATTGACCGTAATCTTAAGTAAAAATTGGAGTACGTTCGAATCTGACATAATAGTTGGAGAACCAACTATATGTAAGATATCTGTACATAGAAATGTACAGATTACAACTCAGAGATGAGGTTTGATGCCGGTGTCGGGGTCAGGTAAAATAAAATTGGAGCATTTCTGACAATTTTTTTTACAATTGACTATTTAAGAACTAAAAACTGGATACGAAATGACTATTCATTACTTCAATGTTAAACTTGTTTAAAATCTATACTTTTATATAAAGCGGAAGAGTTTGTTTGTTTGTTTGTTTGTTTGTTTGAACACGCTAATCTGAAACTACCAGTCGCGTTTGAAAAATATGTAACATCACGCTACTGGCGACGAAAGCAGAGTAGTAAGCAAAGAACCGGGTGAAACCGCGCCGTGGAAATATTATAATTATTAAGTCAGTTAACTGATCTAAGCACATAGCTTAGAAAGGGGCCTTTTTTGTTTGTTAATGCATGTTTGAATTATATTAAATTATTTATAAAAAAAAATAATTACTCATTTGCAAACAAAATAAATTTATTTCTTACTTTCTTTCTTTCTAATTGTTGATACGACCTACTAACCCAAACGCCGATAGACATTAATCCTATCGGCTACAGTTTTTAATTTTAAAATCAGCGATGACCAATTAAAAATAAATTACACGCGCGACTAAGTGCTCACTCTACGTTTCACGTAGGGTTGGCACCTGAAGTAATGTGTCGCAATGTACTTATTACTATTACTATTACTATACTAAGAATGTAGACAACCTCTGTGGTTCGGTGGTACTATGTATGGACTCGCGCGCAGAGGTCGCGTGTTCGCTTCCTGCTTAGTGCAAATATTTGTGTGCATGAACATGGCTATTTGCATTGGTCTGGATATTTCTATGTATAATATGTATGTATTTACAAAAAAAAGTATATAAGTATGTTTATCCGCATTCTAGAACCCATATCATAAGCTAATACTTACTTTGGGTCAAGATGGCGTTGAGTGGTTGTTGTGGTATTATTATCATTACTTTTATAATGTATGAAAGGAGTTGATTATTTTCTATAGTATTTATTAAATAATGTTTTTGAAATTAAGGATCTTTACTTGCTCAGTATAAATAAGGCCGACAGCCTGACGCACTCTAAACCATCTCATAGAAAAAAGATATAAAAAAGAATTTTATTACTATTTGAAATGAAAATGAAAATGAAAAAATATTTATTAAAAACATGCATAAAAATGTGGGTACACAAAATAAACTTACCATTACAAAAAACCTAAAGCATGTTATATGATTACGTTTTGTAATAATTATAACTGTAATTTTTATAAAGCTTAAAACAGTGATATACATGAGTAGTGATCTGCCTCGACATATTACATAACGCTGATGACAGCAAGTGTTTACAAAATGCCGAGGCAGTAGACATAAACAAAACGAAATAGACCCTCATACAGTACTTAGAAACACAATATTATAAACATACTTATGTAAATATTACTATGATAATACAAATCTAGACAGCCCTTATAGTTAAACACTGACCACTAGTAAGTACGGAACATTTCTTCATGATAAAGCGATCATTAACAATTTAAAACAAGCTAAGCTCTGAAAATTCAAAGGTTTATTGCCTCCAGTGGCAGACGAGCCAACAGCCCACCTAGTAATTAGGAACTTTTTTTTTTATAAAAAAAAACGCATTTCCACTCTATAGAGTGGAAATTCAACCAGGTTACACCGGCCGTGGTCACAAGCAGACTCTGCTTGTGACCACGGCCGGTGTAACCTGGTCGAAACGTCAAGCAAAATAAGGTATGTAAATACCTAATGCATGATCGCGTTAATTCCCGTATGATTATAAATTTAAATCATGCAACGCGAAAGTTTAAAAGTAAATATATTTGATTTAATACCGCGTCTCACGCGACTCTTATTTTTTTCGAATTGACAGCCCTGTCAAGGTACTTGAAATACGTATTCCAATGTTGGAATACGCTGGAATACGTTGGAAGTTGGAATTCCACGTTCTAATTTCAAAAGAAGGCACTACGCTCATGAAATTCAAATTTAGAAGTCGTGTTCCGTCCGTTCGTTTTTTAAATCCGTGGATTAAATGATGTCAAAGTGATAAGGATTACAATTGTTAGCGTTTTAAGTGAGTAATTTATGATTTTAACTTTTGTTCGTTTTTACAGCGACTTTTAATGTACGAGGATTATTTTGTTATTACTCATTCATAATGGTTTTGCTGAGAAATTTTGTAAACAAGACAAGTGTGGATATAGCACGCTTGTTCGTAAGGACGAACGCCGAGTTTTTAGGAGTCCCAAGGACTGCTAAACCTAACTAACTTACATTGCCCTGTGACTACTAATATTATATAATAATATTATACAAACTTCTATCCAAGATTCCTTAAAATTCCGATATTTCTTTCGGCGCTGAAGCGCTGTCAATAATAGTAATAATTTTATTTTATTTTATTTATTTATTATTCACAAGTACAGATAACAAATTACAAATTTAACAGAGACAAGAACAGATACAGAAAATACATGTAAATTTGATATCCGATTATGATTGAGCACAGCATTTGAAAAAGAAAACAGTACAAGTTACAGGGTAGTTAGGTAAGAAACATGGAGTACAAGATTAAATAATATGAATTTAAACATGATAGAATTAAAAATATCTAAAAGCGATTTAGCGCTGAACGATCTACTGCATAAACTCAGGATTTAAAATAAAGATCGTATATAGAAATACACTGATAAACGCAACAAGTAAAAAGAAAGAAATAAAAATTAAAAAAGAGGAATTGAAAATAAAAAATGTCCACTTTCCCCCATTGCACTGCAGGAGACAAGTTTATGTTAAAGGCAATTAGGCACATTATTGTAATGGACATCATTATTCAGCAGTAACACCAATCGTGCCAACTCTACAGGTACCAATAGTTAATAATATACCGACTTTGTGGCAAAGAGGGTTAGATGGGGAAGCTACCCCAACCCAAACTATCGATAAAAGTACGTCTGACATACAGGAAATTAATGATTTCGGAGGAGAGAAATATCCGATTTGATTCCCCTTGGCCAAACGGGAGCACGAATGAAGAAATGATACTAAAAATCTGTTGTAAAAGTACAACAAGACCAATCTCGAATTAGACCAATCGCAAATTGGACCAATCGCAAATAGGTGAATTGGGGTAAAAGTACCGATAAAAAAATTCGTTCACTCGTTCAAAGTTAAAAGTAGGACGGATAACATATGCTATATTTTATTATGTTAAACATATCTTTAAGTCATTTTCAAAATTTCAATATTTTATGCGCTTTTGTAAATCTGAATAATGCGCGACACTATTGCTATGATATTTTCCATAGACGTTTGTTGTGAGACCGAATGAAACTTTTGATACCAAAGGAAAGCAAGGGCGGATGTCTAGTATACATTAACGATATATACAGGCTTACACAGTAAGGCGGAACATAAAAAATATAACAATAAATTAACTTTAGGGTTCGAATCAACGGTTGAAAATTGTGAAGACACGTTTATGAAATCAATTTAGGCAAGATGTTACAAATTTTCTTAATAAATGTTACGGGAAACTGCATATTTGTCGTAAACTAGTACATGTTATTTGTGATGTACTATGCAAGTCGGCTATGGATTCGACCATTATATAAGTACCAATATGATTTTTAAAAAGTAAAAAAAAACTGCTGGTATTGAATTACTAACGGTTCAGCGAACTGTGAAATATCAACTCTAATAAAAAGATATATATTTTTCTTTTTAACATTGTACTACATAAAAATATGTATGTACTTATATTGAAATTCTATTTTCATGAGACAGAATAAAGAGTTTATTCTATTACCTATACTACTATAAAGTGGAAGGGTTTGTTTTTTTGAACACGCTATTCTTTGGAACTATAAATTAATAATAATAATAAATTTTATTTATTTCTCTCATAGGTTTACAGTTACAAAATTGGTATCGCTTATGTAATATTAATTAGAAACCTAGTGAGAGCTGGAGTCCATAGTAGGTTCTAGGACCTGTGTGACGGATCTCCAGGCTCTCTCCTTGTATATATTAGTATATATTTAATAGCTAATGCTTACATTGGAAGTTGTTTGAGAGATAAATCAAATAAATGCATGCATGGTGTGCGCGTGTATGCGCGCGCACGCGCGCGTGTGTGTGTGTGTGTGTGTGTGTGTGTGGTGTGTGTGTGTGTGTGTGGTGTGTGTGTGTGTGTGTGTGTGTGTGTGTGTGTGTGTGTGTGTGTGTGTGTACTATATAAATTATTTTAATATAATCAAAATGTTTTCTGTTTCAGTGTAATCTAGGGACAGCAGCCATTTTGTTACCGTTTGTTTGCATTCAAATTTGTTCAAAGGATTGATATTTAATTGTTTATTCACTTTGTTATATACGTAGCCAGACAGGAAATGGAAGAAACGTTGCGCAGCTGTTGTATTTACGTGGCTTACGTGACAGACAGCGAATTTACGACGGAAGGTGTTATATTTGGTGGGATCGTGAGGTAATAGGGCGTGGGTATTCAGGATCAGCTTGAGAATGAATAGCTTACGGACTGAGAGAACATCGCAAATTTTAAACAGCTCGGTGGTGGGAAACTGATAGGGCATAACTAGGGGATAACTACCAGTCAGATTTGAATAATTCTTTTTGCGTTGGATAACCTAGCTCTTAAGAAAGGTTATAGACTTTATAACATAACGCTATTAGCGACAGGAGCGGAGCAGTAACCAAATACGTGACTTAGCGCGAGTGAAACTGCGCCGCAGAAAGCTATACCTTATATAAATCATTTTCAATATAAGTATGTATAACACAAAATTTTTCTTGTTTTGAGAAGGCGACATTTAAGCTGATCTATAAATATAAAGAAAAGGTTGCGTGCCTACCTGGGTACAAAAAGGGTATTTTTAACCCGTGAGCGAAATATTAATCAGTTGAATGTTTGTGGGTTGTAGCTGATATGAGTAAAATATTATCGTGTATTTGTTTGTTATCAGTTTTATTTGTATTAGCCATTATATTCGTATTCTATTATAAAAATGAGTTACTATGTAGAAACGTTCTAGAGTCGAGATTATAAACCTGGATATATTAATTGGTTAATAATTAGTTTGTATGGTTCTTTGGTTGCCTTCATGTAATGTTGACTTTTTATAAGCATCATACTTTATGGTAAAAATGAAATAAATGCTTTGAGTTTGAGTTTGAGTTTGACACCGTATGGGCAAACCCGATAGTCTGAAGACTTGCTAAAGTACACAATAGATAGGCAGTGGCTTAAGATCAGACTAAAGGTGAAATTTTTGAGAGTGCCGGAGGCGCAATTTCTTTCCTTTCCTTTTTCCTCGCCTCCTTCAATTCTTTCACTTACCCCACTCCGCTTACGGTAGGCAGCGGCTTCGCAGAATCCCTAGCATTGCAGAAGCAATGCTTGGGACTCTAAGTCGTCTAAGAGCGACAGTTGCCACTTACAATCACGTGGGCTGTTTACTCGTCTGCCAGTGTTGGCATTATCAAAAAAATTGCTTGCTTGTTTCCTACGGGTCTTGAGGATTAAAATGTCATGGATGATGTCTACAAGCTCCCACTTACACCTCGTTTGTTTACGTCAAAACTCTTTGTTCTACCCCATGACTACACAAAAGTAAACCGTTGTACTACTAGTCATACCAATTACAATAAACGGTACTTCCATGCCTTATCCATTGGAACCCTTTTAAAACATTTATTTCTAGTTAATCAGATTAAAGACTGTTAAAAAAGTTTCGTTTTATAAATATTATTAAGGTTATATCAAAAGTTGAATAAAAGTAATACCATTTTTCTTTTGCGGAAAATACTTCATCCAACATTTTTCTAAGTAAACTTTAACCTTTGAGAAATTGTTTCGTTTAAGTTACACTTTTAGATGAACATCTTAGCGGTACTCAATTTATTAAATTTTATTTAGTCAGCTGGACCTTACTAGCCTCTATTTCAAAAGCATTTTATTCTAAGAACCAATAAAAGGGTACTATGCTGTTTAGAAGATTCGTACACTGTCCATAATACGCTGCAGGGGCGCGGCGAACATGTACTTAAACTCAAAGCATTTATTTCATTTTGATCATAAAGTATGATGCTTATGAAAGTCAAAATTACATCAAGTCAGCCAATTAAACAACAGCCAGTTCGCTGACGAGGCAGAGCTGTGAGAAGAACTGGCAAGAAACTCACGCCACTCTTTTGAATCGCCAGATAATTACAGTTTTACTTTTTCTAACTGCCTCAATCCTTTCACCTACCATACTCCCTTCACGGTAGGCAGAAGCTTCGCAGAGTCCCTGGCATTGCAAAAGCAAAGCTACGGACTTTGAGTCGTTTATGAGCGACAGCTACCTCTTACTATCACGTAGGCTGTTTGCTGCCTGACACAGTCGGGGGCAAAAAAAAAATTACATCGAATTTACAACTTCCTTGGACATAATTATACTTTAGACAATAGTTGCCTTTAAAGTCTTCCATTCAAATATAGCCTTGAGAGGAACTGGCAAGAAACTCACGCATCTTTTCAATCGCCGCGCGTGATTGCTTTTTTTAAGTGTGTTGCACCACGCGTGATTTGTATACAAAGAAAGACTGGTAGTTCCAGAAGAAACAAACAAACAAACTATTCCGCTTTATGTAATAGTATATATACCAGAATCATTTAATTAATACCTTAAGGGCATTTTGCTAACATGTCCTTCTAAAGGGGCATTTTCATTTAAATAACTTTAAGTGACACTTAAAAAAATCATCTCTTCAATTCATACATAATTATACATAATATTCACTTGACAAAGATGGCACTAGACTTTCAAGTTACTTAAAATTAAGTGACAGTTTCAATATTCCAAATACTGAACTGTCACTCACTTTTAAGATCTCTCAAGCGTTACATAAACTAAACAGCTATGTTTATAATAGTAATGTCAGAAACTGTTTATATATTCCCCAGCCGAGCGTGACAGTTCACATAGTACAAAAGTTTGAAACTTCGTGTGGACTCATCGTAAATTCTATACGTGTATGGACGCGGGTCATTCTTGCCATCTGCTTAGTGAGGTAAATGTATAGAGTGTAGTGTTTCATGTTTTATTTACACTTTAGTATGTTGGAAATAAATTCGGTTATAGTTATTATACGGGTGCTACATGGGATGACTGGTCAATCTTGGCATGGCAATCTAATACTAAATACAGAATTACCTTGTCGTTAAATATGACCTGGATGATGCATTTATTTAATTAAAATACGTAGTCAAATTACCATACTAGATGAAACTAAATAATTGAAATACTCTCTTCTTTTCTTTTTTTAATATTAGTAATTATAATATTTGGTTAGCGTTGAGTGTTAACGTTGTTACTTATACAAAAAACTGTTATTATCTGGCGATTGAAAAGAATGACCTGAGTTTCTTGCCAGTTTTTCTCACGGTTCTGCCTCGTCAGCGGCAGGTTAATTGGCTAACTTCATGAAATTTTACTTTTCATAAGCATCATACTTTATGATCAAAATGAGATAAATGCTTTGAGTTTGAGTTTGTGTTGTTAATTTACATAATATAAATAGTACCATTGAATGAATTTTAATGCAACTTTACAGTAATAAACAAAGGTTTTATGTTAATTAGTCAAAATATGCCGCAAATTTAAATTAAACGCGAACGAATTTGCGGGTAGAAGCTAGTCTACCATCAGTATGAACTGACAGCTGTCGGCTAATCAGTGGTAAAGGGTGGCTCATGACCGGTTATAGTAGCAGTACGAGTATTGTAAAGGACTTAAGAGCGTTCACACAAAAGAGTGGCATCGTCGCAATTTAGTTTCATATTTTCGTGGTTTTCAATTTTTATCATTTATTCGGAGCTAAAATTCAAAAATGTTTTTAGAACACTTTTTTGGAATCACGTGAAAGCTGTTTAAAAGTAAGTAACCATAACACTTACTGGTATTTTACTATAAAAATAACGCAATGAAAGCTTCCATTTTATTATTTCCATATAAATAGAACTGTAAGCATTATGGTTACTTACTTTTAAACAGCTTTCACCTGATTCTAAAAGTGTTCTAAAACATTTTTAAATTATAGCTCTGAATAAATGATAAAAATTGAAAACCACGAAAAAATGACACTAAATTGCGACGATACCCCTCTTTTGTGTGAACGCTCTTAATATAAACAACGAATAGCAGTTTAATACGTATAACTCAAAATATGTTTGAATGGAAGCCTTTAAAGGCAACTATTTCTAAAATATAATTATGTCCGAGGAGGTTGTAAATATTTGTTATCATTTTTTTTGTTGCTGACAGTAGCAGATGAGCAAGCAGCCTTCGTGATGGTGTAACTGTCGCTCATGAACGACTCAAAGTCCCTAGCTTTGTTTTTGCAATGCCAGGGACTCTGCGAAGTTTCTGCCTACCGTGAAGGGAGTATGGTAGGTGAAAAGATTGAGGCAGTTAGAAAAAGTAAAACTGTAATTATGTGGCGATTGAAAAGAGTGGCGTGAGTTTCTTGCCAGTTCTTCTCACAGCTCTACCTCGTCAGCTGGCTGTAGGTTAATTAGCTGACTTCATGTAAGTTTGACTTTTCATAAGCATCATACTTTATGATCAAAATGAAATATATGCTTTGACTTTGACTTAAAGAAAAGAGGGAAATTGAGCCAAAACTATTTGTTTATACGAATCAATAACAATTCAAATTGATAAAGATAAAAACTATGTTACAATTTTTTTATACCTAATAATCCATTAACTTTAATTCTTTAAGTAATCTAAAATCTATTATAGTTTTAACAAAAAACTATTTAACATATCCATCGGATTAAATACGTTAACTAAATCGAATTGTGGTGCACTCCCGCCACAAAGTAGACTAAATTATTCGCCATTTTGAGCCAAATAGGCGACACAACGGATAAAGGCAGTCGTAACCGGGTAGAATCGACCCGGATCAAAGTACAGGAGCGTGGACGCGTGTGGCGAGTTTGAACATTTTTTTGTTAAATCTAATAGAATATAATTATGATATTTTTACGGCATTTATTATTTTTTTTTTACTTTTTTATTTATTTATGTAATAAACTACGCTACTTTGCTTACTGCTCTGCTTCCGTCGCCATTAGCGTGAGGATATGTAGCCTAAATACTGAATTAAATTACATTAAAATTAATAAATTACAAATAAATATTGCAATTAGATTTTTAACATTTGATATTATATAATAGAACTAGCTTATCCAGCGAAGTTCATTCCGCCTTACAGACGATCAACATAACTTTATTTTTCTAAAATAAAATATTTTTTATAAAATAAACGTAGCCTAAGTTACTTTTTATTACATCAGCTACCTGCCAATAAAAGTCCCGGAACAATCAGGCAGACAGACAGACAGACAAAAATTGTAAAAAATGTTATTTTGGTGTACCGTATATATATTCATATACATGTAGTAAAAAACGGTTATTTCAATATTACAAACAGACACTCCAATTTTATTATAAGTCCTTATAATTGATAATTCACATATGCCGCAACTGAATAAAAACATCTTCACAAATATACTTTGCTATTTTTATTATAATAGTCATTATCATAAAAATATAATGAAACAAAAAAATACAAAAGTAAATTTTTACTATCAAAAATGTTCCAAACTCCCATGCTACCTGTTTTTAAGAGAACCGCAGCTATAAATCAGCGACACTTTTCTATTCCTACCCTTATATATTCACAATTGACCTGTGATAAATTTCTTCTAAATTAACCCTTTGTTAAAGGTATTTGAACCTCTGTGGTTCGGTGGCACTTCTACAGACTATCTACACAGAGGTCGCGGGTTCGATTCCCGCTCAGTGTAAATATTTGTATGCATGAACATGACTATTTGCATTGATTTAGGTGTTTATATGTGTAATATGTATGTATTAACTAAAAAAGTTACAGTAATGGTAGTTTCAGAGATTAGCGTTCAAACAAACAAACAAACTCTGCCTTTTTATATACTATGTAATACAGATTACTTACGGTAATATCTCGATGTAGCTATATGTTAAATGTATTTATAATTAGTTATGCAATTACGTTTGAGCTGTACTCATGTATCACTAATTTTTTGTTGGTAAAACTGTTAAATAAATAAAACATAAATCAAAACAGTTCCATTTCTACAAGCCGCAAAAACTTTTACAAAAATGACAGTCTTTGAATGCACACGTAGTCACTGTCCGTAGACAAGTGCTCTAGACGAGTGAATAAAAGTTTGCATTGTACATTTACTGCCTGTGAATTGAAGCTGTTGCTTATACTATTATGAAGTCGTACAAGAATATTTTGTAACTCGGCCACTTTGCAAATATGTCGACTTTTTTGAACCTAAATGGTGCACATCAAAGGTGGTACATTTGAGGAAGGGTTTCTTATATGTTACATCACGCTACTGGCAACAGGAGCAGAACAGTAACCAAATATGTAACGTATTATTATTTATTTATTAACAAAAAATATCATTCACACAGCGCCATCTAGTCCCAAATTAAGCAATTATATTTGCTTGTGTTATGGGTACTAAACAACTGATATACTACTTATATACATTTTTTTTGTAAATACATCCATATTATAGATAACTTACACCCATGCATAAATCCATATCAGTGGGTTCGTTTGAAAAAAGAAGGCGCCCAAGGCAATCCTTGAAGTTAAACAATGTTCAAAACGAAACGTGATAGTCCTTGTAAATAAGAGGGACTGGTGACCTGAATGAAGATGGTAAACAACCGATTTAAGAAAGGAGTTGCAAAACGAGCAACGTACAAATGCTTGGACAAAAAAAGAAAATAAAGAAAAGAAAGATGAAAAATATATTGTATATCTTTTTTTTATTTATTAGCTTACCATAATGACTCCACCCCGCCTGATGGTAAGCAGTCAGTGGAATCCAGAAGTGGTGGCCACCATACCAAAAGTCATCGCTTTAAACTGCTGGTATGGTGGCCTCCACTATGACGGCTGGAAATGGGGTTAGGGGAAGGGAATGAGGGAGGTGAGGAAAGAGGAAAGCGGGGTAATTGGGCCTCCGGCACTCTCACTCACCGAACGAAACGCAGTAGTACGAATACTACTACTCTTACGTCGATCTTCTATGAGAGGGTAGTACTTCCCCGGACGATCCGGCCCATTCATGCTGAAACCAGCGTTGATCTATGCCGTACAAAATAAAAGATTTCATTCGATGCATTTTTTTATTATAGATTTTTATTTTATTTTAATTGAATTACTCCCTGCTATCAAATTTGTTGTGAATAAACCGACGGATTTTGTTCGGAAACGATTTTAACGGATCATAATATTATAATTTAATTTTTGAACGATGTGCTTTGATGTGTGTCGGATATGATTAAGTTTACATTTTGTAGAATTTGATTTTTATTTATTTGGCTGCGCACAAACAATCCAGATAATCTTCTATTAAATTACTGTAGTCTGTGGCATGACTATGTTCGTAGAAAACTAGATATTGCGGCAACGATGTTTAAAAAAACATTTGCTACCTAGAAGGCAAATTGATTGATAGAGAAAGAAAAGTAATTAACTTTTTACCTTTATTGTATGAGAAAGGGCCTCTTTTTTAAAGTAGGATACAAACATACAAATAATGTTCACAAGTAGGTACACCGAGACTCGAAATAAATATTTATGAATATTTGTTTCGAGTCTGGGGATCGAACCGACTACCTCGTGCACAGCAGTCGCTTGCGCTCCCACTGCACCGCGGAGGTTACTTATTACTCACATTTCACCATTCCAAGTTAGGTCAGTTCTAAAATTTACAACAATTGCATATAAATTTAAATCCTTAAGAATTTGTGGCAAGACATTTCAAAATATGTTTGCAAACTAAAAAGATACATTTCAACAAATTTCAAAGTGAAATTATAAAATTCACGGCCCAAACTCTAGCTGACGATGCCTTGGAGTTATGCTTTAGTTCATAAATCTAGACTCAGACGTACTGCTGATAAGATCTTATAGTTTCTAGAGATCATTTTGTGCGATTTATGGGCTAGGAGCTATAGGATCATATTGTTCTGACTCCAGGTGTAATTTGTATAAATTTTGTCAAGTACACTCCAGATGTGTCGTACAACAAAAAGAAAAGAAAAACTAATTATTTTGAGTTTCCTATATTACAATAATTGCGGGAGGCCTATGTCCAGCAGTGGACCCTATTTCCAGCAGTGGACGTCTTTTGGCTGATTTGATAATGATGATATTACAATATACGTAATACAGAGTAATGGATAAGCTTTACAGAGTGGTTCGTGTGACTCTGTCCCAACTAACATAGCTTAAATGAAAATTTCGCATATCTTATCCAATTTAAAATTTAAAATTCATTCTTATTCATAGCTCAAACAAAAACGTTTGAGTTTGTCGTTTAAACTTGTGTTTGACTTAAAAACTTTCGTTTTAACTGATTGAAATTTAAAACCAACCAAATGATGATATCTCAGTGTCTGGTAACAATGACAGATGGTAAGGATCAAGTTATTTATACATTTTATAAGGAGTAGGTACAGAGTGGTATATTTTTTTATAGTAGCCTACCAAACTGACTCCACGCCGCCTGATGGTAAGCAGTCAGCGGAATCCAGAAGTGGTGGCCACCATACCAAAAGCCATCGTCTTAAACAGCTGACTGATATGGGGTTAGGGGAAGGGAATGATGGAGGTGACGAAAGAGGAAAGGGGAGAAATTGGGCCTCCGGCGCTCTCAGTAACCGAACCAAACGTAGTAGTACGGATACTACTACTCTTACGTCGATTAACTAAATTCTACTATGAGAGGGTAGTACTTCCCCGGACGATCCGGCCCATTCATGATGAAACCAGCGTGGATCTACTACCAAACATTATTTTTAAAGAATACTACAATATCTCTGTATTCGCATAGCATCTATATAGGTATAAAGTCCTGCATCTAAAACCTAGTAAGATTGCATAAACTCTGATTATAGTTATAGTAGAATGACATACTTAATAGCTAGGCAAACATTTCACGATAGTTTCTCCATATCAGGCACACAATATAATTAAATGTCAAATCGTTTTGTTTTAACTGCTACTTTTCTTCATATATACTTTTATTCATGATGTTTCATATAAAAAAACGAAAGCTACTAAAAAAATTGACTGCGGGTAATTTTTTAAAACGCATTTCCAACTAACGTCACAAAAGCTACATCAATAACTTGTACTCAATATAATAAATAGCACTACAGTGTCCTACTGAAACCTACTGAAACAGATCTAATGTATAAACTTCTTCAAACAGAGTGCACAATTTATGAATGAGTATAAAGTCCCAGTTGGGGCGCCAACAGCGTTCGTGCTAATCTTCCAGCATTCTTGACACGTGAGTTAGATTTAAAAATTCATTACCGCCGTGATAAAACTGCGGAGGTTTTGGCATTCCCGGAGTGTTTTTAAAAAGCTTTACATAATTTATATGTTAGGGGAAGAACTGATTTTTGTCCCTATAGTTCGTTATTGTGACAATGTTAGATAAAAAGTAAGAATATATGGGTGTAGGGTATTTTTTTATAATGTTGGTTCAAACTTCAGCAAATATTTTTTTTGTTTTTTACATTATTTATCACGTTTATACCAAATACAGTAAACAATTTAACTTAAAAGTGTGTAAAACATTGAGAAATAGAATTAGTAACAACAAGCAGACAATAATATATTATATTCTTAGGTATAAAGATTAAAAATCACACTGGATCCTCTCACAGTACCCCAAGCATTCTGACAAGATAACCTTCCATTCATCCGCAAACACATCACATTGTGGCCTTTGGTCCAGAAGAGCGTTGAATTCGGCCAGCGTTCGCGGCAATGGGGAATTAGCTCGAGCCACAATCCTGCAGCTTGGAACAACAAACAATCTGTGATTCCTGCCTCGGTGATAGTTGTTCGGAACGAAAAAGGAACACAACTCATAATATGCCTAGTCAATAAATGCTTAAGAATAATAACATGGAATAAAAAGAATGAGACCGTATCAAAGTTTTATTTATCATGTCAAAGAAAGCCTTGATGTTGAGATGAGACCTCTGCCTATCCTTAAACAGCACTACTAAGCCAGTAAGGCACTACAACAATATATAAACAATAAATAGTAGCGAGACACTTTTATTGCTTCACGATGTAATTTTAACATAACTACTAAAAGGACAAAAGCTTTATCTAGGTTAAATATCTGGACCGGAATCATGGCTTTTGGCTATGTATTATAGACTAACTTAACGCAGCGCGATTTTACCCGTGTCTTTAGTTACTGCTCTGCTCCCCTCGCCAGTAGCGTAATGTTACATAGCCTATAACTTTCTTTATGAACTGGGCTATCATACGCAAATAGAATTTTACCAAATCCGACTGGTAGTTACAAAGATTAGCGCGTTCAAAGAAATAAAGAAACTCTTCCGCTTATAATATTAGATATTCGTATGCATTTCGGACAGTATTGCTTATTTAAGAATATTGTAGCCCAGATAACAGTCCAATTAACTCGGTCACCTGACCGATAAGCTAATTGGACTGTAAACTGGGCTAAAGGATTGTAAAAGGGGATGAGGAAGGAAAAGGAAGAGACCTTTTACCTTACTTTTTCTTTCTCATCCCTTTTCCCTAAATAGACAGCAACGGCTTGGTTGTGTTTTCTAAGAATTGTTTTTGCAATGCTTATGCTTGTTTGCCCCCAAAGTTGTATAAAAAAATACTGTGTTTTATTGCCTGTGTCACTTTAAAATTATAACTTAGGTACTAGCTTTACGCGAGGCGGTTGCACCCGCGCTGAGTTACAGCTTTGGTTACTGCTCTACTTTCCTCTCTTCCTCAAAAACTGGGCCCTCAAACACAAAAGGAATTATTCAAATCTAACTGGTAGTACCAAATATTAGCGCGTTTTGCTTTATATATTTGTATAGATGAACATTGTAACAATCTCCTAAATAAAATTGTGGACTGAATATCTTGCTACTTTTTCTCTACATTTGCCCAGAGACTAGAATTGCTTGGTGAATTGTAACGGACTCTTAATGAGGCGTACGTAACATACCTGGTAAAACTTTGGCGTTGCCTTTTGCTTATCCTTAGGCAAAAGTCGTGATGTTATGCTTATATGTATGTTGTTTTTCTGATTGTGGACCAACCTGACAAGGGTGGCGGGCAACCGATGGATGCGGGTGGCTCACAAGCGGCCTATGTCCAGCAGTGGATGTCTTTATGAAGATGATGTGTTTTCTTAATAGGGTTATAGTTCACAAGCTCCCAATAAGTGTAGTTTATTTATGGAAGTTGTATCGATAGGTGGTGAGCAGGCACTTGTTTTTTTTTTTTTTATACTACTAAAGTGACAAACAAGCATACAGCCCGCCTGATGGTAAGCAGTTACCGTAGTCTATGGACGCTTGCAATACCAGGAGCTAGCGCGTTGCCGACCTTGTTAAAAACCTGGCAGTGGCTACTCCTCACTCAGGAACTTGTTTGACATGTTCTTTGAGGGAGGATTAAGAATGGTAACCCAGTTTTAAAAAAGATTTATAATTCCATTGGAAGAATTCCAAGTATACTAAAATAATGTACTAAAACGCTTAGTAATAAATTTCTATCTGAGTAACTAGATGAACTAATGGGTACTGCATCCGTATATATTAGGCCTGGTGAGGTTGAGGCTTTAAATTCAGGTATTTTGTACATATTGTCATAGGTTCTTTACCCTGTATTCTTTAATTATTGTGATAACAATGCTAAAATGCCTTTTGTCGCAGAAGACTTAAAATAAATAAATATGATCAAAGTTTGGTCTCAGGGCATTCATGTCATTGCACCTAACTAACAAAATTATAAATAAAAAACAAAAGCAACCTATAAATATATCAAATTATTAGAAACTTTAATTAACGCAACAAAATATCAGCCTGCATTTAAACAAACGTAATGCACAAGTCCTGCTATTATTCAAGCAATAAAACAAAGGCGAACAAAGACTCGCCATACATTTGACAATGGCTCGACGCTTCGCAGGCCATAAATCAAACGACTTATAAAAGAATTTTTGGCTTTCTGTAAGTCTACGTTTGAACTATGATTGTTTGGTGGCTGTGTTTTGCTTGAAAGAATAATAGTTGTATGCGATTCGGCGTTAGACGTACGAAAATAAAATTTTCTTTATAAAAATTTCTCTACTTATTCTTTTAAAAAAAAATCCTCATTATCTCTCATTAATTAACTCTTTCGGGCTACTTTATTTATATCTAACCTATTTTTAAAAGCGGCAGAGTTTGTTTGTTTGAACGCGCTAATCTCTGAAACTACCAGTCGAATTTAAATAATTATTATTGCGTTTGATAGCCCAGTTCTTGAAGGTTATATTAGGCTGTGTAACATCACGCTAATTGCGATGGGAGCAGAGCAGTAAGTAAAGACGCAGGTGAAACCGCGCAGTGCGAAGCTAGTATTAATTAAACATTTCTATCATATAGTAAACAACAAGATAATTAGAAAACCTGGTCATTACCAATAAAGCACAAAAGATCCAAAGGGACAAAGTCCATGGATTAATAAATAACAACCTAAATTATAAAACAAGAAGTTAAACTGAAACAACGGTTCTTTGAAGATAAAAGCCTAAGGCCGAAGCTAAATAACAGACTGTATTATACTATCAAAATTACAAATTCATAATTAAAATTTAATTTATACTATTATATAAAATGGAAGAGTTTGTTTGTTTGAACGCGCTTATCTCTAGAACTACTAGTCGGATTAGAAAAATTCTTTTTGTGTATGATAGCCCAGTTTTCGAGGAAGGTTATACGCTATGTAACATCACGCTACTGGCGACGGGAGCAAAGCAGTAAGCAAAGATGCGGGTAAAACCGCGCCGCGTAAAGCTATAGTTATTTAATACAAAGAAGACCTTGAAAAACTGACTTATGTTTTTCTTTTATAAACTTCCAATTTTAATTACATCTAGTTTATCTTTTTTCTTTTATTTTTATTTATTTTATTTATTTATTTGTTTATTTATAACTTCATATACAGAGTATATATGCGGACTTAATGCCAAAGGCATTCTCTACCAGTCAACCTCACAGGCTGATGCAGAGATAAAACAAAGTAGGTGCATTTTAAGTAGCAATGAAACTGAAAATATTAATTCTAGATACATATAAGTATAAGATATACATAATAGGTATATAAAGAAAGTATATAAACACATAATCCTAGCAATAAATAAATATCTATCAATTTATACATACATAAATAAATACTAAGCTATTGTGATGATTCTGACAATTTTTTTGCAAGGAGCTGTCTCACCCTCATCTTGAATGTCAAACGGTTTGTGGACATTCTGATCTCGGGAGGGAGCGCATTCCATAGAAGAACAGATTGAACACGGAAAGAGGAGCCAACGAAATTAGAGTTATGTGAAGGGCATAAGAGTATTTGATTATTTGAAGAGCGAAGATTGCGATCATGGGTCATATGTAAATATTCAAAATAGTTCGTTATGACATGTATGAAGGAGTATAAGAAGACTTTAGAAATGAAAAGAGAGTAGTAAGAGTACGTAAACATCGACGCTGACGTATAGACAACCAATTTAGTTGTGAGCGAAATGAAGACACATGGTCGTACTTTCTTTTACTTCTAATTTTATTTTTATTTTTGTAACACTTTTTGTGTGTCAAATAAAAGTTTGTAATGATGGGTTCGAGCCGAATAAAATTAAAGATGAGACATACCACTTAAAATGCTTTAATTCATCAATCAAACACTTCTTAACAATGAGGTTGTTAATAATATAACAATACTACACCTATTATAACTTAACCTATGTGTAATGCAGCCTGGTGGTGACTAATAGACGTTAGGACTTTGAATGTACCGTATAAACATAATATTATATTATGCTAAGCAGTAATAAGCCATTATTATTGTAGAACAACAGGATAGAGGTGATTAACTTTTACGATTACGGTTCCAAATTAAACGCAGGACATGTAATTTTCAAGAACTCCAAAGGTTATGACGAACTATGGCGAGTGTGCGGAACAAGTTTTCTTAAGCGTAGGTACTACCTCCGAGACATGAATCCCTTGCTATATACTGCAACGTAAGGGCGTTTCCGCAAGCTGAGAACAAAGCATAAGTAACAATCAGTGCTTGCGAAAACCTCCCTGGTCATTAAAATAAAAGTTAGACATATACACTTACCCCGTGACCAGCCGTTCTTGCACACACTATTTACTTAAGCAACAAGGACTGATAATAACATAA
Source organism: Parascotia fuliginaria (assembly GCA_963082885.1). Classification (NCBI taxonomy): domain Eukaryota; kingdom Metazoa; phylum Arthropoda; class Insecta; order Lepidoptera; family Erebidae; genus Parascotia; species Parascotia fuliginaria. Next base: position 9,754,540 of record OY720197.1, read on the forward strand.
ATTACCAAATATTAATTTCCAGTATTTAACAAATTGATAATTTTACAAGATTCTCAATAATTACGTAGCACAAAGTCACGACCTCTTTTTCTATACGTTATCACTCACCCGCCTATTTTTTTTTTTTTTTTTTTTCGTTCACCCTCACTTTTATAACATTTCGAATGATGTTCTAATGTTCATTTTGAGACTGGTAACGCCATCTTGTGTGATGATCAAAAACCAAATATTTTAATCATTACAAGTTTTTTCTTTTTTTCTTTTTATATAACGAATTGCATTAATACAATCCAAATTACAAAATCAGATTTAAATTTAATTATCCCCTTAAGTTAACAACAACTTACATTATTCTATGGAACCGGGTCGTAAGACTACTTGTGAAGTAATTTCTTTCCCGAGACCTCACATTGTTATCCAAACTCTGTAACTATGCACATATTAATCTTATAGAACTGCTTTATAGGTAATTTAAATTGAGGCAATCTGCTTTTCAGTCAATTTCACATTTCAGGCATACTGCTTCATCGATTTCTATAATTTAGGGCTACCAGCTTTTTAGCCAAATTTCTCGTTTAAGTATAACGCCTTCATTGGCATCTTGCGTTTAAGGTAACTCTATCAAAAGGGAAATTATCTTATATAGAGACCTTGAAAATATGGCTAAGTGAGAGTCGTACTCACACATTAAGGGTTCCGTACCACCGTATTATATAGATTTAAATTCAAAAAGAAAGTTATAAGATTTTAAGATTTTAATTGAATAAGTATATAAATTATATAGATTTTAATTGAATTTAAATTGAATTCAGATTGATATCGGGCAAAAAAAAATCCGTGAAAAGCGTTACCTTATACACACACTATTAAAATATCAAGATTAAAAGGTCTGTGACAGACAGAAAGGAACTCAGTCAACAAATTTGGTCTAATGCTAAGTTGCCTATAAAAAATTAGATGGCAACTAAATATTATGACGTTCTTATATGGCATCTCGTAGTTCGTCTCGTCGTTAGTCGTAATGGCTCATTGGTGAAGTCACTCGCTTCGTAAACACGAGATCGGAATTCAAATCCAGGCAAGTATCAATGTAATTTTTTAATTCTGATCAATGTACTTTCTACGTTGATCTGGACATTTCTCACTGTCTGTGAAGGAAAACATCGTGAGGAAACCTGGATTTCTGAGGAAGTCTGAATTCGCAAATCCGTCTTGAGCAAGCGTGGTGATCAATGCTCATACCTTCTCTTTAGGCGAAGTTCTGTTTTCCTGCAGTAGGATAATAATGGGTTGATATGAAATGGCATCTAAATAATCTACATCAAATCGGCCCGTTATTTTTCCACTGCTGACAAAGCCCTCTTCTTTCATGGAGAAAGCAGAAATAAATGTATTTGAGTTAATTCTGTTGGGTCTAACTATAATGATAATCATTTTATTCAGTTTACATTAGGTACAAAATATAAAAGTCTTATCAAATATTTTATGGATGGGTATTACAATTTCGGCTGCCTGTACTAAGATAACCCTGTATTACAGGCGATACAAGTACAAAATATTGTATAAAGAAGTAAAAAAAATTACTAGATCTATGTATATAAAAATATTAATCTAATGAGTTCATTAGAATGGCCTGTTGGCCTAGTAATAATAATAATAATAATTTATTCATTTATTTAGACAACAAAGATCCATGGTGTTAGTATACAGCAATAACTTATGAACTATGTTAGTATAATATGTGACTGGCCTGTTGGTCTAATGGTTAGTGACCCTGACTGCTAAGCCGGAGGTCGTGGGTTCGATTCCCACCCAGGACAAACCTTTGTGTGATGAGCATGATTGTTTGTTCTGTGTCTGGGTGTAATTTATCTATAATATGTAAGTATTTACAAAAAAAAAATGTATATAAGTAGTATATCAGTTGTTTAGTACCCATAACACAAGCAAATATAATTGCTTAATTTGGGGCTAAATGGCGCTGTGTGCATGTGGTAGAATATTATTAAAAAAAAAAAAAAATATGTACAAATATAAACAAAATGTGTCATCACTGCAGCAGTGTCACAGGCCCAGCTGATATCCTGCAGCAGTGAGTCACAAACACGCAGTCGAGCCTGCTTGCTATCATAGCTAAGATGCTGTTGGCACTGCCTCGTACCCGGCGGACGCGCATCTCTTCCGCATTACTGTATAGAACAGTGGTTAGTGACTCTGACTGCTACGCCGGAGGTCGTGGGTTCGATTCCCACCAAGGACAAACCTTTGTGTGATGAGCATGATTGTTTGTTCTGTGTCTGGGTGTAATTTATCTATAATATGTATGTATTTACAAAAAAAAATGTATATAAGTAGTATATCCGTTGTTTAGTATCCATAACACAAGCAAATATAATTGCTTAATTTGGGACTAGATGGCGCTGTGTGAATGTAGTAGAATATTATTATTATTCTCTTTATTATAAAATAAAATTATTATTATAAAAATAGGTAAAAGATAAATTTACAATTATTGTGAAATAAAAATATAATAAAAATCATTTGTGCAGATTATTACAAATTCTACAATGGTATAGAAGTAAATGTGAGGGATCGATGGAGAGAGGGGTAGTAAAAGAATCTAAGTTTGACAGTCAGGCTTACGGGACTCCGGTTGTGTAAGGAACCCTAAAAAGTTGTACAAATTAACGTTGTTTACAGTAAGCAGGAGACAAGTTAAGTTTTACAGAAATGTTTAACAAAGAACACAAGTTTGAATGAAGGCTCAGAATTAGGGACTGATTGATTTGACTAATTTGATCAACGAAGTATTTTGTTTACTACTTGCTTTTCAAGGTAATAATGAATTAAATTATTTTGCGTTGTTTTAAAGTTTTTTGTTTTAGTTGAGATAGGAATTCCATTTCCTTTTTCCGTAGCCCAGGGTTCATCAGGATGTTCAATAATTGTTAGAAATAATACCAAACAAGTTGAGCTTTGATAGACAATGTTGGTAACTTATCAGAACATGTTCATTGTTCTTCAGTGTACTTACATAGGTACTTACATACTTACTTACACGAGGTAGTGGCTTCGAATTCGAACAAGTAACAATGTGATTTTTCAAATCATATGTACTTTCTAAGTTTATCTTGAACATTTCTGACTGACGGTGAAGGAAAACATCGTGAGGAAACCTGGACTTAAAAGTTTGAAATTTGGAACGGTAAAGGCAAACATCGTGAAAAAACCTGGACTTAAAAGTCTGAAGTCTGGATTTGGAAAATTGGTGATTAATGCTCTTAACTTCTTTATATAAGAAAAGGCCTTTGCCCTGTAATGCGACAATCATGTCTCCGGTGCTCACCTTGCCAGTATGTAAACTAATACTTAACGTGATTATTCTTTGACAGGGTCTTTACTGGTTGATTCGGCTCATTCACGCTAAAACCAGAAGAGATTTACCGTCACAAGAAAATATATTATTAAAAAACAAGAAGCGTGTCTGCCTTAAACAAACTCAAAAGAAAGATAATCCATTTATTTTACGTACCGAAGCTACATTGAAATTTTATGTACCCTATGTCACTCCCACAATCAATACGAATCTATTGACACCAAATAAGTTAAAATCCATCAAGCTATTTTGACTGTAGAGCGTGCCAAATAAATAGACATAACCCACATACATACATACATACGCTTAAAAATCATTACTCTCCTTATTTCGGTAGTCAGGCAAATACTAGTACTACTACATGTTCTAGAATGAATATCTTTTTTTTTTATATTTAACTAAAATACCTCATTTATCTAGAATATAATATTGTTACGACGAGTGCCTACGCTAGAACGTTCACAAGTACCTACTAACACGTATAACAATAGCTCATCGGCGGTAGGCATACCTACGCGTCCCAGCTAAGTACCTTGTTGTTTTGTTATCGAAAATTGTCGGCAACTTTGTAGTAATAACAGGAAGGTTCTAGAAATCTATTGAATGACTATAAAAACGATTCGAACGTCTGGTATTCTGTCAGTTGTGAATACAGCAATCGAGCGAACATCTAAGTGATACGGAAGAACAATCTACGAAGCGTTATAGTGCAGTATAAGTGTTTATTGCTTTATTTTGTTACTGTTAGCGTATTGTGTGAGTCTTAAATAAACTCATCATCGCGTAACTGGTATTTTGCACCGAACCCCATCCTGACACGTAACAATATCTAAAATACCTCAAAGTTTAATCACTTATATTTTACAACAATATAGTCACGATAATAAACTAAGTTATTTATTTTTATCTAAGTTGGTTAATTACCGTGATACAAGTAAGGTGATAAAAATCTTACGACGCTAATTGCAAGCAGTAAACCTGAACTCTTAAATTACTCCTAAGTTTGACTATAAATTTCATACAAAAGTATGAACTGGAAAACGTTGATTGGATGTGGTTTAATTTTAACGCACTGGCAGTTTCGAAAACTTTGTATCTTTACACACAAACAAATTGTGTGTGTTTCTATTAAATCTTTTTAAATCAATACTAGTATTGTATATGCGAAAGTAACTCTGTCTGTCTGTCTGTTACGCTTTCACGCCTAAGTCACTAAACAAATTTTATGAAATTTAGTATGTAGGTAAATTAGACCTCGAGGAACATCTATCTTTTAATGTGGTAAATTTCTAAAAGGGGTTGAAATATGGGATGAAAGTTTGTATGAAAAATAGTCAATGTATAAACAGAGATATAACCGACATTCACACACGTTAGTGTGTATGCGTGCGTGCGTGCGTGCGTGTATGTGTGCTAAGCGCCTAAATGGCTAAACCGAATTGTATTAAATAGAATTGGTGCCGGAGATGGACATAAGAATTTCAGCCTAAAAATCGGTGTGATTCCCGAGTTACGTTAATTAAAGGCATCCACGCGGGCGAAGCCGCAGGGAGCAGCTAGTGAAATATAAATAGAGGATTAATATCACGATAGGCCGTGTTGCAAAGTCCCTGGCATTGCAGAAGTCTATGAGCGACAGTTACCACTTTCCATCAGGTGGTCTGTTGGCTCGTCTGCCACAGAAGGCAGTAAAAAAACAACATATCAGTTGCAGTACAATTTTTTTTTTGTTGACATAGATTTTCCATTGCGTTGCAGCCTAGACTTTTAGTCTAATGAGTTTTCAAGAAGTCCTAGCTTTGCCTCAACTTTGCTTAGATTTCCCGCGAGAAATCATTAAACGTGACGTTTTTATTTACTAGAATATTTCGCTTTAATCTAGATAAATTTAATTTAAACGTAGTTAACTAGACTCCAGTTTCTGAAAGGTTGATCAACAAAAAATTTTAATCAGCTGTTAAATCTCATGTGAAGTACCAATTGGATTGCTAAGCTTGATAAATTAATTCATGTCTTTAGCATGCTTTTAGGTACTTTACATGAACATTAACAGGTGATTAGTTAGTTTTTCCTTGATCACCCTTTTTTATATTTTTTATATTAGCCTACCAAAGTGACTCCACCCCGCCTGATGGTAAGCAGTCAGTGGAATCCAGAAGTGGTGGCTACCATACCTTTTTAAACTGCTGGTATGGTGGCCTCCACTATGGCAATTGGGAATGGGGTTAGGGTAAGGGACTGAGGGAGGCGAGGAAAGAGGAAAGGCGGAACACAGTAGTATGAATACTACTACTCTTACGTCGATTATCTATGAGAGGGTAGTACTTCCCCGGACGATCCGGCCCATTCGTGCTGAAACCAGCGTGGATCTACTACCGTAAAAAAGCCTATCAGAAACTGAGTGTTAGTCTGCCGTATGCCTAATGAGTGGACCAAATCAACACTTTTTTTATACTTCTTCGATATCAAATATGCATACGACCCACCTAATGGTAAGTGGTAACCGCAACCTACGGGTAAAGCTGTGTCTTCTACATATTGCAGGAAAAAAAATTATCGCCTTTATCACGAAGAGTGTTCTGAAGAGCTCTTTGAATTAATCCCATCCTCTCCCTTTTTATTCAGAACGACACGTGCGAGACTAAAGTGTCACCCTTTCACAGTGGAATCTCGAACCAAACGGTTTAGTACTACATACCTTTGTCGCTCAATTAAAGCCTGGAACTCTTTGCCAGCGCATGTGTTCCCATCTATTGTGATCCTGGGTCTTTGAAGCGGGGCGTGAAAAAGCATCTCACTAAGCCGCCATAGTGGAGGCCAATATACCAGTAGTTTGGCTTTTGGAATGGTGTCCACCACTTCTTGGATTCCACTGACTGCTTACCATCAGATAGATTGGAGTCCCTTTGGTAGGCCAATATATTTATATGCAAAATATTGCCATTTCGTAAGATTTGTATGTATTTTGTATTGTTTTGATTTGTACCCTGTAAAAATCAACAGATGCAGTTTCGTCCCATGTTATAAAAGACCCAACAATTATGTTTACTACTACCTCTGTGGTTCAGTGGTACTGTGTACACGCAGAGGTCGCGGGTTCGATGCCCGCTCAGTGCAAATATTGTGAACATATCTATTTGCAATGGTCTCAGTGTTTTTATTTATAATAAACTAGCGGCCCGCCCCGGCTTCGCACGGGTGGACATTTTTTAAACATTTTGGGATTAATAAAGATACTTTTGTATGAGAATATAGAAAAGTGTTGTTTTTTTTTTGCAGGCAATTTTTTAAATTTTACTCTCCGTAAGAACCATCCTCGTACTTCAAGGAATATTATAAAAAAAGAACTAGTGAAATCGGTTCAGCTGCTCTTGAGATTTGCGCTCAGCAACACATTCAGCAATTTATTTTTATATTATAGATTATATTATTATTTATATTTATTACATTTTTAAATATATACTTAAAAAAACCAAAAAATACACATTTAATAATAAAAAAAATGGATTACCACCACCAACGTGACAAAGTCGTAGCTACCGGCGGTTAGGGTTCCAGAAAGAGAAACCTCTTAACAATACGTGCCTTATCTAGCAGTAATTATAATTATTATAATATGTATGTATTTACAAAAAAGTATTTAAGTATGTATATCCGCATTCTAAAATCCACAATACAAGCTATTGTAAGTATGCTTAATTTAGCTCTAGATGGCGTTGTGTGCAGTTGTTGTGATATTATATTATTATTATGTTTATAAAGTGATACAGGTCTCAATTCCTAGCTAGAGAAGATATAAGTAAAGTCTAAGCCCGCGAGTTAGTCCTTGTTAACTTACATAATAAAATACACTTTATCTAAAACCAGCATTCTGCGGCGCGGTTTTACCTGCGTCTTCGCTTACTGCTCTGCTCCCGTTACCAGTAGCGTGATGTTATATAGCCTATAAAATTCCTCAAGAACTGGACTATCATACGCAAAAAGAATTATTCAAATCCAACTAGTGGTTTCGGAGATTAACGCGTTCAAACAAACAAACTCTTTTGCTTTAAGTGTATAGTTTAGATTTAGCAGTTTTTGCGTAAAATAGTAACAAACATTTATCACAAATCCTTGCAAACTTTCTCATTTATAATATTTGAAGAAAGAAAGAAGAATGAAAATACATATATTTATTGCCTTCATGTAGGTTCAAAATATCAATTTCGTTGAAATATGACCACGGGAGGCGTGTGGCTCGTCAACTTCACGGTCCAACTAAAAGTGAGGTTAACTTGGCATGACGTCAGTACAGTTTTAACCGCAATAGGTTTATAAAAAAGTTTTCGGTAAAGGTTTCGTGTGATTTATTAACACTGAAGGTTTTTAGAGGTAACTTTTTTGGCTTGCATGACCAATATAGGACGCTTTTAGTATACTGCTGTTTGAAGCAAGAACGAATAAAGACGACGTCAAGATAGACTAATTATGGTTACTGACTTTTAAATGACTCTTAGACTCTTAGAAAGATATTCACGCGAGCGAAGCCGCAGGCAAAATCTAGTCTCTGTAAATACATTGACGTTTTTTCATATAAAATTTTATTCAAACCCTTTAAGCCATTTTTTAAATAAAAAGATAGCCTATGTTGTTTTCCGAGGTCTTTCTAAATTTCATCAAAATCGGTTCAGTGGTTTAGGCGTGACAGCGTAACAGACAGACCTTACTTTCGCATTTGTAATAATAGTGTGGATATTATAAATATAAATAATAATTAAATAATAAATAAATTAAATTAATAAATTAATTAATATTAATTAATTTAATAATTGAATTTAATACATAACATAATAATATCGTCGTAACGTATTTGTTTCCTTATGTGTTTCGTTTAATGCGTGAAAGCGCTGGAGGCAATTACTAAGTACCTCAGTCCTTTATCTTCCTTCTCTATAAATGATCGACATTGACTTAATAGTATTTTTAACCAACTTTAAAAAGGAGAAAGATCTTAAACCGGATCGTAAGTTTTTTTTTTGTATTTATGTTACGCGATAACTCATTATTATGAATGGATTTTAATGAATCTTTTTTTGGCAGGTAGGTAGGGTATATTTCAGACGTGGTCCCATAGAATCTGATGGCAATTGATCCAGCGATTTTTGAACAAATTAACAAAAATAAAATATATATAGATGATGTTTCGGTTTGTTTAAGTTATATTGAGGAATTTTACCTTTAGTTGTATATTATAATATAGTTATGTAACGTTTTGAAGTCAATTGTTTTTCACATAAAATTAATTAACTTTGCGTGATTTCTGTGACATTTGTAAACAGTAAGTTCAGGTTACAGTTACCACTTACCACCAGGTAAGCAGTATGCAAATTTTTTACCGAGGTTGTATAAGTATTAATAATAATAATAATAATAATATTCTACCACATTCACACAGCGCCATCTAGTCCCAAATTAAGCAATTATATTTGCTTGTGTTATTGGTACTAAACAACTGATATACTACTTATATACATTTTTTTTTGTAAATACATACATATTATAGATAAATTACACCCAGACACAGAACAAACAATCATGCTCATCACACAAAGGTTTGTCCTGAGTGGGAATCGAACCCACGACCTCCGGCTTAGCAGTCAGGGTCACTAACCACTAGACCAACAGGCCAGTCAAGTATTTTTAATTAAAAACTACCAACCTAATTGCCATATTAAATATTAAGGTGTTTCTCGAAGCGCACCCCGTTAGTAGTAATATTTTTTGTTGTTTATTCTAATTGTTGCCCTTCAAAAATACTTTTGGTGCGATTCAAATTTGGTGCGTTTCAAAGTTGGTGCGCTTCGAGGAATACCCCAAATATTTAGCTAGAATAAAATATTATAATAAAAAGCTTAAGGACATGCTAGGTATATTGGTATAAAGAAAATAGAAGAAAAAGAACATTTTCGACGCCGCCGACATGTTGTCGTGAGATGTTTAGTTTTGCTGTGTTGTACTTAACAGGGTTGTCACAACAATAATATATTTATTTTTAAAACATATTATATCATATATATAAAATTATACTTATAATATAATTACTAATTTTACTACTTACTAGGTTTCCTTCACTGTACGACAGTAATGTCTAATTTAGACTTAGAAAATATACAATATATCATCTGTACTATTATATAAATGCATGCTGTACTTACCTGTAAAAGGCTGCTATACTACTATGTCCTTTATTAAGTAAAAGATAAATGTATTATTATAAGTAGTTGTTGGTAAGTCTAAATAAATAAATAAATAAATAAAAAAGCGGAATAGTTTGTTTATTTGTCTGTTTGTTTGTTTGTTTAAACGCGCTAATCTCTGGAACTACCAGTCGGATTTGAATAATCTTTTTTGCGTATGATAGCCCACAGCTCTTGAGGAAGGTTACAGACTATATAACATTACGCTACTGGCGACCGGAGCAGAACAGTAGCCAAAGATGTAACTTAATTCGGGTGAAACTGCATCGCAGAAGGCTAGTGACTTGATAAAGTTACACCTAAAATCTTAAATGATCAAATCATTTATCAAAAATGGCGTTAAGCACTCCATTTAGATAAAAAGTAACTAGTAAGAATGGTAGGTTAAATTAACTAAGAAGAATATTAGATATATTCTTAAAGCCTAGTTAATCAAATACATACTTTACAGTGCCAACCCTATAGGAAATTTTAAAAGTTTGACACAAAAATACACTCGACGCTTGCTGTCCGAAATATCGAATATTATTTGTATTTACCCAAGTTTAAGTCCATCTCTGTGTTGTTTCGATTCTCAACTTAAGAGACTTTACGTAAATATGGCAGACAAAGTTGTACGATGAGTGACATAATACCGAAAAGTTTTAAATTATTTTCGTAAGCTATTGTATAAATTATTCTCTTTAGGGAATATGCTTTGCGTTGTCAAATATATATTTTAAATATAAACTCTTAATACTGTGTCCTTTAAAGATGTTTTTCGTATTGGAGTACAGATTAGTTTTTACAATAGATTTTTAGAAAATACACTAGGAAAGGTCTGCTTTTTGTAAGTTATGCTGATCTCTAATCGAGCGCGAAACGAACCCGCGACCTCTGCGTGGCAGTCCATACACAGTACCACCGAACCACAGAGGTCGTCATTGTAATTTTAATAATTATTTGCTTAAGATTATCTTCTTCTCGACGTTGCTGAACATAAATATTATTATCTTTCTTTCACTTAGACTTAAACTTCAGTAGCTTTATTATTTCAACCGACAATTCTTCCAAAATATCTTGAACAATTTCATACCAAATTTCACATCCATCACAAAACTGGCTTTGTCCAGCTTATCCGCTTTTGTCTGCCTCAAGACTAAGGCTAGTAAAGCCTCCGAGGCTGCTCTGGTCACTCAAACTAATCCCTATCATAGTCTTAGAGCTGTTGCTTTCCATAAACGGTGATTTTGGTCTCAATTGTCGATATCATGGGTATTAAACAGTCAGGGTTGGTGATGTAAGATTTTAGTCGTTCTAGAGTTTACCTTAATAATAATAAAATATATAATAATAATTGGTTCACATAAATTTATATCTTTAACTTATAATAAATTATACTTTTAATTTGGTAAAATCTGATTCTCTTTTATGGATTAATAATTATATTTGCTCACTATAATTGCCATTTTTATTGTGTTATATTTGTAAAATAAATATCTTCTATTTTTATGTTTAGCCTGTTTTAGTCTGACTAGAATTTTGACTAGTACCTAATCAAAGCTCTTAATCCGATCTATACAAATTTTAAATAAAATTCTTTCCGACTTTCTTAAGTCTCTTTCTTCATGGGATCTAAATTTGACAAGCAATATATTATTAAAAAACAAATGGCCCTGCTGCCTAAAACTAAGTGAAAAGAAAAACCGATTCTTTTTACTTTGTAGTGATGCTACATTCAAAGTTTATACACCCTTTGTCCCTCCCACAATCAATACGAATCTAATGACACCTCATACGTTAAAATCCATCAAGCCATTTAGGCTGTAGAGTGTGCCTAACAAATATACATACATACATATATATATAAATACATGCATAAATGCAAACATTACCCGCCTTGACTAGGGCAGTGGGGCAAAAATACCTACACATAGATATTTCCGTCCTTATGAAAACATTAACTTAACATAAAATTTTCAAAAATAGACTTAATGTCAAAACTAAATAAAAGTGTTTTTCTATAGCCCATATCATGCGCATACATCATTCTTATTTAATCATACAATAGTGAAGTCATTGACTGTGGTGTTAGTTGAGTCAATTTGAGTATGTTAATGATGCGGCGAATGTCCTATGGTCGCCATTAGTGCGCTTCTAACTAATCGTGGTGTAATGTAATATTGTTTGTGAGAATGGTTCCGCCGCATAAATACGTAAACGTTCGCCGATGTACTGTCTTGTTCTAACTTCAAGTCGATTTGTATGATAGCAAAAAAAAAAAAATCTATTACTAACCTAAGCACCTGTTATTTGCCTTGTTAATACATAGGTAGTTTTAGTTATGTTGTTATTTTTAATTTTAATGTTATTTTGTGCTATTCTTTGAGCAAACGACTGGATTCGACCATTTTTTGTTAGTTTATCCAAATAAATGAAATGCATTTTAATTTTACTTGACATTATAATTATTATTCGTAATTTTTTTTTTTTTATATTATAGCCTACCAATGTGACTCCACCCCGCCTGATGGTAAGCAGTCAGTGGAATCCAGAAGTGGCGGCTACTATACCAAAAGCCATCGTCTTAAACTGCTGGTATGGTGACCTCCACTATGGCGGCTGGGAATTGGGTTAGGGGAAGGGAATGAGGGCCTCCGGCGCTCTCACTCACCGAACGAAACGCAGTAGTACGGATACTACTACTCTTAAGTCGATCTTCTATGAGAGTGTAGTACTTCCCCGGACGATCCGGCCCATTCATGCTGAAATCAGCGTGGATCTACTACCGTACCGTAATTAATAATTCACGAACAATACTCACATGTCAAAATATTAATTGGCAAAATAGATGGACTGTAAAAAAAACATGACTAACAAACCTATGTAACTCTATTTTATATGAATAAATTATCATTTCATTTCATTTACAAAAAAGATAGTAATTTTGTATAAGACTGCCTTGGTCAATGGTCTCAAATTTGATTCTCAGGTCAGATAAAGCGGTGTATTTCTGTTGAGAAACTATTAACTCGGAATAGATACAACGTGATTAAAACTTTTGAGGTTTGATGAAATTGAGTAGCAACAGGCTTATCTCCTGTTAGGTAAATGTAGGCCAACAATCGAGTTGATTGCAAAATTCAGATATTATGCACTTCGCCTACCATTTAGACCGTAATATGCTTGTTTGACACCTTAATCTATACTATTATGTAAATCGAAAGAGTTTGTTTGTTTGAACGCGCTAATCTCTGGAACTATAACGTCAGATTTGAATATTTTTTTATGTGAATGATAGCCCAGTTTTCGAGGCAGGTTATAGGCTGTGTAACATCACGCTACTGGCGACGGAATCAGAGCAGTAAGCCAAAACGCGGATAAAACTGCGCCGCGGAAAGCTAAAATAAAATAAAACTTTGTGAGTTGTGTGTCATTGATACGAAAGGCGCAGAATCGAGCCTCAAAAACATAGTCAATTTATTTTATATGCTACTGTACGCGTAAAAAAAAAATACAATAGTAACATTCAGAAATACAGTACATGGTGATATAATGACATATATGCAGCTACGAGCTATTTTACTATTGACAACTGCGCCACAGTTCTGAAATGTATCTATTTGGTATCATCATAGAAAGTGCTGCAGTTTATATCAGTTAGACATTTTAAAAATATATTATTTTTTTATTTTTGGGGCCATATTGAATGTTAAAAAAATATATATCACAACAACTACACACAACGCCATCTATACTCAAAGTAAGCATTTATAGCATGTGCTATGGGTTCTAGAATGCAGATAAACATTTTTTAAAACTTTTTTTGCAAATAGATATGCACAATAATATTTGCATTGAGCGGGAATCAAACCCGCGACCTCTGCGTGGCAGTCCGTACACAGTACTACCGAATCATCATTAATTTTTTTAGCGGTAAAAAAATATGTTTTATGTTATATAGTTAAGGTATATCCTTAACTATTTAACATAAAACATATTTTCCCGAAACAATTCCCTACCCTCTGTGGTTTTGTTAGTAGCAAGTGTCTCCAAGGATATAATATGATAATTACAAGGCTTAAACCTACATCTATACATTCATTAACCTTTTCACGCAAGCTTTGGTATGCCATTAATTTAAGCCCATTGACTTTTGCTTCTATTTTATCTGTGGCTTTGGTCCTGTTTGATGCTACATCATTTAATTAGTTGTTAATTGATGTTAGATATCTCTCACTAGACAGGCGATGAAAGACGATATGGATCTGTTAGCTAATTTTCATCTTGTTGTGATTAGCGTAAGGTTTAATATCGCTTTGGTATATTTGGCTTGCGCCTTTTTGTCACTGTGGGTGCGATTATATGGAAGAAGTCTAATTCAATTGAAAAACGAATTATGTCATAGAACACCTAATTGATTGATACTACACAGTCATTTAAAATACCAGCTTATTATAATTTCACATAAGCAAAGGTCAAATCATATATTTAATAGAAACATTTACCACAGTTCACATGTTGCCTTTTTTAGCAATATACAAATTGAAGTAGCCTGTAAAGCACATTTTTTACTTTTTATTTTTCTTCACAACATAGAAAGCTGTAATTACTTACCTATAGAGTTCTAAGTTAAGTAAGCTAAGTGATGCCTGCATCACTTAGCATGCTACTTGAAATTGTAACTTAAAAAAAATTTAATAACCAGGCGATTAAATAAAAGTGGCCTGAATTTCTTGTCGGTTCTTTTCATGGCTCTACTTCGTCAGCGAGCTGACTGCAGGTTAATTGGCTGACATTTTGTAATTTTTAACGTTCTTAAGTGTTAATTTAATTAACCCAAATGAATAAATATATTAGACTTGACTTTGACCAGTTTAATATTTAACTAAATTTGCTTAAGTTTTTTTTTTATAATTTCAGGTTTCCTCACGATGTTTTCCTTCACCATAAATCAGTAATATCCAAGATAAACTTAGATACGGTAATTACGGTAGTAGATCCACGCTGATTTCAGCATGAATTAGCCGGATCGTCCGGGGAAGTACTACCCGCTCATAGAAGATCGACTTATGAGTAGTAGTATCCGTACTACTGCGTTTCGTTGGGTGAGTGAGAGCGCTAGGGGTCCAATTTCCCCCCTTTCGTCTTTTCTCACCTCCTTCATTCCTTTCGCCTAACCCCATTCCCAGCTGCCATAGTGGAGGCCACCATACCAGCAGTTTAAGACGATGGCTTTTGGTATAGTGGCCGCCACTTATGAATTCCACTGAATGCTTACCATCAGGCGGGGTGGAGTCACTTTGGTAGGCTATAATATAAAAAAAAAACATAGTTGATTATAGGTCAGTGGCACCATTTATTATTAAACCTAGTTGGTCACTACTAAGTCGTGCGTTTGTTGCCAAAATATTTCATGTGTTTTTATTTATTTTTATTGGCAACGGTGAGAAAGCGAGCGGTCTATTTAATAGTTGTGTATGTACTTAGGAAACGTCAGAGCAGTTGGCTAAGTCCTGTGCATCCGATTGCCGCTATGTGAAATGAAATAGGTAATACTACATTCACAAATAAATAATGCTGCTAAAGAAGATTATAAATGTATTGCATAAATTGTACATAATTTATAAGTAAATACTCAACTGAAGTAGCAATGGTCAGGATACATAGCTTGCTGACATGATGGCCGTTGAGCAAAAATTCTTCTGAGATTGTTTTTCTTATTAATTCCTTACTCCTACTCCATGGTCGGCAACAGCGTTGTTGTGTCTTCAAAGCATTATTTCTTATTGTTTATTTATGAGCCTACCAAAATGACTTCACTCTGCGTGATGCCAAGCAGTCAGTGGAATCCAGAATTGGTGGACACCATTCCAAAAGCCAAACTACTGGTATGGTCGCCTCCACTATGGCGGCTTAGTGAGTATTTTTACGTCCCGCTTAAAACACCCAGGGTGTAAATTAGAATGAGATAAATATCTCATACGTAATAAAAGCCGTTACTATCAATGTAGTGACACATTTTCTCGTTAAAGCGGTGTAACTGCGACGCGTATCACTCGATAACGATGCGTCTATCACATAGTTGGACTCACAACTTTTTGTACGTATGTATGAGCTGTGGTTGATTTTTTATATCGATATGTAGGACATTTAAATTTTCTAGTTTGAAATGTAAATGATTTTTGATGAAAAGATTGTTAGAAATGTATGATGTACTTTTTTTGAAAATGGGAGGCAGGAGACGAGGATCAAAGGGGAAGTTAGAGGTGTGGCGCTCTAAATTTATTCAGAGTAGGCTAAATTTAAAATCAGCTTAAAAACATTTGAAAACAGTTATCCTGGGTCGAGTTGAGGGTACACGTGCAAGTGGTAGAGCACCGATGAGATGGACTGATCAAATAAAATCAGCCATAGACATGTCTTTACATGTCTGCACCAAGAAGGCAACCAACAGAGAGTAATGGCGATTTGAGGTGGGTTACAAACTCCAAATGACGACCACGACCACTCTGACAAGAGAAAATTTAAAAAGGAAAAAAAGTGTTGCTCTTTCCAAATTTAAACAGTAAGAGTTTAATAAATTGCTTATTTAGTATTTTTGTGCGTTCAGCAATCATTATTGTAGCTTCATCACGAGATATTAGAAACGAAATTGCAGTAAAAAAATATTGTACAAATTAGTTCCTACAATAAACACTAGTAGCGCTGTTCGTGTCTCATTTTTCAATACCTATTGTACGTTCACTGGTGAGACAGACACGTGAACTCAGTACAGTCAATTGTTCACTCACCGTATTGTTTGTACTAGCTTCACGGGTGCATAGTTGATTTTGAGCAGCGAACCAAGTCAATATAGGTACCTATATAACATTTCAATACATCGTTATGATCTACCTTGTGTGTGAATGAGAATTTTGTGCAAAGTCCGATGTCAGGCACAAGAATTTTTTTCTAAGTTATTTTATTCACCATAATAAGATTAGTTTAAGGTAAATTTAGGTAGTTTGTAATGATTTTGAAAAACCACATTCGTGTTTGCTTGATTTTGTATCTGCAACTTAGTAAATAGAAGTGATTAGACCTTTTACTCATTGAACGAAACAAGTATTACTGCTATGATCCGGGCCTTTAAAATCTTTAAATAGTAGATGAATTCATCATCATTGTGTTTAACTGCTAACTTTTTGTAAACCGTGCAACGGATTTTAATACATTTTCTTTATTATTCAGAAAATTTCTGATTATTTGTAGTTTTGCATAATTCATTATAGTAAGGAAAAGTCGAGAATTTACGTATCATGTCGTAAAAGTCTGTCGCTGGTTGTAAATATTTAGTGTATACAAAGAGTGACCTTAGTTCCTAACCAATTCTTCTTAAATCTAACATTAGCCGTAGGTAAATTGGTTGTTTTTTTCCCTAGTTATAATAACGACTTTGAACAGTACTAACCAGTAGTTGTAAAAAGTAGGTATTACTGAAATAGACGTCTAAAGATGGAGCACATTTCCACGCTACGAACCTATGAGTAATTACTCTTTAAGCCTACGTATTTAAGCGTCAAAAGCAAGGCTTAGGCTCGCTGCATACTCTCAAATGATATAAAGACAATATTCTTAATGATACTGTAACTTATGAACTATGTGAATATATATATGGACTGGCCTGTTGGTCTAGTGGTTAGTGACCCTGACTGCTAAGCCGGAGGTCGTGGGTTCGATTCCCACCCAGGTCAAAATTTTGTGTGATGAGCATGATTGTTTGTTCTGTGTCTGGGTGTAATTTATCTATAATATGTATGTATTTACAAAAAAAAAATGTATATAAGTAGTATATCAGTTGTTTAGTACCCATAACACAAGCAAATATAAATGCTTAATTTGGGGCTAGATGGCGTTGTGTGAATGTGGTAGAATATTATTATTATTATTATTATTATATATATTAGTTTGATCGTCGTCTTTTCAGATCCAGAGATAATTACTATAATAATAATATCACAACAACTACATACAACGCCATCTAGACCCAAAGTAAACAATATAGCTTGTGTTATGGCTTCTAGAATGCGGATATACACATACTTAAATACTTTTTTAAAGCATAAAATATTGTTGCTAGAAGATAGCACAAACAAAGTAAAATTAGCACATGTAGGATAATTTTCCTTATGTTTTATCAGATGCGAAAGTTATGCGATATCTAAGTTATTTACAAGAATATTTAATTAAAGATTGTTCATACTTTGCGGTCTTCGGTATAAATCAACTCTTTTCATGGATTTGTGAAAAGGCGAATATGAATAGCAGAATACAGCAAGAAGTAGATAAGAACTAAACAACTCCTCACAACCCATTTCCTCATCCTCCTATCAGTAGAAAGACTACTCTTGGACATAGGCCTTCCTCCAATTTTCGCCATCTTACCCGGACGTGAACTGCCCGCATCCATCAGTTGCCCGCCACCCGTCTAAGGTCGTCGGTCCACCTTGTGAGGTGTCTGCTCACGCTGCGAAGTAAGAAATAGGAGCTAATTTAATCAAAATAAAATCAATATACACAAATCTAAATAATCAACTAGAAAATACGTAGAGGTGTATATTTTACATGGATTTTACTGAGGCATTCGAGACAGTTTGTCTGGTTGTTCGCTAAAGTTATACACAACTTGCCTAGACTCACAAGTTCCAGACAAATTGACGTACTTTGAAATTGACAGACTTATAAGTTGCACAGATATCACGATATTTCTTAGAAAATAAGCGTGTTTGGATATATCACTAAATGTTTTTAGATTTGTGTATGCTACTATAAATTATTATTTAAAGCGTTAGAGTTTGTGTGTTTTTTTGAAAGCGTTAATCTCTGGCACTTCCCACATTTGAATAATTATTTTTGCATTTGATAGCCCAGTTTTTGAGGAAGGATATAGGTTGTGTAACATTACGCTACTGGCTACGGGAGCAAAGCAGTAATTAAAGACGCGAGAGAACCCGCGCTGCGGAATGCTAGTCCTTTAAGTTATTGATTCTTGACGTAAAGTTTATACGAAAATCTTAGAACACAAGTCACCTAAAATATCGAAAATAGGAAAATACATCAGTAGAACAACCAGCAAACTCTCAGCTTATAACCAGCCTAGCAAAAAAAATGTTAACCTCGCGTGTCGATAGGTACTTAAGTCTCTCACTTCGCCCACACGGCCCACACCCCATAAGCCCACGGCCACGTGTGTCAAGAACCTGTTAACTTCTGAACCGAGTTTACTTGCTCGCAATTTTTTTTTATTCGCTGGGGTGACCGTGAATTTTGTCACTTAAGGACGCTAATACACTGTGAAAAGGTATATTATAGTGAAATGTGCATATTTGTAGTCAAATCAAACACCGAGTGGTTAGTGGCTAACCTAGTGCCAGAATTTTATTAACAGGCATCCAAATTTAACTAACGACATTTATCAACAAGGTAACCTTTAAACGTACCCTCCGAAGCACAGAGACGCTGAGATTAATTAATTATGCGGTCACCCATCCATGGGCCAGCCGCACTCTATGTTGCTAAACCCGCTAATCGCTTACCGATCAGTGAGCTCAACGAGATATGAGCATCTACTTAATTGTAGTGTTTACTTGTAGATATATATAGTTTATTAATTCTCAAATAAATGTTTTATGTAACAAATTTGTTGCCATAACTAATAATAGTATAGTAAATACTCGTATATCTAAGCAACTTGTACTGTCCGATGTAGATGCTGCGATACGTTAAAATGTTGTGCTTGTTGAATTACCTAAGCATTGATATTTTTGTTTTATAAAAAACAATGGAACTACTCCATTTCCTATTTATACTATTATATAAAGGAGACGAGAATTTGTTTGTTTGAACGCTCTAATCTGTAGAACTACCATTTGGATTTTCTTTTTACTTATGATAGCCCAGTTCTTAGGGAAGGTTATTAAACATCACTCTACTAGCGACGGGAGCAAAGCAGTAAATACGTGGGTGAAACCGCACTGCGGGCAGCTAGTTACATATACGAGTATAAATGAATTTCTGAATAACGTCTATCTTGGAACTAAGTTTGGTGCCGCATTTAATGCGTTCAAAATATTTTACATATCAATTTACACTGAATCATTTACATATATATCAATATTCGTCTACAAGATCTTAATTTTAAGCCAAGAAGGTCTCGGCTTTTAAATTTATTACGTGTAACACAAAGTTATGTGAAGAGTTCCGCGGTTACGTTTGTTACTTATATATTCTACTAAATGATTAATTATTCAATAAGTTCTGTTTAAACATATGACTCTGTACTTACTTTAGCGGTAAGAATTTTCAAGTATATTGACTGTATGTGACTTTACTTTGAATGGTTTGATCAAAATGTAACAAAAATAACTTTAATTAAACATTATTATTAGTGAAAAGGTAATTATTCTATATTTTTTTATAATTTCCATTATAACTTAAACTAGGCACAATAACGATGCCCTAAATTTTTGTTTAAAAATTGCTTTTTTGTCAATAATTATACTGCTTTAAGAATTTTAAATAAAAAAGTAACGTCTAAAATATAATATAACAATATTACAACAACTACACACAACGCCATCTAGACTTAAATTAGCATATATTATTATATTATAGCTTGTGTTATGGGTTCTAGAATGCGGATAAACATACTTAAACCTTTTTTTGTGAATACATACATATTATACATAGAAACACCCAGACCAATGCAAATATTCATGTTCATGCACACAAATATTCGCACTGAGCGGGAATCAAGCCCGCGACCTCTGCGTGGCAGTCCGTACACAGTACCACCGAACCACAGAGGCAGTCAAAAATCGTAAGTGAAGAGTATCTTGTTACCATTATAAAATTTTAATCGTTGTAATATTATATTTGTAAATCGATGTCAATCTAGCGTTTACAAATAGTTTAAATAAAGTCCTGAAAACCCGATCACCTGGCGTGGCCACCATAGTGAACATTTCCGTCGGTAACATCAATCAATTCTATAATGACGTTACGAGTACAGAAAAACACCGCAAGAGGGCGCCCGGTTATTTTTTATTACATCCTAAACAAGTTTCAGATACTTCCAGTAATGAACGCCAACGGTTTTTGTAGGTAAATAAAATTTCTTTTTTGTTGATAAATAGTTAAAAAAGTTACAGAATTCTTTTGAAAGAGTTCGTTAAATTTTACCTACGTCGAATATTAAGCATACCTTTTTATTTTCACAAACAAGTTCAAGGCTTGTATTGTTAATGATAACAGAAAATTCGTTCATTGTTTCTGGAATACTACCTTCATAGGTTGTGGTAACCGCTTACTACGACGATTGTAGCCTCCACTACGAAGGCTTTGTTAGATGGCATTAGAACCCTCGAAGTCGTTTAATCTTTCAAAGAACCTAACACTTCTTTAAGTAGTTAGAAATATACCAAAAAAGAATTCAATGTACCAAATTCGAGTTGATTGTTTAACAAAATACAGTGCCAAGAAAACGGCTCTACGATATCTACGGCGTAGACACGCTACGTTTGCTACGATGTCGTAGCAAATCCGTGTTCATTTCACTCGTGTGGTTGATCACACATTAAAAAATAGGCAATTCTTTAAAATGTGAACAAAATATTTAAGTTTTATAAACTGCCTCGATGACTCAATGGGGATGCGTGCTTAAATTAATAGATTAGGACTAGACTAGACAAAAGCTAATAGAAAAAATTATTAAAAAATGTATGGGATTGACATAAGCTAACGGCAATGTTGGCGTTAGCATAAGTCAATCCCATACATTTTTTGATTTATTCTATTCTATGAGCATTTATGCCACTTGTCGCCCTCAGTGTATTTAAAATTAATCGGCAGATAAATTATTCATTGAAATAATTGGTGTGCCCTCCACATTATCAGAAAATGAGGCTTTGCGATGTGTATACGAACAAAACCTGGCCGATAAGATACCATCAATGTCCTTAGATTCTTTTTTGACCTCCAGCAAACTAAGCCATAAATCTGGCAAAAAAAGATGCTTCTACGTGTAATTATATTATTGAAGTGCCTGCAAATATTAGAAAAGCTCTAATTACACAATCCCGACTCTTCATAAATTAGACATCTTGTCCTGTCAGGGAGTTTACACTTGTAACAAGATGTTACAAGTGCCAGCCGTATGGACATACTGCCAAGTTCTGCAGACAAGATATGCCCACATGTGGACATTGTGCTAAAATTGGACACGCATTCGCCGAATGTCCGAAAAGGCATGTACCAGCAAAATGCGCAACGTGCACACAATTTAAAAAGTTCCATAATCGTCTAACAGGAGAAGCAGATTGCCCAGCCAGAGAAGCTGCTGAGTTAAGATATATTAACTCTGTTGATTATGAGGGTTCATAAACATTACCATCTAATTTTAGACACGGTAACATTTAATTTTAATTAATACGTATTTACAATCTTTACCTCATCATTCATTGTGCTACTTACGAGCGCTCGGAATTTGCTTGCTATGCATCTCATGGTTACCAAATTTTTCGAGCTGTGACATTGTACTTTTACCCTACATACTACTTTTTGCATAATATGCTTTTTATGTTGATTAAATATACCTACTAGTTCTATTTCAAGACTACATATAGTTAAATAATTTAATATAAAATAATAGTAATTGTTTTAAGATTGTAACAGGTATATAGGTGCAAAGACATGCAAAGATATATGTGTTCAAGCTCTAAGACGTTGAGGTCGATTATCTAACTTACCGTAATACAGGTATAAACCTAGCACGGAAGTAAGATTACTGTCGCGCCCCGCTAATGTCTGGAGTTGGACATGATCTGTTATATTATTTCTGTCACATATAAAATTTAGCCACCATAATATACTAAAAGTACTTTTAATCGGCCTGTAAATCAGGATAATATATTCTAGTACAGGCACCCTACAACTGTATTTAGTTCATAATTTATTTTGTAAGACTTACCTATAAACTTTTTGTACAATTTTTATTGAATAAATATTATTATTATTCAAAACTTTATTTGACTACCCCTGTGTGATTCGTTGGTATTCTGTATCTATGTATGCTATGCGTGATACGGATGCTATGTACAGCATCCGTATCACGCAGAGGTCGATTCCCACACAAAGCAAATATTTGTGTGCATGAACATGAATATTTTTTTGGTCTGGGTATTTCTATATGCAATATCATGCATTATATTTATAAAAAAAGTTTAAGTATGTTTATCCGCATTCTAGAACCCATACCACAAGCTATAACATAACGTTTGATTTGAATTTAGATAGCGTAGTGTAGTTGTGTAATTATTATCACTAGACATTATTCAGACTACTGGTAATGATGATAAAACGGTAAATATCACTAACTAGCGATTTTACCCGCGTCTTTGCTTACTGTTCTTCTCCCGTCACCAATAGCGTGATGTTACATAGCCTATAAGCTTCCTCGAGAACTGGGCTATCATAAGCAGATAGAATATTTTAAATTTAGACAAAAAATGTGTATGGACGCATAGGTCGCGGGCTCGATTCCCGCTCAGTGGAAGTATTTGTGTGCATGAACATGTCTATTTGCATTGGTCTGGGTGTTTCTATGTATAATAGAAATTTACAAAAAAAAAGTATATAAGTATGTTTATCCGCATTCTAGAACCCCAACCTGGAGTTAAAAGTCTGAAATTGCCAATCCGCCTTGAGCAAGCGTGGTGATTAATGCTCATTCCTTCCCTATACGAGAAGAGGCCTTTGCCCTGCAGAACCCATATAACAAGCTATTCATATATGCTTACTTAGGGTCTAGGTGGCGTTGTGTGGTTGTTGTGGTATTATTTCTTTATTATTTATTAAATCTGACCGGTAGGTTCAGAGATCAGCGCGTTTAAACAAACAAACAAACTCTTTCGCTGTATATAACGATAAATATAGATTTACTAGCAGAAACCTATAAATCCCTAGTACTTACTCATAAGAATAGCAAGCTACAATTTTCAGAACCTAATTACAATTTGTTCCATATTAATTTTAGCAACCATTTTATAAAACCTCCAAGTTGTCAGATTGATGCGTCACTTCCACGATTATGTCCACTTGTGCAAATTAAAAAAGTTGTTCCACCATCTTCCGGTGTGTTAAGACCGCGTAAACTTTGCCCACCGAATTCCGGATTTTCGCCAATTCCGGAATTTCGCCTCTTGATAACGGGATTGGAAGTAAAAAGTTTTAGGGTCCCGTAGATTGATGGGTCGGCAAAAAACCCTTGTTTTTGTATCTTTTTATGATGTCCGTTTTTCGAGGGATGGGTAGAAGATTAATTTAATTTCTGAACCATTTATTTAATGAATGAAGCACAATTGATTTTAATGTTATGGATATAGGGATGAAATTAATATACATTTACTTTAGGAGCGATATAGAATTTTAAGGACTAGGTTTGCTGAATGTTCATTGTTAATTTATGTTCATTCAAATTTTATTTGTTTTTTATTCTAGCAGATCTTTAGTTTTTTGTTCAATTGCCTACAGTGGCAGACGAGCAAACAGCCCACGTGATGTTAAGTGATAACTGTCGCTCATGGACGACTCAAAGTCTCTAGAATTGATCCTGCAATGCCAGGTACTCTGCGAAGCCGCTGCCTACTGTGAAGGGAGTGGGGTAGGTGAAAGGATTGAGGGAGGTGAGGAAAAAGAAAAGGCATTTAAAATGAGGTATCCTCATATAGAATATTGACTGTAAGTAGTAGTCATACTGCCTTTCGATCTTTTGTTGGTGAGCAAGTTCGTCGCCAACTTTTCGAAGTTATTTCTTTGTTTTTCTTCCTTCGTTTTCTACTCTCCTACCGTGGGCAACTGCTTAATTATGTTACTTAAATGTTTTTTTTAAACTAGCCTACCAAAATTCAAAGTGACTCCACTCTGTCTGATGGTAAGCAGTCAGTGAAATCCAGAAGTGGTGGACACCTTTTCAAAAGCGTTAGTGGTTTTCTATATACGATCCTGATGAAAATCCGATTTTATGCAATTAATCGATCAGCGGTAAATCGTTTATACTCTTTGTCAATATGCGCTACAGCCCTGAACGAAAAATCGGTATTTTTAAGAATCTTGGATTGAAGTTTATAAGAACCAAGATGAATACTGATTACTTAAAAATATTGCATATCTTAAATAATAAGCACGATGTTTAGTAGACTAAGATTTAATTACCAATTTGAGTGATTTATTCATTACACTTAGTAATTAATCTTTTCCTCGAGTTCGTTTTACCGCGTGCCGACGTGTGATCATGATATGTCAAAATGTAGTTCCCAAAATAAATACCGGGTACGCTATTTATTTTTTATCTATTTTAGGGATCACTTTACACTTAGATTATGTAAAATTAATTATAGTATTCAACTTCAAAATGTATTAATAAACGGACCTTGAATATTTTTTTACTTACCGATTATGACCCTCGTGGACGTAACAATAAAGGTAATAAAATAATACAAAATAAGTAGTAAAATGGACAACTGATCCACAGTTATGTCTACAGTATGTCCGTCAGTAAAGGATTACATAGTTACTTGAATGCTAAATATCGTTTTGCTGTGGTCGCCCACTCTTCTGATGAGAGGTGACGATAGTAATACGTACGTTTAGGGCGAGCTCTATATTCTGAAACATTTAGGCTGATGTGTGTGTTGTTTGAGCATAAAATCACGCTATTTATTTAGAAGAGACAGGTAAATCAATCTCTTCGTCTATCATTCACATCATATATTATCATTTAGTGGTAGAACTATACGTTTTCATATACATAATTTTAACATCGTAACTACCAATTTTCTTGACACGAAATTCGCCTACAACTATATGCAATCAACTTGCCAGTAAGAACCATTTTCCTACTGAACCCTTTGAGTATAAAACTCTTTGTCTTGCGTTCAGCGTCCACTCAAACTTTAAAATGGATAAACAGACACAAGTTTTGTTTTTTATATTACTTATAGGTACACTTAGCTACAATGCAGTTAAATATTTTTATTTCCTGTTTAGGATATCGACTAACGGGTGTAAAATAATAAGGAAGAAAAAATATAGGTGGATTTTGTGAATAATTACATAAATAAAGATGATTGTATGAGAGAATGTGTATAAATGATGGCTGACAGAAGAGAATAGCCAAGAAAATCATTGCATCGATCCCAAGTAATGTTAAA
Organism: Parascotia fuliginaria; assembly: GCA_963082885.1. NCBI lineage: Eukaryota > Metazoa > Arthropoda > Insecta > Lepidoptera > Erebidae > Parascotia > Parascotia fuliginaria. The sequence goes on from OY720197.1 coordinate 9,780,381, forward strand.
CATGGGTCAGCAGATAAAAGAAGAATGTAGATGCTAAACTATAAAAATAACTAGGTATACAAAAGCATTTCACATTTTAGAGGTTTATTTACTTTCTCGGTCTTTTCCTTTTCCTATTTCTCTCTTGTTCCCTTACTATTAGAGTCGACAAAGGTATAACACACCATACAGTAGCAAATTGCAAACAATCAATGGTCATCTCACTGCACTTTCATTTAATGTAACACCAATTTTGCAACCCACTGTACTAAAGGAAGCAATTTGCAATCCCATTGAATGATACAATTTCATTTGAAGTTTGAAGTCGTTGGAGTAAATAAGCGACATTGTATCGCTTTAAATGGAATGAAAAAATTTGTTCCGAAGGGGAATTAGCCTATTATTATTTTCAAAAGAATTGATTTAATTTGGAAGTTGAAGTTTGTTCTTTGGTTTCCTTAGTTACCCGTTTGATGTTAACTTTTTGATTGGTTATATTGAGAGGCGAGTTAAATAACTATATTTTTAAAAGACGAATCACCCTCAGTTTCTTATAGGCTCATCAACGAAAAATTAACTAATCATCTGTTAAATCGCATGTGAAGTACCAATTGGGCTGCTAATAGCATGAATAACTAGTTTAATTTGATCTAATTAGTAACTAATTAGACCAAATTAAACTAATTATTCATGCTTTTAGCTACTTTACATGAGATTTAACAGGTGATTAGTTAATTTTTCGTTGATCAGCCTATCAGAAACTGGGGATTAGTCTTTCAAAACAGCCATATTATGTATTGTTATGTATCTTTTTGTGTGCAATAAATAAATAAATAAATAAATATTATTTGGAACCAGAAGACTGCATATTATTATGCCCATACTGACAGACGTGAAGCTAAAGAACCCAAGACATGAGTAACAACAAGAGGTATAGCACGTTTTTATAGCGGATGTGGAAGCATCATACCATATACCTCCAACCAAAGAGAGGATCCTCCAACCAGGCTAGGCGATAGCGATATAATGATAATTGGTCTCCGTCCAAAAATTTATAATGGTTTAGGGGTATGTATGCTAGGTAGGTATGAAGACAGCTGTTGGGTTAACAGCTGTAGGTACTGTCCCTAATATACTGTATCATCTGATTTACTGTAAGTACTTACTAGTGATGAAGAGGGTCAACGGCCGAGGTACTTTCGAGCTACTTATTAGACCGGCCCAGTGTTTCCACCTTCGTACCGTAGACTTAATAGGTAGTGTTGAATAATACTCGAGAGACGACTGTACAATGTTTATGTACAAAAATGGCACGGTTTATATATACAAATGTAGTCTGACACATGTATGATATTTACATGAGCGCATTTTGGTTGTTGACCAATCAGGAGCGTTATACAACATTAAAATCTCAAACTAAAATCATTATTATGCTGCAGTTGTCTGCTTGATACGAATATCCAATCATATGCTTACTTTTCACGTTCCGCTTCAAATAACTCCGCGTCTGTCCGCGCGCGGCACCACTGTAGCGCAGTCACAGGTTACAGTGTATGTGTGCAGTGTGAGTGTGAATGTGTGTGTGCAGTATAAAAAGTGCCACTATTTAAGAAGTGGTCGCCGCGTTCCGCTATCATTATTGACTTGGCTCACGTGCTGCGCGCACACGCCGATGCATTTTCAGGGCTCCGCTGCTGTCTCTGTACGCCACAATTGTTTGCTGGCGTGAAGAGATTATGATGTCCAATCGCAAACGGGACACCTTTGTGTAATTTAAACAATTATTGTTTTACGAATCTGCATTATGCTTTGTATACGTGTAATAAAATTGTAGAACCGTCGCGATATAAGACTAGTGCCTTATAAATATACCTAATTATCATTTTTATTTGTTTAGAAAAATATATATGGAAATGTTATTTTGATACAAATAAATCTTTTCTAATAGTATGACGTCATATTTTCCCCTTTCCTTCTTCCCCGCCTCCCTTAATCCTTTTACCTACTCCACTCCCTTCATGGTAGACTCTGAGTCGTCCATAAGTGACAGTTATCACTTACAATCGTTGGCTGTTTGCACGTCTGCCACAATCAGCAATAAAAAAAAGTAAAGGCAACCGCGTTAGCAGTTTGATGCGATTGCTTTTGGTACGGTGTTCACCACTTTGGTACACCATTCGCTGCTTACCATTGGACTACTAGAAAGAGAAAGAAAGATACTTACTACTGGAGAGAGCGAGTGAGAGAGACCAGACGTAGAGTTACTTTGATAAGCTAATATCATCATCATCTAAACAGCCAAAACACGTCCACTGCTGGACATAGGACTCCCACAATTTTCGCCACCGTGACCTGTTGTTTGCCACCCGCATCAATCGCTTACCCTCAACACTACGCCATTTTATTTACACAATCAAATTGGAATTTCACAGACGAATTGGAGTCACTGGAGCAGCGGAGGGACTTTGGCTCTCTATGCGTGCTCTATCGTATGTTTAACGGGGTGTGCTTGAGGAACTGTTTGACTTGGTGCCATCGTCTCCTTTCTATCATTGCACCACTCGACATCGCAGCAAAGTTCATCTATACTACTTGGACACGATCTCGTCTAGCACGGTTCGTTTTCAGCGTTCATTTCTGCGGTGTTTCCAGAGCGCTATGACATGTCCTTCTTCAAACGAGGTTTAAAGAGAGCAATAATATCACGGTAGGCAGCGGTTTCGCAGAGCCCCTGGCATTGCAGAAGTCTATGAGCGACAGTTACCACTTACCATCAGGTGGGCTGTTGGCTCGTCTGCAGGCAATAAAAAAAAAACAATAATGTTTTCTTCCTTCTTTCATGTTAATAAGGTCGTCGGTTCATAATAAAAAAATACAGCATAAATATTTGCTTTATGTAGGACCTAGACTTTCTTAAGACTACTTTTCTTTGATATAAAACGTATAACAAATCTTAGTACTAAAACAGCATGAACAATGACTTGTACAGGTCAACATAAATGAAGGTATAAAATTAAAAAGTGCCGGCAGAACGGGGACGTCTCATTAACTTCTTCTGATGAGAATTAAAACGTTCCTGAGTTAATGAATGGTTTCTGACTAGGATTGTGTAGTTTAGTTTGTTATTTGGATGTGGTATTATGATAATAATAATAATAATACTGTGGTATTATGATAATAATAATAATAATACCAGCCTATTTACTGTCCCACTGCAGGGCAAAAGCCTCTTCTCATATAGAGAAGGTATGAGCATTAATCATTACGCTTTGCTTAAAGCGGATTGGCAATTTCAGACATTTAAGTCCAGGTTTCCTCACGATATTTTCTTTCACCGTCAGTCAGAAATGTCCAAGATAAACTTAGAAAGTACATATGATTAGAAAAATCATATTGGTACTTGCCCGGATTCGAACCCACTATAATATAATATAATATACAGAGTGTATACGACGGTATGACATTAAATGCAATTACGTATAGTATGTGACATTATAAAGCGAGACAAAAAAAAATCAACTAAATATCTTCAATAGTTTAGACACAGGACAAATTTAAAAAAAAAAAAATTAACACTATGTAAGTACGTCAAACGGTCACTGACTTAAGTCATAATCCACGTCGAAGGATAAACGTTGCCGTTCATTACAGTTCAGTGAACTTGTCATAATAAAGTGGTGTATTACTTCGTTACTATTAAAATATTATTTATTTTGTTAGAGAATTTCAAATTTTTGTTTTTCGTCAAATTACTTTTGTGATTAATTAGAAATCATTATATGGTCTAGTAACACCTGCCTTTTCATTTAATGTCAAACCGTCGTATACACTCTGTATATAATATAATAGGGGAATAGTTAAGGTTCATCGATATTCTAGACCGAAAGTCCAACTAGATTTAGCCTAGGTTAGATTAGTATCTATACTAATATTAAAGCAGAAAAGTTTGTTTGTTTGTTTGAACGCGCTAATCTCTGTACCATTTAGATTTAAATAATCATTTTTGCGTATGATAACCCAGTTCTCGGGGAAGGTTATAGGCTATGTAACATCACGCTACTGGCGACGGGAGCAGAGCAGTAATCAAAGATGGCGAAGGTGATAATGGCTGGCCAGTGCGTCATACTCGTGAACGGGTACTACCTGGGATGACTGGTCAATCTTGGCATAGCATACATTTTACATTTTATACTTATTCCAGCATTACCTTGTCGTTCAATATGACCGGGAGATGCATTAACTTTTTTTTTAACTTTGTTATTAAATTAATTGGTTGATTTATATTAATTACTTTGTATGGTACTTTGGTTGCGTTAATGTGTTAAAATTGTGACTCATACAAAAAACTGTAATTATCTGGCGATTAAAATAAGTGGCGTGAGTTTCTTGCCAGTTCTTCTCACAGCTCTACCTCGTCAGCGAACTGGCTGTAGGTTAATTAGCTGACTTCATGTTATTTTGACTTTTCAAAAGCATCATACTTTATGATCAAAATGAAATAAATGCTTTGAGTTTGAGTTTGAGTTTCTATGTAACTTGGCGCCGCGGAAAGCTGTTTCTCTATAATACAAATAATTCTTCGAAAGTTCTTTTCTATCACTTACGAATCTGGCATAAGTTTTATTTGTTCTTCAACTTTATCGATACTTCCTGAGCGATAAAAATGTTATGGTATTACATACGTCTAATCAGGTTGTATGCATTATAAAAATATAGCTCTACACCGTGGTTTTGCTTTCTTGAGTTTCGTTCATTCCATGTTTAAGCATCGTATTCATGTGATTTAAAACATAATAATGATAGCATTAAGTTTTTTTCGCGTAAGGGGGATGTTACACACGATATAACAACTATTCACACACAGCGCCATCTAGCCCCAAATTAAGCAATTATATTTGCTTGTGTTATGGGTACTAAACAACTGATAAACTACATACATATTTTTTTTTTTTTGTAAATACATTCATATTATAGATAAATTATACCCAGACACAGAACAATCAATCATGCTCATCACACAAAGGTTTGTCCTGGGTGGGAATCGAACCCACGACCTTCGGCTTAGCAGTCAGGGTCACTAACCACTAGACCAACAGGCCAGTCTACTAACTACTAGTCAACTATGTCGTTGTAATTCACAAAGATATTAGCATTTTATATTACAAAATATATTATGTATTTTAATTGATTGTCCGTGTGGCTAGCTTATATTATATTGTTACATGTACAGCAGCTATATGTTTTTATTTGTCTTTTAGATTGATAGTAGTTTGTCGCGTTGTGGGTTAAAATAGGAAGAAAGTCTATCAATTTAAGTTACAATTTTATTAGAGAGAGGGAAGGTGATGGTCGGTGGAATAAAAATGTGTTAGAGTGGAGACCGCGACTCGGCAAACGTAAGGTAGAACGCTCTCCATCCAGGTTGCCAGACGACCTGGAAATGGTTGCGGGTGTAGACTGGATGCTGAAGGCGGAGGACCGAGTATAAAGGCGTAAATTGGGAGAGGGCCTATATCCAGCAGTGGACTGCGATAGACTGATTGTGATTGTGAAGAGAGGGAAGAAGAAATAGACCTTAGTGCTGGGTTGAGACACGAGCCGAAGTCCAGCGTTAAAGAACGGACTTAACTTGAGTGGTTTCAGCTGAAAAAAGAGGCGCGCGGTGTTGAAAACTGCTTTTAAACCAAATAGAACCTTTGTGTTTAGACTCTTAGCTTTTCTGTAAATTTCAAGTGTGACAGAGAAGTTTCTATCTCTCTCGCTCATATGTCTACGATGTGACATGATTGTTATTTTTGTTTCGCAATAAAAACCTCTTTCGATCTCTTACAATAGCACTTTTATTGGCGATAATCCATCATGCGGCGGTTCCTCTCACTCTTCCAAACGAAGAATTTGTCAGTACACATGTAAAGCGAATTGTTCTTGGTGACCAGACTAAGATGATTTAATACAAATATACATCTGAATATCTATACGAATATATGAAGCGGATGAGTTTGTTTGTTTGTTTGAACGCGCTAATCTCTGGAACTACTAGTCGGAATTCTAGCCTAGTTCTTGAGAAAGGTTATAAGCTATTTATCATCACGCTAGAAGTGACGGGAGTGGACCAGTAACCAAAGATCTCACTTAACGCGAATGAAAAGTTAGATAAAAATAAACAAACCGACAGAAAATAACGAGATACATCGATTTGAATGGTCGAAGAACATAAAACAAGGGTCGTACGTTTTTATGAACGATGTCCGATAACGCCACCATTTTGAATTGGTAAACATAAAATAGGTCGTCATCAACCCCCTCTTGTTACGTACCAATATAAGTGTAAGGAAACTTTAGAATTAGTCCTTTTATTTTTTAAATAAGGTAGCAAACAAGCTATCTTTCATACAACTTTGGTGGTAAACTAGCATATGGTTCACCTGGTGGTAAATGGTAACCGTGAAATGAAATATTGCAGATATTTCAGTTATAAATTTAGAAAACACAACCAACCATTGCTGAATTTATATGCAGGGCATGAGGGAAAAAAGGAAAAAAAGAAACCGAGGAGCCGGACTGGAGTGGTAACCACGAAACCGAAGACGCAGCGTAGGCAGGCCCTTCACAAGGTGGAACGACGACCTTATAAGGGTGGCGGCCAACCGATGGATGAGGATGGCTCAGACCAGCCACGGTGGCGAAAATTGGGGGAGGCCTATGTCCAGCAGTGGACGTCTTTTGGCTGATATGATGATGAAAAAAAGGAGCAATGGAGTAATTGGGCTGCCGGCTCTCTCACTCACCGAGCGTAACGCATTATCATGGAAACTAATATTTTACGTCGATCTTCTATGAGTAGTACTTCCCCGGTCGATCTGGCCCATTCGTGCTGAAACCAGCAAGGGGAGTAGGCAACTGGCGCTCTCACTCACTAAGCGACACAGATTAGTATGAAAAGTAATACTTCAATCCGATATTTTGTCAGTATCATACATACCTTCACGCCTGTCTCCCAATAATGGGGTAAGCAGAGACTATAGAACGCCATATGTCAATATAATCTTATTATGACGACTTCTGTGGTTCGGTGGTACGGTGTTACTGTGTATGGACTGCCACGCAGTGATCGCGGGTTCGGTTTCCGCTCAGTGCAAATATTTGTGTGCATGAACATATCTATTTGCATTGGACTGGGTGTTTCTATGTATAATATGTATGTATTTACAAAAAAAAGTATTCAAGTATGTATATCCGCATTCTAGAAATCATAACACAAGCTATAAATATATGCTTACTTTGCGTCTGGTGTTGTGTGTAGTTGTTGTAATATTATTATTATTATTTTATTCCATTAATTACCGCATCCACCAACACCCCAATTTCTAACCTTCATAACGCTCATCAAGGGAATTCTATTGTATCTGATGTAATGGTCTCTGCGAAGGAAAAAATAGACATAATCAGTACTTTGGATACAACCCAACTTAATTATTGGATAAAATAATAAGAATTTAATTCTAAACCCTGTTTCGTTTTGTAGGTAGCTTAAGCTTAATTGCTTGTACTTTGAATTTACGAGATTTTATAAAAAGGGAAAATGGCTTCCATTAAGGTTTCTGTGATATTTTGTCCTTAGTTGAATGTTTTAGTTCGATGTTTAAAATTATTTTTAGGAATGCCTATGTAAAATACTTACTATTAATGCCACTTGTAAAACATGAATTAATTAAAATAAACGCTATTTAGACCCAAATAAAGGGTTTTTATAGCTTGTGGTATGGATTCTAGAATGTGGATAAATATAGTCCTAATCCTTTTTTTGTAAATACTTACATATATATTATACACTAGTTCTCCGCGGTGCGGTTTCACCCGCGTCTTTTCTTATAGCTCCCGTCGCCAGTAGCGTGATGTTACATAGCCTTAACCTTCCTCGAAAATTAGGCGCAAATTTTTTTTTATTCCGACTCGTAGTTTCAGAGATAAGTGGATTCAAACAAACAAACTCTTCCGCTTTATATAATAAGTGTAGATATAGATAGAAACACCCAGTTGAATTCAAATAGTCATGTTTATGCACACAAATATTTGCACTGAGCGGAAATCGAACCCGTGACCTCTACGTGGCAGTCTGTACATAGTACCACCGAATCATTGAGGCAGTCATAAACTTAGAAAATACTCATTTAAAAACATCATATCATAGGTACGTATTTGGTTTAATCTCGTGTCGGCACACAATTTTTATTTAATGTTTAACATTACTGTAGTTCACGTGATACAACAGTAAGGCTTTGTTCAAATACAAATTAAACTAAAAGAACTAATACCGCAATAACAATAAAGATCATTTCACATTACTTTTGATTTTTACCAAATTACATTTCGTGTTTGTGAAGAATTAGGACGCACACATTATTGTGTGGCTAGAAAAATAGCGTTAAATAATATATGCAGTAAAACGGCTGAACACCTAAGCGCCAACTAATTTTAAATTAGGCTTAGGTACTTTTACTGTCTTACTGCAGGGAATAGCCTCTCCTCATACAGAGAAGGTATGACCATTGATCGTCACGCTTACTCAAGGCGGATTGGCAATTTCAGACTTCCTCAGAAGTCCAGGTTTTCTTACGATGTTTTCCTTTACCATCAGTCAGTAATGTCCATATTAACTAAGAAAGTACATTAATTTAAAAACCACATTGGTACCTGCCTGGATTTGAACCCAACTACCTTGTGTTTACAAAGCCTTATCCCCTGGGTCATTTTGACTTTTCAGTTTATCATAGGAAATATTTATTAAAGTTTGATACACATTGTATAAGTATACACAATCAAATCTTAATTCATGCTAAAACTTACTCCATTAATCCTTCTGTTCAATAATCATTTAACATAAATTAAAGCAATCAAAATTTATTACCTACCAACATTCACTCCACTCTAACTTTATGGCCTGATCCGTATTATCGTTTAGAACGGTGTTATTGCCGTAAAAAGTGCGTGTGAGAATAAAAAAAGGTTGTTTTAGTAAGTATTACCATTCAGAGACTAAGGCCATTACATTTCATGAATATAATTCTTTATTTGTGCAAGTTGTTAAAGCATTTTCTTAGATTATATTGCTGTTTGATTAATTGAAGAGGTTTTGTTGTAAAAAATAATATGAAAAGGAAAGATAATGAAACTTGAACTTAAACTCAAAGCGTTTATTTCATTTTGATCATAAAGTATGATATTTAGAAACGTCAAAATTACATGAAGTCTGCCGATTAACCTACAACCAGTTCGCTGACGAGGTAGAGCCGTGAGAAGAACTGGCAAGAAACTCACGCCACAATGTGCGGCCACTATGACAGTTTAAAACAATTACTTTTAAAATGATGACCATAACTTTTTAATTCCACTAACAGCTTACCATCAGAGGCATCAGGCACAGTAGAGAGACTTTGGTAGGCTAATGTAAAAACTTAAGGATTGAGGAGGAGCACGTTGTATTCATGCTGAAACCAGCGTGGATCTACTATCGTAGGGTAAGCTATTACGGATCGTGAAGAAAGGGCGATAAAAGTGAAAAAGGCAAAGTAAATAATAGGCTACGCTAACTGCTTACCATCAGTATGCTTGTTTGTCACCTTAGTCGTATAAAAAAAAAAAAAGTAAATGGACTAGGGAGTAACTGGCTCTCACTTACTGGAAGAAACGCATTACTATGAAAGCTTGTATTTCAAATAAATAATATCACAACAACTACACACAACGCCATCTAGACCCAAAGTAAGCATATTTATATAGCTTGTGTTATGGGTTCTAGAATGCAGATATACATACTTAAATACTTTTTTTGTAAATACATACATATTACACATAGTAACACCCAGACCATGTTCATTGCACACAAATATTTGCACTGATCGCGATTCAAACCCGCGACCTCTGCGTGACAGTCTCTACACAGGCAGCTTAGAGTCACTTTGGAGAGAGTCACAACAAAGAAGGACTAAAAATAAAAACTAAAAAAAGGAGAATTATTTACTAGACGAAACAATTAGGTACTGATTTAAAAAACAAAACTATGATCATCATTACCTTCGTACTTTCTTTCATACAAAGTAAAATGGAATTTAAACCTGACAAACTATAGCCTGTCATATAAACTATCAATATACCATGTAATCCATACTTCCATATAAATGTTAAAGTAACTCTGCCTATCTGTCCGTCTGTCTGTTCACGCCTAAACCACTGAACAGATTTTAATGAAATTTGGTATAGGGATAGAATATACCTTAAAGAACAACATAGGCTATATTTTATCGCAAAAAAGGATTAAGAAGGTTGAAAATTAGAATGAAAAATGCGATATTCACGCGGGTGGAGCCGCCAGAAATAGCTAGTACACAATATATTTAAACACTATACACATATCAGTATACATCCGTTACAAGGGGTTGGGCGGGGGACGGTAAAAGCCTCCGAAATCCTATTAAATGCGCGCGATGGCGCGGTCTACCATACTTGAGTGGGCGCGCGGCCGAAATTGCATCTAAGCTGTGCAACTATTTATATGGCACAAGGTATAAGAGACAGCGAATATTATTTTACAAAGAAATTACCTTGTTATCATCCAAAGAGATAGGCAGAGGTGTATAACACTCGCTGGGTTGGATGCCTTGTAACAAAAAGCTAGCCTGCTGATTTTTCATTACTTTTTTCGACTTGTTATCATCCAAAGAGATAGGCAGAGGTGTATAACACTCGCTGGGTTGGATCCCTTGTAACAAAAAGCTAGCCTGCTGTTTTTTCATTACTTTTTTCGACTAAAAACTTATCACTACCCGGGCATCAAATTGATGCCTCTGCATTGCAGTCCTTATCATACCGAGGTTAAAAGAGAGCATTAATATCGCGGTAGGCAGCGAATTTACAGTCCCTGTCATTGCAGCAGTCCATGAGCAACAGATACCAGTTCAAGTGGGCTGTTGACTCGACTGCCACTATCAGCAATAAAGAAAATGCTTTTATTACTTTTTAACAAGCAATACATATAAGAAAAACACCGATTTTTTTCTTGTGCTGATGCTACATTGAAATTTTACATACCCTATCCCACTCCCATTAACGAATTTAATGACACCTCATACGTTAAAATTCATTAAGTCACTCGGGAAAAACTCCAACCGCTTCAGTCTCTCACTTACACCGCTACGTTGACTAGGGTGAGTAGCGTAATTATCGGCCCCACTACACAAATTGAATTAAAATGTTATTTAGTTTTTATTAAAACTGCTCACTTAGAACCACAACTAAAATTCAAAGCTTACATTATACTTGCATTAAGGATTTTTTTTTAGGAAAACCATTTGGCAGTAGGAGCGTTTAACCACTTAGAAACTATTTTTATTTTTAAATAAAACTACTTTAAAAAAATAAATAATTTACTTTTTTATCTGCCCAATGGTAAGCAGAATAAGGGTATTGTAGTGGTGTACCTCATTTGATGGCATGACAAACAGGAGAAACAGGAAAGCATTAATTATTTATTTATTTCCAAACTTACATCTATTTTTACAGGTATTTTACCCAATGCAATAGAGTAACATACTGATTGATTATTATATATTTACATAACATATTATGTACAAAGTAGTCTTGGTGAATTCACTCAGTGCACAACCAAACAAGTCTGTACAATTGGCTACCAGGTTTAGAGTGCGCAGTGCGGGCAGCAGCGGCGCTTCACTTAGTAGATTGGTGCGCGCTCGCGGCACCGCCAGCAGCGGCGGCCGGCGTCGCCGCCATACGTATCTATCCGGTACACACAAATCGACAAGCCCTAACAAGTCGGGATTGTGGATTACGCCTCTAATAATTTTAAATATATATAAGGCTAGCGCTAAGTCCTTTCTAACCCCAAGCTCATTATATCCAACATAAATAGTGTTGGATACATGAGTGGGTAGAATGGGTAAACCCCGTACTGCCGTAAATACAGGAATCTAACTAATGTATTTTGAACTCTCTCCAACATGAGTCTATATTTAGTCTCATGTGGAGCCCAGATAACTGCGTTACAGTCTAATTGACTTCTTACTAAAGAATTATATAGGGCAACAACGTTTGCAACGTTTTCAACGGCTCTAATGTTTGTAAAAGAATTTACAGTTCTAAGCATGAAGCCCAGATTTCTGTAAGCTCTTTTACAACACCCAACTATGTGATCGTGAAACGTTAGCCCCGTGTTAAGACCAATCCCTAAGTCCCTAACTTCTGAGACCCTGGCCATTGGGTTCCCATCTATATGGTAATCATGTAAGACGGGATTATGCGCCCGCGAGAAGGTAATCGTTAGGCATTTTTTAGTGTTAAATTGCAAACGGTTCGCCCTACTCCAGATGACCACACTGTTTATGTCCTCCTGTAGAAGTGTACAGTCATCCTCATTTGATACACCGCGACACTGGAGATCATCTGCAAACAACAAGCAACTTGAATGTTTGATGACCTTGGGCAGATCGATAATCATAATGAGAAACTGCAGCGGTCTAAGATTACTTCCTTGGTTCACAACTGACCACGTAAAATATGGGTTTGAGATGTATCCCGCATAGTCCACATATTGCTGCCTATCTCTCATGTAACTGCCAAAGAACTGCAGCAGACTTGGGGTAAAGCCGACGCTTGCTAACTTCATAAGCAACACGTTGTTATCGACTAAGCCAAATGCTTTTTTGAAGTCGAAGTAAGCAGCGTCAGCCTGACGACCACTGTCTACCGTTGGCAGCACCTGCATAATGTGGTTAAGCAGATTGCTTGTTGTGCTTTTCTGCGGCTGAAACCCGTGTTGACAGTCTGAGAGTTGTGACCTTACTTGCGCAAATATGCTCTTATGGATAACTGATTCAAACGCTTTTGCTTTATGTGAGAATAGCGTTGGGCCTATTGTATTTCATTGGTATTTCTCTGCTCCACGAAAAACTCAAAATAAAATGGCATATTTCTGTCAACAAAATAATATTTTCAATTCAAATCCAAAAAAAAGACAAAACGATTGGTAATGTTAATAATGAGTTTGAATTTAAAATATCTCTACATATTTTGGCTTCATGATTAAACCAGTCTGTATAATATCACGCCTTTTTTAAAGGATAAGTAGAGGTGTTACTATTTGACCAGCTACTTATCATATCAGCCGAGAGACGTTCACTGCTGAATATAGGCTTCCCCCAAACTCTGTCATCTAATATCATTTTACCCAAGCTCCTAAATATAATTTTACCCAAACTCCTAATATCATTTTACCCAAACCAAAGATCGAACTCAGGCCATCAGTCAGCAAAACTTCTTTAAATATTGACTACATTTTCCTTATCATTATGAATGAAACAAGTTGGAAAGCGACACATTAGAACGCATTAGTTAATTATCTCACTAATTACTAATCCACTCGCGTTCTTGAAGCTTTGTCCTAATTAGGAAAGGTAAGCCTCTTGTAGCCATTATTCCGTGAATACATTCGGATGACGTCAAACTTGATTATTTAAATAGAACAAAAATGGCCCAAGAAGGTTTTAAGGATCGATGGATTGGACTTTAATTTCCTCAACGTTTTACTTTTATATTAGAAGAAATAACGGGATGAAATTTAAGTCATTACAAGTTACGTGATAAATATGGTTACGGCTCATATAATGTTATTTAATTACTATAAGCAATGGATATAACTGTGTTTTCTAAATATTGAAAAAAAACATTGCAAAAAAAATGAAAAGGAACTTATCTAAGCCGCCATAGTGGTGTCCGCCACTTATGGATACCACTGATTGCTTACCATCAGAGCAGAGTGGAGTCATTTTAAAAGACTAACATAAAAAAAATTGGGTCACTGCTGACTGGGTAGGTTAAGGGAATGTAGGAGTAAAAATCATTTTTTTTCGAAGTACGCCTCGATTTAAATCTTTTAGCAATTGGGCTGTAAGCACTCCTTCTTTTTTAACATACGCAATAGTATGAATATGACTACTTTATTTCTATATTCTATGAGATAGTAGGTAGATACTTACTCAAGGCGGTTATATTTTTTCTTTATTATTTTGTTTTTAAACTTTTATTTTTTGTAAGTCCTCAAAATGATTTTATTGAGCGTGTTCAGTCATGTCCTGGAGAGGCTTAAGAAGTACAACTAAGCTATTTCGAGAGTTACTTTTTTACTTTCATTTTCAATACAACAGTTCATTACTAGCGTCACTAATTCAAAGTTCTAGGACATTTAATTTCCTATCCATATTGAATCGCGTACTGTATTTGCAAAATGAAATGTTAATAATTAGTAAATTAAATTATTCGACGCGTTGGATCTAATGGCATGGATTAGGCGCTTGAATGAAGCCAAAGTGAGATGTAAAGCTATTGAAATTTGAAATTAATAATTACATCCGCATCACGCCTTTTACTTTGGGATAGGCAGTGCTGTATAACATCTGGTTTTGTCTGTTATATTCAGTACCATGAATAGAGGGCTATAGCCTGTTATTTATCCAGCACAATAATTACAGACTTGTCTAATACTAAAATAGGAAAGGCCCAATTTCATTTTATTTACTAATATTAAAAAAATCTTTGATTAGGATGGGAAAACAAACCTACTCTCCATTTAATTTAGCTTTATGTACGCTTGAAATACCAGGAATATCACTCTATCAAACAACATTAGTTCAAATATCGACCATCATATTATTTAAAAATTACAAGACTAAACTGGTTTATTTACCCTATATTTTTTACTACTTGCAAATATTGCCAAAAGCCGAATATCGGTGCGATTACTCTTCTTTGAATATGAAAAGAATAAATAATTTTAAGATATAAATTATTTTATAAGTTTTATTATTTACATGACTATGTCCGCCCTCGCTTTGCTTCGGTATCAAAACTTTCATTCGGCCTCACAACAAACGCCTACAAAAAGTTGAAGGATGTACTTACAACCTTTTAATATTTTTAAAAGGTTGTAAGTACATCCTTCAAAAAGTCGAAATGGACCAGTGGATAAGGCAGCCGCTTCATAAACACGATTTAGTAGGTTTGAATCCGGAAAAGTACGTATGTTATTTTTCAAATCATATTTAAGTACTTTTTAAGTTTATCTTGGACATTTCTAAGTGACGGTGAAGGAAATCATCGTGAGGAAACCTGGAGTTATAAGTCTGAAATTGCCAATCCGCCTTGAGCAAGCGTGGTGATTAATGCTCATGCCTTCTCTATATGAGGAATGGCCTATGCCCTGCAGTGGGACAGTAAGCAGGCTGCTATAAGACATCCTTGCATGAGTCGGATCAACCAGAGAAGAACTCTGGAAAAACTCCTTATAAAAGGATCTGAGTAAAGTATTAGTTTCTAAGTTGCTCCCCTCCCCTCTCTCGACTTACTCTTCCTTACTTACGTACATACCTGAAATAATGCTGGTGGTCAAACCATCGATTTTAATATTTATTTAATTATATCCAAACCCACAACTTCGTCTAATAAAGGCATCAAACCATAAATAAGGCAGTAATATCACCTCAATACCACCTTAACTACAAAATGTTACAAGCCTTTTTATCAGTACCTACGATATAAAAGTCTACAAAGAATTGTTCAATCAAACCAACATTACACGTAGCACTGTTTTAATAAAGTAGCTACGACGTAGACCGTCTACGGGTACGGGGTTGCTACGAAGAGGGATTATAAAGTAAGGAAAAGGATTCTTTAAATAATAAAATTTATTTTAATTGATTTTCGTAATATAAAATACTCATAAAACGAAATGGCATAAATTTATGAGTGATGCATAGATATTTGTATTGAAAGTGTTTGAGCATGAGCCTCAGCTAGAGAAATATTTTTTTTTATTGCTGACTGTCGCTGGCGAGCAAACAGTCCACCTGATGGTAAGTGGCAACTGTCGCTCATGAACAACTCAGAGTGTCTAGCATGCTCTAAAATGCCAGGTGCGAAGCCGCTGCCTACCGTGAATGGAGTGGGGTAAGTGAAGGGATTGAAGGAGGTGAGGAAAAAGGAAATGAGAAAAATTGAGCCTCCGTCACTCACATTCACCGACGAAACGCAATAGTACGGATACTACTACTCTTACGTCGATCTTCTATGAGAGGGTAGTTCTTCCTCAGTCGATCTGGCCCGTTTATGCTGAAACCAGCGTGGATCTACTGCCGTTTAATAATAATACCACGACAACTACACAACGCCATCTAGACCCAAAGTAAGCATATATTATACTAGACTCGACGGCGCAGTTTCACCCGGTCCGCACACACTTAGGTCTACACTTAGGTCCGCAACGTTGAAATCAGTGTTATGAATCTTAAGTGGAACTGGCTAGGACACTTGGCCAGACGTGGTGACGGCGGATAAGTGGAGTTCACAAAGGGAGGCCAACTCCCAGTAGTGGGTACCTATAGGCTGTGGATGAGATAATGGTGTATATTTTATGCTATTTAATATTTTTTTGTTGGTTTTACAATAGGTTGAGTAAGTAATAGAATAATATTATTTTGTTGTGGGTTGACTGAGGAACATAAATAGGTTCAGTTTAGAAAAATTATGAGTGGAATGAGACGTCATAGGATGAATACGGAATAACCCATAATATTTTAAAAACACTTGTTTTATAAAGCCTTCTCCATACTTACATACCACGCATTAAATCTTCAAATGCGGTTGAAAAAAATTAAATTCTCTTTTGTTCTCGCGTATAAGTGGCACTCACGACATCACTGTGCCTCACTCCTTTAATATATCTCTTCTAAAAAGATAAAGGTATATAAAATGGCGTCAGCGAAAAAGTTATTAGACAAAGCATTTTTATCTTTCATTTAATGGCAGTTATGTTCAATATTGAGTGGAGAGATAAAATTTTGAAAACGTGGTGTACGCCTTAGTGATTCCGTGGTATTGGATATGGACTGACGTACAAAGATGTCGTATTAGATCCTTAGAGCACGTGCAGCTGCAGCCGCGTTAAAAATGTTTTTCACAAAAAATCATACATTTACATAGATAACTAATCGTGCAGCCGCAGCCGGCTTCGTGCAGCCGCCGCATGTGCTTCCTGCATCCGCAACCTGCAGCCGACGTTGGAATAGCACCTTTATATCTTCCAGCTCTCTATACAGAGTGTATACGATAGCTTGATATTAAATGAAAAGGCAGCTGTTACTAGTCCGTATAATGATCTCAAATTAATCACAAAAATGATTTCATGAAAACAAAATTTTAAAATTTTCTAACAAAATAAATAATATTTTAGTAGTAACAAAGTTATACACCATTTATTATGACAAGTGCACTGACCTGTAATGAGCGGCAACGTTTATCCTTCGACGTGGATTATGATAAGACAGTGACCGTTTGACGTACTTACAAAGTGTTTAGAATTAAAGAAATTAAAAAGTAGTCCTGTGTATAAACTATTGGAGATATTTAGTTGATTTTTTTTTGTTTCGCTTTATAATGCCACATACTATACGTAATTGCATTTTATATCATACCGTCGTATACTTACAATCTGTATATGCGTTCATTAAAAAAATTAAAATAATTCAAATAAAACAATTGAAATTATTCCTGTCATAATTTTCAGCTGAAATATGTCAATCGATCCCCCAAGGAAAGATCAGATACAGGAGATCAGATCAGTTGGTCAAATCTATTGTATTCTTTGATCACCCGAAACTAGAATCTTGGACTTATGCCTTCTTCAAGTATTTAGATTTTGATGGCCATTGGGTAGCAATACATTTATGAAGTATGTATTATAATCTGAAAGTATTTTAAAGTTTCGACTGTCCTGTTGGTCTAGTGGTTAGTGACCCTGACTGCTAAGCCGGAGGTCGTGGGTTCGATTCCCACCCAGGACAAATCTTTGTGTGATGAGCATGAATGTTTGTTCTGTGTCTGGGTGTAATTTATCTATAATATGTATGTATTTACAAAAAAAAATGTATATAAGTAGTATATCAGTTGTTTAGTACCCATAACACAAGCAAATATAATTGCTTAATTTGGGGCTAGATGGCGTTGTGTGAATGTGGTAGAATATTATTATTATTATTATTATTATTATTAAAGTACTTCATTTTTACAGCTTCAAAAACAATTATCGCAGTCGCCATCATAATCTAGTCAATCAATTATCACATTAATTAATACCACAACTAAAACCATCTCGTATTAAGTATACGCTCACGTAACGTAGATTATAAGACTGGAATAAATAAGTCCGTGGTATGAACCAATCGGAACGAATTATAACAACTAACTAACTAACGTGCCAGCTTATGTAGTTATAGCAACACTAAACTTGCTGGGTTGCCAGGAGTTAAGTTAATGTTTACTCGAAAAAGTATTTGATAAATTACTACCACGCTAAATTCTTGGGTTCAATTCTTGGGTCGGGTAAAGTGATATTGGGTTTTTCTGTCAAAAAAACAATATTAGCAATCAGTCATGCTAATGACAGTAGTTGAAGAACATGGTGTAAACATGGAACACAGCTGTAAACATGGTGTCCACCATATCTGGACTCCTCTGACTGCTTACCATGAAGAAGAATGGAGTTATAGAGGCTAATTAAAAAAAAACTAGCTTTCCGCAACGAGGTTTTACCCGCGATTTTGCTTACTGCTCTGCTACCGTCGCCAGTTGCGTGATGTTACAATGACATAGCCTATAACCTTCCTCGAGCCCCCCCAACGGGGTTCTCGCCTTGTCGCGGCGGGGGGGGCTTAGTAGCCGTGGTTACCAAGGACCACGGTGAACCAAGAGGAACCCCAAGGAGGAGCCGCTCCTCTGGGCTTTGCCAGTAAGCCCACGATGGAGCGGCTCTGGTGGGTTGCGGTGCTGTTTGGGCGGCACCGCAACTGGGTCGGGCTGCAGTGTTGCTTCGGCGACACTGCGGCTGAGGAGTGGCGGGGCCGCGGCGGGAGAGGAGTGCCGGTATAACGGTGCGCCGCTCTCCCTACCTTCTGCAGCCTCGGCGGGGCCGCAACCGCCTGATTGCGGACGCGGTGGGGCCGCAGGGGAAGAGGAGTGTCGGTATTGCGATGCGCCGTTCTCCATATCCTCTGCCGCCGAGTTGGCCTGCGGGCGGCGATCGGGCAGTCGCCGCCCGAACAGCACGGGCCCGAGACGGCAGTGCGCGTGACCGCTCGCGGTGAGCGGGCCATGGCCCGTCGGGGTCGCGGATGAATGCGCAAGCGACTCCCGTGACCCCGACACTCTGGCCGTCTGGAGGAACACCGTGGGTTTTAGTCGGTATGCTGGCCGCGCTTTGAGTGCGGTCGGAGAGTCCGACAGCCTTGCCCGGGCAAAAAAAAAAAAAATAACCTTCCTCGAGAACACAAAACAGAATCACACGCAAAAAAGAATTTTCAAATCCGACTGGTAGTTCCAGAGATTAGCGCGTTCAAACAAACAAACTAACAAACAAACACACAAACTTTTTTGCTTTATATAATAGTATAGATTATATAAAGCGGGAGAGTTTGTTTGTTTGAACGCGCTAATCTCTACAACTACCAGTCAGATTTAAATATTTTTTTTTTACGTATGATAGTCCAGTTCTTAAAGAAGGTTATAAACTATATAACATCACGCTACTGGTGACGCGAACAGAACAGTAATCAAGGACGCGGAAGCTAGTGGGCTAATATTAAAAAAAAATAACAAACCATTTTATATTAATAAAAACACGTGTCTATAACTATAGACATCTTAAATAAAAACGTTATAATAATACATTTTGTAAGAGTCCTCATACGAGAGTTGCCATACAAAAAAATGGTTCTGATAAAATCGTAACTTTTCCTCACAACAATACAAAGTTTTCACAATAGCAACACTGACAAGTTACAAATAATTTGTTTCATTGTAGTTTTATTAACGGGGCGTGTCGTTAATTTAGGACATTCAAAACATGAGTTTTTGTGGGTACAAAAGATTTAGCCACATAACCGTTTATTACATGGTATAAAAAGGTCGTATGTTATGATTAGTTGTAATAAAGGACGGCCTTTTTAAGTGTGATTAGGTTTATATCTTAGTAATAGATAGGGTTTTTTATTTAGACTACTGAAAATAATAAATGGTCCCATTCTCCTGGATGATAAGCATCTATACTATTACATAAAGCGGAAGAGTTTGTTTGTTTGTACGCGCTAATCTCTGAAACTACCAATCAGCTCAGTTTTTGAGAAAGTTTATATGTATAGACTTTGTAACATCACGTTCTAGGCGGAGGGAGCAGAGTAGTAAGCAATTACGCAGGTGAAAAAGTACCGTGAGGAGCAAGTTGAGGATGAAGTAGTATAAATTACCAATGAGGGTGTTTAAGAAAATTTTCGCCACTAGTTAGCGCCACTTTGGTAAAAGGTCTTCCATTTTAACAGCGCTATAAAATAAATTTCAGTGTTTATTTCGGAAATTTTAATGTTTAATTTACATAATAGATAAATTTACGTGCTTTATGGACAAAAGAAAATTTCTGAAAGGGTTTTCTAAAATGGCGCCAACGAGGTGACAGTGATGATTCAGGTCTAGCTGTCAAGCCAAGCGCCTTTTGAAAGTTAGCCCCTGATTGGCCCAATGTGACAGTTGAAGCGGCGCCAATTAATGAAGAATTTTTTTCTAAACACCCTTATTGACATTATACAATCTGTTGGCATGGTAGCCCTCAATATAGCGACTTTATGACATGTTACGATCAAAATTGTTTTGATGTCAGTCAGTCATTTATAGAGCTAAAGGGCATGGCGCCTTCATTATGGCAACTAAATTGAGAAAGGTAGGTAGATGTAGTAGTAATAATTCATAATAATAATATCACAACAACTACACACAATGCCATTTAGACTCAAAGTAAGCATATATTTATAGCTTGTGTTATGAGTTCTAGAATGCAGTTATACATACTTAAATACTTTTTTTGTAAATACATACATATTATACATAGAAATACCCAGACCAATGCAAATAGTCATTTTCATGCACACAAATATTTGCAGTGAGCGGAAATCGCGACACAACCTGTACACAGTACCACGGACCCACAGAGGTCGTCAAATATAGTAATACCTATGGTAGGTAATATGTTTTTCCGATATAATTACAAATATCTTGGCATTTCTCGACTTTTCTTTATATTAATATTCATGTATTACTGTTAAAAACTTTAAAAAGAAATATTCTGATGAAAACCGTATCACAATCCACTGAGCAGAGAAATTGACAGAAGAAAATAGTGACAGATGAAAACAGAGATATGGGTAAGTCAAACATACGTACAATTTAAAGTTATTTAGAGTCCAATAATAGTCCCTAACAGTAATACATAAAGTTATTAACAAGAATATAACTGTAAGAACTACGGTTAAAATAAAAAAAACTGAAAATTCATTTGGCGTCCTAATGAAGTTTCAAAGCCTGCAATTAGTGAAGGAATTATTTTGCGGAAAACGCTGCTAGGGATGTCCTAAAGGCCGAAAATCGATTCGGCTAAATATTTTTTAATATATTTTTTTCTAAATGACTATTGGTTTTTATATACAGACACAAAAATAAGATTTATTTATTTATTTATTAGGAATTTATGCACTAACATTATAGGTTTATTACACCTAATGCGATAGCTATTACTAACTTATATCTAAAATAATAAAACATATTAAAATCTTAAAAGTAATAAGTACTTATTAACTAATTTTGTATAATTATATACACAATATATACATTAAAACTTTTGCGAGTTCACTCTTAGGCCTTGAAAATATACAAACACTATTGTGCAGTCTATGTTATGAATAGCGTGGGTGAGGTGTGAGGTGAATAATAAAAATTGTAATTGTAGTTATAGATAAGCAATTAAAACTTTGGAGTTGGTTTGAAAATTATTTCTACTTGTATGTGCTTTGCACAGTTCTAGTGTTCTATTATAGTCGGTCTTAAGTAGCTTCCATACGCCGATTGCCAGTCATTTTTACTAGGCTGTTTTTAATATTATGGGAATTCATTCAACGCTGTGTTCTAATAGTTACAATGAGACTACTACAAGCTAAGTCAACCATTTAAACTTTCTGCAAAATCCTTTGAAACAACTAATACAATCTTAATCAGGTTTAATATGCCCCACTAAAATACACACAATAAATCTTATGAATATACATAAATGCCAAAAGTTTTCGTACGAAGAGGTTCGACGTATAGCCGACGATCTTAACTCATTAAATACAAGTTTTCGTGAGGCCGAACCGATAAACTCGAAAGTCGGCGTGTCCCATCACTAGTGACCTTATTATTCTAGTGAACGGGGAACTCTCGCCCCCACTTATTTATTTCTAAGTTCTTGACACTTTTTTGACAGAAATTATAAATATGCTGAATTTATTTTCATTATTTAGTTTCTTAAAATTTTTGGACGATTTACTTTAATTTGGGTATAGTATATAGAATTATGTACATAATTATCGTTATTTACCTAACTAGCTTTCCACGATTGCTTACTGCTCTGCTCCCGTCGCCAGTAGCGTGATGTTAATTCAAGAATTTGTCAAATCCGACTGGTAGTTCGAGAGGTTAGCGCGTTCAAACAAACAAACTCTGCCGTTTTATTATAATAGTATATATGATTATGGACGACATAACCACACGTTAAAAAGAAGATTCGTTTTGGCTTGTAAAAGTTACGCATCTTGTAAACGAGGTTGTGGATACAAAAGCAGGCAAGTAGATACTATTTTCGACTTTAAAATTATGTACACTTTAAATATTACCGACTTTAATGTTATACAAAGCTTCGTGAGAAAACATGAGCTTAATAGACTTGCTGCGCCCCACGGTTTTTCTGCGCCTAAAATATAATTTGTATCTTTTGGGAACCAGACCGATTTTTGGGTCCGTCTCCGGCACCGAATCTATCTACTTACCAATTTTTATTGAAATCGGTTGAGCCTTTTAGGCGCTGAGTGGTAACTACATACACACATACACACACACAAACTTTCGCATTTATAATATCAATAGACTACCGTATGGCTATGAATAAAAATTGGTATGTAGATTCGGTGTCGGAGACGGACATAGGCTCTTTATCTCGAAAATAGCTCTAGTTCTCGAGTAAGTAATACCAATTTCCACGCAGGCGAAGCCGCAGAGGGCATATAGTAGCATAATATTTTATTTATCAGCCAAAAAGCGTCCACTGACTTAGGTTTCCCCTCAATTTTCACCACCATGGTCAGTCTTTGGAAGCTTATTTATTTTCTTAGAATTCAAAATTGTCTAATTACTCTTCTCATTTTACATTACTTTTTCATTGATGGCAGAAACTATATATTCTTTGAATATTTAGTATGAATGACTGGCCTGTTGGTCTAGTGGTTAGTGACCCTGACTGCTAAGCCGGAGGTCGTGGGTTCGATTCCCACCCAGGACAAACCTTTGTGTGATGATGAGCATGATTGTTTGTTCTGTGTCTGGGTGTAATTTATCTATAATATGTATGTATTTACAAAAGAAAATGTATATAAGTAGTATATCAGTTGTTTAGTACCCATAACACAAGCAAATATAATTGCTTAATTTGGGGCTAGATGGCGCTGTGTGAATGTGGTAGAATATTATTATTATTATATTATTATTATTATTCTATAGCCATTCTTGTAAAACAAACGAGATTGATTTAACATAACCCTGTATATATACCAGCGATTGAAATTGAACCCTATGACATAAGTGATTAGGGTAC
Source organism: Parascotia fuliginaria (assembly GCA_963082885.1). Lineage (NCBI taxonomy): Eukaryota > Metazoa > Arthropoda > Insecta > Lepidoptera > Erebidae > Parascotia > Parascotia fuliginaria. Next base: position 9,804,148 of record OY720197.1, read on the forward strand.
AAAATCATTGAGTCAGCAACAAACCAATATAATACAAATAAAACCTATGAACGTAGCAAGACAGACGTGAATGAGGGATGGGAGGTTGTTTATACTACACGATTTGGATACGATTTTTATCGTGTCGATATCATCAATCGTAACCTATTTATTTATTTTAACGTGCATAATAAGATGTTGCTTTTTAAAATATCCATCCTAAGCTACTGTTACATTGGTTTTGTGAGACTGAGGGTTTTTAGAAAGTTTTTAGAAAATGTCACGTAGGTGAATGGTCTTGCATCCACAAAAATTAAAAACCAAAATTGAAAATTTATTTATATTTTGACGGTTGATTGGTTGATTGAAAGTGCTTTGACAGGTGCCTGGGCCTGACGGCTCAATGCTGCTACCTCGTGGGCACCGTTCGTAATATATGATAATTACTTTTTTTTTTACGAACACAGAGCACAGACGTACCTATGTCAAAATGGCCCAGTGGATAAAGACCCGCTTCGTAAACACGAGATAGTGGGTTCGAATCCAGCAAGAACCAATGTGATTTTTCAAATCATATGTACTTTCTAAGTTTATCTTGGACATTTCTGACTGATGGTGAAGGAAAACATCGTGAGGAAACCTGGACTTAAAAGTCTGAAATTAGTAATCCGCCTTGAGCAAGCGTGGTGTTCATTAATGCTCATGCCTTCTCTAAATGAAAAGAGGTTGCCCTGCAGTGGGACAGTAAACAGGCTGGTATTATAGACGTCTACTTTCTTTCAGTTCTATGTCATACATAGTAATTAAATAATAATTATCCCATTGTCTTTGCATTTTTGTACGGTAGTAGATCCACGCTCATTTCAGCATGAATAGGCCGGATCGTCCGGGAAAGTACTAACTACCCTCTCCTATAAGATCGACTTAAGAGTAGTAGTATCCGTACTACTGCGTTTCGTTCGGTGAGTGAGAGCGCCGGAGGCCCGATTTCCCCCCCTTTCCTCTTTCCTCACCTACCTCATTCCCTTCCCCTAACCCCGTTCCCAGCCGCCATAGTAGAGGCCACCATACCAGCAGTTTAAGACAATGGCTTTTTATAGTGGCCGCCACTTCTGGATTCCACTGACTGCTTACCAGGCGGGGTGGAGTCACTTTGGTAGGCTATAACATAAAAAAATAAAAAAAATTGTCGTATAGTATAAAGGCATGCCAACATTACGTAGATTAAAATTACTTTTTTTGCTGATGAAACAATGATACGTGTGTACGGTTTTGATAAGAATGCGTTAACAGTATTGCAGACTTCTGTTTTCTTCTTTCAGCTCAATCCTTTGAATAATGTTTCTACAGATGATTTATGGAGATATAATGTATGGGGTAGTTACGTCGAAATGTCTTGTAAAGAAGATAATGGTAATAATAATTGCTTGAGGTATTAACAGAGAGATTTCTCTATTACATAAAGCATGGAGTTGAGCAGGTTAATGCAGTACATTCACAAAGAAGAGAATATAGTTACTCTTATAGCAGTAAAGAGTAATACTCTACTGGTCGTATTATTTTTCCACATTCGAGAGTCAAACTTCGAAACCTCTTTGTTCATTTGCTGATTTTGATAAAGTACCATTAAACCACAGATGCAGCTATTATAAGTACTGTAGGTACTGTACTGGAAGAAAAGAAAGAAAAATGGTTTATATTTCACATACAAGTGACGCACATACGCAAGCACGCACGCACGCACGCATGCACGCACATACACACTGTATGGTTATGTGATGTTGTCAAACATTATGTCTAATTTAATAATAATTTAACTTTTTCACAATGACAGATAACCGCTAATTACTTTTTAATCCCATTAATTAATCGTATTGTAGACGTTAGCCCGACGTTGCACAGTTTTAAAATATAAATTCTTTTCTTACATTAATTCAATAAATAAACACAAAATCTCACTGAACCGAACATTAATTGTCATTAAATTTCTTACGCTATCAATCACAAAGTTTAAATTACATTTTACTATAATTAAACTAACCACGTTATTTAAAAAGGCATTAAAATTCTGGAATAGAGTGCGTAGTCTATTAAACATTCGCAGAACATAAATCTTCGTTAAATGTAAGCACTAATATTTTAGAAATAATATTAGGAGTATTATTTAGTTTTAACTGGCGTTCAGCTTTGCACGTACGTACTAGGCTGTACATAGAGTAGTTAAGTATATATTTTTTATGTTATAAAAAATATGCATGTATTGTATTATACAATAAACCTTCCTTCTTCTATATTCTTTATTGCACACCACTAATTAAAAATCAAATAACAACAAACAGACTTAAAATAAAGTCATCTTTAGAATTAATGGTGTTGTTATACCTACTTAAATATTTATATGAAAATCCAAGAAGACTGTCTAATCAAAACAAGCTATTTTTAAAAGTGCCTTAAACTCTTTATAATTGCTATCAAACCCTCACAAAATATTTACCTATTTTTACTATTCACATGTTTTCAAAGTAAGCACTTAACCAACTCAAATATGTCACAGTACTTACTGATTAAGGGACTGTACACGGGTTACAATAATTTATTATTAAGCAACCGATTTGTATGCGCGAAGGACCCTTCGCAATTTTATGGGTCCCGATAATGTTGAGAATATGCTTAAATATTGATAAATTATGTTAAATGTATGTAAGTTAGGCGTTTTTACAAAATGTGTCGATAGGAGGGATATACGGGTTATTTAGTATTGTGAATTTATGAGACTTGTTTCGTTAGGTTTTATTAAACCTTTTTTTTTTTGCACTTTTTGTCTGTTGCGACAATAGCACTTAACTGCCACGTAAATTAAAAAAAATCTAGCCAATTGTTCCATAACATTATCTTAATATATATATGTTGAAATAGAAGCAACAGAAATAAATTATCTGTGAAAATTTCAACTTTGTAACTATCACGATTCATGAGATACAGCCTGGTGACAGATGAACTGACGGACAGACAGACGGACAGTCTCAGTAATAGGGTCCCGTTTTACCTTTTGGGTACGGAACCGAAAAACAACCACATTCTATAAAACTGAAAGGTTAAACATACTTCATGAGGGCGGTCAATAGCCGAAGGCCTAATTAGAGTAAAATTTTTTCCTCCTTTTTCCTTCCTCAACTTTTTCTCTCCCTTCATCCTCCCTACATGGTCAGCAACGGCTTGGTTATGTTTTGTTTGCATTATTGTTTCAGGAATGCCTAAAAAATACCTTGTTAGGTACTTACTATTAGGTATTGTATTAAGCCTTGTCGTCAAAGTTGTATAAAATAAATCAGAGAACTAATAAAACGCGTGATTAGATAAAATATTAGCTATCAACCTTTATACTAGCTTGAGGGCCACGCTAAGTTAGATCTTTGGTTACTGCTCTGCTCCCGTCACCAGTAGCATGATGTTTTATACCCTATAAACCTCCCTCGAGAACTGGGCTGTCATACGCAAAAACTATTTGCACTAAGCGGGAATCGAACCTGCGACTGTGTCCACCACTTCTGGATTCCACTGACTGTTTACCATCAGGCAGAGTAGAATCATTTTGGTAGGCTAATATAAAAAAAAACTTTTTTGTTTTGTTTTTTGTACCAATAAAGTACACTAGAACAACAATACAAACAGGCACTTATATGAAAACATGTTAATAGGCTTTGTTAGACAAAATAGCTGAGCTGTACTAACTTAGTATACACAAACGTTGTCTGTGCCCCAATAGGCATATACTGATCGTGACGATTTGGCGACACTATGAACGCGGCTCTATAGTAGTGGGAAAGTGTCGATAATATTTATCGATACTTATTTCAGGATAATCTCGGTTGACTAATAATCGAGGGTTCGATTTCTGCTTAGTGCGGAAATTTGTGTACATGAACATGTTTGTTTAGATTAGTCTGGGTGTTTCTATATATATTACATATAAACAAAAAAAAAATTACGAACGCGGTTTCATCCTCGTTATGTAACATCTTTGGTTACTGCTCTGCTACCATTGCCAGTATGTTTATGTTTTATAGCCTATCAAAGAACTGGGCTATCAAACTCAAAAAGAATTATTCAAATCCGACTGCTAGCAGATAATAGTACCATAGATTAAATTTTAAACCTAATATTGAAAAAAGCGTGAACATTTATGAATTCACAAGTAAAGTAAGTACTAATAAATTACTTTTTATATTATCACTTTTATTTCAAACCTCTCACAAAGAAAATCTTTACAATTGATTATAAAACTTTTATACCTGAATATGTTAGTTTTATTATACGCATATGAATGACGGCAAGTACCCTAAAGGGTCACAAAATATGACGTATAAAATATATTGCGGCAGATGTGATTGCATAAACTTACGTTATTGTCAGAATTATTTCAATTTTGTTTCATAAAGTGAAAAAACAAAAAAAAAACTACAATAATAAGAATTTTTTTAAAAGCATTTATGTGACAAACTATCGTAAACACTTGATGTTAAATTTAATAAGACAAAAAAAGAGGTAACCCGTCGTATGCTTAGATTATTTGGAATGTGTTCTATCATAACATTAAATATACCCAACTGCCTCTGTGGTTCGGTGGTTCTGTGTCGAGAAATTCTCAGTATTCGCCCGGAGTCTGGAATTGTGCCCGTTATATGGCAACAGGCTCGCCCCCTGTTGCGAAATGTGGGTGTTTAAACACGTACCTCTGCCTACCCTTTCGAGGATAAAAGGCGTGAAGCTATGTAATGTATGTATGTATGTAAATATACCCTATTAAATAGAATAACAAAATATCGATATATCCCATCTCTAGCCAAAACAAAGAACCAGAGATTTGTTTCTAAAAATGTTTTTTTCTTGATTCCTCGTAGCAGGAGGGTTATTCTCCTTATTGCTTTCGTGATTTATATCCGTGCCGGTTCAATTTTATTGGGAGATGAAAACGGATCACGCATAGAATAAGATGGTTCAAAGTTTTAAGTATACCTGAGGCCCGAGACAAGTGTCAAAGATTTCTATTCTATTCATAGAATAGATTAAAAATGTATTGGATTGACATACGCTAACGCCAACGCTTATGTCAATCTCATACATTTTTGTATCTATTCTATGAATAGAATAAATCTTTGACACTTGTCTAGGGCCTCTGAATAGTTTTGGACGGTGTCGCAGTGAAAGAGTTCATCAGTTGTCAGCTAGGAATTTTATGTGATCTATAGTAATAAGTTGTCTAGGTGTTCAAGGTGTATGTGTGTTTTGTGTTCGCTAATATGACTGGCCTGTTGGTCTAGGGGTTAGTGACCCTAACTGCTAAGCCGGAGGTCGTGGGTTCGATACCCACCCAGGGCAAACCTTTGTGTGATGAGCATAATTGTTTGTTCTGTGTTTGGGTGTAATGTATCTATAATATGTATGTATAAACAAAAAAAAAAGTATATAAGTAGTATATCAGTTGTTTTGTACCCATAACACAAGCAAATATAATTGCTTAATTTGGGGCTAGATGGCGCTGTGAGCATGTGGTAGAATATTATTATTATTATTATTATTATTAATAGCATGGCTGGGCTTATTTCTAAGTAGTCTATAGCACTGGCTTTCTAGTTTCATCCGCGCTAAGTTACATTTATGGATACTGCTCTTCTCCCGTCGCTAATAGCGTGATGTTATAGCCTACCAACAAAACTTTTCCGATTTATAAAATAGTTCTAGATATAGGAGATTTATAGTATGGAAATGCCTAGGACAGTCGGTAAAGGTCGCCCGAGACCTGTAACCTGCAAAGGTGGATAGCAGCAAATGACGTTCTATAGTCTCTGCTTACCCCAATGGGAGACAGGCGTGAAGTTATGTATGTATAAATAGATAGGTTATGTATGATAAATGATTGATTCAACTACTCGTATGCTGATGTAATACTATAATATTCATTCAACTAACGCTGACCAAACTAAAACTAAATTACTAATTGACCTAAAAACTAAAGTTGCTAAAGTATTCCGTCAACAAGTAATATCGCTTAAGGCTATAGTTAAGGTAGTACTTAAATATTGAAACACTTGAATTATTTATATTAAATTCAGTTTAGGAATTGTAAAGTAGTTGAAATTTGTATAGAAATAGTATTGAAGGGTTTAAAGGGTTAATGTTCTTTGAAGGCGGCATTTAGTTGTTATTTTTGACTACTTTTGAGTAATAACTTAGCAAAGGGCTCGGGCTTTTCTTAGTCAAGTGAAGTTTTCTGTGGCGAAATGTTCAATATTAGACTAAAAAGCTTTTAAATAATTATATTATCTACTAGCGACCCGCCCTGGCTTCGCACAGGTATGCTGATAATAAATATACTACAGAATGTCATTTAAACAACATTCACAGCTTTTTTGTCATTAGTCAATACAAACATGTTTTCTTTAGAGGCCGGCGGCTCCCAGCTGGTATATACCGCAATCGCTATATCCCTGCATTACATTAGAAACCTCTAAAATTACCAGTGTTTCTCTACTATATTTTGCACGTATTATACATATAAACCTTCCTCTTGAATCACTCTATCTATTAAAAAAAAACCGCATCAAAATCCGTGGCGTAGTTTTAAAGATCTAAGAATACATAGGGACAGACAGCGAGAAGCGACTTTGTTTTATACGCATGCAACTGCTGTGCACGAGGTTGTGGGCTCAATCCCCACACGGAAAACTTTCATAAATATTTGTTCCGAATCTGGGTGTACTTTGTATACGTTAAATGTATGTTTGTAAAGTCCCCCGCGACACAGGGCTTGTTCCCTAGTTTGGGAGTTGTCTTTTAAATAGAAAAAAAAGTTAATTTTATGAAAAAAAAAAACAATTTCAAAACTACACCTAAGTAATTTATACAAACTTAAACAAAAACTAAATAATAATTACCTATATAACTTGAACAAACCAAAGCATCATCTACGTATGTATTGTTTTTGTTAAATTTTTCAGAAAGCGCTGAACCAATTGCCATTAATTTTTATGGGACCACGGCTGAAACATGACCTACCTTGCAAAGAAGAATCATTAAAATCAATTCATAATTGGCGGAGAAATCGGGTAAGAAACATACAAAAAAGAACATACGATCCGAATCGACCCGAATTGAGGACCTCCTTCATTTTAAGTCTGGTTAATTTTTTTTTGCATTTATGAATCGATCCTGAAACCTTATGTCAAGCAGTCACACTCGAACTGTGTCATTAAAAATTAAAATGGAGACAAAATTTCTCGAGAATGGAGATATAAAAACTAATTAGTCATAATATATTTATGACTAACTAGTTTTTATATCTCCATTCTCAATAAATTTTTCCTCCGATTTAACGCAATGAAGTTAAAATTTATTCATAGATACATCTTAAAGCGGCTCCGAACAATTTATGAGACCACAATCTGAGATACAGGACTTAAATCATAGGTCTTGTAATTCGTATGTTGTATAAGATTTAATGGCAACCAATGGATGAAGGCGGTGAACGACCGGCCAGACTTGTAATATGATTTGGATAAGTTTATTGCTATCTAGAATGATTTAATAAGTTAAACTACGCACAAAATATATCAAAGAGTCATCTAGTGTTGATTTAAAGAAGTTTAAATACAGTTTTAACAGATTAAAAATACATTTAAGAACGTAAGTCCGCTGGGCTGCTCTAGTCGCCTGAACGTTCAACTGCAAAAAGTTTTGGGCGGCTATATCACCCGGACGTTAGAATGGTTAAGATTTATAATCTTTTTTTTCTTTACTGACACAAACGCGGACTTGGAACAAATATTTGTGGATCATAATGTAAAGCTTTGTCCTGTGGGAAAATCGAACTCATGGGCGCCGGCAGCATGGTACAAGGAGGTGAGTTTTCACTCCTCTGTCAAGAAAAAAATACTAGAAAATATTAGTTTATTTTATTAAGGTCTTTCAGTTGAAGTATCTATAGTTTATTTTCCAAATTGTTGTCGAACCTTGTCAATATATTTGCATACACAGTTAACTTATTGAAATATACACACCCTCTGAAAGTAATCCTGGCGGCGCCCATGATCGAACCTTATACTTAAATGCGACAAAAAGGAGAGAAGATACATTCAGGTATAAGAATATAAAGTAAAAATCGCGCAGATTTCTACTACTACTAAACAAAATAACTATTTTACAATTAATAGGGTATAAACATTCCCAATCTACGTTGCAGACTGAAAGAAAGAAAGAAAGAAAGAAAAAACATTTATTTGTTCTCAACAAGTTAGTTTACATAATATATCAACAATACATTGTAATAAATAAAAATAAAAAATAAAAAAGTAACAAACATCATTGAGATACAAAATGGCCCTAACTCAGCTTTGTGCCACTTTGCGAACACAAAGCAGCGCTGACTGATGCTTATTTTGTGAAAAATCTAGTATTTTAGAACAACAGCCTCTCTACGTATATGAATATATAATGATTCATACAGGTAACCTTTAAATATCTTACTATTACTTCCGAAATGTGTACGACATATAAGTATTACATAAATTAAAGTTGCCAATAGTCGAATAAAATGTAATAATAATAATACCACAACAATTTTTCATGATCATACAATTAATGCAAATTCAATGCGTTATTAATGTATTTAAATCTATTATACGTTTTTAAGGTATGCACGTTATGACCACTGAACTGGGTTACAGTTAAAAAAAACTTAGATTACTTTATTCTCTTGGTTTTTTTTTTTGATAACCAAAAGTGCATAACACAAAATGTTTCCATGAGGACTTCATTCCACATTAGGGATTCTGTAAGGGCCTCTGCGTATTGGACCTTTGTCCCCTCGTAAGCCTTAGGATCTATTGTTGAAAAGAGCCCGTGAACTGACTAAATAAATAATACATTTATATTTCTTTCACAAACGTATGAGTAACCTATCGTCTATTAGTTTAACAGCCCAGCTATACCTTAGGGTATTAGGGTGCATTTCCATTAACGTGGAGCTAGGCGGAGTGGAGAGGGGCGGACTGTCAATCACAATGAAAATGAAAATATGTTTATTCATATAGGTTAATTAAACTAACACTTGTGAACGTCAAAGTTTACAAAATGTCAGCAAATTAACCTACAGCCAGTTAGCTGACGAAGTAGAGCCATGGAGGAACTGGCAAGAAACGCCGGCCTCCTTTTTAATGGCCAGGTTATTACAATTTTTGTAAGTTACAATTTCAAGTAGCATGCAAAGTGACACAGGCATTACCCTTAACTCTATAGGTAATTAATTACTTACAGCTTTCTATGTTGTAAAGTAAAATGTGTGCTTTACAGGCTGCCTCAATTTGCATATTGCTACAAAAGGTAAATGCAACATGTGAACTGTAGTAAATGTTTCTATGTAGGTACTATATAAACTGTTAATGCCATGCAATCCTTGAAATCTCCACTCCGCGCCAGTGAAAACAGTGTAAGCAAGCCGAAAGGAGATGAGCAGACTTTCAAAGAAAATATGTAAATACGCGGCCCTGAGCTGGACAGAACGTAGGCGAGCGGACTGATGGTGCCCCCGCTCGGCACCGCAGTTCGCTAGACTCCATTCTATACGAAGTGCTGTGTGGCGATGCATCAGCGTGCGGCGCCGCCGAGAAGGGCAGACTGGACCAATAGGAACGTGGCTTCATCATTCCATCGTCTTAATCTCCGCTACAATGGAAACACTTGTCACTTTTCACTGCTCTACTTCGCCCGCGTGATATGGCACAATAAAATATAGCCCATTTTACTCGCTGATTTTGTAGTTTGATAAATGTCAAAGAATTTTTTTAAATTGGTTGCACAGATTTTTAGTTTATCTACGACAAACAAACACACAAGAAATAAGTTTCCTTATAATATTAGATTAAATGTAAGGATTGATCAACATGTTGATAAAGGCAGATTGGCAATTTTATTTCTTTTTTATAGTTCTGGTTTTTTTACGTTGTTTTGTTTAAGTAAGAAACGATCGGTATAAAAGCTACAGCCCCATGTATAAAAGGAGAGCTCATGATGGTACCTTAACCAGTAAGCCATCATGGACGATTTATAAATAAGTACATCTGTCTCAATCGTATCAATTGTTTTTCACAATTATTATGAACTACCTTTCGCGGCGCGGTTTCACCCACATCTTTGCTTACTGCTCTGCTCCCGTCGCCAGTAGCGTGATGTTACATAGCCTATAACCTCCTCGAAAACTGGGCTATCATGCGCAAAAATAAATTTTCAAATACGACTGGCAGTTCCAAAGATTAGCACGTTCAAACAAACAAACTGTTCCGCTTTATATAATAGTATAGATAACACTAGTGTAAGTATTCTTCTTCTGTCCTAAAAAAATTCTACACATTTTCTTTATAATGTTTTATTTAAACATATTTCATGCTTTATATTTTTTAACATTACATTTAAAAAAACCTTTTTAAAACTATAGCAAAACAAAATATGACTATAGTTATTCTATATATAGAGACAGGGTACAGTTAATAAAAATATCCGCTTACAATTCTGGAGGTACACAACAGGGCGTTCGAGCGTACACTGTGCAGGTGCAACTCGAGCAGGAAGTACTGACAGCAACGAAATTATTTAATATTTTTTTTATGATTTTTTTTTACAATTTCGGTAATAAAATATGTGGCCCAACTAAGTGTAAATAATAATTGCTACCTATGCACATAACTGCGTTCTTGCAACGCATAAACAATTTTTACGGTAGTAGACTCACGCTGGTTTCAGCATGAATGGGCCGGATTGACCGGAAAAGTACTACCCTCTCATAGAAGATCGACGTAAGAGTAGTAGTATCCGTACTACTACGTTTTGTTCGGTGGTTGAGAGCGCCGGAGGCCCAATTTTCGCCCATTTCTCTTTCGTCACCTCCGTCATTCCCATCCCCTATCCATTCCCAGCCGCCGTGGTAGAGGCCACCATACCAGCAGTTTAAGACAATGACTTTTGGTATAGTGGCCACCACTACTAGATTCCACTGACTGCTTACCATCAGGCGGGGTGGAGTCACTTTGTTAGGCTAATATAAAAAAGCAAAACATTATAATATTTGTTATTATTTTTATAGTTCTTCGTGACGTTATCCTAAATATCAAAGTGAGTAATGTAGTTTTTTAAAGGCTTTTGCGTACCTCTGAACAGAGTGCCTGGGAGTAGCCTTTGTTGAAGTAGCCGACTTTCAGCTGAAATTAAGTATAAGTATGTTTTACAAATAAACTCTTGTATAACAGTTCAAATAGTACATTTATTGTACATTTAGTTCACAGTCCGCTCATGTAGTTTCTTACAGAAGTACGGTCAACAAAAACGAAGCTTAAATTAGAAATAGTAATGTGTGTATAGATACAGAGATTAGATCTGTTAAATGGTTTGGAAGAGGCAACGCGTGTACAGCTTAGAGCTTACATTTAAATAGGTATTTTGACAGTGGCGTCTCAATATATCTTTGCTAACATTATGTTTATCAAGAAAAATATTCACTTGTATTCAAGAAACTTTGACATACATTCTGTGAATACTCGAGGTAAACATAAGTTAGTTGGTACATACCATCGCCTACATAAAGTAAATAACTCATTTGCGGGTCTTGGTGTACGCTTTTATAATAAACTACCCATTGAAATTTCGAATCTACCCTTAGAGAAATTCAAACAAACTGTTAAAAACCGTCTTATTCAAAAGCGTTATTATAATATTAATGATTATTAATTAAATGATAAAATAGCATGGGTATAGTTGCTCGTTTAATGCAAGATTAATGTTATATTGATTATTATTATTATTGTAGTTATATTGACTTTGATTAACATTATATTATTATAGTAAAATTAAAAAAAAAATATTGACTATTGCAGTAAAAGTTTGATGTGAAGTGAATGCATATCATGATCATTATGAACTCGTAAGACATAACATTTTATTATGGTTCTTTTTACCACCCATGCCTTGCATTATCATGCTCACTAAAATGTGAGTGGTGGGCCAATACGACACCACTGACTTGTGGTGTCGTATTGGCCGGGTCATCACCTTCCCTCTAATATGGCGAAGGTGATGATGGCTAGTCTGTGCGTCATGCTCGGGTGAGCGGGTGCTACCTTGGATAACTGGTCAATTTTGGCATGGCATACATTTAATAATTAATTCAGTATTACCTTGTAGTTCAATATGACTGGGAAATGCATTTACTTTTTTTTTAATTTTAATTAAAATACGTAGTCAAATTACCATAATAGATGAAACTAAATAATTGACATCCTCTATTTTCGATTTTTTTTCTTTTTTTTAAATGTTATTAAATTAATTGGTTGTTTTGTAATAATTACTTTGTATGGTTCTTTGGTTGCGTTGATTTATTAAAATTATTAACTCATACAAAAAAAATATTGGCGATTGAAAAGAGTGGCGTGAGTTTCTTGCCAGTTCTTCTCACAGCTCTACCTCGTCAGCGAACTGGCTGTAGGTCAATTGGCTGACTTCATGTAATGTTGACTTTTCCTATGCATCATACTTTATGATCAAAATGAAATAAATACTTTGACTTTGACTTTGACTTAAAGGGGATTACCAAAAACACATCCACTTACTTAATATATTTATAGTATTGTACTCTGGAAAAGTAATAAACACAAATGTTGGTGAAATTTAAGACTGTAGCTTCAGCATATTAAAATTAAATAATGATTTTTTTGCTACTTTTTTATACTTTTACGTCTTGCAGAAGCAATACCGACAGCGGCAGTTACCACTTACCCTCAGGTGAGCTGTTTGCTCGTCTGCTAATGTCAGCAATAAAAAAAATCTGCTAAAATGTCTACACGTTGCCTGTCTAAACAATCTGTGAGATCGAGGAGTATATGAAAAATTTAAACTATTCGTAGAAACTGGCGAAATTCAAAAACATTCATTTTTGTTCTTTATTCTCCTTTGAGTTTTTTCTGAAGGTCGTAGCCACATGATACATTTAATATATTATTATTATTATTTCCTTTATTCATATTTTTTTCATATTTATTACATTTTCAAATATATACTTATAAAAACCAAAAATACACATTTAAAAATATAAAAAATAGATTACCACCGGCAACGAGACAAAGTCCAAGCTACCGGCGGTTAGGGCTCCAGAGAGAGGAACCTCCTAACAATAGGTGCTGTGTCGAGCAGCACTGCCTTCTGGATCTGGCCCTTGACCCATCCACCTAATGCGAGCCTCTTTAGGTGTTGGTCGAGGCTCTTTGCTATTAAACCATTTACGGTAACGACTATCGGCACAATGACAGCAGAATCCACATCCCACATGTCAACAATCTCATGGGCTAAATCAAGATATTTTATTTGCTTATCTTTCTCAGCCTTCATGAGATTCTCGTCATGAGGGACGGTAATATCAACTATCATTGCAAGGCGTTCGGATCGATCCACCACCACGATATCAGGCTTGTTAGCTATAATAGTCCTGTCTGTGATGATGGAGCGATCCCAATACAATGTCGCGCGACCATTTTCGAGAACCGGCTCTGGGTTTTTTTTTTTTTTTATAGTATAGCCTACCAAAGTGACTCCACCCCGCCTGATGGTAAGCAGTCAGTGGAATCTAGAAGTGGCGGCCACTATACCAAAAGCTATCGTTTTAAACTGCTGGTATGGTGGCCTCCACTATGGCGGCTGGGAATGGGGTTAGGGGAAGGAAATGAGGGACGTGAGGAAAGAGGAAAGGGGGGAAATTGGGCCTCCGGCGCTCTCACTCACCGAACGAAACGCAGTAGTACGGATACTACTACTCTTAAGTCGATCTTCTATGAGAGGGTAGTACTTCCCCGGACGGTCCGGCCCATTCATGCTGAAATCAGCGTGGATCTACTACCGTAAAATCAGCGTGGATCTACTACCGTTAAAATATCTGTAGTACGGTACCTCGACATCTAGAAGATTGTATCGCAGAGCAATTTGCTGGTGGATGATCCTGGCTACTTGGTTATGTCTGTGCAAGTACTCTCCGTTAGCAAGACGCGAACAGCCGGAAACAATATGCCTGAGGGATTCACCAGGGCGATGACATGCCCGACATATGTCAGTAGTGCCATCCCTCAAGATATATTTCCGGTAGTTGTTCGTCATGATAACTTCATCAGCAATTGCACAAACAAACCCTTCGGTTTCTCCAAAAAGATCACCGAAGCGTAGCCAGGCAACGGAAGCAGCATGGTCTATATCAGGCCCATGTAAGGCCCGATAGAACCGTCCGTGAAGCTCCTTGCTCTGCCATACCATTCTACGGTCATCCACACTGAGTACTACAGGCCTGCGCCAGTTCTCTTTAGCCAGGGCAAGCGGGGTAAGTCCACTATCCACTGCAACCATATCACGATGCACACCCTCGCCCATCTTGTGAAAATAGTCTCTAAGGTTGCATATCTCGCGATTGTGGAGGGTTTTGGCATTTAGAAATCCGCGACCCCCACATTTTCGCGGGATATACAACCTCATGACGGATGAACGTGGATGGTGCATACGGAATGCTGTTAATAATGTGCGGACTCGCCTATCCAGGGCATCCAATTCAGTCTGTGTCCACTTGAGTATGCCGAAGGAGTACATAAGAAGAGGCATGACCCAACCATTACAGGCGCGCACCTTGTTGCCGCCTGATAAGTGACTTTTTAATACTCTTTTAAAGCGGCTGAAAAAGCGCTCCTGTAATGATTGTTTCATATCTGTCTCTCCAATGCCCAGCGACTGCGACATACCCAAGTATTTATAGGTGTCAGCGATTAGAAGTGACCTAAGATGAGTAGAATCAGATAGCTGAATTCCATCAGATTCGACTACCCTGCCTCGCTTTACATACATGACTGCACACTTGTCCACTCCGAAAGCCATGTTGATAGAATTACTAAAGTTTTCAGTTACCTTCAGTAACTCTTTCAGCTGGGGTTCAGTTGGCGCAACTAATTTAAGATCATCCATGTAAAGCAGGTGGGATATTATCTGACCACCTCTACGCAGCCTATAACCTAACCCTGAACTCTCCAGTATTGAGCTAAGAGGGTTCAGTGCTAGGCAAAACCATAAGGGACTCAAACTGTCACCCTGGAAGATACCCCGCCTAATCCATAGCGGTTCGTTAACACCTGGGGTTTGTCGACACTCTGGATAGGTAAGGACCGTTCTCCATTGCCGCATGCATGTCTCCAAGAAGGTGCGTATTGTAGGGTTTACTTTATATAATTATTATTATTATTATTATTATACTTGTTTATCGAATGGGCTGTTCTTATAAGTAATTTTTTATATATCTCCTTTAAATCCAGGTTGCCTTTTGTTGTTTTCCTTTATAGGGACGAATCAATAGTAAATAAATAATACATAAATGGTTATTCAAAACCACATCTATAAAATCATTATATATCAATAATTACCTGTACCAGTTTTTTCCATCAGTTGTAAAGCGGTTGGAAAAAACATGGATAGAGGTAGATCACTGTGTCGCCCAATTTCTTACGGGTCATGGTAACTTTAAGGGCAAACTATTTTCGTTTAAGTTAGTTGATTCTCCGAGTTGTCAGTGTTCCAATCAAGAACAGTCTGCTCATCACATTCTTTGGGAGTGTAGTCTTTGGCGTAAAGATCGCGACATAATGTTAAATAGTTTACAAGTTACAACAGGACCAGTTTATTATGAGGATCTTGTGTCATCTAGGGTGAATTTCCGTGCGTTTAAGCGTTTCTGCCATACATATTACTGGAATCAGATATAGCTCACATAGGTCCCTTAATATTACTTGTCCGTGGTGCTCTCTTTTAATAGGTCATAATCCTATACAGATTAAATTCGTCTCCCGCTTTGCAATGGAGGGAAGTGGACATTTTGTTTCCAACTCCTCCTTTTACTTCTGATTAAATTCGTTGCGGGGTCCAAGACAGTAGGTTTAGTAGTCCCCGGGACTCCCGAGTGTCAAAGCTCGGTGTTTCTTCTTGGATATCACTGTTAATCCTGGCTTACAGGAATCACAGTGATGGGCATGTGGGTGGGATTGTCCCAATTATATCAATAACTAGCTGTAGCCCGCGACTTCGTTCGCGTGAAAATTCAGATGTGTGCCTGTATGAGAATATTTCTTACCTAATCTTACGGCAATAGTACATTGTATTAGTAATAAATATCAGTATAATCCGTCTCTAAGGCGAATCCGATTTAAATCTATTCACCCGCTACCCCCTTAAACAGACGAAATTTTGCAATATTTAACGAAACTTGCCACTCCTATTTTCCCACTTAATAAGAATAGTTCCTAGTTTAGAAATCGTATTATCAAAACTCCCGTTTAAAAACTATAGAAGCTTCATACAAATTGTTGTTCCCTGTGTGTTCCAATGTTTCCCTTTATACTCCAGGGAAATGAATTTCGCAAAATCCCGTCTTAGAGAGCACCTATTTCCAAAATTTGAAACTCCTAGCACTTGTAGTTTCTGAGATTTCGTGATGAGTGAGTGAGTGAGTGACCTTTCGTTTTTATATATGTATAGCTTCTGCCTGCGACTTCGCTCGCATGAATATCGTTTTTCCAATAGAGATTTTTATTTTGTTTAAATACTGTTTTGCATACTATTTCTAATCTCATCATCATCACCATTCGTACAAAACCCTCTTTCACCTACCTAAAGATATCCCCCGTAAAACAATATACAATACACAAAGGCAAATTTTCACTACAATAACTTTCCCCTTTCCCTCATTTCCTCTCCCCCTTTTCCCCTTCCCCTCCTGTCTCCCTCCCACCTCCCACTCACTTTCCCCACACTTCCCCTCACTTTCCCTCACTTACCACTCACTGACTCCTCACTTCTCTCACTTTCCCTTACGTACCCCTCACTTCCCCCTCATTTACCTCTCACTTGCCCTTCACTGCCTCCTCACATCCCCCTGAGTTCCCTTTTACTTTTTTTTTTCACAACGCCATCTAGACCCAAAGTAAGCATAATATATGCTTGTATTATGGGTTCTAGAATACGGATAAACATACTTAAATACTTTTATTTTTGTAAATACATACATATTATACATAGAAACACCCAGACCAATGCAAATAGACATGTTCATTCTACAAATATTTGCACTGAGCGGGAATCGAACTCGCGACCTCTGCGTGGCAGTCCATACACAGTACCACCGAAATACAGAGGCAGTCGATTTCCCTCTGACTTACCCCCGCACTTTTCCGATACTTCTCCCTTCCTTTCCTCTTCCTCCCCCTTCCTTCCCTCTCCCTCCAAATTTCAAGTCGCCAACTTCAAAAGCAAAGATCTTTCCATACAATATTTCATCCTTTATTTCACCCCTATAAATCCACCCCAGTTAAAAAAAATATGAGGATATTTTTTATTTAAATAAAAGTATTCCAAAACAAAATTTCAAAGCTGTAAGTTAAAAAATGAAGACGTTTCATACAATCGTTTTCATACCTTTTTATACACATATGGGTTGAATTTTTAAAAACCCTTTCTTAGTATACTTCTAGACATTAAGACAAACACACCCTCCAAATTTCAAGTCGCTACGACCAGCGGTTTTGGCTGTACGTTGTCTGTCAGTCAGTCAGTTAGTCAGGACAAAGCCTTTTATAATATGTATGGATGTATGGGTTAGACGTATAGCCCTCAGGGATCAAAGCATACAGGCTGCTGGGAATGCGAACACGTGATAGAGCCACATAAAGCTGACCGTGCGAAAAACAGCTAATACTTAGATCCACACCCACAACTTTTAGTGTCTTACCTTGGGCTTTATTAATTAGTCATCACAAAACATAGGCTCACTGCAAACTGGACTCGTTTAAAACTAAACGAAAGATTGTTTAGAATGACAGGAATCCGAAGAATAAAAACACTATCAGCTATTCCGCAACCTGTTAAAATCTCTGCTTCTATGATTTCGTAGTAAATTAACGAATGTTCGATGTGATTCTTTAAATTGGCATAACTTTTTTATTTATGAACCGATTGACATGAAACAATAAATGTTAAGTGAAGCTTACCACAATATATTAGTGAAAACCATATTTAAATCGGATAAGCCGTATCTGAGATTAGCGTGAACAAACGCACAGACAAACAGACTAACAGACAAACAGACAAACAGACAAACAGACAAACAGACAAAAATTGTAACAATCATTGTTTTGGGTTCTATTTGCGTTGATATAGGCCCTAATAGTATTGTTGCGACGATTACCTATGCTAGAACGTTCGCAAGTACTTACCTACTCGTATACGACGAATACCTAAGCTCTAGAACGTTCGCAAGTACCTACCTACACGTATACGACAAATACCTACGCTAGAACGTTTGCATGTACCTACCTACACGTATAACAATAGATCATCGGCGGTAGGCATACCTACGCGTCGCAGCTAAGTACCTACACTCATTGTTCTGTTTTCGAGAATTGTCGGCATCTTTGTGGTAATAACGGGAAGGTTCTAGAAATCTATTGAGTGACTATAAAAAGGGTTCGAATGTCGGCACTTCGTTCAGTTGTGAATACAGCGATCTCGAGCGAACATCTAAGCGATACGGAAGAGCGATATACGAAGCGTTATAGTGCAGTATAAGTGTTTATTGCTTGATTTTGGTACTGTCAGAGTATTGTGTGAGTCTTAAATAAACTGATCATCGCGTAACTGGCATTTTACCTCGAACCCCATCCTGACACGTAACAATTGGTGACAGAAGTGAGAATGCCAGTCACACCACGCGACGAGGGAGTACGCACTCGACGACAGGCGGCGGTAGACGAAACTCGTGAATCATCGATTATGGCCGATACTGAAGAGTCTAGCGCAGCAGTATTTAGTGATCCCGGCACATCTGCGGCGTCGACGGGTATGGGTTCTGGCTTCGACATGTCGTCCCTTTTAGCCGTTATACAGGAGGGCCAACGCCAAGCTGAAGAGCGCCAACGCCAAGCTGAAGAGCGCCAACGCCAAGCTGAAGAACGGCAACGTCAAGTCATGGAGGAGTTGAAGGAAGGTCAACGCCAAGCTGAAGAGCGCCAGTGCCAAGCTGAAGAGCGCCAACGCCAAGCTCTTCTAGACCTTAAGGAAGGTCAACTGCAAGCCACAGACGGACAACGCCAGGCTATCCGTGAGCTTCAAGAAATGATGGACACTAAGTGGGAAGGGTTTAGTACCGTCATCAGTACTTTACAAGAAGACGTTGAAGTGGTAAAAAAACGTACCAGCAAATATGATGAAATTCTCGAAGATGTCCAGACCACCATGAACCATCATGAGAAGATGATTAAAGAGCTCCAGAAGACTAAGGTCCTTTATTCAAGTACTTCGCCTGTGGCTGCGGCAGTTACTTCCGGTGCTCCCAAGTTTAAACTTCCCTCCTTTGACGGCTCGTCTTCCTGGACGGCCTTTCGACACCAGTTCGAGGTAGTTGCCAAAGGAAATGGATGGGAAGATGATCACGCACTGACGGCGCTTACTTTGGCACTTAGAGGGGATGCACTGCTGATCCTAGAGAACTTACCTGCAGACCGACGAAGCTTAGACGCACTCCTTAAGGCTTTGGAAGCTCGATTTGGCGATAAGCACCTGGAGCATGTTTATCGAGCTCAGCTGAAGGATCGAACTCAGAAGGCGAGTGAGGGACTTCAACAATGGGCTGCCGAAATTGAACGCCTGGTACGACGAGCCTATGCCTCCAGTACATCATCTGTGGACCACATAGTTGTGCAAGCTTTCGTGGACGGCATAAGAGAGTTTGAGGTCAGAACAACTGTTCGGTTGGCACACCATACATCTTTAGAAGCGGCCTTAGCACATGCCCTTGAGGTGGAAGCTGTGCGAAACGACTACAAGTCGCATAAAATACGGGAAGTTGTTGCAGCTGCTAGACCACGAGGTGAGCCTATGTGCTCAAATGCGGCAAGCGGGGCCATATCCGAATCAACTGTCCAGACCAGAGAAGAAGTAGAATGGTGTCAGCTACTACTCAGGTTGATGCTAGTCAAGATCCGTTACGTCAAGCCCCCACAGTGCAAGTATCACAGGCATGTGACGGTAATAGCCTGGTAACATCTGGAGAAATCAATAGTAAACCTGTTCGCTTTACGATAGATACGGGCGCGTCGAAGACCATCGTACGACCAGAACTTCTGCGGCGAACAATTCAGTGGGAAGACGCACGACCATCTTGCAAATTGCAAACAGCGACTGGCCAGCCAGTGACCGTCCTCGGAGCTACAGATGTGAAAATCAAACTAGGAGAGAAGATTTATCATCAAACCGTTTTGGTGGCGAGCATAACGGATGACTGCATTATCGGCTTAGACTTCCTACGAATGCAGCAGTGCGTTGTCGATATTGCTAAAGGTGTTCTAAGCTTCCCAGACCAAGAGGTCTTTCTAGAAGGCTGTTCTTCAATAGCGGTCTACAGTGCCAAAACGATAACCTTGGCACCAAGGTCAGAAACCTTAGTCGATGTAAGGTTTCCTGAGGGTATAGCGGCTGATCGTTGCGTCATAGTGGAAGATCCTGGGCGCCATACCAGTCGAATTACAGCCAGAACTTTGGTAATGACTAGAAGTGGAGCAAAAGTTAAAGTTGCCAACCTTAGCAATTCGGCGATGTTGTTACGGAAGAACGTGATCGTGGGACGATGTGAGGCTGTGAGCAGTCTAAGGAAGATCCAAGAGAACGTCCAGACTGCCTCTTCCGCAAACCATATGGGCCCGTTATTAGAGACCACGAAGAAAAGTTTGTCACCCAACGAATATCGGGAAGCAGAGAAGCTGCTACTGGACTACAAGGACATTTTCACTAAAGAAGAAAACGACCTTGGAAGAACGGGGTTAGTGAAACACCCGATCGACACAGGTGCTACACAGCCTATTAAACAAAGACCTAGACGAGTGCCACTAGCAAAAGAACAAGAAGTAGCCGAGCTGATTGGGAATATGGCACGAACCAAGATCATAGAGCCATCATCCAGCCCATGGTCTTCACCTGTGGTACTCGTGAAGAAGAAAGATGGCAGTACTAGGTTTTGTGTAGACTACAGGATGCTGAATAACGTGACCAAGAAAGACAGCTATCCTTTGCCCCGTATTGACGACACTTTGGACATGCTTGGAGGCATGAAGTGGTTCTCTACGGTAGATCTGAAAAGTGGCTACTGGCAAGTGGAACTCCGGCCAGAAGATAAGGAGAAGACTGCATTTACCACCGGTACTGGCAAAGGCCTGTGGCAGTTCCGGGTAATGCCATTTGGATTGTGTAATGCACCAGCTACGTTCAAAAGGCTTATGGAACGCGTACTAGTGGGTCTTTTGGGAGATGCCTGTCTGGTGTACTTGGATGACGTCATAGTTATGGGACGCAGTTTCACGGAACATCGCAAGAATCTTGAGAAAGTGTTCAAGAGATTTCGTGAATCAAACCTGAAACTTAATCCGAAGAAGTGCGCCTTTTTCAAGAAACAAGTTTCGTTCTTAGGCCACATTATTTCGGATAGAGGTGTTCAAACGGATCCAGAGAAAATAAAAGCGGTGCAAGAATGGCCTGTACCAAAAACTAAAACCGAAGTAAGAGCTTTCCTGGGCCTCAGTGCTTACTACCGGCGTTTTGTGAAGAACTTCTCTGAAATAGCTAAGCCATTACACCACCTTACAGAAGAAAAGAGGAACTTCGTTTGGGACTCGGATTGTCAACGTGCGTTTACACGACTCAAAGAGTTACTGTGTTCGGCTCCAGTCCTGTGCTACCCTAATAGAGAAGGCAGATTTATTGTGGACACAGACGCCAGTAATACTGGAATCGGAGGTGTGTTATCTCAGGAGCAAAATGGACAGCAAGTGGTCATCGCATACTTCAGCAAGTCTTTATCGAAGCCTGAGAGAAACTACTGTGTAACTCGGCGTGAATTACTAGCAGTTGTGAAGACCTTACAACATTTTAATAAATACTTGCTGGGAAGAGAGTTCACACTACGAACAGATCATGCGGCACTGAAGTGGTTACTCCAGTTTAAGAATCCTGAAGGCCAAGTTGCGAGATGGATCGAACAACTACAAGAGTACAACTTTGTAATAGAACACCGCAGTGGAAAGATTCACTCCAACGCTGATGCCTTATCGCGACGTCCATGCACCCAGGATTGCAAACACTGTCTGAAGCATGAGACCAAGGAGGTAGTGAAAATTGTCAGGACTCAGGGGACCGATGAATCCTGGGACAAAGAGGAAATCAGTAAGGTACAGAAAGAAGACAGAGATCTAAAATTAATAATGGACTGGAAGGCTCAGGGTCGGAAACCATTATGGCAGGATGTATCAGCCGCAAGCCCAATCACGAAGGCCTACTGGGCTCAGTGGGACAGCCTAATATTGGAACAAGACGTGCTATATAGAAAATGGGAATCACCTAACAGCAAGGAGCAAGTTCTACAGATGGTCATCCCGAGAGACAAAGTTGCACCTGTTCTGCGCTTGGTGCATGACGGTGCATCGGGTGGGCATCTTGGTGTGAAGAAGACTTTGGTGAAGGTGAGAGAACGCTTCTACTGGGTACGCTGTCGGGAAGACATCGAGGAGTGGTGTAGAAAGTGCTCTACGTGTGCTTCGGTAAAAGGACCTCGTATTAGATCAAGAGGCAAGCTACAGCTGTACAGTGTCGGGGCCCCATGGGAGAGGATTGCCATTGACGTAGCTGGACCATTTCCCGTGACAGAAGACGGCAACCGCTATATAGTAGTAGTCCAAGATTACTTCACCAAATGGCCTGAAGTGTTTGCGACACCAAACCAAGAGGCTCAGACCGTGGCTAAAAAGTTGATCCAGGAAGTAGTGTGTCGATTTGGTGTGCCGTTGGAACTGCATAGTGACCAGGGAAGAAATTTTGAGTCAGCCCTATTTCAAGAGATGTGTAATTTACTCGGCATACATAAAACACGAACAACACCAGCGCACCCGCAGTCTGACGGCATGGTAGAACGGTTCAACCAGACATTGGAAAACCATCTGGCCAAGGTTGTCGAAGACCATCAACGAGGCTGGGACCGTTACATTCCACTCTTCCTGTTATCATATCGGTCCGCGGTTCATGACACTACAGGATTTACACCGGCCAAAGTCAACTTCGGAAGAGAGATACGCCTACCAGTAGACTTGATTACCGGAACACCTCCTGATACGCCAAAGCCGACAGTAGAATACGTCGCAAACTTGCAGGCACAGCTGGATAAGACACATGATCTAGTGCGAGATAACAACCTCAAGGCTAGTGAGAAGATGAAAACTCGTTATGACAGGAAAGCAAGTACTCATGGCTTCGAGGAAGGTACGCTCGTGTGGTTACATAATCCTCTCAGGAAAATTGGCAAGTCACCGAAGCTACAGGCCCGCTGGGAGGGTCCCTATAAAGTGATCACAAGGATCAATGACGTGACCTTTCGCATAAGACAGGGCGATAGAAAGAAGCCGAAGATCGTCCACATCGATCGACTAGCACCCTATCACGGTTCTAACGCTGCTCGGGACGAGCATGATTAAGAGGGGGGCAATGTTGCGACGATTACCTATGCTAGAACGTTCGCAAGTACTTACCTACTCGTATACGACGAATACCTAAGCTCTAGAACGTTCGCAAGTACCTACCTACACGTATACGACAAATACCTACGCTAGAACGTTTGCATGTACCTACCTACACGTATAACAATAGATCATCGGCGGTAGGCATACCTACGCGTCGCAGCTAAGTACCTACACTCATTGTTCTGTTTTCGAGAATTGTCGGCATCTTTGTGGTAATAACGGGAAGGTTCTAGAAATCTATTGAGTGACTATAAAAAGGGTTCGAATGTCGGCACTTCGTTCAGTTGTGAATACAGCGATCTCGAGCGAACATCTAAGCGATACGGAAGAGCGATATACGAAGCGTTATAGTGCAGTATAAGTGTTTATTGCTTGATTTTGGTACTGTCAGAGTATTGTGTGAGTCTTAAATAAACTGATCATCGCGTAACTGGCATTTTACCTCGAACCCCATCCTGACACGTAACAGTATTTTTCTCATATATCTTCCATGTACAGACAGCGATCGGTTACATTTTTATTATATGTATAGATAGATTATTGATATTAATTAAAACCGAGTTTAATTTGCTTGTGCTTAATAGAATAATTAATTAATCTTTTATCATAAAGCGTTACGAATTGATAATGATTAAAAAATATAGGTATTGAAATTGAATATAATATTACATAACGGACATTCTCACAGGACTGTGTCACATATACTAAAGAACTACATTAATTGTCATTAAAGTCGTATTTTGTATTCGATGAAGTAAACTGACATGTCAAACATCATTTTCAAAGTGTTTTTTTTTGCTGTCGGTACATAGTACAAAGGCCTGACGTCACAAATATTAGTTCGTTAGTAACGCACTGCAACAGATCATTTTGTACAACATCCCTTGTTTACATGAGTGGTGGGGGGCGATTGCGATGTACGGGTCATGCCTATGTAGCTGTAAAACGGCTATATTGCCAATTTGAAATGGTTCTATGAAAGGTAAATTGTCATTTAAAATAAATAGTTTTAAATATAGGACTAGAAGCGCTCGATATTTAGTCAAGTCAGATTTAATTTGATGAAGCTTTGGCATATTTATTTAAACTAGTGGCCCCCTAGAGGTCTGGTTTTTTAAAAGAAATATTAGTAAACATTTTTTCTATATATATATTAGCCTACCAATGTGACTCCACTCTGCCTAATAGTGAGCAGTCAGTGGAATCCAGAAGTGGTGGACACCATTTTAAAAGTCAAAGTATTGGTATGGTGGCCTCCACTATGGCGCCTAGGGAAAGGTTTTCCACCCCCCCCTCCCCTTAAAAGACCCAGGATCAAAATTAGATAGGAACACATGCGCTGGCAAAGAGTTCCAGGCTTTAATTGAGCGTCAAAAGTGCTGAACCATTTTCTACACTTTTTCTCTTTATAAACTATAGGTGTGCGAAATTTCATACTCCTCCGTCCACGCAATTATCGTAGAAAGGGGTACAAAGTTTTTTCTTCACGTATTAATATGTAGATAAATAAAAATTAATGTTTTTATGTTTGACCTCTATGCATGTCTTCTATATTTCTGTATACATGTATATATTTCTTATTGCTTCGTATATTGTGCAATAATTTACTATTGATCAGCTAATTGTGATGAAATGAAACTTTGGTAGGATGTCCTGAGGCCCTGTACAGTGTCAAACATTTCTATTCTATTCATAGAACAGATAAAACAAATTATGACATTGACATAAGAGCTGGCGATAGCGTATGTCAATCCAATACATTTTTTATTCTATTCTATGAATAGAATAGAAATCTTTGCCACTTGTCTAGGGCCTCTGGGGACGTCTGCAAGGGTTCATGTCCCAAAATCTTTTTTCTATATACTACGTGGCATTTATTGCAGCGCATTTCGAATACAGCTTGTGTGTTAATTATTTTATATATGCCGTTAAAATTCATGACGGTGATATCAAGAATAGTTAAACGTAAACTTGAGTGACTTTGCAGTATATTTGAAGTATTGTCGAAAAATATTTATTCCTAAATAAATAAATATTTATTTTTCATATTCGTTATGTACCACGCAACACAGGGCTCGTTTTCTAATGCTAAATTACCTAATTTACTATAGTTACAATTCTTATGCTTTTATGTGTCTTTTCGCCACCTTATTTCTATGTTTCGCTTTTTCTATATTAGCCTACCAAAGTGACTCCACTCTGCCTGATGGTAAGCAGTCAGTTGAATCCAGAAGTGGTGGACACCATTCTAAAAGCCAAACTACTGGTATCGTCGCCTCCACTATGGCGGCTTAATGAGATGTTTTTTCACATCCCGCTTAAAAGACCCAGGATCATAATTAGATGGGAACACATAAAGAGTTCTAGGCCTTAATTGAGCGACAAAAGTATGAAGTGCTGAGCAGCTTGGTTTGAGACCCTTTAGATTCCACTGTGAAAAGGTGGCACTTCAGTTCCTCACGTGTCGTTCTGGATAAAAAAGGAGAGGGTAGGATTAATTCAAAGAGCTCTTCAGCACACTCTCCGTGGTAAAGGCGATAGAAGACGGCCTGAGGCGATGTCTCGCTTATATTAAATCATGTATCGGTAATGAACCTGTAATGCAACAGTACATAATTCAAGTACCATACTCAAGGCGTCAGAAGCACAAACACAGTAGTCAGTCTACACATTATCAAAACACAAATTACACGCTGCTCATCCCCCGCTTTATTACCACGTCGTAATGAGATAGAACAGAGACAGCTATAGAATGTACTTAAATTGATATTTTTTGCTTTTTTAATAATTTCAAACAGTTACCCCCAGTTTCTGAAAGGCTGATCAACAAAAAATTAACTAATCACCTGTTAAATCGCATGTGAAGTACCTAAAAGCATGCTAAAATCATAGATAAATAGTTAAATTTGGTCTAATTAATTACTAATTAGATCAAATTAAACTTAATATTCATATTTTTAGCAACCCAATTGGTACTTCACATGAGATTTAACAGTTGATTAGTTAATTTTTCGTTGATCAGCCTTTGAGAAACTGGGGGTTAATCAAACAAAAAATATCAATAACTACATGCCCTTGTGAGAGAATTATCTCCAGCAGTGGGGCTTCAGTTTTATAGATAGATACAGTTCTGAAAAACAGCGTAGAAGTTATTATTTTTATTTGAAACAAAGATTTGTAATCCAGAAATTTCTCTTCTTTTAAAAGTCCTTTAAATCAGTTCAGTCTAAAAAACCACACTTTAACGTTACGAAAATTATCTTTCTTTTAAATGTATACCATTCCTATGACATCGAAGCACATATCAAGCACAATAAAAAGTTTAACGTTAACATTCAAACTATTTTACACGCAACAAAAAAATTTCATTAAATATTTATCACATGGGTACTCCATAGATGCCCCTGTCCTACGCATTGCGTACACGAGGCTATCAGTCATGATTCACATAAATTCACCACTCTTTGTTCCACCTTAATTAACTACATATGTGTTAAGGACAATATACGGTACTGGAATAGACGAACACACGTACTTATATATTATACTAAAGGTCCGCCTTCGGTAACAAAAGTTTTATTCGAACTGACAGCAAACTGCTACGGAAAATATTATAGGAATAGTTTAGATATAAAATCTAAATGATTCAATACATTTTTTGTAGGCGTTTCTTGTGAGACCAATTGAAACATTTGATACCGAAGCGAAGCGTGGGCAGACGTCTAGTATAGATTATAGGTGTGAAAAAAAGCCACGAATGGTAATTTTTAAAGTGACATCATCAGTTTTTTTTGTATCCGACGATCCGACCCATTCATACGGAAACCATCGTGGAGCTACTACCGTCAAAAGTATGTGGTAAGTCTCAAGGAGTATCTGTGTTTTTGAAAAAAGTCACTAAATATACACTTCTCTCAAATCTAAGAATCCGCATAGTTAACTACAAATCCCTAAAGATTTTAAATTGCAGCAAAATCCAGCTTTTTATATTTTGATTCTCTTAATACGAGCTGCTAAAGACTTATTGTTAACGAACAAATGTTTAAACGCCATCTCCTTAGCAAACTTCTTAGAAGTTTCGAGTGTGTGAACAAAAACTATGAAACAAAAATGGTATAAAGTCGTGCTCACCTATGAGCCCGCAATAACTTTAAACCGTACAAATCCTTTGGAAAAGGAGTATTCTGGTGAGTAGAAATGAGATGGTATTGCAGAGGTTACAGTCATAGTTAAAGTTATATTTAGTGGCAAGAACAAGGCGAATTGCGAGATACTTCTTTGCTGCCGTTAATTGTATTTTTGCGAATCTGATATTTGGTTTCGAAAATTCTTCTTCCGCTTGTTGTTCTGCTTACGCTGTTGCTTCTGGTGTTGCAATCACAAAAATAGAAAAAATATAGTAAACATTCAGTTCCCACAATTATATAAGCACCCGCTTCGTAAACGCGAGGTCAGGGGTTCGAATCTGGGCAAGTACCAATGTGATACCAATGTACTTTCTAAGTTTATCTGGACATTACTGACTTTGAAGGAAAACATCGTGAGAAAACCTGGACTTCTGAGGAAGTTTGAAATCGTCAATCCGCCTAGAGCAAGCGTGGCGATCAATGCTCATATATATTCTATGTATGAGAAGAGGCTTTTCCCTGCAGTGGGCAATAATGGGCCGATATGATGATGCCAACAAGCCACATCCCGAAAATAATATCTGAAGTAAAAATAACACATTCAGAACACAAAAACTTGATTAAACAGATAACAAAACTACATTTAGTCTAATTTTAGCATAATTAGTTTCACAGCTGGGACTTCGGCGACCATTTTATGAACTGTTGCTGTAACTTAATTAATGTTTCTCGAACATTGTAGTTAGATTGGTCTTCAAAATGTCGTTAAATTTATAAAAAGCATATTGTTTGACTCAATTTATTTCGTCACAGTTTTTGGTATTTAAAAGCCGAAACGACTAGGATACCATGAACAGAAAAATGTTGCGCTGGCACAGATAAAAGAGATGGCAGAGATAAAAGACGAGGTACTTGGAGAAAATATAGAGCTTTTAGTTGTAATGATGAAAGAACCTAAAGACCATTATACCAATGCAACTCTTACAACAAAGGAAATCTTAGCGAAAAAACTAGAAAGAAAAGAATTAAACTAAACCTAGTGTTATAGGCATCCGTCAATGAGAAGCACGTTAAGTCATTATCCATACTAATATTATAAATGCAAATGTAACTCTAAATTAGACCTTGAGGAAGAATATAGGCTCTAAAAATGGTTTAAACGGGTTGAAATGGGGGATGAAATTTTGTATGAAAAATCGACAATGTATAAACAGAACGATAACTGGCATTAACGCGGGCAGAGCTGCGTGCAAAAGCTAGTTGACTTATAATAGTATATAAAGAATAAATATAGCTAGTTAAAACATTAAGCAAATTTATTTAAACCACACATAAACAAGATCTGAATAGGCTTGCGACAGAGTACAAACGCTGAATACAAACTAAGTACGACCAAGTTTAATATATGCATTTTGCGCCCCGACTGCACTCAGCCACTGCCACATATCTACATACATACACAATTTATGTATATTTATGCATGAAGCCTCTCTCTACACTTTTAGTAAATTGCAAATCAATGTTTTTATTTTTTGGATGACAGATGCGGTTGTCATTTTTGACAGGTGTAATTGTTTAATGGTTTAATGGTGAAAATGATTTTGTAATATAAAATAAAATATAAATCTAAAATAAAATCAATAAATTAATGTCAAAACATTCAGATGCATGTGTCTGGTCTGGTTACTTTTTTTTTTAATAAAATTAAATTGGTTGTTCTGCAATATTTGTTTTTTGTATGGTGCTTTGGTTGCGTCGACTGTTAAAATTATAACTCAGACTAAAATTGTAATTTATAATTATCTGGCAATTAAAAAGAGTGACCTGAGTTTCTTGCCAGTTCTTCTCATGACGTACCCTACGTCAGCGAACTGGATGTAGGTTGATTGGCAGATATTTATTTTGTAATTTTAAACGTTTATAAGTGTTAATTAATTAATCGAAGTAAATAAATAGGTTTAAATTTGACTTTACTTTTGACATGATTTTATTTCGTCTTTATTTGAGAAATTAATACTACTACAAGTCATCTATCCTAGTTAAATTTCAACACGGCAGAAAAAACTGCATGTAAATATTATTACTATTGCCTCATCTCATCACCATAGTTGTCATTCAACGCCGAGTGTCATTGAGTTAGATTAGATTTTAGTTTTTTTTTTTAGTTTGAATACCATACACTAATTTCTTACCATCAGGCAAAATTAAAATCTTGGTAGGATAATAAAAAGTCTATGTACCTACATTCAAGTACTTGAAATATAAAAATCTCGGCATCCAATTACTTAGAGAGAATTTTTATAAAACCTTTCTGATTGTATTGTTTTTCTTCACATTGTTTATCCATTGCTACACGTTAAGTACCTGGCCTTTTATTTAATTAGATTATTTGTGTAGGTAAGTTTAATGATTATTATAAGTGGAATGTTGATCAATTAGTATAATTAGGGTACTCAAGTTTAAGTGGCTCGACAGGGAAAACATCTTAATGTTACAAAAAATCAGACAGTCAGACTTTTTTTATAAAACTTGTGCAATGAGGGTGTTTAGGAAATTTTTTGCCACCAGTTGGCGCCACTTTGGTAAAAGGTCTTCCATTTTGGCAGCGATGCGTCAGGTTTAGCTGGCCCAATGTGAAAATTTTCCTAAAAACACCAAATATCTTATCACAATCTGTTTTAGGACTAGTAGAGCAAGCCTGAGGCTAAAAAATTGCCTATACACATTACTCGTAATCTGCCCTCGCACCAGTATAGATACCTTCGGTATTCACCCTTCAAAAGTTTATTAAAAAAAAATTTTAAACATGTATTATTTATACGCTTAATTTTTTTTGAAAAACATTAAGATCAAGTTTCAAGTACAAACTTAGTAACCGCATTTCACACCTTTAAATGTTATTTTTTTTAACTTTGAATTAGGAATTCGGTTAATTGTAGTAAAAAAATATTATAATATTTAAACTAAGTTTTAAATAAATCTGTCATCAAATAAAAGTTCCATACGATCGTTTTAACCCTTTTTCATAATTTTTAGTGAGCGTTTATGTTTGTATATGTCGCAAAATTGAGCTTTTTAGACTAAGCGAAATTTTTTAACATAGACTAACTGCACACAGAGCGGTTTCACCCGCATTTTTAGTTGTTGCTCTGCTCCCGTCGCCAGTAGCGTGGTGTTAAAACCTTCCTCAATAACTGGGCTATCATACGCAAAAAGAGTTTTCAAATCGGACTGGTAGTTCCAGAGATAAGCGTGTTCAAACAAACAAACAAACTCTTGCGCTTTATATAATAGTTTATAGATGTATTTTTCTAATAAATTACATATTATTATATAAAAGTGTTTAATTACGAAAATAGATATAACAAACTAAAAATTAAACACAAAACTAAGTATATCAAATCAATCTCTTCTAAATTCTCAATTAGTAAGGGATGTTAGTTAATGCTGGACATTCATCACTGGACTAATTCTATTGTATGCGGTAATGATGCGGAAAGAATTAAGACGAGCTTAGAAATGATGAGTGGAACGCTTTATCGAGGATTTGTGACAAAAACGGGATATGTCTTTGGATGGTTGATTAGAGAAAAAGTATTTAGAACAATCTATACTATTATATAAAACGGAAGATGTATGGAACTATGTATGCTATGTAACATCACGCTACTGGCGACGGGAGCAGAGCAGTCATGAAATGTATTATTATTTTTTTTTTATATTATAGCCTACCAAAGTGACTCCACCTCGCCTGATGGTAAGCAGTCAGTGGCATCCATGGTTAGGGGAAGGGAATGAGGGAGGTAAGGAAAGAGGAAGGGGGGAAATTGGGTCTCCGGCGCTCTCACTCACCGAACGAAACGCAGTAGTACAGATACTACTACTCTTAAGTCGATCTTCTACGAGAGGGTAGTACTTTCCCGGACGATCCGACCTACCGTCGATGACGGTGATGACCGTACGATGATCTATCGTGAAAATATATTTTAGACTATTAGGTTCCTATAGAAAAATTACTAAAATGAGTAAAAAGGCTATAAAGACAAAGAAGATAGGCAGAGCACTTTAAAGTCAAAGTATTTAGCCCCTTTTTTTGTTTATTTTTTTTTATATTAGCCTATCAAAGTGACTCCGCTTGGTATGCAGTCAGTGAAATCCAGAAGTGGTGGACACCATTCCAAAAGCCAGACTACTGGTATGGTGGCCTCCACTATGGCAATTTAGTGAGATGCTTTTTCACGCCCCGCATAAAAGACCGGATCATAATTAGATGGAAATACATGCGCTGGTAAAGAGTTCTAGGCCTTAATTGAGCGACAAAAGTATGCGTGCATTTATATCATAGACATGATAGTTATGAACATTTTTGTCAAGCAAATGCCAGGGAATATATATACGGCAAATTCGCGTAAAAAGGTGAATAGATTAACTGGCAATAAACTCACACAACTCTTTATTTTTTTAATACTTTACAATAACACGCAATATAATGAAAATAAAATAATTACAAACAATTCTTTTATACAAATATGGTGGCATACAAGCGTACGGCCTGATGGTAAGTAATTGTTAACCGTAACCTATAGAAATAGCTGTTTTCCACGCATGGCAGAAGTAATAATGCTTATAAAACACAAACAAGCCATTGCCGACCACAGAGAAGGGGACGAGGAAGTAAAAGGGAAACGGAAGAGGACCGAGGGGCTGCCGGCGCTCTCACTCACCGAGCGAAACACATTAGTATAAATACTAATATTCTTACTTCGATATTAGAGGGTCCCCAGGTCGATCCAGCCTATTCATGCTGAAATCAGCGTGGATCTTCTTCTATTTAAAATTAATCATGACATAAAACTTAAGTAATTTAATCTCCCATAGTATCGTAATCTTGCTCAGTAGCAGTTAATCTTAATCGAAACTAACATTATGAAGAGAAAAGATTAGATTTTTTCTGTTAGTTTGTTGGCAACGATTTAACTAAAAATCTACGTTACCGATTTGAAGCATTCTTTCACCTTTAGAAATTAATAAATTGAGCGGGTATTTTTAACAATATTTATTAGTAAATTTCAAACTTTTAATATTTTAGGCGCCTTCGTAAATTTGAATGATGCAATACGTCACCATTGCTATAATATTCTCCGTAGGCGTTTGTCATGAGATAGAATGAAACTGTTGATACCGAAGCGAAGCAAAGGCGTATCTTTAGTTTTATATATATATTGTTTTGTTAAAATTGTATACTTAGTATTGTTAAATTTTTTTACATTATGATTTGTAAAATAGAGGTACATTGTGAACTCCTGTGGTAAATTAAGTTCATCTTACTTTATACTTATACCAAAAATTAACAGTTTATATAATATCTACATAGAAACATTTATCACAGTTCACATGTTGCCTTTACCTTTTGTAGCAATATGCAAATTGAGGCAGCCTGTAAAGCACACATTTTACTTTTTAATTTTTAAACATAGAAAGCTGTAAGTAATTAAGTATCTATAGAGTTAAGTGTATTGTCTGCGTCACTTTGCATGCTACTTGAAACTGTAACTTACAAAAATTGTAATAACCTGGCGATTAAAAAGAGTGGCCTGAGTTTCTTGCCAGTTCTTCTCATGGCTCTACTTCGTCAGCGAACTGGCTGTAGGTTAATTTGCTGACATTTTGTTCATAAGTGTTAATTTAATTAACTTAAATGAATAAACATATATTTCATTTCATTTCATTTCATAAATAAAGTTAACATTAACATAATATAAGTATATAACTAAATATGTTAAGTATAAAATCAAATAGACCCAAAAACGCCATCATTCAAAGTGAAAACCTTTGCTGTACAAAGCCGCAATTTGAATGGTAATACGCGGTCTGAACGACTGCTGCTTTGTGGCCTGACCGCAAATGACCACAGCCAGCCGCAAACCACACTATTTGATATAGATGCGTGCATTTAAATGAACGAAGGATAATCTCGCTAAATAGGTCATGTAAAATGGGCTGTTGAAAATCAATATTATATTGTTACACCTCTACGTTCATACAATTGCGTTTATGCTAATTACTGCTATGACAATTAATTTGTAATTATATTTGATACTAGCTGACCCGGCGAACTTCGTTCCGACTAACAGTCGATCAACATTACTTTATTTTTTCTAAAATAAAAGAATTTTCTAAAGTAAACGTAGCCTAAGTTACTCCTTATTACATCAGTTACCTGCCAATAAAGTCCCGCCAAAATCGATCCAGCCATTTCAGAGATTAGCCGGAACAAACGGACAGACAGACAAAAATTGTAAAAAATGTTACTTTGTTGTATTTTTTTTTTTATTCTACCACATTCACACAGCGCCATTTAGCCCCAAATTAAGCAATTATATTTGCTTGTGTTGTGGGTACTAAACAACTGATATACTACTTATATACTTTTTTTTTTGTAAATACATACATATTATAGATAAATTACACCCAGACACAGAACAAACAATCATGCTCATCACACAAAGGTTTGTCCTGGGTGGGAATCGTACCCACGACCTCCGGCTTAGCAGTCAGGGTCACTAACTACTAGACCAACAGGCCAGTCAATGTATGTACCGTATATATATATATATTCATATACATGTAGTAAAAAACGGTTATTTAAATATTACAAACAGACACTCCAATTTTATTATATTTATAGATAAAAAGTTTTTTTTAAGATAATCCTTTAATTAGGCAGGGACTTCACAAAATCACTTAGACGTACAAAACATGTCTCGTGTTGTTTAGCGTAATGGTAGTGGCCACGATAGCATGTTGTCAGGTTTGTCTAATATTACTAGCTGCCCGCGTCTTTGCTTACTAATAATAATATAACCTGCCTCAAAAACTAGGCTATCATACGCAAAAAGAAATATTCAAATTCGACTGGTAGTGCCAGAGATTAGCGCGTTTAAACAGAAAACCTCTTCCGTTTTATATACCTAACTAGCTTCCTGTAGCGCTGCTCCCGTCGCCAGTAGCGTGATGTTACATAACCTATAACCTTCCTCAAGACCTGGGCTTTCGTAAGCAAAAACAATTATTCAAATCCGAGTGGTAGTTCCTTACATCTTCCATTTTATATAATAGTATAGATTGTTCAAAATACTTTTTCTCTAATCAACCATCCAAAGACATATCCCGTTTTTGTCACAAATCCTAGATAAAGCGTTCCACTCATCATTTCTAAGCTCGTCCTTATTCTTTCCGCATCATTACCGCATACAATAGAATTAGTCCAGTGATGAATGTCCAGCATTAACTAACATCCCTCACTAATTGAGAATTTAGAAGAGATTGATATACTTAGTTCTGTGTTTAATTATTCTTATTTTTAGCTTGGTATATCTATTTTCGTAATTAAACACTTTTATTTATTATTGTTACGTATTTTATAGTTGACTCTTTTTATTTTTATGAGATGTAATTTAATACATCTATATTGTTATATAAAGAGCAAGATCTCTGGAACTATCCAGTCAGATTTAAATAATTCTTTCTTTTGCGTATAATAGCTCAGTTCTTGAAAAAGGTAAATTTTATTTTTTTTTTTTCGTGGTAAACGCATTACGCACGCGCCTGTGCGAGGCGGGAGTTATGTCGGACTCTCCGGCCACAATGAGACAGCGGCCGGCATACCGACTAAAACCCACGGTGTTCCTCCAGACGGCCAGAGTGTCGGGGTCACGGGAGACGCTCGCGCATTCATCCGCGACCCCGACAGGCCACGGCCCGCTCAACGTGAGCGGGCCCCGTCTGATTTGGGGGGCCTTGCCCCCCTTCCTCCATCGAGAGGCATTCGTGGAACACGTACGCCGCCTTCTCGGGCCTGTGCTGTTCGAGCGGCGATTGCCCAATCGCCGCCCGCAGGCATCCTCCTACGGTGGCTGGAGATCCCGGAGCGCCCCACGGCGACGTCCGGGGCGGACGCGACGGGCGGGGAGCAAGGTGGTCAGCTCCCTCTCCCGCTCGGCCGCCTCCTTGGCGAGCATCACCTGCTCGCAAAAGGAGGCGACTCCCTCTCGCTGCGGACCATGGACAGAACCACAGCCGGCAGCGAGAGTTGGGCCGTCGCGAGCGCCGCAACAAGGTCGCCCACGCTGGACACTCCACGAGCGTGTGGAGCGCCGTGTCGCGCGGGCAGACCCCGCAATGGTTGAGGAAGGTTATAGGCTAACATCACGCAACTGGCGAAGAGAGCAGAGCAGTAAGCAAAGATGCGGGTGCTAAGCTAGTAGTATAGATTATTATGTTTTTAAGCTACCCATCGCTGGGCAAAGGTCTTTAATCATCATTAAAAAACGTCCACTGTTGAACAAATCCTACAATTTTGCCACCTGGTCGTTCGCCGCCCTCATCCAACGGTTGCCCGCCACCCTTATATGATCGTCGGTCCACTTTGTGAGGGGTTTGTAAACGCAAAATGATTTAAAACGTATGCAAAAACGGCATAAAATTAAAAGGCAAATATTTCTTTTAATGTGTGTACTGTACACACAAGTACTTGTAATCTTTTTAAGTAAGCGTTAAGTAAGTGTTTAACAACCTCTGTGGTTCGGTGGTACTGTGTATGGACTGCCACGCAGAGGTCGCGGGTTCGATTCCCGCTCAGTGCAAATATTTGTGTGCATGAACATGGCTATTTGCATTGATCTGGGTGATTCTATGTATAATATGTATAAATTTACAAAAAAGAAAGAATATAAGTATCCGCTCTCAAGAACCCATATCACAAGCTATTAATTTATGCTTAGTTTGGGTCTAGATGGCGTTGTGTGGTTGTTGTGGTACTATTATAAGTACTTATGATTAAAGTGCTATTATTAAAAGTAATATAATTTGATGTGAATTGGTTAAGGGCGAGCTATAGGCGTTATATTAGGTTTACAAGTCGGATTCCAACGTCTCTTTACTTTGAGGCTAGTGTTGGAGCTGTACGATAAATAGATCTTACATTATTTTTCATCTTTAAATGTATGAAGCAAAATAGATTTTCTTTGACAAAGCGATTTGTGATTATGTCATAAAAAATATTATCACCCAAGTGCAAGCAAAGCTGCGCTGGGTCGCTAGTTACTTCGATAAATAATATTTTTATTAGTGAATTAAAATAGGTACCTTGCAATCAGATGACCTATTATTTATCGCCTCTATATTTTTTGAATAATAAAACAGTAGTCTAGTTTGTTTTTTTAATTCAATTTCTAACTTTTTAAGTTATACATTAACTAGATAAAATGGTATATGTTTAATAATGTACCTCGGGTATCAGACCGATGTTCGGATAAAAGTATCCTATGCCCGTCTCCGGCATCGAATCTATTTACATACCAATTTTTAACGAAATCGGTTCAGCCGTTTAGTCGCTGAGTGGTAACAAACATATACACACAAAGACACACACAAACATACAAACTTTTTAGGATTATTATCGGATCGGCATTGCGCAAGTAATAATTATTATCTTGCAAATCTAAAGACTACGGTGTCTGCTTATCACCACGGGCCGTGTGCAAGTGTAACCTTAGCTGAATCCGGACCAAGCCGATGCTTGTACTAGTTAATAAACTCGATTTTCTCCAATATCGATAAACGATCCCATTCTTACGTTTGCTCGGCAAACCGCATTTTGTGGAAGTCGCTCGCCGGTTTTCGAAATTAGATTTGCTCTGTGAGCTGTGTTACGATTAAAACCATTTTAGTTCAATATATTAGCGATTGTTTTCAAGCTTTTTAGTCTAATGTCTGAATTGGTGATTAATTATGGTTATTATTAAGTTTATGATATTGTGAAGAGTTTTTATAAAATACTAGCTGCGCCTCGGTACGTGTTTAACTCGGAAACCAAACCGATTTTCGGGATAAAAAGTATCCTATGTCCGTCGCCGTCACTGTATCTATATACATACCAATTTTCATCGAAATCGGTTCAACCGTTTTGGCGCTAAGTGGTAACAAACACGCACACATACTATTTATAATATTAAAAGGATTATTTACAGACACGATCACCTGGCTTGGTCGTAGGATCCTCTTTTTGGTTGGAGGTATATGGTGCTAGTACCTTCACAGTTCTGTAGATTTGTGAATATTCCGATACTAAAATGCAACGAAAGCAAAACGTGTCACCTATAGGTCAAAATCTTAAAGAGTCGATCAAATTATCTTTACTAAACCTTCGCGAGTAAGTCCGACTCCAACTTGCACACTTTTCCACTAAAGGTGCATATCGTGTAACAATCTTCTATACAAAATGACATCGAAACGATACGGTAAAAGACGTTGGCAGTTAGTATAATTCATGTAAAAGTCGTTTTAAAACCGGTTTTATGTGACGTCGACAAAGATAATATTTAAATTATTGTTTATCCATTATTATGTTATACACAGATACGCTTAAACTAGGTATGGCAAGAAAAATGTTAACAAGATGGAAGTTCATGTTCACTTAGAACCTCTAGGTCCCGTACAGGTTTCAGAGAAACATTCTCTCGTAAGATAAGGTTGTGGAATTAGCCCCTCCGTCGAGTTTTCCCCGAGAGACTAGAACATGGTGTTCTTCAAGAAAGGAGTTAAAAGGGTCAGAAGCACGCTAGTGGTACTCCTTTTTTTTTTTTTTTTTTTTATACGTGGGAAATGCATTACGCATACGCACCCGCCCGGGCAAGGCGGGGGTTATGTCGGACTCTCCGACCGCACTCAAAGCGCGGCCAGCATACCGACTAAAACCCACGGTGTTCCTCCAGACGGCCAGAGTGTCGGGGTCACGGGAGTCGCTTGCGCATTCATCCGCGACCCCGACGGGCCATGGCCCGCTCACCGCGAGCGGGCCCCGTCCGATTTAGGGGCCTAGCCCCCCTCCTTCGAGAGGCGCGTGCGGAACACGCGCACTGCCGTCTCGGGCCCGTGCTGTTCGGGCGGCGACTGCCCGATCGCCGCCCGCAGGCCAACTCGGCCGCAGAGGATAGGGAGAACGGCGCATCGCAATACCGACACTCCTCTTCCCCTGCGGCCCCACCGCGTCCGCAATCTGGCGGTTGCGGCCCCGCCGAGGCCGCGGAAGGTAGGGAGAGCGGCGCACCGTTATACCGGCACTCCTCTCCCGCCGCGGCCCCGCCACTCCTCAGCCGCAGTGTCGCCGAAGCAACACTGCAGCCCGACCCAGTTGCGGTGCCGCCCAAACAGCACCGCAACCCACCAGAGCCGCTCCATCGTGGGCTTACTGGCAAAGCCCAGAGGAGCGGCGCCTCCTTGGGGTTCCTCTTGGTTCACCGTGGTCCTTGGTAACCACGGCTACTAAGCCCCCCCGCCGCGACAAGGCGAGAACCCCGTTGGGGGGGACGCTAGTGGTACTCCTAGTGTTGCATTCATAGGCTACTGTAACTGCTTACCATCAGGCTTGTTTTTACCTTAGTCGTGTAAATATAAAAACCTGTATTTTTTTATGTAAATAATGAAAGCTTTACAATAGTCCGCTACTGGACTTAGGCCTTTGCCAAAGCCTTATTTGTGTAGGTATATTTAATTACTGCCCGATTCTGTTTTGTAAGTGAATGAGGTTTTATATTTCGTAATTTTAATGTGATAAGGGGATAAATAGTCCAATTTGGAAGTCACCTTACTGGCCATCTTTACCACTGAGAGTGTTCAGAAGAACTCTTTGCATTAATCCCACTTTTTCCATTTCTATCCAGAACGACACGTGAGTAACTGAAGTGCCACCTTTTAGAGTGGAGTTTAAAACAGAGGCCTCGAAGCACACGCGTCAGTTTGTCGCTCAATTTAAACCTGGAATATCTTTTAGCTAAAGCTAGTTTATACTTTCTCATCTAATATCACTTCCAGTACCGATACACCCTTGTGTGTAGTTATGCGGGATCACGTGTGAGCTAAACCGAGTATCTCGGTGTTGTACATATTTTTGTGTTTATGCGACAAACATGTTCCTACTTGTGTACTTGAGTTGACTATTATTAGTGTCATTTTAGTATTTACTTTTAATATGTCATTTTAATGTGGTTCTGTTATTCGGTGGTGTACGGACTGTAACACCGAGGTCTTCGGTTCGATCTTTGTACCAGGAGAAGTGAATATTCAACATTACTAGTCAACAAGCTTGCTTCCTGTTACATGGAATCAAACGAAGACTAGGAGTTAGCTTTACTGGTTTCAGCAGCTTATCTCCCTCATTTCTTTGATCTACTCCACTTCCTTCACGATAGCGGCTTCGCAGAGCCCTTGACTTTGTAGAAGTCCATGAAAAACAGTTCCCACCTACCATCAGAAAGGCTAAAATTTGAAGGCGGATGCTGCTGTGGGCTGGGACGGTATATCTCCGAGGCTGTTGAAGTCTTGCTTACCTGTCCTTGTGCCGGTTATAGTTCACATCTGCAATCGCTCACTTTCAACGGGCTGTTTCCCTAAAGCCTTTAAAAAAGCAATTGTCCATCCTATATTCAAGAGTGGGGACAGACACAGTGTCAACAACTATAGGCCTATCTCGGTTCTTCCTGCACTATCCAAGATACTCGAAAAAATTATTAATACTAGATTAGTTAGCTTTCTTGAGACATATAAAATACTAAGTAACAATCAGTATGGTTTTAGAGGTGGCAGGTCGACTGAGGATGCAGTTGCTGCCTTGGTAAATGATGTTGTTGCAAAATTGGATGGTAAACTGAAGTGTCTTGCTATCTTTCTCGATCTCTCTAAGGCATTTGACACTGTGTCTGTTCCACTCCTCATACGCAAGTTGGAAGTCAGTGGCATCCGTGGGGACTCTCTTAAAATTTTCCAAGACTATCTAAGTGACAGAACTCAGTGTGTAAATATAAATAGTGTCATTAGTGACACTGTAACGTTAAATTATGGCGTGCCCCAGGGCTCAATCCTGGGCCCAACTCTATTCCTAATCTATATTAATAGTCTGTGCAATATGTCCATACCTTACTGCTCAATTTTTTCTTATGCAGATGATACAGCACTAGTTCTTTATGGTAAAAACTGGCCTGAGACCATGAACCATGCAGAACATGCTCTCACAGTAGTGATGAAATGGCTATCAGATAACGTTCTAACTTTAAACATTGATAAAACGGTCTACTTACCTTTCTCGTTACGTTCCAATAATCTTGCTCCAGCTGATGCTGTGACACTTAAAGCACATACTTGCTCCCGCGATCTTTCCTCGTCTCAATGCGACTGTGACTGTCCTCAAATAACTAGGTTGGAGACTGCTAAATATCTTGGTGTTTATATAGATAGTTCCTTAAGCTGGAAGATCCATATCAGTAAACTC